>OX637583.1:21865156-23065156 GCA_951800085.1 Comarum palustre
TGATGATAGAGCCATGTACTGTAGTAGATGATCCAGAAGCTATGGCTACTGGCCCTGAAGTACTACAGAGTAAGACCTAAACAATTTCCACTTCAAAGCTATGCAGAGTGAAACTTGTCGGCAGTGTATCATTTGTCAACGACGGAATCCCGAATCCCTGTACTTTGGCATTTCGCCCCTCAACGATTAGTTAATTACGCTATTGATAATCAAATTTTATCTGCATTGATTAGTCTTCTGCATTCATACATGGAATCGCAGCTTGGATTCAAAACTTCAAGAGCCAGTAACCTGCTTTCCGAATTAACAATGGCTCTGTTCGCAGCTTCGAATCCAAACAGACAACAACGTCAATCACACGTCCCTGTGTCTGTTGAGACAGAGACACACTCGCTTCAAGTCCCTAAACTAACCTGCTTGGACTAATAACTAATAAGTTATGATCACCATTGACCTAATTGGCGAGAGTGAAAGACAAACGTTCTAGCGAAATGTCATATTGAGCTGAAACTGATTTGAAGCTAAAAGAAGAAGAGCGTGCTGGTCGTAAATGATGTCTTTCTTCACGAGGAAGAGCTTAAAGCCAGTATATAACGTATATTACCTCATCTCCCTTTTCTGTTCTCTTTTTCTGTAAGAGAGACAAGAAGACGAAGATTCGATGCTGATTTATCTTTCTTCTCATCGTCTCAAGATGGATGAAGAACCGTGTTTCTTCAACAAGGTCTGCTATGGAGTTCTCTGCCTCCTAAACCCTTTTTCTCTTTTTCTTTGTTTTCAGTGGCTTTCGTTCATTACTTGCATCAACTAAACAGATGTTTCTGTCTTTTCAAGGATAGATTGTAGTTGATTGGTTATAGATATTTGACTTTGGTTAGTTGGTAAATACATGTCTAACATATTCATGCAGACTTTTCCAGCTGATCTTTTCAAGCTATGACCTTTTCTTTAGCCTGCGTTTTCTTATTATAGACAAACAGAATAAGACATATTAAAATCTCATTAAGAGGTTTATCCATTCTTTCTGTTTCTCTACCTTAATGGAGGATCTTAGATGGAAACCACAGTATGCTTCTCTCTCTGTGATAGTGTCAATTTCTTGAACTAACATTCCCACACGCAGCACACACACATAGTCGTGTTCTTCACTTACCATGCATTCTACTGCTTATCAATTCTTCACACTGACCCTTAAACTTCATTACAGGATACAATCGTCATTAAGACTCCCAAGAAAACTCCACTAATAGTGACGATGGTGGTATTACTTCTTATAATGTTATGTGGAGTTTATATCTGCTTATTCCTTTTGAGGTATTTAGACATTAACAAAACGATGATCAAATTCTTAAACATCGAGGTGACTGACCACCATAATGAATCATGCCCTGATCCTCATCTTGAGCAATGGGAAATCCCCTATGTGCATTATCCACAACCTCAAACGTTTAAGAGGTAACCTTGCCAATTCACTGATTCATTTATTTGGTTGATTGATATGCATTGACTTCATACTTACAAGAGACAAATTTAGTGATCTGATATATGTATCATTTACAGGAACGAATGCGCCTGCAATCCGGTACGCTACTTTGCAATATTGTCAATGCAGAGATCAGGGAGTGGATGGTTTGAGACACTGTTGAATAATCACACTAATGTGAGTTCTAACGGAGAAATCTTTTCCATCCCGGATAGGAGGAGTAATGTTTCTACAATTTTGATGAACATGGATAAGTTATACAATCTCGATTGGTTTAGTAGTGCTTCCAAGAATGAGTGTTCTGCCGCTGTCGGATTCAAATGGATGTTTAATCAGGTTAGCTACATACTAATGCTAGTTGGATACTTTGTAGCAACAGATTTGCCATCTCATTTTTCTTAAATCTGAATGTTACCGACTATATGACATGGTGCAGGGTTTGATGGAGAATCATGAAGAGATAGTGAAGTACTTCAAGAAAAGAGGAGTGTCTGCAATATTTCTCCTCAGAAGGAACTTACTCCGCAGAATGATATCCGTGCATGCCAATATTTATGATAAGGACGCTAAGCAACTCAATGGCACTCACAAGTCCCATGTACATTCTCCATTGGAAGCTCAAATACTTGCAACATACAAACCCAAGCTTAATGCCACATTACTAATCCCCGAGCTGAAGCAAGACGAGGAGACAGCTGCGAAAGCTATGCAATATTTCAATGCCACTCGCCACATTGTTGTCTACTACGAGGACGTGATCAACAACCGCACTGTAATTACTATGCAGTTTGTTCATAATCAACTTGCAGATAATGCTACACCCTTTTGAGAATGTCACTGATTGTGAACATATTTTTGCAGAAACTCAATGAGGTTCAAGATTTCCTTAGGTTGCCTCATAGAGAGCTCAAGAGCCGTCAAGTTAAGATACATACAACACCGTTGTCGAACCAAGTTCAAAACTGGGGTGATGTTCAGAAGACACTGAAAGGAACATCATTCGAGTCCTTCCTCTCAGACTATCAAATTTCTTCTTCGGCACCACTTTGACAGTGAGAGTGAGAGAATGCATATAACCTAAACTCTATTAGAGTTCATAATCATCTTATTTCTTGTTTGTAGTTTAGAATCAGATTTTGGCAAAATCAACTTCATCTATTGTTTTGAATCAATTGTATCAACCTGCTTCTTAGCCAGTTCACCTGCTTTCTGTGTATATTTGGTAGGAGAAAAGAAAACTCTGTAAATTAATCACTTTTTCAAGTTTTTGAATCTCTATTGCGCACTTCCTCTTCAGTCAGATGGGCAACTATATCAGTGTTATCTGTTTGTCGAAATACAAGGTGATCAACTATATTAACATTATGTAGTGGGTCTTGCTGAGGAGCTTTTGCACTCCATTTACTAAGAAACTTTCTCCGGTGGCATATCTGTTGCGGCTGTTTTGGCTCCGCGTCCCAATCAGGGTCCAGCTTCCATTCTTTTGGAACCTGCATGTTTTGATTATAAGCAACTCTCAAAAGTCCCAAATAGGTCATCCAGAAGCAAACCAGCTTTTCTTACCTTATCAACTGCAAGAGTATGCACTTTTTTTTGGCAACCTGCAAGAATATACACTTACAGACTCACCTGTGGGAACATAGAAAAGACCAATAGAAAGTATATAATGCCACCAATAAAATCAAATTGCCAGTTCTTCTTCCGAAACTTTAATATATTTCTTAAAATTACTAAATACATGTGTGGGATGTAGAAAAGCCCCACCACAACCGTTTACAAGTAATTGTTGCACTTGAATTGGATCCCCTGAACTAACAATTGAATGACGCATATAATGTTGCAAATCTCCAGCCACTCGTAGCTTACACCTTCCTTTCAAATGAATCTCCAGCGACACTTTCCAGAAACATCATTCCAGTACCAGTCAAGAAGCCAGTTTGGCTCGTGTGATCAAATACCAAATACCCACCATTTTTAGGGAGTTTCAGAGCTAAATAACTCTTCTTTTGAGGCATAAGCCACCCACCTAACCATCTCTTATGACATATATATACCTAATAAATGTATGAAGTCCATCGAACCAATCTGTAATGCCAAAAAGGAAAGAGAATGTAACTGCCCTATATTAACAATCTAGCTTGTAGGTTAATCTCTCTTTGGGACAAAATGGAGAAAGAAACTCAGACTTAGATATTACGTCTAGAGACGGAGCCAGGATTTGGAAACCACATAGGCTAAACTTTAATATAATAAAAATTTTGAACAATTATTTTTTTCATGTAAAAAGTTGATAATGTCAAATACTCAAAATAGTAAGTTGATCTATCTACCTAATCTTTAGCTGGACTTTACGATTCTTTGTAGCAAACTTATCAATTATTAACTCATTGTCAATATTATCTGAAAATTGTCTTTCAATGTGTACTATCATGCAATCATCAAGAAACTCTTATTCTATCTTACTCCGAAGTCTGTGTTTAATAATTCGTAAAGCTGAAAATGTATGTTTTGTAGTTGTTGTAGAGACCGGAAGAGTTACTACCAAACAAAGCAGTCTATAACCAAGTGATAGTCTTTAGCCAATCATGTTTCAACCAATTTCACACATAAATAAAAAATACTGAGAATATTCTGGAGCTCAAGATGTTGACGAATAATTTCATTATAGAATGTCAATTGCAATTTTAAAGCGTGCAACTCAGAACTAGAAAAATTATAGAAGAGATTGAGTTATAAAAGTAGATGTCGAAGAGGAACGAAAAACTATAGACTTTATTTTTTCATGAAGGTTTTTTTGAAAAATGGAGTTTGAGACTCAGTCAAGCTGGGAGACACATCCCCACGTCCAAATTATTACTAAAAATACTTCGTCCTAACGGGGGACGTAATATCTGAACCCCGTATAGAACGTACATTTTGAAAATCTTCAAAGTGGACATCTCTTATAAGAGCCGGTTCCTCATAAAGATGGAGATCAATAACATGGCTCCTACTAGCAGAGTGTGCTAACCTGTCACATATACTATTTGCTTCACGATTGATAAATCGGAAGATACAAGAATTAAATGACAATTTCATAGACAAACAATCATCCACAATATTACTAACCTCCGAAATTGATTGTTCTAGTTGATTCAACGCTCCCACCAACACACTAGAGTCGCACTTGACCTCCAAGTCTGTCCAACCTTGCTCCACCGCCAATTGCAACCCAGCTCTGCATGCCTCTGCTTCACTGTGCAATGCTGAGTTAAGATGAGGGAGAGACCTGAAGAAGGCTACGGATATGGCTTTATGAAGCGGTGGTGGAATGTTCGCTCACGGATGAGGCTTGGTGAGTAGAAGTGGGTAGTGCTCATGAATGAGGCTTTGGTGAGGTAGCAGCGGATAATGCCGACGTGTTGAGCTTTAGTGAGTAGCAGCGGGAAATGACTACGGGTAGGGCTTTGATGGACAAAAAGACTCAAGGAATCTTTCTGGTAGAGATGCTCCGGAGAGGCTTGTTTTGCAGTGTGTAAAAGTTGTATTGAATCGTTGAGATGTCTTTTCTTGTACTCTGATCCCTTTATATAGTGAACACTAGGGGTTGTTCTTTCTTGCGGATCAAGGCATATCAAATCTTCTCAGATCTTCGAATGATTCCTTAAGCAACCACAAATCCTTGCCAATCATGACTTCCAAGCGAAAGAAAACACATTAACAATAACGTAAACCGCAAGAATCGGTCCACTAGGCTTGAGAAGTCAACATTCGCCAAAAAATATTATTTTAGCCCAAACAGAGTTATTGGAAATTATAAAGGAGGTGGAGAAGATGACAAGTTATAGAATAATGTGTCTCAAACCCTTCTCAATTACTACACCGCCTTACAAAGATCAAGTTCAGGAAAGACGATATATAGTAAATCACCAAAGAGGATTAAAAGATACATTTTCTTCCTTTACAATTCTTAAAGGATGAAACATCTAGTGAACTGAGATGTCTGATTGTTTTTGCCTGATTACTCGTGGTTTCAAATCTTATGCAATCTTCATTTTTATCAATGAAGATTATTAGCACATATATAGGTCAATAGATGGCACATACACACCACAAATTACACAATGAAACTCGTAGGAACCATGAAAACAAATCATTCCCTCTTCAAGGCATCAGAGATTCCCCAAATCAAATTATTCTTCTTCCTTTCTCAAAAGACAATTTCGCAGCTAAACTCGTGGTCATCACAGCTATTGTAGCTAGAGCACTCGCCGCACAATAAGAAGTCTCACAAAATCCTAACCCTAGAGCGACAGGTGTAGGGAGAGAAAATATGAGAGGAGATCGACGAGATAGAGGTATGTTTTGTTCAATGAATAAAAGACAACGATATATAGTTATCATATAAATACTTATGATTAAGGTTGCCTATTAAGTTCCGGTGAACTCCGGCCGAGTTATGCACCTGTCAGTGAACTTCAACATATTTCGCATTGCCGAGAATCCATGTACAGGTATCCCGTACGCGCATGCATCCACCGAGCTAGAACCATGCATAGTTGCAGCTTGGTCCAATCTCCATCTCTCGACTTGACATCTCTCTCTGCAACCAACAAAAGATTCTGCCGTCAAAGCAAATTGAATCACTTGACACTGCTCCACCATTCATATATCGTGCAGGATCTTCGATCGTTTACCTTTCATATGAAAATAATATTCCTCATTAACCTCATCATCATCTCGACCTGTTTTCAACGATTCAGATTTGACATTTCCATAGAGTACAGTACTTACAAAGCGACTCACCATTTTCTACCGTCCGAACTGCGCGCACTGACCTCGCCAAACTCAATCACTTCTTCCCGGACCTTGGGAGCCAACCATGAACCATGCCACT
Source organism: Comarum palustre (assembly GCA_951800085.1). Lineage (NCBI taxonomy): Eukaryota > Viridiplantae > Streptophyta > Magnoliopsida > Rosales > Rosaceae > Comarum > Comarum palustre. The sequence continues at coordinate 21,871,516 of OX637583.1, forward strand.
ACAACTACAACCACCACTGACCACTCCCTTCCTTTTCACCAAAAAGAAAAGCCACCACAGTTTAACTATTACCAGTATTGATTATTATTTGATTTCCTACCTGTATATATGCTGGGGCTATAGGGGCCTGCCTGCCACGGATATGTATATATATTGAAAGAAAAGAAAAATATAAAAAAATAAAAACTAGTAAACAATACACACATCTAACGGTAAAAATATATTAAACGGTGCAAATTAAAAAGGTTATGAGCGGTCACTGTGCACCGAATAATTTTCGATATATCTTTGTGGTTTGTGGGGTTTCAAGCACTGTGGTCCTTTCTTTTCCTAGAATGAGTTAAATTTGAAAACCAGTGCGCAGGCACTTGGTCAAAGATTTGTATCACTTGCAGTAGCTTAGTCGGCTGTCTTGCACTTCTAGTAATGCTTCAAGATCCTCCATTAGTTTAGGTTTGATTTCCCGCACGTTTAACCAAATCTTAGTTTCTTAAACACGACCAACCTTCATTGATCACCATTAGTTTCTTGGATCCAAGGTAAACGATAATTCGGAATAACAGTCTGCATGTATTTTATTGAACTAGTGGTTTCTCACGTTGATTTTCTATAAGTCGATCGTTTCCCACCCTCAGAAAATTAAACACCGAATGCATCAAGTATAAAGCTATATATAGCTGTGCCTGTTGTCCTGCTACAAATATATGTTGTATTTGTTTGTTTTGGCAATTAACGAAGATCATGATAACATCTACTAACTTGGTGTTACTGCTTGCAAATTGATTCCTAGTTGCCCACTGAACCTGGTTAACCTACCGGCAAAAGTATCCAAGCACTACTAAAAAAACGTACTTAAGCGACGTCGCTTAAGCCTGATTTTCGGTACAGAAGGTCCGTTGCCTAAGGCCCGTCGCTTAAGGGCTAAGTGACAGGTAGAAAAATTTCGTCGCTTAAGGCATATACCTATGCGATGAAACATGCACCTATGCGACGCAATGGTTCCGTCGCCTAAGTGTGTAGATTTTTTTTAAAAAATTCTCTGACGAATTTCCGGCAGAAATATTTTTGTTGTTGTTCTTCTTCCTTCCTTTCTTCATCATCTTCTTCTTCTGCATCTTCTTCTTCTACATCTTCTTCTTCTCTTCACCTTCTTCTTCCTCTTCTTCTTCTTCTTCTTCTATTCTTCGCTTGAGCGGAATTTAAAATTTTGAAATTTTGCTTAAGCGACGGAAAGTTTCGTCGCTTAAGTAAATAATTTTTATCGCTTAAACAAAAGAGCCTAAGCGACAGAAATTTCATAATTCCGTCACTTAAGAGTTTTTTAAACGACGGAAATTTTTTAGCTTTTAAAATTTCTGTCGCTTAAGTACGTTTTTCTAGTAATGAAGGGGAAGAGACTACACTACACTACACTATTCAAGGTCAACTTTTTTACCAGAAACGTCTCATGATCAGGGGGAGACTAGTGGCATGATCGATCACTGATGTCTTGCACCATCAGTTCAACCATTAACATGCAGTTCAATTCGTTCATATATACGCTACCATGGTAGCTAGCTATCTTAATTAGCTAGAGTTGCATGCATGGCACTATAGTAGATTCTCCATCAAACTCGAAGGAGCAAGAATCTTGGAGTGAATGTAGACTTATAATCATTCACCATTTATATTTACACTTTGACTTTGCTAGTTCGTATAATATGTATAGAGCTAGCTCCGCTTGCACTACGCCAAGTCTCCTCATAACTCTATAAATATTCCTCATTACATTCAGTTGGAGGCACAGATCTTCTCTCGCCCCCTCGCTCTTATCTGCCTCTGTCTTAAACATTTGCCTTCTCTAGCTTCTCATTAGCTTTCAAAGTCCGCTCAATTACTCTCATGGCATCCATTGTCAATAAGCTTCTGTTTTCCGGTGTCTTTCTTCTTATCATGATTCTCAGTTATGGAGTCATTTCCACTGAAGAAAGGTTGTTGAAAGCAACAGATGGAAACAACAGTCTGAATTACCAGCTGCTGCGGCGGTACCTGTTGAAAGCTGCAGCAGATTCTGCACCAATGCCACCCCCGATAAATAATGACAGTACTAGTACTAGTGCTCTTCCTGGTACAGTCGGCAATGTCGAAAAAGGCGATGATTACAGACCAACAGAGCCAGGCCACAGTCCTGGTGCCGGTCATGATCATGGTCCTTCTGATGAACCAGGAACAGTAGTAGAGCTGAACCAGTAAACCCGATATCCTCTCTACTTATATGGTTACAAGTTCATGATCACTCTACCGTAATTATGTGCCTGTGACTATAGTTGAATAATTTGGATGTGAAATTTGAGTGGGCTTGTATCCGTAGAGTTAATGATCTTAGCTATGCCATGCAGTGTATGTAAATATATGTAATATTGTTTTCCTTCCCTCTGTTTATCGGCAATTGGTTGTCATCCCATTGTATCAAATTTATCACTTAATTAATCAAAGTTGGACTCCCTTTTATACATAAACATAGGATCACTTTTACGTTGTTTAATATCATGTTGTATAAAATCAATATTTGGTATAAAACTGTATGATGATTGTGATCACAAACCTATATACTTCAATAATATGTGGTCGATCAGAGATAGATATATTAGTCCTATTTGATTTTCTAGGCTTTGCTCCTTTGGAAATTCATGGAAAACGTAATACAACTTTCCTTTTAAGGATGTATATATAATAGTGATTTTATTGATTTTTCATTGCAAACATTATATTTATGTATTCCAAGCTTAAACGTACGTCGACTATGATTTTAGTCGACGAAATAATTTCTGTTGGCTAAGTTAATGGTTTCTTAGTCGACGGATCAAGATTCGTCGTCTAGGATATGTCTTAGTCGACGAAATTTCTTGTTTCTATTGACTATATATTGTACGTCTTAGCAGATGTCCTTTAGCCGACATATATTAGCCGGTAGACTTTCCGTCGACTAAAATCTTAGGTGACGGAAAATCATTCTTAGTTGACTATTTATTTTTGTTGGCTAAGAGCAAAATTCAACTAGTGGTGATACACTTTTCTTCAATTTAATTAATTTTTGTTCTTATTGTCGTTTTTAGATTTTACCTAAATAAGATGTCAATGAGACCATCAAATCTTCACTTGTAATTTACTTCTCATAATTATGTGATCACAATCTTAAGCTAGCCGATTTGATGTAAAAATGCATTTTCCATCTGAATATACCGAAATACCCTGTTGCTCTCATTGATCAACAAAATACCCTATACGAGACGAAGGGTATTGCTGGCAATGAAATAACAAAATCTTTTACGGAATGGGCAAATTAATTAAAATATAGATTTTGGTCCCGTATTTTGGTCTAGGGCAAAGAAAGTACAAAAAGCAAGTCTACCCGAGTTTCCTTATAAAGAGTTAAACTCTGTTTTGGCAAAGATTTCCCCTGGTTCCCTCACCCCGTACGCATCCATTTCGGGTAAAACTAGGATTTTTCACCGCAATTAACTCTCTCTCACTGAAACAGAAAAAGATCTCATGACGTCATGAACGGTAAAAAAAAGTACCACTGTGCCCAGAATCTATCAAAGCCAAATCGAAAGCCCCAGATTTTTTTATTATTATTTATTTAGAAAATAAGAAAAACCTAAATGAGGGAAAAAACCAAAATCAAAGCAGCTGGCGGCGGATGAATGAAACCCCAACAGTCTGTAACCTCATCACTCCGAGTGTGGATTAAACGGTGTAGATACGACCTCACCATTTAATCTGACGGCTGAAACAACAACCGCGTTTTACGACGCAACCCCTTGAATCCGTTCCTCAAAATAAATCCAACCCCTAAGCCCCGCCCCCCACCCAAACCCTTCTCTCTCTCTCTCTCTCTCTCTCTCTCTCTCTCTCTCTCTTCTAAACCCCCCAGATTCGGAAACCCTTCTCTCTCTCTGCAACTCCCCCAAACTCTCTCCCAGATTCGTTAAGAGTTTAGTCTCCAGACCAAACGCTTTCTGTTCTTTTTGGAGTGAGAGAGATGCAATCCAACGGTTCTGACTCCTCGCTGCAGCAGCAACAGGAGCAGCAAAATAATCAGCCGCCGCCACGTCAGCAGACTGTTCCGCCACCTGTTCAGTCGCAGCCGCCGCAGTGGATGGCGATGCAGTACCCGGCGGCTCCTATGGTAATGCAGCACCAGATGATGCCACCGCAGCATTACGCGCCTCCGCCGCCACACTACATGGCTTACCACCAGTACCAGCAGCACATCCAGCAGCAGCAACAGCAGCCGCAGATGGGATCTGGCGGTGGAAGCGGTGAGAATAAGACTATCTGGGTCGGAGATTTGCACCACTGGATGGACGAGAACTACCTCCACAACTGCTTCGCTCCCGCCGGCGAGGTCTATATCTTTTCACCCTATTTTTGTATTTATTTTAATGTGTGTATTTGTTCTGGGCATGATTTTAATGCTGTGGAGATGGTTTTTATATGAAAAGTGGAATGAAATTAGTATTGTGTTTTTTTAGTTGGATTAAATGCTGGGTAGTTTTTTACTTCTGAATATTATTTGTAGGGTTTGCTTGTGTTCTTTCAGTTATTTTATTTGGCCAAGTTTTATAAGTTATGATATTTTTCTGTACTATATTTTTGATTTTTAGATGACAAAATAATGATAGAGATTTTATTGACATAATTGGTGATTAAAGCCCAGTATGATATGGATGAGTCTCACCACACAGTTTGTAACTGAAAAATAAGTGTGGTTGGTTTTAATCATATGCTATTGGAAGATATTAATTGTTCATTTTGGGGCCAGAAGTGTGTGAATGGAAAAACATACTATTCTGGCCCTTATTCTTTTTGAGGCAAGAACGTTATTTATTGATTTTTTGCTATAAAAGACAGCATGATGTGAAGGTATATATGATCTAAATTGCATTTGCGTTTTGTTTTCGAACCACAAAAAATACACAGAGAACTAATTTTTGCAAGTTTCTTACTGGGTTGGGTTTCTCTAATTTCTGAATTTCGTTGTCTAATGGAAGTGATTAATGATTTTATTCCATATATCATAAGCAAAGGATATTTTATTACTCATTCCGAAAGTTCCATCAGTTATTTCAATGTGGTTTAAGTCTTCGTTTGATGAGCTATTCAATAAGCAGGCTAGGGTTGTGGAGGATCATGTTTTTTCTTTGAAGCACCAATCTTTTACTTGTTCTTATGTAATTTTGATTTATCATCTTTTATATAAATTTAAGGGCAAAGCTAGTTTTTTGTAAAAAAAAATTGTTATACTTCTCCATGGAGCTGATTTGAAGGGTAAATGTCACATATTTCCCTCCATTTCTTTGATAGCACAAGGGTGCCCACTTTTACTGACATATAGTGATTACATTGTAGATTGCTTCCATCAAGGTTATTCGTAATAAGCAGACTCTTTTATCAGAGGGCTATGGATTCGTAGAGTTCTTTTCACATGCTACAGCTGAGAAAGTCATACAGAACTATGCTGCAATTTTAATGCCTAACACAGAACATCCCTTCCGTCTGAACTGGGCAACATTTAGTACGGGTGACAAGCGTTCAGATAATGCTCCTGATCTTTCCATTTTTGTAGGAGACTTAGCGGCAGATGTTACAGATAGTTTATTGCACGAAACTTTTTCTAGTAAATATCCATCTGTTAAAGCTGCAAAAGTTGTCTTTGATGCCAATACTGGCCGTTCAAAGGGCTACGGTTTTGTGAGGTTTGGTGATGAGAATGAAAGGTCACAGGCTATGACTGAAATGAATGGTGTTTATTGTTCTAGCAGGCCTATGCGCATTGGTGCTGCAACACCCAGGAAATCTTCTGGATATCAGCAACAAGGTATTTAATTCTACGTGCCTTTTCTATTTGAGGTTAAATTTTGGAGGTAATCTGTATATACATTACGACTGGTATTGATTCTGTTAAGCAAATAGCTGGTACCATTTTTTATCAAATGGTAGAAGTTCATGGCTCACACTTTTCATTGTGGGTAGAAGGAGCAGATTGTCCCATGCATTTCACTATTACTAATATTTTTCTTAATTGGATATGTTTCTTCAAGCTATGTAATTGCGTTTTCTCTTCAAATACATGGTTATTTACATGACCATGGGGTGAATGTGCTATATTTATTCGCTTTAGTTTTCCTTGGTTCTGCAGGGGGATATGCTGTGAATGGTACACCAACCCAAGGGTTCCAATCTGATGGGGATGCTACAAACACAACAGTGAGTAGTCTTTGAGGTTCTCATGGTTTTAACCTATGGTGACTATGATATTTTTCTCCATTTGGCTGACTTATGTGTCAATAATAGATTTTCGTTGGAGGGCTTGATCCCAATGTTACTGATGATGATCTCAGGCAGCCCTTCTCTCAGTATGGTGAGATTGTCTCTGTTAAAATACCAGTTGGAAAAGGATGTGGGTTTGTACAATTTGCCAACAGGTGAATTGTTTGTCATACTTTGTCCAACATTTGGTGCTATTTGCTATTTAACAAATTATCATTTGACCCTATTTGACCTCTTGTTACAGAAATAACGCTGAGGAGGCAATGCCAAAACTGAATGGCTCGGTCATTGGCAAGCAAACAGTCCGGCTTTCATGGGGTCGCAATCCAGCAAATAAGCAGGCATTCACTCTTTCTTACTAACCTTACTCTCCCCAAACTCCCTAGCCATCATTGTGCTGGTTCCGGGAGCAGTCTGTGCTTCAACAGGAATGAGGCTTGTTTCTTGTTTTAGATTAAGTGACTGTTACTGCTGTTTTAAGAAGTAGAACAATTGTTCTCATGTGTTTTTTTGGAGTGACATAGTCAAGTAGGATTTACTTGTTGTTTCTTTGGAACTTGGATTGTATTGCCTTCTAGTACCGTCAGTTTCATTACTCATTTTTTGTATATCCCTTCTTTTTTTCTGTTTTTGTAGCAGTTTAGAATGGATTTCGGCAATCAGTGGGCAGGAGCGGCTTACTATGGAGGACCTGTTTATGATGGTTATGGTTATGCTCTGCCGCCACAACATGACCCAAGCATGTATGCTGCAGCGGCTGCATATGGAGCTTACCCTGTTTATGGTACCCACCAGCAACAAGTAAGCTGAGAAGATAGAGCCCCTTTGTGTTGGCAGCTACTAAGAATTAGTGAGTGAACTGAGCGAGTGCAAGTAGTAGTTTTAGTAATGAGACATGATGAATCTAGAGTCTCTAGTTCTGTAATTGGCTTGGCGCTCTAGAATTCTTATAAAATCCCTCCAATGGCGGAGCGGAACTGAATTTTGACAACTTAAGGTAGTTGTGTAAGGGGTTTGGTTAGATTCACGTGATTTTAACACACTTTATTCTTGGGGTCGATGCTTGCACTTCTCATCTGTACATCTTCTGGTTTATGTGTTTCAAGGTCCTAGCTGAAGTATGCCTATAGAGTCGTCGAATGAGTACCATGGTTCCCACATCGTCTGGTACAATACAACATACGATGGGGCACGCTAGCTATCAGTCTTCCATTGGCAATTTCCTGCATTTTCTGAAAGGCCTAAGCAAATATTGCAGTTGCAAACCCTGCTTAAACTCTTGATTGCTTCTCCAGTTACTCTTCCCACAAGTGCTTGATACTTGGGCACAACAGATTCGCTTAGCTTCATGATTTGAAGCTCCCATCAACGCAACAGTCTGATTTATCTCGAAAACGAAGAGTAATAGAATAAGGTGGGTAGCATGTGTTAATGATACAGTACTATCGAATGATGATCATCATCATTACCTTGCAGGCCCCAACCTAAGTATTAATAATCTGCATCACAATCATCAGGAGAGACTCGTAAAGCGGTAAGGGTGGACTCGTTTCAAACGGTTCGGTTTATAGGTATTAATGAAGATGTGATTTTTTATTTTTTACACTTATCCAAATAATATAAAAAAATTAAAAATATCAAAGTTGTAACATAATTGGAAGGAAAGAAAAGATAAAGTTTATACATTATTCATTTGAAGTCTTCATTATTCATATATAGTAAAAATGAAGATTACACATGAGAGAATTAGGATATACTTAACACTTAAAAATATAACCATGTGTGTAAAAGCTTACTATTTATAACTTATAACCAATAAGAACATGACACATAATGTAAAATTATGTATTAATAAGTAAATATATATGTCGGTTCAGTTCGGTTTAATCAGTTTTTGAGAAGCAAAAATCAGAATCCGAAACCGCACTCTTTGGTTTATGTGGTTTCCGAAACTGATTGTCTCAGTTTCTTTCAATTTTGGTTAATCATTGTTAATTCGGTACGGTTTTAATCGGTTGCGGTCTTTTCAGTGTCTAAAAGCCCATCCCTAGCAAAGAGTGATAAGGAAGGGGAAGACTCACAAAGCAGAGCATCTGCCATATAATACTGAGGGAAATGTAAGCTGGCATAGTGTTGGAACCGTGGGGCGCACAGCACCCCGTAGTTGGGTTGGCCATTTGGGGCACATGAGGAACAATATATAGCAAGTCGAGGCAGATTGATACTATGGACGATGTCATGCTTTCCTAGGCAATCCGGCACATTTCTGTTCAGCTTCGGTTGATTCATATCTATCTAGACAATCCTTTAATATGAATTTAGGAACTGACCATCGGAAAATCGCTTCATTTCTTCTATCGTTCTACTTGTTGCGATTTATGATTGTTTTTCATTTTAACTAAATAAACCTGCGGCGAAAATTGCTATACCAAGTCCTCCATTTCTAAGTTCATACTAAATCATCGAAGTACTTACAATGGAAAAAATTTGTGTCCAAATTAGTATGTATGTATACACATGTAATATTTCTTATATATATATATATATATTTTAATGAATGTAAATCATAATAACAATTTGATAATGAGTTGTTTATTTGTTTAAACTGAGTAAACGAATTCTGTTTATATTAATATTTTATGGATATTATTTATATCAGTTAATTCAACTCGTTATTAATGTTAACAAAATATTCGGACTCAGGCCACGTGGCATTATGATATACGCAGGCGCTGTGTGGCCGTTAATGAATAATCAGATTAATAAAACATATATGGTAAGGTGGGCTCTGCAATCGTCTCTGCGTCTAACACGTTTCGAATGGCACTCATATCTCTTTCCTCTCTTTCTTCTTGTCCGCTACTTCACCGCCGAATCTTTCTTCCTTCAATCCATGCTTCTTCGTCGACCTCCACCTCAGCAGTTTCGCCGCCGCCGCCGAAAGTCGTCGTCACCAGAGAGCGTGGCAAGAATGCCAAGCTCATCGCCGCTCTGGTAAAATAAGCATACATTCCATCTCTATCACTCTGCCTTTTTTTCATGTCCAATTTGTGTAATTCTCTTTCAATTATTGGAATTTGTTTCCGTTTTTGGAAATCTACGCTTCTGCACTTCGTTTTCTTTCTTTCATTTTTGAATTTCATTGTTTATCTACCCAAGGATTGATGTGGCATTTTTACAGTTGCGAATTTCAGTGTGATTTTTTGTACAGGATAACTGTATCTGCTTCATATTTTAGATGTACAGTAGCACAAGAGTAGTACTTGACTGTTCCGGTTTTTTTTTCAGTAATCAAAGCTATATATGTGTCTGTGTATCTATGCATTTGCATATTTATATGTATATTTGTGCGATCATAGAAAGTTGTGGCGTTGTGATGTTTTATAATTTGTTGAGTACAGGCGAAGCAGGGAATGAGCTGTTTGGAACTTCCCCTCATCCAGCATACAAGGGGGGCGGATCGGGATAGGCTTTCTACTGTATTGACTGGTAATTTCTTCAACTTTTACCTTTTTTGTTGTTGTTGTTGCTTGTGATGCGGAGCAATGCTGCAGATGGTGTCAGCGTATTGGACTTTGTTAAGGCAGTGAAATTTGGGTGGACCTTAAGATGCTTGTGATGAATCTCCTTTCTTTCCTAGATTAAATACAAAGTTAGCTGTTAAGCACAAGCCTTTCAGTGTGATATGTGTTCATGACATATTAAAACAAATGGGGATATTGTTCTCCGACTAACCTTCTTATTTTAATGCTCCCTCTTGACAGCAGACACATCATTTGACTGGATTGTCATAACTTCCCCTGAAGCTGGTTCAGTCTTTCTGGAGTCATGGAAGTAAGGGAGACAACTTTCTAACTAGAAATCTGTCGCATTTTGCATATCAAGACTCCTTCTGCAGCTTTAGTTTAAACTTGTAGTTTCAAGGTTTCTATGGTCTACTAGTGTGCCTATATTAATTTGTTGCTCAACAGTGTATGAATCTTTTTTTGCTTCAAGTTCACCTCTACACCCCCAGAAAAGTATTATCTTGGATTAGCATGCATTTTCCATTGGCATATGATCTTTAGTAGTTTCTGTGGTGAAAGAAATTCTTCTGTAATCTCAAATTCCATATATTATCTGGTTCAAAACTTTTCTCGACTGGTCAGCATTAAGAAATACATCCCCTTTATGTGAAACTTGGGAGTTTGGTTTGAATAACTAATCTGTTGTTTGTTAGTCTTTAAATTTTATGGTTTCCACAAGAATTACAGAGAAACGGTGTTTTAGATTGCATTCTTCCCTGATCTTTTTGGATGATTTATATTCTTCAGAATGACATCAAGCTTGTTCTTGGTCTTTAGGGATGCTGGAACTCCAAATGTTAAGGTGGGTGTCGTGGGGGCAGGTACAGCAAGCGTCTTTGAGGAAGTACTACAGTCATCAAAGACGTCTCTCAGTCTTGCCTTTGTGGCATCTAAAGGTAGTCATGTCATGATTCTACATTACTCTAGGCAATCATCTAAGTCTGTACAAATTGTAGTACTGCCTCTCATGCTTCCTTCAGTCATTCAGAAGACCCAAAAACAAACATCATGACATTAAGAATACTATTTAATTGAATTTTCTCCAAATGAAAATACATTGAGTATGCTGTGAAGGTTTTAATGTGCTGAACTTAGATGATAGTGTAACCTGATGGACTTTGGATGTTTTTATTGCTTAGTTTGATTTCGATACATCCAGGTTGGCCCACAGCCACTTAGATCATGACGTTCTTGCATTTCTTTTACTTAGGAAGTTATATGATAGAATCTATGCACTTGAACCAAGAAGTTTATTGTTATTTTCTTTTGTTCAAGATGACCTATATTGTAGGATCACTTTTGTATCTTTCTTTCTTGTCCAGTATTAGATTCTAATCATTTCCCGCATTTTATTATGTAAACTTTACTCTTCAGCAACGGGCAAGTTTTTGGCTTCAGAGCTCCCTAAAAATAGAAAAGAAAAATGCACAGTACTATATCCTGCTTCTGCAAAAGCTGGCAATGAGATTGGTAAGTGAATGCTTCACCAGTATGACTACAAACATACAGGCCATACATTGCGGTCTTGGAGTATATTCAATGCATTTTTGTAGCGGTCATAATACAATTAGGATCAAGATACTGATTCAATGAACAGTCTGGCATTAAAAATAAAGTATTTATGGAACCCACAGTGTGGAATAAAAATCTCTTTAATCATGGAGCGCATGATGTATTTTCTCTTTCAGAGACAAGAGATTGCTCCGCATTTAAATTGGTAGCAAGGATCTTAATCTATCTTAAGAGTGAGTTTAAAAGTTTCAGTAGATAATTATGCTAGGTGTCAACCAAAAATGCTAACTGACAAATAATCAAGCTTCAAAAGTTCCTCATTTCTTCATAATGTAATTTTACTCTCTAAATGGTATTCATTGATCTTTAGAATGTAATTATTGTCTAAATAGGACTCATATCTAAATGACACTCATTAATATCAGACTGATCTTACCTGTCTTCGGCTATCATTTTTTAGTATTTAGATTGTGGTTTACCATCTTCATTTGGGCATATTTGTTTTAGAGCAAGGCTTGTCCAGTCGTGGATTTGAGGTCACGCGGCTAAATACCTATACCACGGTATGACCTGATGCCTTATCTATATCTTCTAGATGAAAACTCTTTTGATAGTTAATGATATTATATTAACAACATGATTCTCTAGGGACCTGTTCACCATGTCGATCAAACGGTTTTGAAGCAGGCTCTTTCTGCTCCTGTTATTGCAGTTGCTTCCCCTTCTGCAGTTAGGTAAGTAATTTGTTGCTTTTCCTTTTCCTTTTTATATTACATGTGTATTATGTTCTATGACGCTTCAGTCTGAGTTTCACTGAAATTAGTCTCAATCCTTTAGTGCATTTTAATTTGAACTCTGTCATTCATTGACTTCTTGATCAGTACCACCTTTTGAGCACCTGCTGATGTATTGAAAATACTTGAATGCACTTGATTTTCATCATTTTCACAATTTGAGCTATCTAGGTGAAGCAAGGATTTCTAGAAATACAGTGTTATCTAATTTGAGCTTGTATTCTCTTGACTGGAACAGTGCTTGGGTCAATCTTATTTCCAAGTCTGAGCAATGGAATAATTCAGTTGCCTGTATTGGTGAGACAACTGCCAATGCTGCTAGGAGATTAGGCTTGAGAAATGTTTACTATCCAGTGCAACCAGGTCTTGAAGGGTAATGTTCACATTGTAACCTATTCTCCTGAAATATATTTGGCACACAGTTTTCATGATCTCATTGGTCCGAATGAAAAACTTTAATTCTAAATTGCTCAAATCTCAGTACCTTTACTATATATTTGTAGACTACTGGTTTTTATCATAGACCAATATCAGGTGACAGTCATTTGATTTAGAGATTTACCTTACATGTCCATGTATTCCCCATGCCTTCGAGTATCATTTGATCTATATGACGGATGGTGAATTCAAGCATGCTTTTATAATTCTCGTGGTCTTGATCCTCTCATAGCAGTTTCCTTTTCATTGTGTAACTTTGGTTTTTGGTTGATAGATGGGTGGATAGTATTGTTGAAGCACTCGGAGCAAGTGTCCATTTGTAGAGGTGATTTGTTCTTTTCAGGTAACCTTTTTTTATTCTATATTGTGTTTGTTAGGAATCAGAGGTTATTGAAATTGAAAGATGAACAGAAAAGTAAAAACGCAGAGAAGCAAAACGTCTACATTGTGTATTTCTAATTAGATTGAAGAGTACAACTGTATCTATTTATAGGGTATGGAATGATGTCAAGTTACCTAAATACCCTACATGGTTAACAACCCCCCTCAACCATATGCTTGGTAACAACCAAGCATAATGGTTCTTCAAAGTTCGCAATCAGAAACCATATGACACAATATAGAACATTTTACAAAAGATAGCATCCCAAAATCAAAAAACCCCATATCTTAACACCAATAGGAGTCCATCTCTTAGAACTTTGTTGGTGTGGTATAGGCAGCATAGAAGAGATCAACAATGGCAGGGCAGCAAGCAGTCCGCAATAACAATGAAAAACTGAAAAATCTTAACTCTCTTTGGTTGATAAACAAACAGCAAATTATGAAAATTCTTAACAAATCTGAAAATCTGGAAGCAACACTGCACACCGCGAATTCTTGATTTGCAAATATCATCCAGCAAATTCACAGTCATTCTTCTGCATGCATTTATCATCTACACCTCTGAAAATATCAATGTTCTCCAACAATCCAACAACATTCTAATGGTCTTCAAATTTGCCCAATTAGAAAGATGATCATGCATTGTTGCATACTCAGTGGTCATTGCTGCACAAATGAAAACAAAGCTCCACTATGCAGGCTTCAATCAAATGCAATCAACACCAAACACAAGAGAAAGCAGAAACATCTCCACCAGATTCAAACATAACTGCACACTAGAGCCATTCAACCCATCGATAATCCGACCTGTCATGCCACAATCACCAGTCCAAAAACAAATATAAAACTGCATCTCATTTGGTTGACGGCAGACAACATACTTTGATAAAAGATAAAAAGTGGAAAACTGATGACTATTAGCACAACAAACTAGAGCACATAGAGACTTCATGAGTTAAGTGCGTGAGATATCCGAATCCATAAAGATATTACCAAATCCTCTACAATCCGAATCCATAAAGATATTACCAAATTCTCTATAATTGGAGCCAAAGCAACCCATATATACCGACTGCAGCAGATATATCCAGAGCAGCTCAATTCATGGATACAAGCAGCTCAATAGCAACTGAACACCCATCTATTTCGTATTAGAAGATACATAACATCACCTCCACATTCAATTAAGCAAAACAACAATAGCAGTATTCCAAAAGCCATCATTCTACCAACAACTAGACTTCAACACTAGATCATAGGTACCCATCTCTCAAAAGAAAGCATTACCAACACACAAAGCCATACAAGTCAAATCTGCAATCCAACTCTACCGAATTCACCAGTCCAAAAAATTGAAGGAAAATAAATTTCTGCGTCATTTTTTTGACTCCAAACTTAAATTTTGGTCAAAGTAAAAATTGGAAAACTGATCAAGCAGGGTAGATGAACCAAATTTCATAGAGATTCCATGCTCCAAGTGATAGAGATGCCAAGTCAGAAAGAAATGACCAGATGCTCTGAAATTGAAGCAAAGCGCGAGTTGGAACAACTGGATTTGGACCTGCGATTTTGGAGCTGATATGACGAGTTCCTGTTGCATCCTCCCCGTCTCCTCGAAGAAAAAGAAAGACGACAGCAACGCCTTTGAGAAGAACACGGTCAAGGTCGGGTGAAGCAAACAGGGCGTGAATTTAAGGAAGATCGGAGATAGGGTTTTTTTTTTATTTGGGGGAAATTGAAATCGGAAACTACTAAAAACGAAAAGCGGAAGCTAGGATACTCACAGAAGCCCCAAGCATTCTGGTACCATGGGCTCTGATACCAACGTCTACATTGTGTATTTGTAATTAGATTGAAAAGTACAATTGTATATATTTATAGGGTGGGGATTGATGTCAAATTACCTAAATACCTTTACATGGTTAACAGTGTTAAGTTAACATCGTCTTTTTTCTTTGCTTATGTTAGATGATCAGTCTATCCAGGCAGACTGATGAAGAGGTAACTTGTGCACAGTTGAGAAACACACAAACAGAAACATGAATTGATAATTTTACAGCTTCTGCACAACTAGATGCAAACCAAGGACAAATATTTTTCAAGCTGCTGGACATATTGATGTGGTGATATGTGACACCCAGAATCTGGGATCATATTCATTCAGCAGAGCTTTCTTTGACGTTTTTGAAATCACTGTCTTGGGATCATATATGGAATGAAGGCCTACTCTTACTTGTATGTATATTTATCCCTTTTAGCATGTTGACCTTCACATCAATTTTGCTTTCCTCTTGGTGTACTGGCTACTTGTAAAATTCTTTGTTTTTTTGAAGTAAAATTCTTTGTTAGATCAAGGGAAGATTTTCAACTTTCTAAATTGTACATTTACTGATCTTAATGGAAGCTCACTCTATCAGAATCATCTTCGATCAGAGTCTTTTTTATAATGAATGTGTTTTTATCAATTGAAGCTGAACCTTCTAAAACATTTGGGTGTGACTGTTATTATTCTTCAGCTTCAGTAATCGATAATCAAATAGGTTTTACATATAAAGTACGTCTAACATGTGGGTAACTAGTTAAATATTCAGTACTATATATGACTATTGTGGTTTGGCTGGGAAGGCAGGAGGAAGCTTCCCTTGCAGAAAAGATGAGATCAATGTGATTGCTCGCTGAGGTTGGTAGCTGGGAACCAAATGGCCAGCTCCCCTTACTGTAGCGAATGTTAACCCCCTGTAGCTGATCACATACCCTGCAACCTCTCCATTAGAGTTCCATGGCCGCCATGGCTTATGAATACGTAGCTTGAGCCTGTTTATGGAGTATCGAGAGGATGTGCCTGGCACATTCGCATCAGTGTCTCCACTGCAGGTAGCATTTAACATGATGAATCCAGGTGCTAAATTTCAGTATCAGTAACATATATCATGTATATATTTTAGACAATATGTCCAGGGCTAGTCCCTGGTACTGACCTGTATATCCAGAATCTTATCCCACTTGCTATAAGCTGCTTTATTCCAGGTAGTATGGTTGTTGGTGCGTCTATCCAGCCTACGTCACTGGAAACAGAAACAATGAAGACATTTAGTACTTGGTGAATCGTACTTAGCATGTGTGTGTGTGTGCGGTGAAGCTTGTATATATGCTCCTGGGTGCGTACCTGCAAAGTGTCCAGTTTGTTGGTTTAACATGAAGAGCTGCTCTCACCTCCGGGAGGTTTAGATAGGCCTCAACATTTTTATCAGAGCATGGATCAAAACTATTATCCTGATCAGAATGTAACGTGAATCAGATGAAGTTGCCATTTTCAGTTTCATATACAAGCTCAGCTGGTCTGCATTACTGGAAAAGATAGCTTTGGTTGATCAGAGGCTTACAGGAGTTTCTGAGACTTTGGTTCCGGATGATATGTCGCACTGTGGCGCGTAGATGTTGTAAGTATCAATGTCTCCCTTCTCGTCGCCTGATTTGTTCATATAGATAATGCACGCCTGTGATACATTACCTGAGGCGAAGTCACAATGTTTGTGTATTCCGGCATGAGTTTCGTCAGAGTTCAAATCATGTGTCCACATATAGTCATATTCACCTAGTGTGCCGTCAATCTCATCAATCCAAGGATTCCCAATCTGGAGATTCATAAAACCAATTAGTCTTAATCGTAAATGTTAGGCCTTCGGTTACTGATGTGAGAAGAATTCCAGAGCTCACCGCAATGCCTTTGAGATTGATTTTTGTTTGCTTTGGGACTTTGTTCTTTGAGAGAATGGTCAGAGCAAGTTGAGGTGCATAATGACCAGCATAGCTCTCTCCGGTTATGAAGAAATGTCTATTCTTGTATTCAGGAAATCTCTCTAGCCAGTTCACAAGAAATGTGTAAGAGTCTTCCGCAGTTCTCTTGTCGCCGACATTTTCATAGTCGGATTTGTTGTTCGAATAGGAAAACCCAACTCCTGCCGGAGACTCCAAGAACAGTACATTTGCCACTGTAAAATCATCAAGTTTTGCTGCTTGATCAATATTCTGGATGAAGTCTAATCTAGTAATAAACTCAGACTAAATAATTTAGAGTTGTAGTACCATTGTTCCAAGCATGATCGTTCCGGAATAAAGTCTTTCCATCACTATTGACTCTGAAAGGTCCCATTTCTTCCATGGCTCCATACCCAAAAGATGAACATCCCGGTCCTATACCACAACAAACAGCATGTAGATTGATCCTTCGTTATCTAATACACTCGAAGTAAATAGTAAATACAAATGAATATTACTGCTCTCAAAGATTTCATCGTGATCGTTTAGGGGTATGCATGTAACTACAAAACGTTACGTGGATGACTAAGATCTATAACTTTATTGAACATACATGGAGTCTCAATCTATTTACAAGTTATGCATAGAAGAATTTCAATTATTAATTTTACGAAGCACAGAGTAATTAGCAGCTACCTCCATTTAACCATAACACTACAGGTTTGGTTGAAGAATTATGAGGTGACTCTACAAAGTAGTAGAACAGTGATCTCCCAGCTACATGATCCACTGTAACATAGCCTGCATATTGATTAAACTCTTCTCCTGAATTAAACTCAGGTTGTCCTGGCAAATTATCAATCTTATCAGCTTCTTTCAACCCATCCTGGGGTGCAACATAAACTGGAGAAGAAATATCCGAAACAACGAAAGATTGCGAATGCGGAGAAGGATTGGTTCTAAATCTGCGAGATTTGATCAACCTGTTGAGGTTGTCAATCTGGTTGCCGTTGCATGGTAAAAGAAAGGTCAGTTGGTAGCTACAGAGGAGGAGCAAACATGTAAACTCTGAAAGCTTCATGATGTTCTTGCCAATACGTACTGAAGGTGCTCGGTTTATATTGATCTAATTACGTGATTAGTGAAGCCTTGATTGAGACGAGAATGCATGCTTCATGCATTTAGATGATTTTTAGATACATAATCTTGGCAAAGATTAAGGGATTCTTGACAACTTACGGTTAGTACATTTTCCGTTTTATGGAATATAACACAGCTGTGACAATAATGAAATTACCATACTGAAAAATTGAGTGATTTGAAATATCTGTTTCGATACCGTTAAGAAGATATAGTGATTCATTTGGAAAATGATTACGAAAATGATTTGTTGCCTCATGCCTAAGATTTTGTGATTAAGTGTCATGTATAAATTAAAAAAAAGTAATGCTCATTTACATAAAAATAAAAAAATCATATCTCAATTTAATAAAATAAAAAATCAAAAGTCAATCTCAATTTTATAAAACAAAAAATCAAAAGTCAATTTCAATAAAATTTATGTAAAAGATTGTTTTACATGATCCTTATATCCTTAAATCTTTTACCGATTCTTATCTCCTTATTCTCTTTCTCACCAGATAGTCCTCTCTCTCTCTCCGTATCAAAACCTCTCTTTCACTATTTCTCTCCCCAAATTTTCGTTCTCAGCAAAAACCAGAAACCATGTCTCACACATCCATGTACCTCAACGCCCTTCACTCCATGGGCACCACCATAATCGGTGTCACCTACGACGACGGCATCGTCCTAGGCGCTGACTCCCGAACATCCATAGGTCTGTCGTCTCTCTCTCTCTCTCACCATCAACGTCGTCCTCTTCGTCCACAGCCACACTAACGCCACCGCTGCTGTAGCAGGCGATGATCCCTCGTCCACTCCACAGCCTCGCCGTCCTCCTCCTCCCTAGTTTCAGAAAGCGTCAACAAAATCGAGACGACGCTTGATGAGTGGTGGACAGGTCACGCTTGATGGTGTCCTAAACGGGCTCGGTCAAGGTGTTGGGTGGGGACCCGAACCCGAAATGGGCGCCGTTGGAGGGGGCATGAGGAGGGGCAGGGACAGATGGCTGCTTGGGATTGGGCTTGGAGGGAGGGGAGGTTTGAATTGATGAAAGGGGAGGAGGAGATGGGGATGGAGGCGAGGGTGGGGCTAGGAGGCTTGGCGGGTAGGACGGATATTGGAAGCCGGCGTTGATTAGGTTTTGGATCTCTTCGATGTCGGACTGAGAGTGCGACATTTTTGGCCGGGGAATTGTATCTGATGTGTGCAGAGAAGATGGAAGAAGAAGAAGAAGAAGAAGAAGAAGAAGAAGAAGGAAAGGGGTTTTAGATCTAAGCTAGGTGCCTCTGTGCAGAGGTTGACGGTGAAATTAGACGTGTGCAAATATGCATATTTTAGTAAGTTAAATGCTTCAGTTTGATCGGGTTTGCTATGTTTTTCCTTGGTTATGTATGTGTTTCATCGGCCTATTAGTAGCTCTATCCACTGGAATTTCTTGGTTAGACCAAATAAGAAAAACAGATTTAGGCCTAGTGGTATCTCTATTCATAGGTCTGTGTGTGGTGCCAGCTAGATGGAGGAGCTGTTGAGTTCCTCTTTTGGAACAAGTAGAAGGAGACGCTGGTACTAGAATAACTCTAGATCTAAGTTTATTAACCTCAATATACTTCAGATCTAAGTTTATTAACTCTAGTATATGTTAGAATAACTCCAGATCTAAGTTTATTAACCCCAATATACTTCAGATCTAAGTTTATTAACTCTAGTATATGTTAGATATAAGTTTATTAACCCTAGTATATTTCAGATCTAAGTTATTAACCGTAGTATACTTCAAATCGAAATTTATTAACCCTAGTATACTTCAAATCGAAGTTTATTAACTCCAATATACATTAGATTTCGGCGGAATACAATTTTTCGGTCACCGGTGATTTTTCGACGACCGTTGACCGAAATCCGGAGTCCATGAGTTTCTGACTAATTCATTTCTCTTCAACTTTTTCACTTTCTATGCATGTTTAAAGAGTGAGAGCAAAATAATCATTAAATAATAATATGTGTCAAGACTTTAAAGAAAGATTTGTTCATTTGGGCATAAGTAATAACACCTTATATTCAAATGGGCATCTTCTTTTTAAAATCATTTAAATGGGTTAATGGAGAGCCAAATTAGTACTATATGATCAATTATTGGAAAAAAAATATTATCTTATCTTCCTTAATCATAGCTCTAATTTTTATCAATAACTTCAATTATGAAAAATACTCTTCTTTACTTTTAATTTAATGTCATTGCTCAAACTATTATATGATTATTACATTATTATTATTTTTAAAACATAGAAACGAAAAAATAACAATTACAATATGACTTACCCGTAAGGGTAACGATAAAAGAAGACATGTTAGATAACTCGAAAGCAAACTAAATGAAATTAAACTACTTTAATTTCAACCAAACAACAAGCACAAAATGAAGTTAACGAAAACAAAAACCGTTTAACAAAAAGCAACAGGAATGGGATAACCTAGATATGAATGTTAAAATTACATTACTAATTATCAATTTTCATGGTCTCATTCGGCTTAATTTTTCAGTTTTTCTTTCATATTTTGAAGTTTTAAAAGTTTTTATGAATTATATCTATGATGGAATATGACTAACCATATGTTTTATTTTTTTATGTTCTTATCGCGCATAAATTAAAATAGAATTTGAATCACGTGAGCAACTCCACCACACGTGTGGCATTAAGCATGGATATTACAAAGCAGCCTTTATAAACGCAGTCTATTTGACAGACTAGCAAGTAAGCTTTTATATATAAGTTATTTCACAATTCAAATAACTCGGGGGGGAATAAATCTCTTCCCCCTTCTCCTACCCCTTTCTCTTGTTTGGTTTTGTGTACTTTATAGAATTTTTAAAATCCTCAAATCGGGGTCACCTTTTTAGGTTTGCCTCAAAATATAATTTTTGAAAAGCTGAGATCCCTTAATTTTGATCCTTGAGAAAGAGACAAACCTTATAAAGCATGGTATTAGTGACCATAATCTATCTTGAAACTAAACATACGGCTTGGTTTTGTATGCAAGAGCAATGTAACATTCTGCTCACATGAATTTGACTTAGATATGGAAGCTTTCATTACAAAGGACTTCACCACAAATATTGACCCAGAGGCTATTAAGCCTAGATGTCGAGACTTATAATCTCTTGCGCTCAAATTTTTGACGCGCTATATCGACAAATGTCGACACAGTAATGACCACAAAGTACTGTGGATGCACTCATAGAGCGTTTTTTGAAACATACATATAACTCTGATCTACTCGTTGAGTTCTTAGTCAAGTGGATTGTTCACCATTTATTTTGACTACATATCACCGATAATATTTCATGGCATCATGTTCCACAAATCTTTGGTAGAATGATTATAATATACGTTAATGAGATAAACGTATTAGCCAGCTGCACATATGAGATTTTCCCCTAATTTTGTGAAGACAATGTGTGTTGTGGCAACGACAAAAGAAGCCGCTCTAATGTCTAGAAAAGAGGGAGAGACGTCTTTGGCTCTTAGTAACTGCACTCCCAGTCTAGACACCATACTGTCAAATCTAGTTATGCCTGCTCATGACAATGTAACTGTTGTTGATCAATCATTCACCGGTTCAAGATGTCAAGCAAATTCTACAATCGTGACAACATACAAAAATGTACAAAAGTATCATTGGATATCAATTGTACGGATTGACATTGCTCTCTCATTTCCAAGCTATGTAATACGACATTATATGAATGTCATGATTAGTGTTTACTTTTTTCAAAGTTTTAAGACATCGATGTATAACGCTTTATGAATGTAATTTCGTTCACGAAATTGTTCCTTTGTCTCCATGGTTTGTATTGATTTACATCAAAGATGTATAATTTATATCATCCTTAGACTATTGCATGATTTGTAATCCAAAAGAGTGGATTATGCCAAATTCTGTTTCTCCCAAAGGAAGGAGACACGCGTCTATGCATCCTCATTGAGGATTGCGACGTGTTTTCTGGTTAAATCTTCTATATATAGCGGGTTTACCATCATCAAATTATAAGTAAGCTCCTCCAAGCTCAATGTGATGTCTAGGATCGTACGAAATTAAAGAGATAGTGGTTTTAAGTATGCCTCGCACTACCGACCCTCCACGTACATGATTGGTCATATTAACTCGGAGCTACCGAACGACTTTGATTTTGGTTCCTCCTATACTATTTAACCAATTGTCGCCTTTTATAAGAAGTTTAAGACTCTCTAGGACTCATCAAAGATGAGCACGCATGTCCCTCGGCTAAGGCCTCCACGCCAGTTTGCAAGCTTAGAATGCTTTGCACGTGTTAAATCTGCGAAAACACCAATCTGTCCCTTTCTGGGCAGAAACTTCGAACGAGCATTGTGAACTGCTCTGGATGAACTATAATGCATATTTTATATCGCTGGAAATCTCTACGAGTCTATTTTTCAGAACAGTTGACCGTTTGTTCATATCTATTTTAACGAAGAAGTTATGGCTATTTTACTGCGTAAAAGTCATTATGTGCGAAAGTTTGTATGCACTCTCGGGATTGCTATCTTTTGTAGCACATTTTTAATCCCTCTAAATGGTTCAAAATCAAAATATTTACTCACTCAATATCTCTATAAGACTTATCTACAAACAAAATATATATATATATATATATATATATATTGTTTGTAGATAAGTCTTATAGAGATATTGAGTGTCTTGCAGATAATGGAATTATCCACAATAGTCTAAGGAACCGACAACTTTCTTTGGATTTTGTGCTATGTAAATCATTTGTGACCATGATACATGTCACATATGCGCTCTAATTGAGAAGCAACGAAACCATGTTGAGTTTCAAGAACAGTTGCGCTACTAGTTAAAAATGACTAAGAGTTCTTTTGTATATAACTTCTCATGAATGCAGACTGAAGTGCATCTTGAAGAAGTTTATGAGTCAATCTAGTGTACTATATGTCACTACGATTCGAATATCAAATCCTATGTTGTCACCAATTATACCTGATTTTGGGATACTAACTCATATAAGCTTTGGTTTGACCAATTCAGACACCATAAAAAGATATGATGATCTAAATTTTGAGAAATTCTCATAGACATCACTTCAAGTGAATAAGGTGCGTTAAACCTTTCCTTGATGTTTCATTGCCCCTGCAATGCTTATCACTCGTTTTGATAGCCTATTCTTTAGCTAAAAAGGAGCGAGACCCTCCAACGCTAAATGACACAAAAGAATACTTCATTTGTACATCAAATTATGTAGATTGATACAACCAACTTGTGAACACCTTTTATGCTTTAGAGTGATTGGTTGAAGGGTAAACACGTCAGTCATGTGTTACATCATTATCTATTTATGTTGCTTATACTTCTACGGGCTCACTACTCATTATTTAAAGAAGTTTTATTAGGAGAAGTTGAAGCATTCTGTATCCTATGTTCACAATCAATATAGTCTCGCCGAGCCTACAACTTTAGCTTGTTGCTCGAAGTTTTGTGATGCGTACTAATCTTTGAATATGAGGTTATGTAATTTTGCATGCAGCTTTACTATTCGTCTACGACCCACCATAATTGAATACTTTTGCACTACAGCTCGTGACTATATGTGAGGATTGAAATGGAATTGCAATCCTTGTGCTCGGCCTGATTGAAATGGATCTCCAATCCTGAGCTCGGCTATATATTGTATCTAGATGCCAAATTGCACTACCACTGTGCTCAATGATGAGTCTTTTGAGATGCATAAGTATTTTAGCTGGATATGAACATCCACCTACAATCCGCTTATGTAGAAGTTTTGACAGACGATCTCTTTAACCGCTAAATTATGGATTGTTACTTTGGTGAGACAATATTCCCGCCATTAGGAGAAGATAAGAACACAAGTGTTCAAGTGGAACGACGTGAATGTCGTGGTTTGTTCTCACTAGGTCTCATCTTGATCCTCAAATATCTAAGTGACGAGATCACATGCTGCAAATATGTCTGTAAGGATTGATGTCTTATCAAGAGGACATAACGCGACCAAAAAAAAGTTGGTCTTGGCGCCATCACCATGAATAGTGATATGGTGACGCCATGTAGTGGCAAAACTGGTGTCACAAGCCCATGTGGCTCCTTAAAGGATAGGGAGGCCCTTATGTTCGATATGTTCTCGCACTAGGAAAAAACGAGTTTTGGCACAACCTAATCCATTGATCAGTGATACTCAAATCCATCTCATGAAGTCTGAATTGTGATTATCATTGGGGGTGCCTCAATATCAAATTTAAGGACATGAATAGAGATCTCTACAAATACACTAGTGTATATGAGGACGTGGAATAATGAGTTTACTATCGAACCATACTTCGTTGATAAATCGACGTAGTAGATTGGCCTATGGGAAGATGTAATTTAGTATGAACAAAGAGATAGGTCCTTGGGCAGGTGATGCCGACACCGCAAGCTAAACCCTATCAACTATGTCTTTGTTAGATAGCGTAGTGAAACAAAGAGTTTAGACTCATCTTATGGTGCAATGTTTCTCACTAACACGCACTGGAATTGACTAAGATGAGATATGCCCTCGTAATGGATGTCATTGAATTTCACTGCTTTTTAAGTTTGGTAGTTTCCGAATAACTGAACATGCAGCTTATGAACGTGGTTGATTTACATCTCTATGGGATCAGAGATATACATGAAGATCCTGGACGGACTTCATTCACCCAAATCAAGTTTCTCTAGACCATAAGAGCGTGTGTGTACAAGCATTGTCGGAAACGCACACTAAGTAACTACTTGATTGGAATGGATATGATGAATTGTGCTCTTGCGTGTTTATTCCGGATTTACATGGACTCTTGATAGATCAAGAGATGCCAATGTGTATCAAACATCCGAAGTTAGAATGAAAAATATCTTGGGAAAGACACGGTCTCGTAATGAACTCGATGATTGTGTTGATGGTGATTATCTCATCTATCGGCTTAGGCACTCTAAAGGTGAGGCCTACATATGCTCTCATGATTAATTAGTCAAAGTTTAAATAGAGATCCATTGTTCTGTCTAAAGAACGACTGAGATGTGTTTAGAGATAAAACTATCATCCAAGTACGCTAAGACGCATCAATGTACTTAATATTGGTATAGGGACAACCTTTCGGTATAAAGGATTCAGGCAATTTCATCCCCACATAAGAAATACACATTAAAAGTGAAATTATAATCTGCCAAGCTTCGTAGGTCAACTTCCACGATATCTACAAGAATGTTCGCTCATCCAAAAACTGTGAAATTGATACCATTGGAAAGGTCTATGTGTCTACTTTCCATGGACACCAACCGTTTCATCACAGCTATCATCATATTGAGCGAGTTATGACTATTCTCGTAAAGTAGAACAAAGCTTTGTGAATATCTTTGAATGAACCAGAATGTGTATAATATACGGTTGGAAAGTTACATTAGTTTAATTTCCAAAACCATTTATGGTTCATTCATATGTATTTTCTAGAGAAAGTTACGGTTGTTCTAATACTCAAAGGTCGTGCTGCGCGAGAATCTGACTTTCAACGCTACCTTATGATTTGTGTGCCTAAACAGCCTTCTCCTTAAGATCTCAGTGTAAGAGATCATCTATGAGGGCAATCCGGTATGATCTAGTTAATCATTGACCGATGCCACATTTGAAGACTTGTTAAAACGCATTGATATACTAAATAAATTTGAACTCCTATGAATGATCTAAGGATCAGGGGGAGATGCAGACTTCAGGGGGAGTCTAGCACATACATATCGCTATCAAATGTGAAGGGCACGGTTTATAGATAAGGAAACATAATCATATTCTATCTAGTAATCCAAGTTACATATGGCCAAGACACACATGACAGAATATTCTAGAACACTCTCTCTTGTGTCGCGCGCCTTCATGTCTGTGATGCTTCGATGTTGCCTAGTAAAAAAATCTCGTCAAGTAACAAAATCCGTATAGAAGAAACTGAGTCTTGATCGTAGGAGAAAAAGAGTGTAATGCATCAACTACTTCATTCAGAACACGATCATTCATGAACAACTTCATATTGATCAATAATCTCTACAAGAGACAAGCGGTGCATGTGATGTTGTCTATCTCGTTAAAAACATTGCCAAGTAAAAAACCGGTAGGACAAAAGTCTTGGTCTAAGAGAAAAAGCTCATATTAACGAATAAAATGATTTTCTTTGTTATCTCTTCTCTCTTTACCCTATTTACTTCTTTCAATCTTAAGATTAATAGTTACTAAATGTTAATCAACAATGTTAGAACTAATCTATAATCTTCGAAGCAAACAATAAATATATAATAGTAATTGAATTTAAATCAAAGAACAACAACGAAATTGAAATTAAATTCACTAACTTGATCAGATAGAGGCCTGCTTTGCAGTGACCTAAGACAGAAATTCGCCCCCACTCGTGCTGCAGTTTCAAACGTCTATCTAGAGGATACAACTATCTGGTTCAAGTTCTTGCACAAGAACTTGACCCTGACGAATTTTCTTTGTGCTTCTCAGAAATATGTTTTGGGGTGAAAGAATAAGAGCAGATCGTTTGATGGGATACAACGACCAAAAGGTCGTCCTTAAATAAAAGTCAATTTGAACAGACGTAACTGTTCGAATAGTTGTAACTGTCCCAAACAGTTATAACTTTTTGAATTTATCCGAATTTAAAATTCAAATAATAATATTTATTATTTCAAAAATTTTAAAAACAAATTTTATTTCAATAGAGCCCAAGAGCCCAAGGCCTATATTTGACTTTTAAATGTATATATATATATATTTATTTTCTATTAAAAAACCTAATAGAAAAGCCCACACAAGACATTTAATCCATTTAATACTTCACATGAGTATTTCCTTATAAATGTTTATTACATTTAATCTTTCTTAAATATAGAACAAGTTCCAATAAACACTTGCATGATAAAGTGGTTCATCATGCATGTCTAAATGACAGGCTATGGAACTCCGAATCAAAGATTAACTGTTTCTATTCACCAATTTATGGAAGTGATTCATATCGAATAAGATATCTAAAAATGAAAGTGTGATTAGATTAGTTAATAATCATGAAGAAGGAGGAAGCTTTCCGTGCAGGAAAGATGAGATCAAGGTCAGTGCTCGCTTTGGTTGATAACTAGGAATCATATGACCAGCTCCTCTTACGGTTGCAAATGCCAACCCTCCTTTGTACCCTGTAACATATCCTCCAACCTGCACCCATTTGCAACACCAACTTACATCATCATCATCATCATCATCATCATCATCATCATCTATATCTTTGATTAGGAAAACCCAGAAAGCCAAAGGATTTCACTTATAGGGCTTACCTCTTTATCTGAATACCATGGCCTCCATGGAGCCTCAGTGGGTAAGCTTAGGTTGTGTAATGAGTATCTAGATGATGTCACTGGTACTCTTCCGTCAGTGTCTCCACTGCAAAGTGAAGTTTCCATTATGAAGTCTATGCCATATACTAATGCATTATGCATAAAATCTCAATCAATTCAAGGATATTCTTCTATCACATGGTTCTCACCTATATATCCATACAATTATTCCACTTTCTAAGAGATGCTTTATTGTGGGTAGGACTGTTGGTGGGCTGTCTGTCCATCCAACACCACTATCAGAAAAAATAGAGGTAGAGAGTAGTGAATACGATGTATAGTAATATAAGAAAAGGGGTAAAAAGAAATTGATTAAAATTAATTTCTAAGCATGTATCACCTGCAAGATGACCAGTTTGTAGGTTTTACATGAAGAGCAGCTTGAACCTCCTTAAGATTTAGGTAGGCATCGACATAATAGTCTGAACATGGATCAAATTCATTCACCTGCGTTTCATGATGACATTCAATCATTTAAAAGTTCATGATTTGGTTATCAGAATTATCTATGTTTTAGAGAGACTTACTGCAGAACCAACCGAAATGTATATGGTATCTGATGAAGATGACAGATTGCACTGTGGAGCGTAGATGTTGTAAATATCAACGTCTCCAAGCTCATCGCTTGCTTGAATTTGATATTGTGTACACTTGCTTGAGAAATTTCCAGATACGAAGTCACAATATTTGTGTATGCCTTCATAGGTTTCATCAGAGTTCAAAGCATGTGTCCACAAATATTCGTAAATACCCATTTCACCATGGTTATCATCGATCCAAGCATTTCCAATCTGCACATTAATTCCAAAATAAGAGACATATTCTTATATAGGGTATGAAACTAACAAATACATTATAAATTTAATAATAAGCTCACCGCAATGCCTTTGAGATTGATTTTCGTATGGTTTGTGACTGTGTTCCTTGTCACTATGGTGTAAGCAAGTTGAGGTACATAGTGACCAGCATAGCTTTCTCCGGCAATGAAGAACTCCCTGGTTTTGTATTGGGGAAATCTCTCTAGCCAGTTCAGAAGAAAAGTGTATGAATCTAGGGCTGTTCTCTTGTCACCCACATTTTCGTAGTCCGATTTATTGTTCGAATAAGAAAACCCAACTCCTGCAGGAGACTCCAAAAACAGTACATTTGCCGCTGCATCCACAAAATACAAACAACAATTTTCGTCGGATCATTATTAGTCTAAAGTATTCATGCTAATTAATCAATTATATAATCTACCATTGTTCCATGCGTAGTCATTAGGAAACAAAGTCTTTCCATCACTGTTGACTCTAAAAGGTCCCAATTCTTCCATGGCTCCATATCCAAAAGATGAGCATCCTGGTCCTGTACAATTATGAGACGAACAGAAGTGATTACAGTAGTTAATTTGAACTTGTAGAATTGTAGATAGGATCAAAATCAAGCTGCTAAACGATTTCCATCGTAGAAAGGATTCTGCAGATGATGATAGTGTTTCGAATTCCCACTGACTAGATAGTGGCATGGGTAATGATCATACACATAATGCCGGAAAACGAAGGGCTCCTTAATTTCAACCCATCGATTATACCTTCTAGCCGGATATCGTCTTTAGTAGTGGTGGACAATTAGCTCTTTTTGACTCGAAGCAAAATTTACATAAAAATCTATGATTTAGCTTAAGCACCCAACATATACACCTAAAAACAAATGGGGAGTGCTAGCTACACATGCAGTTTGTGTATTAGCCACACTCAGACATGTGACAACTTCTCATTTGATGAAGGATAAGAGACAGCAAAGTCGTTTTCTCTCCTCTTGTTCATATTTCTATCACCGTTTTACCTTTCGTTCTGTTTTGCTTTCTGTTTTTTTGTTTCCTTGAGCTCCCATACATAATACCAAAGCCACCACGCGTCGGCGTCGCCGTGTTAAACCCAACATTGTTCTTCTTTGGAGCCAAAGCTCGATTACTTTGGATATCTAACTGGTCTGTAGCGTCTCCTTCGCTCACACAGAATTTATGGGACGCGTTTTTGGTGTCCAAGGAGGTATGGAACGCGCTGGCCTCCGTGTCGGAGGCAATGGTTAAAACTTAAAACTAGGCAATACTCCTAAAATGGTGACAGTGACATGGAACGTCAAAAATCCCCAAAATTTCAATGGGTTTCTTTCTCGCGTCCCAAAATTTCATCTTAGAAATTGAAATTGATGTTGTAATTCTAATTCCAAAGCGCATCTGCATATTGTTTTCTTCTTATATATTTCTTTTAATTGTCATTTTGTTTCTATGGCTGCGTTTCTCCATGGATCTCATCTGTTCTCTCTTAAAGAATCAAAACTCTAGAAGTTCCCCTGAAAGACATCAACAAAATCTGATTCTTGATTCAAGTTTCTCTGTCTTTCTTTTATGCTCATGTGCATATTAATTGAACTATAGAGGAAATAAAGCAGCTGAGGTGAGATTTAAATTTCGTCGACAAAAGGTTTGGGTAGACTTTGCTAGTCAAACCTGGACCTTGTATTTTTCTGGGTTTCATTCTTCTATGTTAGCTTTGGTCAAGAATGAAAATGGAGGAGAGAGAGAAAATAGGGAGGACTGAATCACAGGAGAGAGAGGACATAAGGGTAAAACATGTATAACAAACATAGACATGAGGAGAGAGAACGAGTTTGTTGTCTTCTATCCACCATCAAATGAGAAGCTGTCACATGTTTTAGTGTGGCTAATACACACTCAGCTACATGTGTAGCTAGCACTCCTTAAAACAAATTTAACAAGCAGAATTCCTAATCACATTCATCATAAACAATGTTTTGGACTTCTGGGGTCATTATCGATAGTTTACTACAGCTAAACAACAAGGTATACAAATTGAATATCTCTGGTTATGATAAAGTCCACAACAGACTACACGTACATCTGGTTGTTTTCCAATGTTTTATTTTTGAGAAAATGTCTATTTAGTAGTATAGTACTAATTATATGAGCTGATTGCCCATTTGAATGAAAAAAGATTTCTTAAGTCCATTTCAATTATTCTTAACAATATTACTATTTTACCTTAACTGATTTCTTATCCTCACCCTCACTCTGGACGTCGACCTCTCTCTCTCTCTCTCTAGACCAAGCACGCACTGCTCTCCTCCTCCAAAAACGTCGTCCTTCGCTCCACCTCCAGCAACTCGACAGTGCAGATCGAGATCGGGAATTAGACCTCACCCGATTCGAGCAGGGAGGATGACAGTTCTCAATCACCAATCATCACAACCGACCAGCATCGATCTCTGACGACGGTTCTCCGATCTCTCTTTGTTCATCAAATCCAGATCAGTGGTGTCGATGCTTAAAGGACATCTTCGTCTCAATCACTATAACCGGTTAGTGCTTCATTATCAGAGCTAGCAGATCAGCAACTGTCCTCTCTCTCTCTCTTCTTCTTCTCCGACCAGATCTTCACCTCCACCAGATCGAGGCCAGAGTCTCGTTTTCAATCGTCGTTGGGAAAATGATCGACACGCCTCCACGTAGCCTCTAGAACCTCCTCTAGGAGCATGACTCCGTAGTAGTAGACGACATCTTCACTGCTGCTAAACCGCTCATTGAGCCTACATCTCAGCCATCAATGTTATCTGCCGGATCGAACGATCTGATTCTGCTTGAAATGCTATCGGATGAGGGCGTCGCTCTCTGGGAATAGAGGTACAGTTTTAGATTCCTTTTAGTTTTGCAAGTGAACGATTATATTTGTAGAGCTATATGTTAAATTTGGATTTTTGTGCAATTCAGTTGAAATTATTGGCTTTTGAATCAGTTTGATCTGTAATTTAGTAGTGCTCCACCTCGTGGAGTCGAACTGGGTGGCGGTGACTTCTGACTGCTTTGTGGTGGCGTCGGCTTGTGGCTGTGAATTATCAGTTTCATGACCAATATTGCATTGTTGTACGTTATTACCAGAGGATTTGAGTTGTTGAACATCAATACTATACTACATTGTTGTATGTTATTACCAGAGGATAGTAATGTGGTTATGAGGGTAAATAATTGTTTACTAGTTGTAGTCATTAATTATTAGGGTTTTGTGAGATTTGACTGATTTTTGGATGGTTACTGATGGACAGTAACAGAGTTATTGGTGATTATTGGGGTTAGTAAACCAGTTATCGGTGGTTACTGGGGGTAAATAAACGAGTTATTGATGGACAGTAATCGAGGTATCGAGTTACCATGGGTCAGTAACAGGATTATCTAAGTTACTGAGTGTCAGTAACCGATTTATTGGTGGTTATTAGAGGTTAGAAACTGAGTTACAAGAGCTCAGTAATTGAAATATTCGAGTTACTAGGCGTCAGTAATTGGAATATTCAAGTTACTATGTGTCAGTAATCGATTTAGTGATTATTGGAGGTCTTGAACTCAGTGACTGAGGGTCAGTAACTAGAATATCCGAGTTACAGGGTGTCAGTAACCGATTTTCCGGTGACTGGAATCCGATGATCGGAGAAATCTGATCAACGGAGTCCGGCACCGACAACCGGTGGCCGGAGTCCGACGACAGGTGACCGGAGTCTGGCTGTGCTCAGACAAAGTCTTCTCTTTTTAGTAAGAGACAAAGATAAAAATGTCTTAAAAATTATTATTTTAATATGGTTTTGATAAAGATTTGTGTTTTTGGACACAAATAAGTGTATTTTTCATTCAATTGGGTTTCAAAGTCTTATTTTTATTGAAATGTGGTTTGATTTTTATTTATTTTTTTGTGCAAATGGGCATTACCCCATTTTTTCCCTTTATATCTCTGTAAGTACATGGTGTAGAACAAAGAACATGACTACTGCAACAAATTACTGAAATTTATGTTGATAAAACTTATTTGGTCTCTTCTCCCTTTAAACTGACTAACGGATTTGTTCTGAGTAGGGAAAACATGTAATCAAAATATTCCTTGGTTTAATTAATTGTTAATATATCCCTTTGGAAATAGCACGGTGTATATATACAATACTAGTACGTATTCTTTACAATGTGTACGTATATATGTAATAGATTTCATCAATCATGATTTGAGGCACATTTCATCATGTATATATAGATTTCATCAATACAGCCTTACATGTTCGAGGTATATAAACACTAGATGCATGCAGTACTTATGCTTGCGCTATATAGAAGATCAATCACCACCAATCTAAGCATGCATAATTACAGAATGACCGGACTTTGATAGTGATACTTGTACGTAAACACAAGATTTACCTCCATTTAACCAAAGCAGCAGAGGTTTTGTAGAAGAATTGTGGGGTGACTCTACAAAGTAGTAGAACAATTCTCTCCCAGCTTTCGGGTCCACTAAAACATAGCCTGCATATTGTTTAAAACCCAGTACTCCTCCAGGTTGGCCTGGCAAAGCACCAATCTCATCAGCTCCCATCAGAACAGCTTGGGATCCAACATAAACAGGAAGAAACCGGTCATCTGCTAAGAAGTCGTTTTCCCAAGACAGTTCAGCCTGAGGAGATTTGGCAGCTCTGCGAGACTTGATCAGCTTGTTGAGGTTGTCGATTTGGTTCGCGTTGCATGATCGTATAAAGGCTAATTGGCAGATAGAGATGAGTAGAAAACATGTATACACTGAAAGCTTCATCTTTTAGCTTGTTGTATTCTGCGAAGGTGTGAAACATTAGCTTTATAATTGCTAGTATTTATAGACTACCTGTAGGTATACGTACACAAATATTTGTACAGTGAAAACTGAAAGGCTTTTAGCTTCACTTTAAGTTTGATTATGTAACATTTGCACTTTATATGGACAAAATTAACACAGCACATGCATTGAGGGTTTGCACCCCAGAAAGCTAAAAAGTGCGAACCTCGCTATCTGGCTATGGGCTGGTCATGCTTGCCATTCTACATATCTAATCGCCTCTTAACCTAATGAATGGCAGAAATATTATTGTCATTCTACATATATATAAATATATAGGTCATTCATGGGAAAGATGATCTCAGAAAGTTTGAAGCAACAAAGTAAGAAAAGAATAGTCACAAAATATAATCGATCACTTGGACCAATGATTCAGCCAATTAGGTTGATAGGCATATTCCAAAGGTGACGTTTTCCTAATTTTTTCAAGTACCATCTTCTGATGAAATATGTTCCATATGATCGACCTCCTATGAAGGCGGAGCCGGAGGAAGTCCCCTGAAGAAACGATGAGATGAGATGAAGATGAGTGATCGCTGCGGTTGGTAGCTCGGAACCTCATGGCCTGCTCCTCTTACTGTTGCAAATGTCAGCCCCTTGTACCCAACTACATATCCTCCAACCTGCAAACCAAAATCATGAGAATCTGTACTGATCGATTGGGGATCAAATGGGAAAGATGCATTTTTGTTCCCATTTTGTTCCAATTGGCACAAACTAGCTATATTTCTGTGTCTGTATAGTAGCCGACAGATATTATATGATAAAGTCATCACGTACTTCATCAGGGTTGGAGTTCCATGGCCTCCATGGAGTCTCAACTGGTAAGCTTAGTGTGTTTATGGAGTATCTAGATGCCGTGACTGGTACTCGAGCATCGGTGTCTCCGCTGCAGGCCGGTTTAGGTTTTCCGGTTAGCATTTAGCGTGTTAACAAATTTGTTTATTTGCAATGGGAGCATACATACATGTATATCCATAACCTTATCCCACTTTCTATGAGCGACTGTATTGTTGGTAGAATGGTTTCTGGGCTGTCCATCCATCCAACACCTCTAAAGACCAAAACTATTCAGATTAACCGAAGGTTTACACATTACAGTACTACCAATGTTTTCAGGTGCATATATAAATCCAGAAGTAATTGGTCCAGTGTCATTTTTGTCTAGTGTATGTATATGTATGCCCGCAAGTCCATTCGGTGGGTTTGACATGAAGAGCTGCTTGCACCTAGGCAAGATTCAGATACGCTTCCACATATTCATCAGCGAAAATTATTCAATGCATTGTCGGTGCATAAGACCTACCGATACGGACAGTCCGGTTTGATGAGATCGGCTGATTGAGAACCAGCGGTCAGCTTGTTATGCGCTCAGCCACAGCAGTCAGCCACCAGCGGTGCACCGAATACGCTCTGATTCATCCGAGCATGGATCAAATTCAAAGACCTGCATCAATATAAATGTACCAACATCATATATGACAATGTTTGCTTAACGGACATGTTAAAACAAGCTCATCAGTGCTAGACGTTTCACCAAAAATAATCAACAACTCAATGCTACTTACAGAACCAGGTTTTGCTTTTGAACCACCTTCTTGGCAAAGTGGAGCATAGATGTTGTATATATCGATGCGTCATTTCTCCTTGTACAATTGATTCACATACATATCACATAAGTCAGATGAGTTACCTGAAGTAAAGTCACAATACTTGTGTATTCCTGCATTGGTTTCGTCAGAGCTCAAAGCATGTGTCCACAAATAATCAACGATGCCGCAGGCACTTGTATTATCGTCGATCCAAGCATTTCCAATCTAAAAGTATACATCCATACTACTAATTAGCATAACTTCATTAGTAAATTGTGTTTGGAGAGGAAAGATCTCATATAAAAAAAATAGACAAATAAAATATAATATAAGTGGATAGATCATACATAATTATACCGATGTCTTTTGTAGTTAAAATTCAACACCTTAAAAGTTGTTAAGTTGGGACAGTATCGGTATAATGATGATCCACGGGCCACGTTTGTCCCAGTTCAAGTTGATATAAGAGCGGGTCCCTCTTCAATTACTTCTCCCAGCATAACGGTGGAAAGTCTTCCAACATAATGAGCTCAAATTTAGGTTCATCGAAAAGCCGTTGGCTTCATATCATACCAAGTGCTTGTTGTGAACCTTGGACCGTATATTCTAATTTCTGAAATAGAAATTGGACCAAATCATATTCAGAATCAAATTACCGATTTCCGATGTGGAAATTAGACCAAATCAAATTACACGTGCAGATCTAAAAAAAGTTAGGTTGCACGTGAGAGTGTTAGAGAGGAAATATCTCACATCAGAAAATGGACAAATAAAATACAACATATAAGTAGATAGATCATGCCTAATTATACCGAGACCTTTTGTAATTAAAACCTAATACCTTAAAGGTGGTTAAGTTGGGACAATATCGGTACAATGATGATCCACATGCCATGCTTGTCCCAGCTCAAGTAATTGAACTGATAACTTAATCATGATGAACTCGCAGCAATTCCTTTGAGGTTGATTTTAGTTTGGTTCGTGATTTTGTTCTGCTGGACGATGGTGTAAGCGAGCTGAGGTACATAATGGCCAGCATAGCTCTCTCCGGTTATGAAGAAATCACGGTCTTTGTATTCAGGAAATCTATCTAACCAGTTTACAAGAAAAGCGTACGAGTCCTTGACCGTTCTCTTGTCACCCACATTGCCGTAGTCGGATGATGTGTTTGAGTACGAAAAACCGACTCATGCTGGTGACTCCAAGAAGAGGACGTTTGCCACTGTGCCTACTAAGTAGTTTTGCCCCTCAACTCGCAGTATATATGTATGTACGTATAAAATTTTGGGATAATAATGTTGTCTAATTAACTACCGTTATTCTCAGAGTATCTTCAATGCACGGCCGTGTATGTACACAACACATGTGAACGGTTAAGATTAGAGGATATAATATTGATACATGGATAGTCAAATATATGAATTGCTATGAATGGTTAAGATTGTATCGTGTACATACACAGCCGTGCGTACAAAAATTTTCCCCCTTATTCCAAACAATGAAATTTTTTATCACTATTGACCCTGGAAGGTCCCAGTTCTTCCATTGCGCCATATCCATAGGATGAGCATCCTGGTCCTGTGATTATGTGGTAAGGTAGAGTAGTAAAAAAATGATTTTGTAAAAATGGTAACCGTACAGTAATTAGGTTACCTCCATTTAACCGTAAGACTATAGGTTTGGATGAAGAATCTTAGGGAGACTCTACAAAGTAGTAGAACAATGCTCTCCCAGCTTTGGGGTCTACTGTAACATAGCCGGAATACTGATTAAACTCTGCTCCTTCCGTTGGTTGTCCAGGCAAAGCGTCAATCTTATCAGCTTCCTTTGCCCCATCTTGGGATCCTATGTACACCGGTGAATACTCATCTTCGGCATCAAAGACAATGTCTGTGGACGATTGAAAACGGGGAGGACTGAGTCCAGACTTGCGATAAGCAACTTGTTGAGGGTATCGATTTGTTCTGGCATACTGCAGATGGTAACATCCATTCTGATTGGTTTGTCACTCCACAGTTGATTGATCGTGCATCCTGAATCAACCGGGTCATTGAAGGGTCACTTTATATAAAGCAGAAGAAAGCTACTGTAAAGGAAACAGTATTCGTTTATGGGTTGCTGGATTACTGAGGGTGGAACAACAAGGTATAGTTAATTTGGCTATGCCTTCTTTCAGTCTTATATGTTACCTTTGTTAGATAGAAGTTTTTTCTACTTATGTTTCATATATTAACTGAAAGGCTAGTTATTTATTATATGATTTTGATGGCAAATTTTGGTTGTTGCTGTACCTGTTTGTGACTGATCTCTCTTAAGGATCTGCATCTCAAGTCTGCAGTTCAGTATAATACGTTGCTGTTAAATTCTATCTCTTATGATTAAAAAAATTCCTGTGAATCTGTGTGCGAGTGAGAATGAATGTTGTTCATGTGTGTGTTTATGTAATCATATAGACTTTGGTTTACTGTTATCTGCTTATTTTCAATATTTCTACAACTCCAAGCCTTCGCTCTCATGGATCCCAAACTCTGAGTGGATTTTTCTTTATCATTTTATGTTTATTTTTGTAACTGCCATTATGAAACCTGTTGGATAGCTTGAGAGTGAAAAGGTAGGAGTGAAATTTTTCCTTTCCCATTTTACAATGTTGTCTAACAAAGTTCTGCATATGGTGTCATTTAGTTTAGGATGGGCATACATGGTTTAGGTAAGCTGTAAATTCTTTAGGGAAGATAGCAGATAGAAATTAGAGCAATTGGAATCTCTTGCAGCATACATGACATGAAAATAGCTACTTGATTTCAAGTTTACGGCTTTTTGCTTGCGATTGTCGTGCATATATATGATTAATGGTATACAATGTGTTACTGAAATTTACATAAAATTGCAGTGCAATATGAATTTACAAAGTATATTTCTTTCTATTATACTCATAGGGAAAGCCAACATTCAGAAAACAAAATCATCAATGTAAGTCATCAATATGGGGAAAAAATGAAGTGTTGCACCTACTTTTGTATGTACAAACTGGAGGAAACATTTTTCTAGACAACCTTTTTCTGCCAAACAGGGGCTACCTATATTCTAGACACTACCACATGGTCTGCCTATATTCGACATTGAGTTGAGGTTGGAGTATCCTACCATGCAGTGATCAATATCTTTATTATTATTATTATTATTTTTGGAAATTCAGTGATCAATACCAATCACATCTTATTTGCTCTCAAGTGTACTGCTGAAAGGAAGTTGGAGTAAGGCTTTTATCTGAACTATCACCTCTCTGCAAGTTGAATCTTATCGCCACCACAGTCTCCTTCAATCCTTGATAGAAGTTGATCGCAGAGTGCTATCGGTGCTTCAAAATCGGTATAGCCCAATAGCTGCAGATTATTTCATATCTCTGGACACAATTTCAGACTTCAATTTCATTGCTTTTATATGTTTTAGCGAATCGTTCAGTCACACTGGTCTATTGGGTTTTTGTTGCAGGATGCTCTAAGATGCGTGGGACAACAACTGCGAATATCACTTCAAAGAACTTATCTTTCTGATGTAAAGCTCAGTTGTTGCTTTCATTTGATTCAAGGATGCATCTTTTCACTACCTGAGTGTGTTTTAGCATTTGGGGTTTGATTATATTTGTAGTTCTTTATTATAGTTGAAGTTGCTCGCAGCCATATGAGATAGTTCTTTTACAAAATAGTTTTGGTTTAGTTCCAATTAAGTGCTCGAGATCAGATTTGTTTGTTGAGACTGACTTAACAGGTTCTTTGGCTGATACATAGATACACCTATCTGAAAAACTATAGTCTCAATCAATTATTCAACCCTTTTTCCGTACAGGTATGCTACTCATTTTGTTATTTATAGATACTGATCACTTATAGGGTACCCAGAAATTGTTGCTTCTCTTTGTCATGAAATTACTTGGCTTTTATAGAAAGCAGTCTGGTTTTGTGAGATTTTGATGCTTTGTCTTATTGAAGAATTGGGGGTTTTCAGATGCACAGTGAGTTGAACTGGGTTGAATAGGTGGCTGGAATGAATTTTAGTTTACATCCAAGTTCTAAGTAAAAGAGCAAAGAAGAAAAGGTTTGTTCTAGAGCCTCAACTTATAGCTATTATTTCAATATTCTGATCAAACTTTTTTTCCCTTATGTTGTATTGTTAATCACAGTAAATGGGATATATAATGAAGGTGCGCTATAGTTACAAATACAGAACAAATTTTTAGCAGTATTTAGAGGTAGAATTGATGAATGTTTTCAGATGCTCTAAACAATGACAAAAATAGAGCTGCTTCTATTTATTTAAACATAAATGAATAAATCAAAGCACAATAAATAATTTAAAAGCACATCAAGTATCCTTTCCACTAAGGTGCTTAAGGAGCACTAACCTTTTCACTTCAGCATGGTATTCTGGTAGGACCACAGAAGAGAAACATTTCCTTACCTAAGTGCACGGTCCTAACATTCCCTAGCTTTGTTTTCTGGGTGTATTCTTTACAATTGGTGTGTTCTTTTGTTTTTGAATTTGAATTTTATACCTCTATTCAGATTTGTTTTTGCAGCATATCCCTGATGTTTTCTTTTTAAATTTGATATTTTTAAGGAGCACTATAAACTCAGGTATTGTTTTTGTGACGCTGACTTTGATCAGTGCTGTTTTCTAGCCAACAAAGAAATCACGCAGCAAAGCACGGGCTAAAATACTAGTGGATTACTAAGCGTTGAAACCAATTGATTTGATGTGAATTACCGACGAGAGTTAAATGCCAAGAGAGAAAATGATGCCATCGTAGTGGAAGCAAGGCAAGAACCATTTCCCGGTTGGAGCTGTATGCCAAAACCAAAGAAGAAAGATCGAAGTGTTCAGGTCAATGACCTAGCCTATCAATCTTTCTCATTGTTTTACATGCAGCAATTTGTTGCATTAATGTTGGAGATGAGAGACCTCACATCAGAAACGTAACAAATAAAATATAACATATATGTAGGTGAATTATTCATAATTGTATCGAGGTTTTTTGTGATTAAATCCAACATTTTAAAGATGGTTAAGTTGAGACAATATCGGTACAAGGATGATCTGCAGGAAGTCAAATACCACACGAATTCCACGACCACTCAAGTGAAGACACAATTGAGTCAAGTTGAAAATGATTACAAGGAGAGACTTGAAAGGGAAGTGTTGGCAAGAAGTCAATTTGAAAAGGAGACTGGAGATCTGAAGACAAAACTTGATAAGTGTGAAGCAAAAATTGGAAGGCAGGAGAGCTTGAGGGTGTGATCAAAGCTCTGGAGACACATTTGAGTCAAGTTGAAAATGATTACAAGAAGACTTGAAAGGGAAGTATTGGTAATGAAGAGAGTAACCCAAACCCTTATAAACTACAGACAATGTCTCAATTTTTTCAATGTGAGATTTATATCTCAACACATCCCTACACGTGTGACGAATTTTCAAGACTAACACGTGAACAACAACTTGAGTGGTCATAGAGTTCGTGTGTCTTTTGGGCTTCACACGTGGACGTGGTTAACCCGCTCTGATACCATGATAAACAACGACAAGCGTGGCCCGTGGATCATTCTTGTACTGTTACTGTCCCAACTTAACTACCTTTAAGATATTGGATTTTAATCACAAAAGGTCTCGGTACAATTAGAAATGATTCACCCACATACATGTTATATTTATTTGTCACGTTTCTGATGTGGGATCTCTCATCTCTAACATTTCTTCTCATGTGCAACCTAACTTTTAGGTCTGCACGTGAAACTGATTAATAAACTGAACCTAGGTCTCATGGTTAACCAAAAGAACTCCAAACCAAACTACGAAACAACTTTAACCAAACCAGAGCCACGACCTCTGAAAGAATGCACCCGGGGTCGTAGGAGAAGCAACTAGAGAGAGACATGTTCTGGTTTGGTTGAAGTTGTTTTAGAGTTTGGAGTTCTTTCGGTTAACCATGGGATCAGGGTTCAGTTTCTTAATCAGTTCCCCGTGCAGACCTAAAAGTTAGGTTGCACGTGAGGGGATGTTAGAGATGAGAGATCTCATATCAGAAAATTGACAAGTAAAATATAACATAAATGTGGATGAATCATTCCTATTTGTATCAAGACATTTTGTTATTAAAACACAATACCTTAAAGGTGATTAAGTTAACAGTATCGATACAAGAATGATCCACGAGTAACACTTATCACTCGTGACAATTAACAGTCACCATTTCCCGAGCTGTAATCCACCAACTGTAGTATATAACCATATGCTCTATTCAGTGAAAAGGAAGACAAAGTCCAAACATGCGCAGTACGTCAATATGCAGGCTGGCAAAGCTGTTGTCCTGCGAGCGAGGGAGATCATATAGATCTTCGAATAGTAGTGAATCGGACATATATGTCATAGTCATATGTTTACCTCAGTACAGTAGTGAATCGGACATGTATGTCATAGTCATATGTTTACTGTTTACCTCAGTACGTAGTGAATCGAATCTCTCGCTTTATTTAATTAAGTGTCCTACTAGTTTCCTTTTGGTACACAAACTAAAAGGCAGCTCAATAATAAGCTGCTTTTAAATTCTGAAGCTTTTGCAACTCAATAATAGAGATTAATTTGTTGGTGTCATTTCGACTCCATTAATTTGTTGGTGTCATTTCGACTCCCCTCATCACAGCACTGGCCCCTTACAGAAATATGACAGCCGAACAGCAATTGACCTTATATTGACGAAGAACAAGGATGGAGATCGATGTACGTACTCCCAGCCCCAGGCCAAAGTATACCTAGCTAGCTTTGCTGTGGTGGACCAAAAATAGACTTTGAGCTTGAACATATAGCACAAGCCTGGTTCTGAGATTTTAAAAGACTAAGACGAACAATAAACATATGGTCTCGTAAACATATATATAATTTTTTTACAATAAATAGTAATATAAAAAAGTGTGTTGCAGTAAATAGATGAACATAGTTTATTTAAAAAAAAATTATTCATACTAAGATAATTGAAAATGCATAAATAATTAAACAAAATGTTTTTATTCTTTTGATGGCTGGATCCTAGTGAGAGGCTAGGTCATCACGCTTATTAGTTACAATTGTATCATGTAAACTTTGCTCGTCTTGCATTTTTGGCTACAAAAGTATAAATCATGTTGTCATAATCAAGTTTATCTTTAATAGTTTTTTCTATGGACAACAAAGATAAACCATTCAATTTTTCTAGTGACAAAGTTGATCGGAGATAAGATTTTATCAACTTCAACTTTGAGAAACTTCTCTCTGCAGATGTAACTGTTACCGATGTTGTCAATAAAATTCTATATTCAATCCAGGCATTAGGAAAACAACCATTCATCTCTTTTAAATAATTCAACGCCTCAATCGCTCCTTTAAATAATTCAGCGCCTCAATCGCTCTTTCTGCCTCATTCGATAAAGTCTCTTTCAGATGTGTCAATTATGAATATAATTGTTTTCCATTAATGTCAGAAATCTCGTCATGTTTCAAAAAGTTTTCAAAATTGGCACAATACTTCTTCAATCCTTCATTATCTGAAGAAAAGTGATAGTTTTTTTATTTAGAACAGAAAAAGGATAAACATTAATTACTCTTAGGTCATAACTGTGTTTTTTATTTAGAACAGACAAAA
The DNA here is from genome assembly GCA_951800085.1 of Comarum palustre. NCBI lineage: Eukaryota > Viridiplantae > Streptophyta > Magnoliopsida > Rosales > Rosaceae > Comarum > Comarum palustre. The sequence continues at coordinate 21,913,801 of OX637583.1, forward strand.
AAATGGCACGGTTAGGCCAAAGAGGAAAATTATGGCCCCCTAAAAAGTTTTTTTTTTAAATTAACATCCTAAAAAGTTAAAAAAATGGCAACATGTGGGGTTCGAACCTGGGTTAGGCGGGAAGAAAACTGACTTCTCTTCCATTATAATAAAGGCGCTGACTAGCTCTATGTGCTTTTATTTACAAACAGAATATATATATATATATATATATTTTAAATTTCTGCAGATTTTAAATTTTACATGGCCCGAGGCCTGCTGAGAATTTGTGGCCTGAGGCGACTGCCTCAACCAGCACGCCGTAGGGCCGGCCCTGATATAACAGCTTCTTTTTTTTCTCTCTTTTATCACAACTACTGTAACAAAGAAGAGCTTTAACATTTCCAGAATACTACACGATATATATTATTAATTAGAATTAAGGGCATGCATCCTGAAACCCATGCAGAGATGGTATGGTAATCTGAAAATTAAGACGGTATAGGACAATTGTTGCATGGAATGCGAAACGATGTGGTACGAGAACGGGGTACGAAAATGTGATACAGTAGTCTCTAAGAGACGCAGTATGCTGAGATATACTAGTTAATTTTAATTAAAATTAATTTATAAAAATAGCTTTTAGATTATCAAAATATCCCTTATCAACCACATAATTCATGAAGGAGAAACAAGTAAAATAACACATAAAATTAATAATAAAGAAAGTTTATGTATTTATCTTTATTAGAGAATGAGATATGTCGTCTTATATCTAATGGATGATCAACAACAAAACCCAGCAAACTGCTTCGTGCTCTTCTTGGACTGACCCAAAATCGATTGATGATGACGACGACAAGAACAACTGAACAAGCTCCCTTCTTCTTCTTTGGTGTTGTCTCATCCGACACCGGCGAGTCCACAACCTCCGGCCGCCATGACTCAAGCCACTGATTAATTTTGATCCGGAATCTATCACATTCTGGGAGAAAATTGGGGTCGCTCCACATATCGATCCGGATCGCAAACGCCCCGAGATTGGATTCGGGCAATCCGGAACGCGAGTCGTTGGTAGAATGAGCGTTCCATGCAACTCTGGTATAGGAGTTATAGGACCCTGAGTTAATACATATATACTGAAACCTAGCTTCACCACCTTAATTTGGACCAACATTCCATGTCTAAATCTAAATCCATGGCTCTAATGGCAATGACGAAATTCACTAAAACATCATTCGACGTTCGTGGTTTGATAAAATGAAATTTGATATATATGTCGAGAAAATATCAAATTTTGATAAGATTTTTATTAATTATTTATAATTATCCGGTAAATTTACAGGAATTAAGCTTATGAATTAAACTAATAAGCGAGATGAAAAGGAAGATTGCAGAGATCTGAATCGACAAGCAACATATGAAATGATTCGATCGAGTGGTATCATGACCCTCAACTTCAGATCATCATGATCAAAGTCCCTACAGTGAAATGCTTAATTCCAATGTCCTTCACTCCTTCCATAAAATGAGCACTTTTTAACAGATTAGACATGGCTGTGCTGATCAGCTTTTTTCTTTGCAAGAACCGCCTCGTGGGTTATATGAGAGGCCACCACCGTACCCACCACCGCATCAAGATCAATCTATATATGAACTATTTTGGCATATGTTAATTTGCTGATTATGACTGCTTTTTCAGTCTCTAAAAATTACCCTAATGCATGTATCATGTTCATTATAAAGTAGCAATAATCATTTTCTTACTTGGTGAATTAGATCTTCAAGATTGAAAATTCTTGTATGCCAGAGAAAACGGTCGGCTGAGACATAAGCTTGGGGTATACATTAAGCAACACTGTTTGATATATTCTGTGTGTCAGATCCACCCTACGATTCTAAATTTTGGCCACTTATTAAGCAGGCAAGAATCTATTGCCCCAGAAATTAGTTGTCATATTTCCCTCCATGCGCATCTTCTCTGTTTGTTTATGGTTGGTCAAACCCAAAAATTTGTATATAAAATTGGATTAACGTGCATGGAATTAGAATATGATCGGGGATCAAGACTTTCAATTTTACACAGCATTATTGTACCTATAAAATCAATTTGATCGTTTTCAACTATTCATGCTGCATTGTCAGTGACCAAAGTTACAGAAGTTCAAATAGAAAAAGATATTTGACAATAAACTACCACTCTCTAATGAGAAAATATAAATAAGAAGGAAGAAGAAAATTATTTTTTATTAAAGAATAGATCTACAATTAATGAAAAATAAATAAATGTATCAAACACAATATAGCACAAAATGAAAGAATTTGTTGATAATTTCATAAATCAAATAGCATTTTGCTAATATGCAGGGTTCATTAAGGAATATGAACAATAATATTAAGCTAAAATGAAAAGAGAGCTTCTATTCATACCTCTAAAAACCACTACGTACTTAGACCTCTTCATTTTTTAAGTTATAGTTGACTTTGTCAACTCATGTAAAATTACCAATAAAAACACATAAGAGTAAAAAAACAATTTGTTTTACCTTCACGATATTAGTCTTCAACAAATATCTTTAAACATGAAAAATATTTATTATTCAATCAAGCCGAAAATGGCTTTGGAATCTATGCACAGGTAAAATTTCGTGTTATTTATTATTATTATTATCACATGTGTATTACTATGATAGTTTCAATAAGAACGAAACTTCTTGTCGAATAAGTTCTAGGAATGGATTGTTAAGTTGCTCATAAATATATTTAAATAAATAAATAAATAGATAAATATATATATATATATATATATATATATGAAACTTAATATATATCGTGCCGCATAACCCTTAATAATTTATAATAAGAATGATAATAGCACATTTATTTAAAAACATTTATAAAAGAAAGAGGTGTTTATTGATTTTATTTGACTATGGGCGTTTAGGAAAAAATAGAGAGGTGTAAATAGCATTTCAATTATTTTTAAAAGTATATTGGAGGTCGATTAAGCAAGTAGACCCAAATAGTATTTTTGAAGGTATGAATAGAAGCTCCCAAATGAAAATAATTAATGATGTTTACTTGGATTGTTTAGGAATGCAGGGGGACGGACCCTCTCAAGCCTTAACTTGGCTCTGCCCCAGTGGATTGTATAATGCATGCCTCAACATCATCAACCAAAAATAAAAATGTTTTGGTTTCACCTCATAAGGTTGCATCACACAGCTGCAAACATGTTGATCAAGATATATGGTTCAATTATTGAGACATTGATGCCTTGATGGGATGATAAAAACTGTATGCCGCAAATTAATGAAATGCATTTTTATGTGCCATCTTGACAATTTTGATATATGGTTAATGTTGTTAGCATTCTTGTCACGATGATATTGCAATGAAGTTTGATTTAATTCCTAATTTTCATGCATATATAGAGATCGGAGACTAAGTGCTATCAGATTGGTTATCTAGTCACAACATAACAGAAAAGCTATAGAACATAGAAACTTATGGTTTCGTGTGAATGCTGTCATTTTGATTCTTTAGTCAACGTTGTTTTTCTAATATGTTGTTAAAATTGTAAAATAAATGTACTTCTTCTTAGAGGATGTTTTAGAAATTGCATACAATAAGAGAAAAAAATGAAAAAAAAAACTTGGAAGTGTTTGGTTAACAAGCAAAGAATCATTATATTTTTTTTCAATTACTAAAGAATCATAATCTTTTTTCGATTACTAAAGAATCATAATCTTGACATCTTGTAAGGATGAAACTTAAAGATTTGAATTTGCAAGAAAAGGAAGCTTGATCACAGCTAATTCTTTTCTGTTTCAAAAGAAGTAGAACCCTAAAAAGAACCCGTGAGAGCGGACAGGAACGCCCCTCATGCGTGACAAAAAACTAGGGTTTCTCATGCATAATTTTCCCATCCAGCGGCTCACCGCGTTGAGGCTGACTCTAGCCTCATCGGTGGTGAGTGCAGACGGACGGGTAATCTTATCGATGGTGATGGTTTGCCATTGGGTTGGAATTAGTTTTTGGTGGAAGGCGGCATGTACAGTGAGAGTTCAGATATGGGTGGCGGTGCATCGGTGGTTGGTGCCTCAGGTTGTCCACTCCCCTTTAGGCGTCACTACGTCGAGCACGGGTCGAGATCAAGATGAAGAAATGGCTGGCGGTGAGCAAACAGGGTGGAGGCCTTGAATTGGGATCGAGTGGGTCGATGTTGTTTGCTTCGATCTCAACCCAGACTTTCTACGCTTTGCGGGCTAGGGTGTGACAGTGGTAGAGATATCGACTCCATGGCGGTGACCCGGTGTGGGTGGTGTAGGGATGACAGCAGTTGCGAAGGTGACATCGTTAAACTAGAAGCAGGGAAGCTGGTGGTAGGGTGGGCCCAGTTTTTGGGCTCTCACTCTGATCTAGGCTGGATGGTGGGCTACCCAATTCATTGGAAATAATAGGGCTTGGTTTGAGGCCTTTTTTGTTGATGGTTATCAGTTTTGTTTTTTACTGTTTGTAGGAGACGGTTGTGTGCCTTTAATAAGACCCTACGAAGTTGTAGGGCGACGTGGGCTCTGTCATAAACTGCACCTTTTGTGCTTGGTTGTCCTGGTTAGGCAGCGAGTTTCTTGTTTCATCAAATTGTCGCAACCTACCAATGGTAGGATGAAACTTAGTGCTACCATATGAGTTATATGGTGGCAATATAGTGGGGAAGCTGTTAAACACAAAAAATTATGGCTCCGCGTGAGCATTATGTTTCTGGTATGTGGCCAGACTTGTAAAGCAAATAGAGTAGTCAATTATGCACTCATTTCTAAATACCACGTGTTATAATACAAATGTTTAGTTGAGAGCTCTGTGATTGTCCAGGGTTTTTCTTATTATACTTATTGCACTAAGAGGTTTAGGCTTGATGTTCCCTCATGTATTCTGACATTTCAATAATGATTAAGACTTGAGGGCAGCCGTAGTAGGCCCATTTCAAAAAAGAAAAGAAAAAGAAGCGCGATCCTGATTTCTCATATATAAGAACAAAACAAAACTATGCCTATACATCCGGTTGTGGCAAATAGCACTATTAGAAAAAACTTCGTAAGCGACGGAACTTTTCAAAGCCAGAAAATTTATGTCGCTTAAGAGCTTCTTAAGCCACAGAATTCTTAATGCAAAAAAATTTCGTCGCTTAAGACTTCGAGTTCGTAGTCTTAGAATATCCTATGCGACTGAAAAAATTATGTCGCCCCAATTATTTCCCTAAGCGACGGAATGCTTAAGCAAAATTTCAAAATTTTCATCAATTGGAGCTCAAAATTTCAATCGGAAATTTGAAACTTACTTAAGCAATGAAAATTATTTGCTTAAGCGACATAAACAAGCAAAATTTCACCAATTGGCGCTCAAAATTACAATCCAAAATTTGAAACTTACATAATCGACATAAATTATTTGTTTAAGTGATGAAAATTTATGTCACTTAAGCAAAATTTCAAACACCTGCTCAAAATTTTAGTCGAAAATTTTATATACAATCAACCTAATTCAGTTCACTCAAACACCACCACCCTCGATCTCCTCCTTCCCCGGCTATCACAATCACCCTCCTCGAAGCTTTTTTGTCAAAAACCAAGCCTGACATCAAGAGGAAGAGAGAAAGAAGCAGAGCAGCTTGAGAGGAAGAGAGACAGAAAGAAAGTGAGAGTTAGAGGGAGGAAGAGTGAGAGAGAGAGTGAAACAAAGAAGAATGGTGTTGATGATGAAGAAAATGAAGAAGAATAGGTTAGGGTGGTGTTGATGAAGTTGAAAATGAAGAAGAATAGGTTAGAGTGGTGCTGATGATGAAGAAGATGCATAATTTCATGGGTTCGCCAAAAACTGGATTTAGTTTCCATCGACAATTTTTTATTTTTAAAAAAAAATCTACTCACTTAAGCGACGGAAACATTGTGTCGCATAAGTACACTTACCCGTCGCTTAGGTACTTGCATTAAGCGACGGAATATTCATTTTCGTCGCTACACTCAAAAGGAACCATTCTTAAGTGACAACCTTAGACGACGGACCTTCCGTTGCTTAAGCTCTTACATGACAGGAAATCAGTCTTAAACGACGGAATTAAACTGCTGTTTGTGTTTTTTCTATTAGTGTGGCAAAACACACATTGTAACCAAAAAAATGGCAAAGCACATTATTTGCCTATATTAAGCATGAAATTTAGTTGATAATTAACAAGTAATCTAATCGATTAAGCATGAAAATAGGTGTTAACCTGATACCATGTTGTGCTTTGATGTCATTCTTTTTTTTCTTTTTCTTTTTTTTGCTTGGATGTCATTCTCACGTGGTTGTGGTTGTGGTTGCCGTGTCCATATCTCCTTGTTTTTATTTATCTCTTTAATTGGTGATGGACCATTTTAGTTTTCATAGTGACATTTTTCTTAGAATTAGTTATGCTATTTCTCCTTGTTTTTATTTATCTCTTTAATTGGTTATGGACCATTTTAGTTTTCATATATAGTGACATTTTTCTTAGAATTAGTTATGCTATTTTGAGTGATCATTTGTCATTTCCACGTCTCTTGTATGTTTTTAACTTCCATCCAATCCATCATATCGAAGCTAGCTAGCTTTCCCACTCCACCCCATTGATCCAATATTCATGATACATCAACTTCTATTGAATCTAAATTCTTGATCTAACCTAAAAATATTGACATTTATAGATTAATACTGTCCTATTATTGCCTTAGTACTTAAAGGGAAAGAATATTGACATCCAAGTGTCCATCCTTTCATGAGAGAAACTTTAAATTTTATACCAATAAATGTAAAATATATTAATTTATAACTAAACAAAATATAAGAGCTTCAACATGAAGGCGAGAAACATAACACAAAAATTCTATAAAATAAACCATACATGTAACGAGAACTGAAATGGTAAAAAAATATAGAAGAAGAATATCCTAAATCTTGAGGGTTTATGAAATTCAGAGTTTTGAGAAATGCCCATATTTAACATCTTTTTTTCATAATCCAAAGCCCATTTAACTTAGTTGGCAAACATGTGATTTAGGCAGCCTTTACCACTTCTAAAATCTAAATAAACAATCGCTCACCCCCACAACCACATATTTAATGCATCCATCCACCTCATACTTGTCATCTTGGACCTCCATGGCTCCAATGCATAGTTTTTTTTCTCTGAACCAGCTAGCTAGCCATGAAACCATAAATCTCAAATCTTCCCCAGTCAACATCATCACCATCTTCGTTAAAATAGAAACATAAATACAAACTTACAAACCCTTCAATATTTCTTCTGTAATGCAATTTATGTCTCCTCCCCCAATTTGATTTCCTCATTCAATTCTAATCCTAACAAGCGTTTTAACATGATTTATCGACACGAATTAATATCCATGTATATAGAGTATTTGAGCATGTTGTCCTATTTAATAATTCTGAAAATTCCATGAAATCAGGGAAATTCTCGGATTTTAAAAGATGACGCAAACAAGCAGCAAGTTACACCACAGTGCGTGTGCTCTCTTGCTTTTACCTTTCACTCAGATTATAAACCCATCTCTCTGTCTCTCTGTCTCTTCTAAACGATGGTGTGGTGAAGCTTCAGAACAGAGTCTGCAGAAAACCATTGAATCCCAGTTTGGTGTTTTATGGTATCGTGAATTCAGGTAGGACGTGCGTTTCTCGAAGCTGTTATTCTTTCGAGGCAATCCAGCTCAAATCCCGAGCCTTTTAGTTACATGGTTTTGGTGGTTTTATACATTTAACTTCACCATGAACGAGGAAGCCATGGATTGGAGAGTGATAACTGTTTGGTGCCATTGAAGTTGGAATGAGCCTTTCCTCTGTAAAATAAAGGGTCTGATTCGGGGTTTCTGATCTTTATTTATGGCATTTCAACGATTGAAATTGCTGGCTATTTTGACAGTGATGAAGTTATTGAATATGTTTGATCATTGTCTTGCAGAGATTGGATTAAAACAAAGCCTGGAAAATGAATACAAGAGTCAGGACAAAGCTGCAGTCCATGAAAGCTCCAACCAAGAAGAATGAGAAAGTAAATCTTCTTTCCAAGTTTGTTTTTTAATATTCACACTGTTGGAGGAGCCTGAATTGCTCTGATTTGAACTTTGCTTTCAAGTCTTTCACTGTTTTTTTTTCACCACAATATATGGCTTTGAATTTCGATGAGGAGCCTCCAGGTGGTGTTCAAGTCTCCTAGAATTCCTTAAAAGGTTGACATCATTGGATAGAATTCCGTGATGGGGCTTCTACTACACACTCAGTGATTGCTTTATCTTCATCATCTTTCTCAATTTTAGTTACTCTCTTTCTCTATCCCCTGCCTCTCACAAAATTTTCTGGGGAAAATTGATTGCTGTCTTTCCCAATTCTTCTCTGACCCTCCTGTTTACGAGACTGGTTTTCAAAGCAAGACTATAGAGAAGTTAGCTTCTTTAATTAAATTTCACTATGGATTGTTTATTTATGTGAGTTTTTGCTGTTAGTTCTATCTTGTTCTTAATGCTTATTCTGCTCCTCTGCTTTTGTTGAAGGATATCAAGGTAGAAGAAATGCAAGGGAGTAAAGAAAGGAATATCACCAAGGCAATCAGCCTTGGAAAAGCTTCAAGAAGAGAGAGAAAATTGGCTTTACAACAAGATGTGTGAAATTCTTCTCAATTTCCAGTTCTTTTTATTGCAGATATTTTTTTCTATGTGATTATTGAGTTGTTCAACATTGTAAATTGCTTAGGTTGACAAGCTGAAGAAGAAGCTTAGACATGAAGAGAATGTACACAGAGCTTTGCAGAGGGCATTCAATAGACCCCTGGGAGCTCTACCTCGTCTACCGCCTTATCTGCCTCCTTCTGTAAGTCTTTCACTGTCTTCTTCATTCGTCTTTCCTTGCGTGCTTGCTGCAGTTCTATTTTTTTTCATTATGCACTGATGTTGTTAACAAATTGTAGTGATAAAGTAATTAAAATTTAAAAATAATGAACTGAAAGAATATTTGAGTGAATTTCATTCAATGAGGATTTCAAATTTGTAGACATTAGAGCTTCTTGCTGAGGTTGCTGTTTTGGAAGAGGAAGTTGTTTGGCTTGAAGAACAAGTAGTACATTTTAGGAAGGACTTGTATCAGGAAGCTGTCAACATTTCAACTTCCAAGAGGAGCTTAGAAACCTCAGCTGAACTATGTGATTCACACCCCAAAAAGAATCCTAAATTTCATGGTCATAGAGTGGACACTGATACCGCAGTGAAGCATTTGACATCCCCTTCTGGTATGCTATAGGAGTTTGATCCTTCTGGTTAGCTATACATCAGTTCCCCTTTTCTGCCAGGACATAAAGAATTTGATGTTATCTATGTAGATCAGAAGCAAGAGAATCAATCATGTAATCCCTCAATGAAGAACAACAAGAAATCCTTGATGCATAGTAATGCACAGGTTAGGACTCCAGTGAAAAGACCTCCAGTTGATCCGAAAACAGCACAAAAGCGTTTAGATTCTCCGAAACTACAGGTACATAACATAACTCAGATACCAATTTCTATGATGTTACTTGAATTCGTTTTCGAGTGCAATGAATTTAGTTTCTTTATCCACCAGTTAGAAGTTAGAGTAACTGAACAAGAAAGCACAGAAGCAAGACTTACTAGTATTCCAGAAAAAAAGCCATCCGGAGATGACAGCCCAAACAGAATATCTGAAAATATTCTCAAGTGCTTATCAAGCATTCTCATGAGAATGAGTTCAGCAAAGGGCATTACAGAAAACCAGCCTTCCTTTTCAACATTAGGAATTCAACAAAGCAATGAAAGACCAGAATTTTGGGATCCTTATGGTACCTGTTCAGATTTTGGACAGAGAGATATTGGTCCATATAAGCAATTACATACAGTTGAAGTCCGTTCTATTAATCCTAATCGAACAGCAAGCTCTTTGTTCCTGCTTCGAAGATTGAAGTAAGCTCTATTCAGTGTTACATGATATGATGATAACTCAAGGAGTTATAGTAATCTTGTATTCTTGGCTGAATTTTCAGATTACTGCTTGGGAAACTTGCCACTGTTAATTTGAAAAGCCTCAGTCATCAAGAGAAGCTTGCATTCTGGATTAATATCTACAATTCCTGCATGATGAATGTATGTGTGGAATCTTTACAAGCAATCTAGTCTGCAGTTCTTTATGTATCTCCATCCATTTTCTTTGGTTTTGTTATGAAATTACATAGTGTTTTCTACTCCTATGCCTCAGGCTTTCCTAGAACACGGAATACCAGAGAGGCCTGAAATAATTGTCGTGCTAATGCAGAAGGTATGGAATATCAAAGATCCTAATGTCCTAGTGTCATTAAATCTCTACATACCTACATTGCAATCAATTGATAGCTTGTCTCTATTTTATGTACTTCATTCAGGCAACTATAAATGTTGGGGGTCACTTGCTCAGTGCAATAACTATAGAACATTTTATCTTGAGGCTGCCATATCACTCAAAATATGTAAGTACTACTGTTCTTGTCCACCTTCAGAATCTCTACTGATAGACAGATTTTTTTCTTCTTCGATTTTTTATTCTTGTATCCTTACCTATAATTCTGACCAGATCTTCTCCATGGGTGCAAAGAATGATGAGAAGATAGCAAGAAGCATTTTCGCATTGGAATTATCTGAACCGCTGGTAACATTTGCTCTATCATGTGGAAGTTGGTCCTCCCCTGCTGTAAGTTGTACATACATGGACATTTCCATCAATTTTTGAGACTGAAGTGAGTCATGGACTGACATAAATACTATTATGTGATCTGGGAAAAATGTAGGTAAGAGTCTACACTGCATCCCAAGTTGAGAATGAATTAGAAGTCGCAAAAAGAGAGTACTTGCAGGCTGCAGTTGGAATTTCATCGAAAAAGTTTGCAATTCCAAAGCTCTTGGATTGGTACATGCTTGACTTTGCAAAGGATTTAGAGTCTTTGCTAGACTGGATCTGCCTTCAGCTACCTAGTGAACTAGGAAAAGAAGCAATCAAGTTTCTTGAAGGAGCCAAAACGAATCCTCATTCACAGTTTGTCCAAATCATGCCCTATGAATTCAACTTTAGGTATCTTCTACACACATGAATCTGATTGCATATCATCAACTGTGTTGGGGTTACAATTTTGTACAGAGATATAGATATATAAATATATCAATGTTACATGTATAATATGTAAGCTACATATATCTGCTCCTTTTTTTCTTTACCTGCAAGTATTTCTGAGATGAATGCAATTTGGGATTTCACATGCTACACACATTACTCTGGTTTCTTGAGTCAGAAGTTTTCAGCTTTCTGAACAATGCATAATGAGAAGTGAACTTACTAAGCAAACAACAGCAGACCAATGTATACCAGATAAAAATTCAGAATGTGTAAAATAAAACAAACCCGGATCTGTTGCAATCCAAAGTCTAGAACTGAGGCTAAATGACTATCAACTGTGAAAGAACAATGGATGTAAGTAAAAAAAATGCAGCTAGTTAAGAATGGAGAACAGTGAAAGCCAAAGGGGTTGCATGAATTAGAAGGTAGGAACAGTGCCCAGCTTGTCATGGGTTGTTAAGAGTGGAGCAGTGGCTGTGATCTGTAGCAGAAGGGGAATCAAAAGATTGGCCCATGCTCAAGAAAACTTGGTTAGAAACAAGTAGAGTGGTCCTGATACATGGTCCAATCTATGAGCCACATCGAAACAAAGAACAAACCGCTTTTCGAAGCAGGGGTCACTCCAGTGCATAGAAGCTACGAAACCTGAGAAGGACGTTTCCTGGGGCCAAATTTAAGACGGACTAATCAGAGAAGAAGAAGCAACACAAATGGGTTTGATTTTGTGGTGGTGCTAATATTAGGGATGAGAGACATGTCCTCTGTTTCTGAAAAGGACTAAGGTTTTACAGATCCCGTGATAAATCTGGACAACCCTCACCCCACTGGATTGAAGCATTTGTTGGTGTCGTATGAAAGATCAAATTCTTCTAGTAATGGAGGGAAGACTTGAAGCCCAAAACAACAACAAATTTTGGACCCAGTTTCTGATCACTTGGTCTCTCCTTGTTAAAACAAAGAACTAGAGGAAAACATGAATCACAGGCTGCTGACCCTGGACAAGTGCAATTTCAAAGGCATCAATTTACTAAAAGATTGGCTGAACTTTTTTTTTACGTTTTGTGAAATGTTGATTACTACTAGAATCGAAATGTTGATTACGTTTTTGTTTTTAAAGTAGGACCCCGTCAGCCCCGCTCAGCCCACGCCACGTGGAATCGCGCAGACACGTCACAGTTCCGTCCACCGGATTACAAGTAGGCCAGGTCTCTGATCTGGGCTCAGGGATATGGGCCAGGATGGGCTGAAATTGTTCTTGAATGTAAGTCAGGCCTTGACCAGTTTTGGTCAGATACCACTATAATACATATCTAAATCTAATACAGTAAAATCTCTATAAATAAATAACGTTAGGATTGTAAAAAATTATTATTTTAGAGAGGTTAATATATTATCGATAAATGAATAATTTATTCATTTATTGATAAATTAATAAATTATTATTTTATAGAGGAATTTTTTGTAAAGAGTTTTCTTAATTTGTTAAGAGCTTCATTAATTTTTTCATAATATAAGAAAAAAACAAAGGAAAATATAAGGATACTTTAGGAATAATTAAATTAAGAAATTAAAATTAATAAGAGTTTCCTTATTTTGTATTATGAATATTATTTACTCCATTTTATCAATTATTAATATTTTTATTATATTTTAAATATTTAATTAATTAGTTATTAATTTATATATTAATTTGGACCATGAAAATTATTATTTTTATGCATTTAGAGAGGTATATATATATATAAGCTGCTCTCGAGTTACGATAAAAATATAATTAAACTGAGATTATTAATTTATTTAATATTCGGGCTGAAACATGATCAAATAATCCAAACTTGAAACCGTTGAAAACAAGTAACAGAATACAAAGCCAACCCTAGCTATAAAACAAATAATCGATCTAGTTTGAGAACGTTTGACATCAAAATGAAAATTAATAAACAAAGAAAATTGACATGTATGGGAACTGGCAAGGTGCATGTGTTGTCTGTAGGACGTTGCATTATTTGACAACTTAATTTGACCTAATTTACCTACCTTATATGTATATGTATGCGTGTGTCATGATTCACGATGCCGCTAATTAACTAAGTAAATTCTTGACATTAGTGAAGTTTATACGCACGTACACACGTACGATCGAGTGTGATGCTTGTAAATCTGGAGTTGATGTTACATATATATGTACGTAATTATCTGAGTCTTGCAAATTATTATTTTACATATATATATACCTTGTCAACCAAATCAAGATTCAACTTAATGATCTAGCTGTCTTTCTTTCTAGATGGTCTTGTATAAATATTTTTCCTACATATAAGTTTGTATAAGCCAACAACCTATTTGTGTGTAAAATCAAAAGCAATTAAGGAATTTTTCAAATAGGAGAAATTTATACAATCTAAGTATTTTTCTTCCTCACTAGTCAAATGGCTCGATTAATTGAAACAGTCTTGATTAGAAGAAAATAGAAGTCTCTATTTGATTAGAATTGAGTTGCACGCATGCAGGTGTAAGTATGTAGCTAGACACGAGCTGCTGGTACTTAATAAATCATAATCTCTAATTAATGATCTGCCTGCTTTAATACTAATAATATATATATATATATATATATATATATATATATATATATATATATATATATACACACGATTCTAGATCAAATATTTATACTGTAAATACTGAATATATAGTTTTGATCTATCTATATCTATACCAATTCCAGAAATGAAATACAAGAGTACAGCCACATAAATTTAACAAGATGCATGCGACTGGACGGCAAGATCTTTATATATCAAATGAATAAACTATAAGCAGCACAAAAAGGTGGCTTCATCGATGATCACACTTGAATCAGCATATAGAAATTAAACCTAGCTAGTCTGCATTTGCATCAAAATATATGCATATGTTTTTTTAGGAAAAATATCAAGAATTTCATTAATTGGGATTGCAATATTACAACCATGAGAGACACCGGTAGTGTAAATAAATTTCTCACTCTCCACCCTACCTATCCGAAACACCAGCGGTTACAGTGGACAAGAACCGATAAGGGTTCAACTGTACCTAAACCTAATCTAGAAGTATCGATACATCCTTACAGCCAACATTAAGAAGAAACAACTCTTTCAAACACTACATGCCAAAACTACCAGCATATATGCACATGTAACATACTCATTACATTGACAAGAAGACCTAACCGACATTAAAATAGTCCCTGAAAACGACACCAAAACATGGATCATCCCACGACACAACAACACCACCCTACCAAAACCCTAACCCTTGTTAAAAAGAGAATGGACGACCAATACCACCCTACCAAAACCCTAAACCCTTCCACAAAAGAGGAGGAACGACCCAAAACAAAACAAACTAATTAACAACCAAAATAAGGAATAGGCTCAACCCAAGGTCCAATAGAGAAGACCCAAGATTCGTTTCCTCCACCGCCACCTGTCTCTGTCGCAGACAACTTGCAGACAACCATTGCGACCATTCCCGAGCCGGCTCAAAGCGTTACAGACACTCGCATCTTGCCACACCAAGGTTTGACCAGATTCGCAAACTCTGGTGGCCCAAAGTAGTCGAGCCTCAGCACAGTGCAGTACATCTCGACGACCCACGCGCTCTGCAACGATTGAAAGCGATAACAACATCAATCCCAACAACCTGCACAAACCCAAAAAGAAATCTCAAATATATTATTCTCACTTAACTGGGAAAAATATGAAAAATTCGAGGCCACATTGTCGTAACTAATTCAATATTAAGTATAAAATCGAGATTTTTTGCAGGGAGACTAAGAATAACCCTTGAGACCATGCCAGCTACATTGCATATCCGGCCAACAGAAAACTGGAGCTAATGCTAGGGTTATTTCGATCTATTCAGAAAATTTTAGATATTCGTCCCTCTTTCACGAATACGTCTAGTAAAATAACGTCACATAGGAAAATTCACAATCTTTGTTAACAATGTGTAAAATTATCCTATCAAGAAATTAAATATCCAAAACAAGATTCAGTTATGAGAAAATAAAATGAAAATGATAGAAGCTAGGGCAGGCTGCTGTAAAGTGTTTAAAGATGCTAACAATGTGCCCTACCAAATACTGTAGTTTTCATCCAAAATCAATGAAAGGGGCGCAGGGTTGTGTCACAACTTGACATTATGTGAAGCATAAATTGTCAATGTCTAGATATCTCGGGGTCCCAAAAAGCCAGATATAGCTGCTCCAAACAATTAATCTTACACATCTTGAAATTATCAGCCTCCAAAATTTAATTAACAGCTTAATTTCTATATATTATGAACCAATCTAACAGCGACTCTAGGCCCTCTTCTGTTCGTATGTCTTAATTTCAGAAGAAAAATGCGCACCAAAAACATATATAATCAGATTATGCAAACAAAAACATATACCAAATAAATACCTCCACTACATTTGTCCAAATAGTTGTATCTTGCAACCCAATTTTCCCAAATCAATCAACATGATTTACTCTTAAACCTTACTACATCATCATCCACAATTTGGAGAAGTAAAACCTCCAAAAGAATTAGGTCTAGTCAATCAGTAATGTTGAACATGTTATCATAATTCTTGTTGATTTGGTTGGGCTTTATGAGTGCATGCCAAACTCATAAGCTATAATCGGGACACATCTCAAGTGAGGCAATCGACTCCTTTGACTGCATGCCTTGAATTCCAAGTTTTCCAACCAGTGATGGCTTTCAATATAACGACATGAGTTTTAGTTTTACAGATCTATTTGCATTGACATAATTCATGAGGTATACCATATACGTACGTACTTCAATTTGTATTCGACTACCTCCTAAGCATCTAGAAAGAAAGTGAGAGTTCCACGATTTCTTATACGCAATTAATGAGAATACATGAACATCGTAACTACATCATACTCCATTTAAAATAAAAAATGTGATAACCAATCTAGAAATGTAATTAAAAAACATAATACATGTTTATTAATCATTTTAAATGACTAAGATTACATCATTATAGAATAACACATCAAGCGTATTTCGTGATTAGATTCCGAATGAGTTGTTTGATTCCACGTATACCTCGTGGCTCTACTTCAAGCAAATTGCAGGTACCGTAAAAAACCAAAAGAAACAAAACGAATGATGAACATTTGTCATGTGAGAGGTTTCAATGTTTTATAGCGCAAGTAATAATAGAAAAGCACCTATCATTAGCTTAATAAAAGTATTAAAAGGCGGCTCGTAATCCTTCTGTCAACAATCTTTACCCTTCTCGTTTCTCTGCTCCTTCCTCTCCTTTCTGTTATATATAACCTTCACTTTCTCGTTGCATGTTTCAGTTTCATCTGTTTCTGTTTATCAGAAAAACCGCAACAAGCATTTAGAGACTCAATCATGGAGATAGCTTTACCGAGCAGACCTGCTTTAGACTTCGACTTCAACAGCGCTCGATCTTCGCCTTGCATAACTGCTCCTTCTACTCCGAGACGCTTTGGCGACTACAGCTTCTTGAGTGCACCAACCAGTCCTTCTCGGATATCCGAGTTTTACAGAGAATTTGATGAGTTCTCTGCAGTCAGTAGTAACTGGGAAGAAGAAGATGAGCATGAAGGCGCAGCACCACACAGATCATCAAAACCGGACGACTTTGCCTTCGATATTGGTGAGGAGGTAGACAGAGTTTCCCTCTCAGCTGAAGAGCTCTTCGATGGCGGCGTTATAAGACCTTTGAAGCCTCCTTCAACTCCTCAGTCCTCAACAAAGAAGAACATTCGGCAAGCTGTTTCGCCCCGAAGAAGGAAAGAAAGGGATTCATATCCATACGGGGTGAACAGTTCGACCAGAATGGAAGGTACTCCTCCCCATAAGAACTCGACTGTTTCTTCACAGCAACAAAGAGGAAGAGAAAGAACACCCCCAGCAACCGTGTCTTCTTCGAGCCGCAGAGCTTCAAGATCACTATCTCCTTTGAGGGTTTCAGAGTTTAACTGGGCACAAGAAGAAGAAGAGCTGAAACGACAGCAAGCAGAGAACAAGCAGTTAGCTACAAAGGGTTCATTAATTTCAGCTGCTGCTACTGCTGCTCTAAACAGTTGCAAGGCTTCAAGAAAATGGAGGCTGAAGGACTTCCTGTTGTTTCGGAGTGCATCAGAGGGAAGAGCAACAGATAAGGATCCATTCAGCAAGTTCTCGAATCATAAAAATGAGCATGTGAAGACTGCTAGCTCTAGCTTCAGATCCATAGACAGCCCGGCCTCTGTTTCAAGAAGAAAAGGACCTTCAGCACATGAATTGCATTACACTGTGAACAAGGCAGTGTCCAATGACATGAAGAAGAAGACCTTCCTGCCTTACAAACAGGGCATTCTAGGAAGACTGGCTTTCAATCCTGCTGTTCATTCTCTGTCCACTGGATTTGGGTCTCTTTCAAGGTCCTGAATCTTCAGAGTCTGCAATTTTATTTATTATTTGCTAAAACGCATCCTGGGTTTTTCTTCTTTTTGTTGTAAAGTCTATATTCTTTTAGCAGGTGTAGAGTTCATACTTGGTATATTAATAAAAACAAAACCGAAGGCTTGCTAGCTATGAAAGCATAAACCTCCATTATATCCATAAGAATGATTCCATGAGAAGGATCATATGAAGACAGCCTCCACATCATTAGTGAAAGGGCCATGCCGCGAGGTAGAAGGCAAACACCACATATAATTGTCTATTAAGTACAGCAACTAATAGCGACATTATGCAATAAACTACTAAAACATCTTCTGAGATGAAACAGACACATTCGTTTTTTTTTCATTGGTTATCCTAATTCATCAATTTATAAAAGTCAACACGTCATGGAAGGACAACTGCCTTAGTTATCATCCAGAAGCAAAATAAATAGTTCAAATTCTATGAAACATGGACGCAACTACAAGCAAATTCCAAAAAAATGGAGCAGTAGAATTATATTCCATCTACTTTTATATTATTTCATTTAAGGTGTGTACTAGTAGTATACAGGGGAGGTAGACAACAAGTATTTGCCAACTTCTAGTAGTACTGCCAACAAGTATTTGTCATTTAAGGTGTGTTCTAGTAGAATACAGGGGAGGTAGACAACAAGTATTTGTCAACTTCTAGTAGTACTGAGAAAGATACATCGCATTGCATAGACATCCATTTCCATCAAGGGTGATTCTATTCAGAAGCTTATGTAACTAAGCTAGTTTGCTTGCTCCACCAGCCAATCATGCATATACGACATATTACATATCTCTTTCTGTATACGCAAAAGACTTACATAAATAGGGATCTCCTGTATTCGACGCTCAATCAAAGTTATCGATTTTGATAGGAGTAATTTCATCCGCAACCTTGAAGTGTCCAACTAGTCGTGCAAAGAAGATCATTTTTTGTTCCAGGGTGAACTTAATGTTCTCAGCCTGGGTGGTAGTGCTAGATCAGTTTACAGTTTCCGATCATTTTAATGTAGTTAATACAGAAAGTAGAAAGTACCTTGCGGAAACCATGTCCTCCTTCACACTCCACAAGAGCAACAGGTAAACCCTTCTCCTTTAAAGCGTGGTAAATGGTTCTAGCTTGCTCTGGGGGTACGGACTACAAGGTAAAATTGGATTTACTTTCCAAACTAAATCTTGAAATTCATGAAGCCACTGAATACCACAAAGAAAAAGACAAAAAAGAAAAACAAAGCCAGCATTTGCTTACAATGTCTTCCAATCATTGGAATAGAAAATTTGTCAACAAAGTTAATCGGTGACCTACCAAAGTACTCCTTTCCAGTACCTGCAACCAATTAAAACTGCCTCAGTTTCCAATTATTGCAATAAAGTAAAGCATCAAATGTCTCTTCCAACTTACCGATAAGATTATCGATATAACGAGATTCAAATTTATGATTTTCTCGTTCGTGGAGTGCCGGTGGACATTTCAGCTTTCATAATCTGTGGAATTCCTTCTGATATTTCTGTTCACAGAAAATGAGCAGAAAGCCAAGTATACAGTCTCTGCGGCCCTGCCAGTACAAATTGCGACAGACAGATGTATTTTACGAAACAAAACATTCTTCGTCTAGTACAGGTGGGTGAAAGTCGTGTTGTAGTCTATGGAGATTCTAACTGACTGAGCAGCAGTCATATGGTAACTAATTGTCATTGGCTCGAGCTCGAGGAAGATGTTAGATTTTACTGTTAGAAACATTAAAGTAGTCTGGGTTCAACTTCAAAACCAATTGACACTGGAGAGAGTAACTCAAACCTTTATAAACCACATGCACGTGTGACAATGGTATCAGAGTGGGTTACCCACGTACATGTGTGAAGCACAAAGGCCACACGGACTCCACGACCACCCAAATTGTTGTCCACGTATTAGCTTAAAGATTCGCCACACGTGCGGAGATGTGTTGAGATATCTATCCCACATCAGGAAAAATGTGACATTGCCTGTGATTTATACGGGTTTGTGCTACTCTCTAGAGTTGAACCCAGACTACTTTATCATCTTGTGCTTTTTTCAAGCTCGATCAAACATGATTTTACAAAATACCTAAGCTACAGACAAGGGATGAACTTTTGATGCTCCCTCAACATATAGACAATTGATCCCCAGAGTCTGCATAGAGAAAGATTCAAATTTAACACTAAAAGGTCAAATGCTTAACAGCTTTAACACTGAAACTTAATGAGCAAAAGGGTGTTTAGAAGTACAATATTGTATATATCAGTGAAAGGAATACTAAGCAGAGATAATGAGCCCCCAACGTCATCCAGAATTCCAAAATATGACCTTCCACTCTTCCTACATGCAAAATCCAAAACTTATTTTGCTGCTAAGGCAGAGCAGACAGACAATACAATTTACTAGATTTACGCAACACAGCAAAAATTTCTTACCTATAGCTACAAGCAATCAAGTTTTTCTCCTCATCGCTCTCAATAAACTCATACGAATTCATTCCGAAATTCCATAATGGTCTGGAGAACTCGGCATCCAACGAATAAGCTAATATCACCTCATTATCAGACTCAGCCTGTTGTCAGACGTACACCAGATAATTTTAGCCCGTCTAAAAGGGTTCAAAGTAACACATGAGTGAAAATAGTATAACAGTACCTTTAGAAGACCACTTGGGTTCAGTTGGAGACTCCCTAATCAGAGGATCATGGCCAGCAACAGACACGTTTGTAGACCTATCTGCATGAAAGACTCGAGAAGACGAACCTTACTAAGGGATCATAACCATACCAAAGAGGATCAATCCATACCATCAAAGAATGCTTACCCATTATCAGCTATATATATACCAACCCAAAGTTGAGCTTTATCCCACGGCATGTTAGGATGAGACCATCGATCCAAGCCATTCTTTTACCTTCAGGGTCCATTCGCGGGAAGGCATAGAAATCATTTCCAGCTACTAGCACTTCCGGTTCTGCAAGCCACAATTGCTCACCTTAGGCAAGCCCTAACCAAATCATACCCCTAATGTAGCCGTCAAGCCCTACTGCTACAATAGTTGTAGTCGAATCAAGACTGCTTTCACGAAAATCTACACACAAAAAATGAGTGATCCTGTTTTCGGTATCAGATATTCAAATGGCAAATGCATGTAGGAAATGGAGTACACACCTTCCCACAAAACAGTTAAACCTTTGATCAAACACCCCATCTGCGTAACACACAACGGGTCCACCATAATCTGGAGTGATCGGCACAGCACAAGAATCTATAAAAACACAACAACCAATTACATTAGCACCTTTAGTTTCAGTTTAAGCATCTCAACTAGTGTGATCATGAAAATGACATTACGAGCGGAACTGATAGACTTCTTGTAAAGACGTTGGTCTTGGTAGTTGGAGAAAATAACAGTATCCCCTGACACAGTGAAAGCACCGCCACTTTCATGGTCACTGTCCGAACCGAATAATCCTCCGGCCTAATAACAAGTTCTTGATTTTCTGGGTATGCTCGAACCAGAACCATTCGTCTGTGCATTGAAAATGAGTAGAGTCAAAGTCAAGTATGGAAGGAGTGGATAGGTAGAGGGAGAGGGGGTGAAAGATGTTACCCTGATTGAGAGGGGCGTGATTCTAGGAAAATGAGGAGGCGGAGGGAGTCGACGGCGGTGCCGGCGAGTAGGTTGGAGGCGCCGGAGACGAGGTCGGAGGTGATGGGGGATTTCCAGGAGCCATAAGGAGCTATGAGTTTGTGGTGCTTGCTTTGGGAAACAGAGGAAGTAGTCGTTATGTTTAACATTGAAGAAGAAGAAGAAGAAGATGTAGAGAAAGATGTTAAACTGTAAAAACGAGTTTGTACAGCTGCAGTGTTAAAACGAGTTTGTTAAACTGTAAAAAGGTTGTTGCTGCAGTGTGTGCACAGCTGGTGCGCTGTTGGTGCGCGTTGGTGCACATGGTGAACATGGTGGTCCTAAGCTGATGTGGAGCTTTCTGTTAGAGGTTGTTAGCTTTTGATTCGCTTGTTAAGACTATAAATAGGGTTGTAATGTAATAATTGAGTGTGAAGAATTCATTTTTTGCTTGAGTTAATTGACACAAGATTTGTGATCAGGTTCTTCTTTCTCTCTTCTCTCTAAACTTCAACTTCTTCATACAATTATACAGTCTTCTTTGATGCTCTAATGAGTTAGATCACTATGCTAACATGGTATCAGAGCCACGACTCTTGATCCTGTGGCTATTGTTGAGCTTCTTGAGGTTTTTGTTTCCGCAAATTTTTCAAAGTTATGAAGAAATTCTGAATCGAAGTTTAGGTTTACATACTGTGTTCATAATCCGTGCTAGGTTCTTTGTAAGAAGCTTTGATTCTAGTTACTATAGCTTCGATCGTGATTTCTTTGATGCTTCAACTGCAACTGTTACTGACGCGTTGATTCAATTGTTACTTCTCTTTGTGTTCCGATTCAAGTCCATGTGTTCATAATCAGCACTCGCTTCACTGTATGACGTTCTGATTCTTGTTACTATAGCCTTGATCATGATTTTACTGAAGATGCAGTAAGTTCTTTTGATATGTAATATGCAGTAGATGCATTTGATATGCACTAGATGCAGTAAGTTCTTGGTATGATATGCAGTAGATGCAATAAGTTTTTGGTATGATATGCAGTAGATGCAGTAAGTTCTTGGTATGATATGCAGTAGATGCATTTGATGTGCAGTAGATGCAGAAAATATTTTGAAAGTGGATACATTAATTTTTTGAATAATTAAAGTTCTGTATCTGTGGTGTAGTATTGATCAGGTTCTTAAGCAGTCATGTCTTCAATTCAGTCAGAGATAAACTATATTTTGAGCATGATCACAGTTAAGCTGAGTGAAAATAAATTTGTTAAATGGAGTTTTCAATTTGAGTCAGTACTTGGGAGTGATCTATTTGGCTATTTTGATGGAACATGCTTATGTCCACCTCGCTATGCTTTGACTGAGAAAGGAGAGGTAACAAATGAGATCACTTCAGCTTTCAAGAAGTGATCTGCTTACTCATCTACTTACTCAAATTTCTTATCATATATGATAAGGCTCATTTGTTATAGTTCATTTGTTACCTATCATCTACTTACTGATGATAAGGCTCATTTGTTATACTCATCTACTTACTGCTTACTCAGCTTTCAAGTTCCCTATCATCTACTGCTCAAATTTCTTCATCATCTGCTTCTTCATGTGGATCATCTAAGCCAACTGTATCTGCAAAATCTCCAATTACTGTACAAAGGTCAGTTCTTACTAATGATTAATTGTCAGTAATCCCCAGCTATTTTCTTCTGGTTCTTCGGATGAGAGAGTAGATTCAAATGGACATAGCAGCAGTTCTAGTGGTTCAACTGAGAATAATGCAGAAAACTCATTTATTGTTGAGCCAAATCCTAGTGAGGATTCTATTGATAGTAATGAAAATAACGCTCTTAATACTCCGGATTCTAGTGTTCAGTCTAGTCACTCTTCAGATGGTATGATGTTAAATTCTGATCTTCCACATGAATTGCAGTTATTGAGAATCTAGTTTATAACAATCATTCCATGTTAACAAGGGCAAAGAATGGTATTGTGAAAAAGAATACATTTGAAGATTATTGTGCTTTCTCCTGTACAGCTCATCAAAAATTTTATGATGAGTATTTCTTTTTCAGTGGATTTTGAGCTGCTCTTGATATACAGGAATGTCTAGAACCTAAGAGTTTCAAGGCTGCTGTTAGTATACCTGAATGGAATGCTGCAATGGATGAAGAAATAGATGCTTTGATGAAGCAAGGAACATGGCAGCTTGTTTCTTTACCTGAAGGTAAGAATGTTGTTGGGAGTAAATGGATCTATAAAGTTAAGAAAAATTCTGATGGATCTGTTTCTAGATATAAGGCCAGGCTTGTGGTTCAAGGATACAGTCAGGAGAAATGCATTGACTATGAGGAAACATTTAGTCCTGTTGTTAGACATAGTATAGTAAGGCTTATTGTTGCTTTAGCTGCTATGAATAAGTGGCAGCTTAGACAATTAGATGTTAAAAATGCTTTCCTTCATGGTGAGTTGAAAGAGGAAGTATATATGCAACAACCACAGGGTTATGTTGACTCTATGCATTGTAACTATGTCTGTTTGTTGAGGAAATCTTTGTATGGATTGAAGCAAGCTCCAAGGGCTTGGAATGAAAAATTTATCAACTTTGTTCCATCACTTGGTAAGTTTACTCATTCAGATCCAAGTCTATTTGTCAGAAGTTCAGAAGCAGGAATAGTTGCACTTTTATTGTATGTTGATGACATTGTCCTCACTGGCTTAGATACAGATGGAATTGAGATGGTGGTGAGGGAGCTTAGTTCTGTTTTTGATATGAAAGATCTTGGTGATTTATCTTACATCTTGGGAATACAAATTCAATACCTTAAACCTGGTATTCATTTGTCTCAAGCCAAGTATGCTAAGGAGCTCATAGCAAAGGCAGGTATGGAAACCTGTACATGTAATTCTCCATGCTTACCTCATGTTCAGTTGCACAAAACTGAAGGTATTCCTTTGTCTAATCCTACTCTTTATAGAAGTATTGTTGGTGGATTGCAGTACTTGATCTTTACTCGTCCAGATATTGCCTATGTTGTTAACACTGTGTCAATTTATGGCTTGTCCAACTGATATTCATTATGCTTCAGTCAAGAGGATTTTGAGGTATATTCAACATACTGTGGATAAGGAATATTCTTTAAATATAGATCAAATTCATATATTACTGCTTATAGTGATGCTGGTTGGGCTGGAGATGTTAATTTGAGAAGATCAACTACTGGTTTTGTTGTCTATTTGGGAAGTTGTCCAATCTCTTGGCAATCAAAGAAACAAGGTTCTGTTGCCAGAAGTTACACGAGGCTGAATATAGTTCCCTTGCTAATACTGCAGCAGACATTTCTTGGCTGAGACGGATTTTGTGTGATTTGCACATTTCTGTTCCTTCTCCTCCTTTGCTAAAGTGTGATAATTTGTCTGCTATTGCTCCGTGTTCCAATCCTATCTTTCATTCTAGAATCAAGCATCTGGATAATGATTTTCATTTTGTCAGGGAAAGAGTTCAGAGAGGTGATCTTCTTCTCCAATATGTTCCTACTGAGTTTCAAACTGCTGATATTTTTACTAAAGGGCTTGTAAGTTCAGCTCTTCAACAACATTGTTGCAATCTCAGCTTGCATACTCCTGCTGAGAGCCTGAGATTGAGGATGGATGTTGAAGGATGAAGACACTGGAAATTGTGAAGATTGTGAGGCTATTAGCAGTAAAACGAGTTTGTTAAATTGTAAAAAGGTTGTTGCTACAGTCTGTGCACAGCTGGTGCGTTGTTGGTGCACATGGTGGTCCTAAGCTGATGTGGAGCTCTGTTAGAGGTTGTTAGCCTTTTGATTCGCTTGTTAAGACTATAATTGGGTGTGGAGAATTCATTTTTTGCTTGAGTTCATTGACACAAGATTTGTGATTAGGTTCTTCTTTCTCTCTTCTCTCTAAACTTCATCTTCTTCATACAATTATAGTCTTCTTTGAAGCTCTAATGAGCTAGATCACTATGCTAACAAGAGAGTTAAGAAGGATCGTAAATTTGTACGGGAAAAAGGGCGGAAAGCTAAGCATGGTCGCCACATCAGTGACACATTCGTCACTGGCAACAGTGTAGCTTCTCACTGCCATGTTGCTTCACAGTTTAATGACAAGGTATCTAATGTCATAACTCATAAGCTCACACCACCGCAACTGATCGAGCTAATAAAATTCACAGGGGGTCGAGTTAGTAAGATTTTAGGTCCGGAACTCTCGTAAGGTCAATATATTCATAGCATTGCGACCATCAGGATTTATAAATTATAACTGCTGGATCTGTGTTATTGATTGATATGTGATCCTTGATTGAACCCGAAGTTCGTTTACGAAACGGATCGGAAGTAAAATTTCGGTATAAGATGGCAACGTTGACATCAGAGGTTACATAATGCTTTCACTCTTTCACACTTCCATAACAAGGTATCAATCAAGGTAAACATCGCTCACAGGGATGCAGCCATTCGGAGTAGGCAATAGGTTCAGGCTAGTCTTAAATATTAGCCCTACAACTTAGCAAATTGTGTGTACTTCTCAAAGGGCAGCAGACTCTTTTAAGAACCTAAGCCTTCAGATCTAGTCCATAACATAAAAAACAGAGTGAAAGATTCCAGAATGACGCACCTCTTTGTCATATGCTCAATCCAAGTTATCAATTTTGATCGGAGTAATATCATCCGCAACTTTGAAGTGTCCAACCAAACGAGCAAAGAAAACCATTTGCTGTTCCAGAGTGAATATAATGTTCTCAGCCTGTGTATACAAGATCAGTATAAACTTTCTCATCAATTAAATTAGTAGATACATACAACAAAAGAGTAGAAAATACCTTGCGGAAACCATGTTGTTCACCTTCATACTCCACCAGAGCAACTGGCAACCCCTTTTCCTTCAGAGCACGGTAAATTGTACGAGCTTGATCAGGGGGTACAACCTAAAAAATATGTTGTGTTTTCCGTTGTTAACCCAAAGATCACAAATCATGATCAAAATTCATTGTTTCTTATTTTTCTTTTGTATTGAACTCTAACCCATCGGTTCTACCTGGTTAACTGAGAAAATAGAGTATGAAACAGACAAACAAATAGCTATATATGCTGACCTTGTCTTCCAATCCTTGGAATAAGATTATTGGGCAGGAAAATTTATCAACAAAATTGATTGGTGACCTATCAAAGTAATCCTGGTCACTACCTGCAACCAGTTAATATTTTCTCAGCATTAAATTTTATCAATATAATGAATGATAAAGGACAAGTTAAACATTCTTCAAAAAAAAGGACAAGTCAAATGTTAATTCACTTACCAACAAGATTATCTATATAACGAGATTCAAATTTATGAATTTCTGCCCTCAACATGTTTAAGTCTGCTACCTGTTAACGGATCAATATGACAGAATCTTTCAGTTTTCTATTTCTAGTTCATACAGAATATAGTACGCAAAAGGAAATATTCAATATGAGAGGAAAATGCTAACTGAAAATGATAACAATAAGAGAGAACTGTTAGACGTTTAATAAGTTCCACGAAGAAAGCTACTTGAAATAAAGACATCAAAGAAACAAATCTGTTTTATGCTGAAAAGTGTAATACTACAGTACTGCACTCAGTCCAATTCTATTAAGTAGAAAACTTGGCATCCGTTAAGCTAGGCAATAATAAATGATAAATAATAAACAAAGTACACTGTTAGGCACTCACACCATACAAGGAAGCTCCAGCCTTGAACGTGTCTCGAAATGCAAGAGCAGCCAAGGTTGTGTACCCACCCGCAGAGCCCCCAGTAATACAAAGCCGTTTCCCATCGACCTTTCCAGATTCCACCTAAATAGCAAAATATATAGATAACCATGGCTTGCTGAGCCCACGAGTCTTCTATCAAATTTATAATCAGCATTTTGGAAAGTGGAGGATGAAATGCATACCAGATAATTAGCACAGCTGCAACAATCATTTACATCCACAATTCCCCATTTTTTCAACAGCCTTTCACGATATTCTCGGCCATAACCTTAAAAAACATATGTCTGGTAAGATTAATGGAAATAAAATTTTCAAGGCAAAACTATTAAGACCCATATAAATATGAGAAGAATCAAATAGCATTAGAATGATCGTAAACAAAACCATAATGTTAACTACAAATAGAAAGTTAAGAACAAACCTGTGCTTCCACCATAGTTAACATCAACAAATGCCCAACCACGACTAGTCCAGTACTGAATACTCAGATTTAGAACTCCACGTGCTTCAGCCGTGGGACCTCCTGCAATGAATCAAAAGAAAAACAATGCTGAGTTAAACTATACATTCAAGAAAAAGGTATCAAATTGACTACAAAGAAAAACACCCAACTAAAAGATGAAATTCTTATAGTATTCTATATACTGGTGTAGGTAATTTTCTGATGAAATGATGTCTTATGCTATCACTTATCCCATGATCCTGAACTTTTAATATAAACCAATAGACAACATAACATTGTAGTTAAAAGGAAAGAATCACTTGCCATCTTTTGAAGAATAAAATAACTAAACTTGTGAGACCAAAATGTACCCCAGTTTAGGATGTTTGAAGTTACCATGGCTTTTCAGTAATAGTGGAGGCTTTTCGTCCTGAGTAGCTTGGTAGCTAGGATTTGTTGGTGGATAAAAGTAAGCAAAGGCAGTTTGACCAGAAACTTCTGTTGGGAACTCAATTAATTCAGGCAGGCTGAAGTAGGACTCATATTTTAAGCAATCAGGTGAAGAAGACCAAATAATCTTGAATTCAACTGCTTTTGATTTTTGATCATCTAATGTCACCTGCAAGGGGAAAAACAATTTCAAGTACACACTGTTCACTAGGTGAAACATTAGTCAGTGGGGCAGCACAAAGAGGTATTTGGCTAAGGAGCATAAAAGATGGTAAACACCTTAGCAACAGACAAAGGAGAAACTTCTGATGCTCCTTCCACATATAAGCAATTGATCCCCAAAGTCTGCATGGACAGGTATGAAAAAAATTTCAGAATCTACAATTAGTTCACATTCATACGAATTTGTAACAGGTCAACCAGTGAGCATAAGAGTTTTGGAATTACAATATTATCAATATCCGTGAAAGGAATATTAAGAAGAGATAATGAGCCCTGAACATCATCCACAATTCCAAGATATGATTTCCCATTTTGCCTACAAGAAAACAACCAAAATTCAAATTATGTGCATAGATGATATTGATTACAAATTACAGATCAAAACAAGAATGCAAAATGACTTATTATTACCTATAGCTGCAAGCAATTAGGTTCTTTTGCTCAAGGCTCTCAATAAATTCATAAGAATTACAACCAAAAACCCATAATGGTTTGGAGAATTCAGCATCCAGAGAGAAAACTGGTATGACCTCATTAGTAGACTCAATCTATTGCCAAAGTGTAACTGAATCAGTAAATGTGTAAGATGATGACGTCAGTTGATGCCAAATTGTTGACCTACTAGACAGTATGTTCAAGCAAAAACTGTTCTCTGATGCCTACAAAGTGTTGTCCAATTAGGCAAGAAAGTACAGTTCAGCTGTCCACCAGTCCAACGAGACAACATATTCAAGCTATGTTCAAGTACCGAACCTACCCATTTATAGAGATTCCAAAACCCACTTTTACGGTCAGTAATGAAAAATAGTTCCCCTGCACAATTGAAGAAGAACAGGTGAAGCGTACAATGGTAGGAAGCAACTGCAATTTTATCAGCCTTTTACTACAGTATTAGAACTGATTGAAAGTCATAATACTTGAATAGCACTAGGAGATGATTAAATGGAGTAATGGAATCGTAAGTGAGCAAAAAACTTGAGGAATTCCTACGTCAAGGTTGGGGTGGACTAAACTCACGATTAGTCATGAAAATCAAATAATTCAAGTATTACCAGTACTTAACATGGATAGAAGTAGTTCCCTTTTCCCAAAAGTTTATGTTTTCTTAGACACAAGATTTACTGGATGCCTGAGGTTAATCAAGTTCAGTATCTTACCATTCTTACTGACATGGCAATCTCACAATAACACATCAAACTTAAATTAGTTCCTCAACCAAGTATACAAAAGAAAAATACCTTTTGAGGACCACTTGGGTTCAATCGGAGATTCCTTAATTGCAGGATCAGAACCAGAAAGACAGACTCGTTTCGTGATGTCTCTGCATGAAAGAAACACAATGGTAACCATACTAATATACATATTCCCCTTGTCAAAACATTAACTGTAAACCATCAATGTTCAAAGTCCAACAACACAACTATACACTGAAGAAGAGCAATGTCATCAATTTGCTTACCCTTTCTCAGATATATACCCAACCCAAAGTTGAGACCTATCCCATGGCATGTTAGGATGGTGCCATTCAATCCATGCAAACCGTTCTCCCTTGGGATCCAGACGTGGGAAGGCATAGAAGTCGCTTCCACCTACGAGTGTTTCTGATTCTGGATATAACATGATGCTTGCATATCCAGACATTTTTTTTCTAAAATTTTAAATGTTTGACATATGCTATACATTGGAAAAATAGACTCATTACCCTGAATGTCCTTTCCATTAAGCGGTACTGTGACAATAGTTGTAATCGAATTGATGCTGCTTTCTCGACAATCTACACCAAATGAGATACGATTTCAAACATAATAACTAGCAAACAATACCGAAAAGTGCAGAAGTCATTGCTGCGCTAATCACAAACGATAAGTACCTTCCCTGACGGTGATAAAACGATTAAAACGTGCATCAAACACCCCATCAGCATAACTAACAACCGGTCCACCATAGTCCGGAGTGAGCGGTACAGGTGAAGAATCTGATTAACACATAGTTTTCATCAGCTTTCAACAAATCATTTCTACAAATTTTACTTCAAATTCGAATAACAATCAAAAGCAAAAACCTATATAGGAATCACCTTTGGAAAATAAAGCCCTGCTTGTAAAGGCGTTGATCCTTATAGTTTGAGAAGATAACTGTATCTCCGGAAACGCGGAAGGCGCCACCGCCATACTCCTGCGCCAGACTTCGAACCGCATACTCCTTCGGCGTAATATCCACCGGTTCTTCTTCCGGTCTCTCCGGTTCTCTCACCAGAACCACTCGTCTGTACGAACAACACAAGGAAGCTCCTCATTCATCAAAATCACACATTCGATTGAAATTTAAGGACAAAATTAAGCTGGACAGTGAAATACGAACCCGGATTCCGACGGACGGGACTCGAGCCAGATGAGGCGGCCTTGTGAATCGACGGCGGTGCCTCCGAGACGCTTGGAGGCGCCGGAGACGACATCGGCGGTGATCGGGGATTTCCAGGAGCCGAAAGGAGCTGCCATTTTGTTGGATTCCGGTGGAGAAGATGACATCATTTTTTGGCGGTGATGACTCTTGCCCGGAACTGTGGGGATGACCTGTTTACTGATACAGTGTGAAGAAGAAGAAGAAGAAGAAGAAGAAGAAGAAGAAGAAGAAGAGAAGCGAGTGAGAGTGCTATGGACGATAGGCCGTTTTCTTTTTGGAAAGAACGATAGAGCCGTTTGACTCTCCTACCTCTATTCTTTTTCCACTATTTTTTTAAAAGATTTTTTGGTGGGCCTCTACTGCCGCGCAGCCGTGTCTTGGGTCCACTAGCCCGCTTAGGACGGACCAGATGACCTATTATTTTATTTTTTATTTAAAGCTAGGACCTCCCCGGCCCCAGACCACGTGAGCATCTCCTCAATGTCCGCCTACACGTGTATCGGTTCCGCCTAACCCGTTTAGGCCCAGATAGCATATTATTTTATTTTCTTTTATTTAAAGGTGGCCCCCGGCCCGAGTGAGCCCATTTCCTCTGCTTCGCCTTTGCCCACTCAGCCCACATTCTCTTAATTTGATTTGAAAACATTGATTCCTCATTTGATTTTGATTTCGAAACATTTATTTTGTATTAGAAATTTCATAAAATATAAAAAAAATCACAATGATTTAATAGCTATAGAAAAAGAAAATATGCATTTGCAATCTTATTTTTTTATTACAAAGAAAAGAACTACAAATAGATCTTTTTCAAAAATAATTTCAAAAAATTTATAATATTTTTTGCCAATAAATATAAAAAAATAAAGTTGGAAAATGATCTAATAAATTTAGAAATTAAAACATAGAAATAGAAATGCATTTTAAGTTGTTAGACGAATATACCCTCAATTATAACGGTTTCAAATTGAAGATTTAACGACAATGAGTTATGTGAGAGATAGAGTCAAAAGTAAATGAGTTAAGTAATATTTTTGAAATTTCGGTGAGTTAAGTGTCGAACATGTCAAAACTGTGATCATTTGTGATTTTTTATCTTTGATATTTTATGTTTTGCAAATGTGATGGATCTGCCTCATGAATACTCTTCTGGACAAATTAAGCTCAAGAAACTATAGGTTCATCAGAACTTTCAGAAGTGAAGGTTTTGTAATCAAATCTTACATTCTTCTAAATATTTAGTGTCCGAAGTGCTATCTTACATATAATTTTTCGATTTACTCTTGATGATAGTTTGTTGATTTTAGTGATCTTTTGCCTTTGCTAAATTGATAGAACAAGTTAACCAAAAAAGACAGCATTACTATTCCTATCCTGGCCTGGTTTGTTAGAACTTCATATCAGTCATTGAGTAATGGGAGATAGATCTAACTTCAAAGCTAGGTACATTGTTTGTTCTCCAGAAAAGTTCTAATGTTCATCTAAAAAAACTAAAACAACTCATAATACACATCATGCAATATTAATTCATAACTTGCGAATCAATCAATCAAGCAAGCAATCAGTATAATTGAGTTTTGCCGCTGCTGAAAGTGGTGGAGATCATGTATTGTTTTGTACTGTGCATTTAGCTTTATGTTGCATCAGTGCAGACTACAACCTCATTCACTGCAGGCAACCTATAGTTGTGCATCCTAAATATGCCAAAAAGGACCATTTCTTTCTCAATTTTCTCTCACTTCGTGAATCATTTTTGCAAAAGTGAAAGTAATGGCTCCACATCAATTTCTTCCATTCAATTTTTTCTTAAAACATTATAAGATGTCGGTTGAAATATCTCAATAAAACCGAAGAAATATTCTTGTTGTTGACGCCACAGAAATTTCCGAATTCCATTATTAAGCTCATCTCACACCAGAAAGCAGGAGCTGGCAGATGTGAAATTAGTAGTTGCCTTGATGCATTATGTGAGACTACTATTTCACTTGCTGCTGTTGAAGAAAGAATTCGACCTAACAGGATCAAAATAATTAGAAGCCTTGTTCAGTTGTTCCTATCTCTTAAATGCTTCGTTTCTAATTATAAATTTCCACCCACATACTTGAAAAGAACTCAAATTCGGGATTGTGGGCACCATAGAAAGGTGCCTGCTATAGAAAGATGCTGTTTAATATTGTCAAAAGATTTTGGTTCGTTATGGTGATACCGACAATACCTGCTTCTTTTATATTGATCGATCATGGCAAACGAACCCCAGCATGGACACTGACCCTCGCTAGCTCCTTCTGTTCTAGTTTGGAATCTGTTATCAATCATTCAGTAAATCCTTAAGTTGATTAGTTGCTATTTAAACTGAAGGATTAGTTTCTGGTAAATCATTCAGTAAATCACTCGCACCTGCCTGCTCTAATGTTCACTCAAAATGAGCAAAGCGGTGTGGATCAAGATTCAAGAGTAGCAGTAAGTCATATTTTTGTGAGTGAAGAAAACACTTGATAGGCTTCATTATTGCATTTTCTATAAAGTCCGGAGGTAAAACCTTGTATGTCACGAGAGTGAGGGAAGACAATGTGTTCGATGAAATTGTTTACCAAGTGTTCGAGAAATGCTGCAAACAAATAAAGACATGTAGACTCCGCAAATACAACCAAGCAAGCATTGTGGAACTTCCTCTCAGCCAAAGAAGAAAATAAATCTTGGATCCGCAACTGCGCGAGGATGGACGAAAACCAGACCTGTTAAGCTGTGTCCAAGTGTTTCGAATTCGATCAATTAATCATTACCTTTGGCTGCCTAACATGGGTTTTCCGATAAGAGAGGACGATCATAGTCTGACATATAGAAGAAGAAACTCAAAAGGAGCAAGGAAAGTGATAGTCACTAACATTAGCAAAAGACAGAGTTGTCATGGATCAAATAATATCATGCGTGGGGCTGAGCCTCCTAATTAGGTTAGGTTCCAAACTCGTTTTTAAAAAAAAAGTTGCCATGGATCAAAACCAAATGGATGAACAGAAGCAGAACACTTAGGCCGCGAGAGGGTGAGAGAGATCAGATGAGCTGCACCTAAATAATTGTTGGAGCATTTTAGGATGGGATGGGGTTTGGAAAAGCAATAAAGCAAGTGACATTGATGCTCAATGTGATGATCAGAGAGGCACATGCTAAACCAACATTGCTGCAGTCCTTTTTCTCCAGCTCTCGAGCT
This sequence comes from Comarum palustre, assembly GCA_951800085.1. Lineage (NCBI taxonomy): Eukaryota > Viridiplantae > Streptophyta > Magnoliopsida > Rosales > Rosaceae > Comarum > Comarum palustre. Next base: position 21,947,558 of record OX637583.1, read on the forward strand.
TTTTTGAATTTGTTTTTCTTCCTTCCCCACAATCTCTGTGTTCCGATCCACCTCTCCTTATCTTATCACATTCAACCTCCTCCTTTTCTTCACTAAACTTTGTCACATCAATCTTTTAGTCTCATTAAGACCGGACCCGAGATTATAGAGAATTAAAGTGAGAATAGTTAAAATATGGTGTCATATCGAGTTTAAAAAATTATTTGTTTGTTAAATCAAAATATATATATAGTGTTAATTATTAAATAAATCAAGTAATAAAAAGAATAAAAGAGAAAATAAATAATTTTATTTGTATATTTAAAAAGATTAAAACAAAAACATACAAAATGAAGAAAAGAAAAACAAAAATAAACCATCATGGGATTCGAACCTAGAAGATGGATGAAAAAAAATATCCACTTCACCGCTACACTACCACAATCAATGTGTAAACCATACACAGAAATTATATAATTACTATAATATTTAATCCTGAGGTCTCCCGAAAGGCTTACCGAATGCTCAGTAGCACCCCTCAAGGTGGGCCCTGCATTAAGTTTCCTTTCACTCTTAACCAACTTGAAGTGTCTCTATTGAGTTTATTCCCAGTTCCCACCTTAGATTCCAAGGACATAAACACACTAACCCTAACTAATTCCGAGCTCCTCGTTTCCTCCCTACAAGGCCATAGAACCCTCTCTAGCTACCTTAGAGTATGATGTGACATTGGCGATGGTGGAATTGGAAATTTGTCGCCATAATATTGTCATAAGGAAATTTTACAGAACATTTCATTGAACACTTAAGTTTCTAGTACACTTTTATCAAACATATGTCTCAGATTTAAAGTCGTATTCATGATGACTTTCCAAATCATGTTATTATTGGTTTTCAGCTATGGGGACATCAGCATGATGACGTGTCACAAGTTTTTCTATGACCTTCCCTTCTATTTATATTTCCAATTAGCGTACACAACCAGACAGTACTCATATCTAAGAGCTACCCTTCTAGCTAGCTGCTATTCCTTGAAACTGATATCATATCCAAAATCCAACAATGCCATCTGTGCGCTCTAGCCCCTTCTATAACATGGAAAACTCGGCCCTCTTTTCATTGATCCGGCATACTAGTACTAGTAGTACCAATTCCACATCCGAAAAGCGTTCATCAAAGTCTTCAAAATCATCATCCGGAGGCCTCCTCAAGATGTTCAAACTCTTCCCCATGTTGACATCAGGCTGCAAAATGGTTGCTCTATTAGGTAGACCCCGAAAGCCTCTACTCAAAGATCATGCCACAACAGGCACAATTTTCGGCTACCGCAAGGGCAGAGTGAGCCTTGCAATACAAGAAGACCCTCATTCCATGCCGATCTTTGTGATAGAGCTGCCAATGCACAGCAATGTGTTCCAGAAGGAAATGGCATCCGATATAGTCCGAATCGCGCTGGAGAGCGAGACCAAGACGCACAAGAAGAAGTTGATGGAGGAGTTTGTTTGGGCTGTGTATTGCAATGGGAGAAAAGTTGGGTATTCTATTAGGAGGCAGCAAATGTCAGAGGATGAGCTTCATGTTATGCAAACTTTGAAAGGGGTTTCAATGGGTGCCGGAGTACTTCCAAGTCCATCGGAGAAGGAATATGCAGCAGATGGGGAATTGACATACATAAGAGCAAGGTTTGATAGGGTAGTTGGATCAAAGGATTCTGAGTCTTTGTACATGATCAATCCCGATGGAGCAGCTGAACCAGAATTGAGTATTTTCTTTGTAAGAGCTCAGTAATCAATATGTTATGTACCACTTCTATAAATTGATCAAGATTTTGCTAATGTAAATTATGGTTTTTAGATGAGTGATTTGAGATCTCCTCAAATTATTGTTCAATGATTGGAACTCATATCTAATTGAGTTACAAAAGTATAATACAAATATGCAAGGTTTTAAAAACGCTAGACGTTACCAGGACGGATATCCAACACCTAGTGCCCAGGATGTTTAGACGGCGCCTAGGCGGCCCCAAGACGTTTTTGTATTTTATATATTATTTATTTAAAAAATATAGTTATATATATAATGTATAAAAAACACTTTTATGTTCTAAAATAACAAAAATACTTCTATATAGATAAAATAAAACAACAATATTCTTAAAAATAATAATAATAAAATCATGTATCATTCGTTTAGACTTTAAGTAGAATATTGTGTTTTTCATGTTTAATTTTACTATATTTGCTAGGCTTTTATGTATTTCATAATTAAAAAAAAACTAATTAGGCCGCCTAAGCGCCGTCCAGCCCGCCTAGCCCTTCCAGATTTCTGATTTTTGCACCGGCGCCCAGCTTAGCTGATTCGAAAAAAAAATCAAAACGGTAACCTGCCGTCCAGCATCTACATGCCACCTAGGCGGTCTTATGCGTCAATTTTTAGAACCTTGTAAATATGTGAAAATATGTAAAATTTCCCGTGTCATTATGTCGGTGATGCTAATTTGTCTCCTCACCAAAAATTTCATAAAGTAACAAAAACACTTCTCACCTAGTATTACTTACACCTCGGCCTTCGGTATATATTAACATTCAAGAACTGATCTAACTCCATATCAGGTGTTTCAAGGTTCCTGCATAAAACCAATTGTGTATCTTTGCATACGTTCATATATTCATTTGGTAACTCTTTGGGTATCCCAACAACTGAGCACAATTAGCCAGCTCAGGTATTTGTTTTAGTATGAAATTAATAAAGGAAAGAATAAATAGTAAATAAAAGAATTAAATTCAGTTTAACCCTTTGAAGTTTAGGAGCAACTTTATGTTAGTCGTTAAACTTTCGATTTCATCAGAATACCCCTTAAGCTTTTCAAATTCAATCAGTCATGTCCAATTCAACAGATACCGTCCAACTTGCCTCCGTAATTTTCTTATCTAATATCTTTGGTTGTGTGGGGGCCGGCGAGAGAGGTAATGTTTAAGCGAAATGAATATTATAACATTTGAAATTAAGGGAATGATGATGAAGATTGCCCAGATGTTATTGAGAGTAATTTCAGGAGATTTTATAGTGGATGATCGAAGAAAAAATAACATTGTCGTATGTGTTTTTTTTCTTAGAAATAAAATGACCTTTTTAACCTTTTCAGTGGGTCATATTAATAGACTTAATTAGGGGTGGGCATGAGACGGGATTGAGGTCATCCCACGTCTCGTCCCAGTTGTTACACATGGGAAGGGATCGGGACGGGCCTTACATTTTTAGATTTGATCCCGCCGGGCCTAATCCCGGATGGGACGGGATGGGCCTAATCTCGGTCATCATGCATCAATTTCTTTTCTTCTGAAAATCATACAGTTTCATTTGAAATTTTATATAGGTGTATTCATAAGATTTGCAGTAGACATCTTAAGATTCATTCAAGAATTTGAATCACTTGAAACTGATTCGAGATTAAGTTATGATTTTTTAAAGTTTAAGTTATGATTCATTCTAGATTAAGTTACGATTTTTTAAAGTCTAGGTTCTGCATCAGTAAATTTTGAGATTTTAAACCAGTTGACTTCTTTTAAAATACTGTATAAATTGGTTGGTTATTTAAGATTAGTGTCTTCATGAAAGTTACAAAAGATATCATAAAGATTAATTGAGAGTTGGAATCCCATAAAAATAATGTTTCTACAATTAGTTATGAATTTTGAAAGTTATACGAGAAGAGTCTAATCTCAACCATCTTGCATTAGTTTCGTTTCCTCTTGAAATCGTATAGTTTAATTTGAAATTTCATTTAGGTATCTTCATATTATTTATAGTAGACATTTTAAGGTTCATTTCAGAATTTGAATCACTTGAAAATGAATTTTCTAGATTAAGTTATGATTTTTTAAACATTAGAGTCTGCATTAGTAAATTATGCATATCAATTATGAGATTCTGTACTAGTTGACTTATTTTCAAAAATTATATAAATTGGTTTGTTATATGAGTTTATTGTCTTCATGAAAGTTATAGAGAACATCTTAAAAATCAGTTGAGAGTTGAGATATCTTGAAAATAAGTTTTATATAATTAGTTATGAATTTTTAAAGTTAGACGGGACGGGCTTGACGGGACTCAAAGTTTCAGGCTCGCGTCTCGTCCTGTTGTTTCTCTAACAGGACGGGACGAGTGTTTTTAGTTTCAAATCCCGTCGGGATCGGGAAGGGACCGGAATTTATGGGATTTATTCAAACTCGTAGACTTAACGTTGAATTTGGACATAGTTTGTTAAATTTGATACGACTGATTAAATTTGGAAAGCTTAAGGGGCATTCTGATGAAATTGAAAGTTTAAGGACTAACATGAAATTGAAAGTTTAAGGACTAACATGAAGTTACCCCTAAATTTCATGAGGGTAAAGTGAATTTAATTCTAAATAAAATTAACAGAAAATTGCCACTAGCCCTAAATTTATCAATTTTTCCCACTAACAAAAACAAATTCTAAAATTCGAATCAACCCATAAAGCTTTTAGAGATCTATTCCCACTAACAAAATCTTTGAATTTATGTGTCGTTTTCGTGACCATAATACCCTCTCTCTATCCAATCTATCCCCTTTTCTCACTCTGTATTCTCTATTCTCTAGATCTTTCAGATCATATATATCTCTCTCTCCTCCCAAACCCCACTGATCGAAATCTTTCCTTCTGCTCCCAAAAGTCGATGGCGCCACCAGCCAAGCCTCGCTGAGCGCCGCGTGCTGCTGCCTCTAGTAGAAGGTCCTACTGCCCCTAGTAGGAGGTTATACTGACCTTAGTAGGAGGTCTGGTCAACGGTCGTCATAGTCCAGTCAACGGTCATCGGAGTCAAATCAATGATTGACAGAGTCCGGTCAACGGTCAGCGGAGACCGGTCAATAATCATAGGAGTCCGATTAATAGTCATAATTTATTTTTATTACAAAATAAACTTTTATTATTCTTACAATGATCTATTATAGTTTATTTAATTCATTAAAAGTATAATTATTTTTTTTATTATTTAAATTGACTAGTGAGAATTTTAAAATCTTATTTTATTTATAAAAATAAAATTTTCTAAATTAAGACCATTGGGCATTACCTCTAAAATTAACACGAATGCTAATGTCCATGGGAAGAGCTTCCTTGAGAGATTGGTGTTAATTCCTTGACCGGTCCTCTTATATATTGGGCTGAGCGTGTTTGTCAGACCCCTAGCCCAACCCACCTGACCAAAAAAATAGGCAACTACATGTGGCAGAGAACCATGCATTGGCCACCATCTCAATCTTCCACTACAAACGCAACTCCCTCGTCCTTCAGTTTCGCAGTTTCAGCCTCAAACAGAGAAAACAATGGGGAAACAATCGTGGAGAATCCCTCTGCTCTGTCACTAGGAACTTAGCCTCATCCTCGCCAAGCTCACCGACCCAGCTGACAGAATCGCTTTTTCCCAAGTCTGCAAGGAATGGTTCCGACTCGAGGCTCAACACCGTTCATCACTCCGTCTTCTCCGTCACCAATTCCTCCGTCAGGCACTCCCTAGATTCCCCAATATACTCACATTCCAAACCTCCGACCACATCACCGACCCTGACCTCGAATTCTTGGGACAAACATATCCCCACCTGGAGACCATTGACCTTACCACAACAGGTCATAAACCCTTAAAGGGGTTAAAGCTCTTAGGGTTTGGTCTCGTGGAGCTAGCAAAGAGATGTCCGAAACTAAACAAGGTCTTGCTTAAGGGAAGAAGGCCTATTACTGACCATGTAATTGTTTCGTTCATAAAGTTTGTACCGAGTTTGGTACATTTGGATTTGGGAGGTTGTTATAGCATATCTGATAGAGGACTTAAAGCAATTGGGTGTTGTGGTTCACTTAGCTATTTAGATTTGGAGTCGTGTGGTTTGACGGATCGTGGGTTGGGGTTTCTTGCAAACGGGCCTTGCTCGAAAACGTTGAAGACATTGATACTAGCTTGTTGTAAGGGAATTACTGATGTTGGGGTGTCACGGTTGCAGAAAATGCAATGCTTGTGGCATCTAAGTTTGTGTAACAGTTCGGTGCTTAAAATCACTGACATAGGAGGTGTAGCAATCTCGGGGATTAGGACACTTAGGACATTGAACTTGGCTGCGTTGGCCAATCTGTCCAACCGCACAGTTGCTGCATTGGCTGAGAATTGCCCCAACTTGGAGGTGCTTGATGTAAGTGAATGTAGGTTGTTAACTGGAGCTGGCATTTGTGCATTTGAGGGTCATTTGTGCTTGGAGAGTATTGTTTTGCATCGTCTTCATCAAGTTACCACGTCTGATTTGGAACACTTGGTGCTTGGATGTCTGTCATTGAAGTCTATTAGTATTAGTGCGCATGGTGAGTTGGAGTTTAAACGAGGTAGATGCAAGAGAGCAATAGAAGATTCGTGAGGATGGGTAGTGCTTTTCCAACCTATTCTTTCAAGTAGAGCTCATGGTGGTGACTTTAACTTGGCAAAGGTGGGTTAGAGTTTGGTGTTGCTATGTTACTTCTGTTCTCAATAAAAATTTAGTTTTTCATTTAGCTAAAGATGTTCATCATGTTTTTCTCAACAAATATATCAAAGACCATACAATATCTGCAGTTACAGGTTTTTCCATGTAAAGGTCATTTGTTTATGTTCTATATGTTTCGGCTCCACTAGACTGTCTAGACTAGACACCGTTGTTAGGCTTGTATGATATGAGTTCTAGATGATTGTAAGAATGGCTGAATGAATTCTTGCTTACAAACTTAATTGCTAGATTCCCACATGCCTGATAACTGGTCATTACCAGATATGGTTTCAGGACTTCAGTTTTCGTACATGAGCAATCCAGATGAACTTAAGGCCGAAAAATATTTCCATTCTGGAATTACATTTGAATTGTTGTAAGCATTTGAGTTCTGGATTGCATTGTTCTAATCTTGGTTCACCTCGGTTCGATTTACTTAGTTAGAGTGCTTGAGTTTTAGAAAACTACTTGAATAAAACACAAATGAAGAACGAAATTTAGATAGATAGTTGGATTACAAATTTATGTCAGCACGAAGATAAGCGTTAACAGAAACATTGACGTTGAAGTGATTACAGCACAAAGCAACCAAGCATGCAAGGCGGTGAGTGGACATTGTATACGAAACCGTCAGGAGGGTGGAATTTAACAGTGATACAATTGTCTATCTTGCCAAATTCAAACTGAAAAAGTATGTCTACAATTGTCCATCATATGTTTCAAAGCACTCATCATCTATGTCGCATGAGTTGACAAGGCCGACATTGTTTCCCCCTAGATGGAAAAAATGATGGCTGTCTAATTGTCAAATTCAAACTGAAAAAGTATGTCTACAATTGTCCATCATATGTTTCAAAGCACTCATCATCTATGTCGCATGAGTTGACAAGGCAGACATTGTTTCCCCCTAGATGGAAAAAATGATGGCTGTCTAATTGATGAGGGGACTCAGCTGGCAGATTCGTTTCCAAAATTTCTTTGATATCTTGCTGGTTTTCATCCAAGAACATAAGATAAACTCTAAATTAGTCGCTTTGAGAGCAAACAATTACTTTCTGTTAGGGTCCTGTTCTAGGTTCAGCACTAGACCATTGCCAAAAAATGGAAATGGGCTGCCTTGGCACATAGTGAGGACGCTCTTCCACTCCTGTTTCTGAGGGTCCTGGGCTGCAAGGTCAAAGCAGAAATATTGAAAGGACGTGTTGGGTTTGTGAATCTGATTTTATTAAAGATTGTCTCTATTATGTCTATTAGAAATAAGTTTCTAATGTGTTATAGGTTTCATGTTATATATCTATAAATAAGGACATAGAGTGTAGTAATTGGTATGGCTACATAGAGCAATCATCCATGGTTGTGATTAAGAGCAAGTGAGATTTTGAGAGTTTGTGTGAATGTTTTGTGAGAGATCTTGTACTTTTGTTCTTTTACTTCTATAGTGAAACCTAGCAGCCACAGGACGTAGGCAAAATTCTTTGCTGAACCTCGTAAACAAGTTGTGTGTTCGTGTTAGTTATTCTTGATCGTTTATTTATATTGTTTCGCACTTGTCTACTTTTGCAAAAAGAATTCTATCTCGATTTCCTAACAGATTGGTATCTAAAGCACATGTTGTTTGAGTGGAAACAATGAGTGTAGAAGACGTTGAGAAGAGGGTCAATAAGTTTGACAGACACGACTTTAGCCTATGGACAGATCGATGATTACCTGAATATAAAGAAGCTTGCAAAGATTTTAGACGGGAAGCTCCCGAAATGAATGGAGAAAGAAGATTTTGTCGAGGGGGATAGGATAACCCTTGAAGCAGTTCGACTATCGCTTTTGAATGAAGTACGACGATTCGTTATCAATGAGACTATGTTGAAGGGAATGATGAATAGTTTGTCTAACATGTATGAGAAACCAAATGTCGTTCAACATGTTTACTTGATGAGGAAGTTGTTTACTCTAAAGTTGGGCAAATGTATATATGTTCGCCAACAAGTTTGAATAGTTGGTGATATAATCGAGCAACTACCTTCAATGGATGCTGTAAAAACGTTGGTGTTGTTGACTTCTATGTCTCCAGATTGGGATGTGACTGTGAAATCGATTTGTAGAGGAGTTCAGACTCGAAGAAGCTTAAATTTCATGATGTGTGTGAGGTTCTTCTGAATGAGAAGAATGCAAAGACAAAACAACCATGAAGATCATTCAACCTAAAACCCTAATCCCCACAGGCAAGAGAGTAACTGAGTAACAAACAGATTACAGAGACAATGGGCAAAAGATTAGGGAGAATTTGTGTTCTGTGTGAGGATGTGCTAGCCCTAATCGTCAACTAAGGTTAGTGACCCAGCTGATCGGAAATCGTTCTCGGAAGTCTGCAAGCTATGGTATAAAGCGGAGAGCCTAAACCATAGCTTGCAGACTTCCGAGAACGATTTCCGATCAGCTGGGTCACTAACCTTGTTGACGATTAGGGCTAGCAAGTGGAGAGCCTAAACCGGTCATCACTTCGTCTTCTCGATCACGCAGTTCCCCGGCAGGTATTCACAAGATTCCCGAGTCAAGTCAAACTCGAAACATCCTATTCTATCCCAGACTGTGATCTCGCATTTTTGGGTGAAACATGTTCCAAACTTGAGGTCGTCGACCTCAATGGTCCAACTGTGGATTCTGCACCTTTCGTTTTCTCAGGCGAAGGTCTTCTCAGTTTAGCAAAACGTTGTCCAAAGTTGTCAAATGTTATGCTTCATAATGTGAGACGGCGTATTACTCGTCCCTTACCTATTTCGCTTATAAGTTTAGCACCCAATTTGACGCATTTGGATTTGTGGCAATGTCTTCTTGTCTCGGACGAAACCCTTGAAGAGATTGGGTCTTCCAGTTCGATTAGCTAATTGTGTTTGGAAAAGTGTTTCCAGATAACTGATCGCGGGTTGGGTTTTCTAGCAAATGGGGCTGTCGCAAAAACCCTCAAGACATTGATACTTTCTTGGTGTGATAGCATTACAGATGTTGGGGTATCTCATTTGCAGAGAATGCATTGCTTGGAACACTTGAATCTCCGCCATTTCAACTCTCAAGAAAGTAAGCTGCTGAAAGTATCGGACCGAACCGTTGTTGCTCTTGCTGAGAATTGCATCTACTTGGAGGTCATTTTTTTGAAATGAATAATTCATTGAAATAGGCAAAGCCCATAGAGACCTAGACCCAATAACAATTAAATACATTGATATCTATCAACTAGTTTGAAACCAGCAAAAGATAGAGAATCAACATCCAAAAAAACCAGAGAGTGACGTACTAAGTCACTCGCAATTCCGACATCGGAGGACAGGCTAATCCGTCATTACATAGAACATAAGCTAAAGATGGTGGTGGCATTGAAGACCATCAGTGAAGACCCAACCTCGACTTGACAAGCGAAACTAGCTTGATTCGGTTATATAACCAAAATTCTGACTTTTCTTTCTAATTTCTTCAATGATTGGGAATAATCGCCAACCATGTAATTAGATGATGCTTTGATGTAGGAGATGACTTCTACAGAATCTGATCAGAGACATAACTTCCCCAATCCCAAATTCAAAGCCGTGTCCACTCCAAGTAGTATTGAACTTGCTTCTGCCATTGCTGACGAACCACACATGTTCACATTGGAGACACGATCATTGATTTAAGTGAATGTAGGCAGATTGGATCGAGTTTTTGTGCATTTGCGAGGCACAAGTTGTTGCAATCTATTGTCTTGCAATTTTGTAATGTCAATGAGCATGATTTGGAACACTTGGCGAGTAGATGCGGGTCATTGAATTCTATTGTGCTGGATTCTTGGACCTTCAACCAGATGACGCCTAAGCTTCGAAAAAGAATTAGAGAAGTCGTGACAACATGTGTACCTGATCATGGCTTGAACTTGTGAAGGTTGGGTGAGAGATTGGATGTGTTATGCTGCTGCTTCGTAGTGGCGGATCCAGAATCTAAAGATGGGGTGGGCTTCAAGTTTGGCCAAAGGTAAAAATAAATTTTTAAACAATGTGGTCGAAGACTTTCTTGGAGGAGGTGGATGGAGTGGCGGCAGTAGGAGAGGCGCTTAATGAGACCAGAGGCTCGAACAAGACCTCAATTGCACAACAAATCGATTCCACCTACCCCAATCGACCGACCTGCCGCCCACTCACGCCACGCTTCTGGCGCACCACCTCGACAAGATAAAACAGAACGGGGAGCTCGCTTTTGTCAAGAACAACTACAACAATTGAGAGGATGAGAGATGATTTGGGGAGTTGGGGGCAGTGTCTGTGAGTAAGGAATGAGAAGGCTGTTGAGAAAGAGTTGGTGTCAGTGCTGTCGAGAAATCTACGGTAAGAATGAGATTGTGATTTGTGAACTGCTGAACTGGACAACTGGGCTGGGCTTGGTGCTTAATCACAATATATATATATATATATATATATATATATACACACACACACACACACACACATAATTTTTTTTGTCAAAATGTTCGGTTGGGCTTAAGCCATACCGGGCTTCTACTTGAATCCGCCCCTGCTGCTTCGTTTGCAGTGTCACTTTTTATCTTATCTATATTAAACTTACGACCTTATCGGGGTCAAATGACCCTTCTCACAATCTTTCCATGTGTGATGTGCTTCAAATTTTTACTTGTATATAAGAGTAATGTAAGCTATTTGGCTTATTTTACCTCTTAACAAAGTAAAATTTTCTCCCTGCATAATTAGCTTGTCTAAATTGACTCATCTTCGTATATTTTCTAGCTACGCCACTGCTTATAGCCTGGTAATTTCAGTAGAGGTTGCAATTTATTTGTCCCCTAAAGCACATTGAAACTCTATTTACATTGTATCTCTAGTAAAGCACAATATCTTCGCTGTCTTGTATGAAACTAAATGAAGCCATTAACAATCAAGAAGCTTACAAATTGGATAACCTCTAAGCTATGGTGAAAAGGTTTAGTAACTGGTAATGTAGTATTTTATGCTATTGACTTGTCTTAAGCAGACCGCCATTGATTTAAAAGGAATCTACCCTCATCATATTGGAACATGAGACCAAGCTGAGAGCAGATCATATGAATAACAAATTCAGTCACAGTTTTAAACGATTTCAATTGATACTACATTTTAATTATTCGTCTTAAGAAGTTGAGATTAATATTTTAATAGTGTGTATAAATATATAACCGTATATCAAAAACCGTCCTACCATGTAAATAGACCATTTAAGTATAGTCACATTCCAATTATTCGTCTTGAGACATGCACTGTAACTGTGTATGTGTAAAAACACGACGGTGTATTGAAAATCTTACTACCGAGTAAATGATTGGGTGAAACATACAACGGTAAGAGAGAGTGGGGGTTTGACTGTTTGTGGGGTGGGTTTTGACTTTTGAGATTGCATTTGGGCAAATAAGATCTTGCATGAGCAATGCCTAGCCCAACCCATTTACAAGACCTAATAAAGCAGCGAGGTCACTTGCAGTTGCAGAGTGATCGAGTACCAAATCGAAAACAGAAAACCAATGGCCGAAATATCATGGGGAATTGGTGTGCTGAGTAAAGATGAGCTAGCCGTAATCGTCAACAATGTGACCGACCCAGCTGATCGGAAATCGTTCTCGGAGGTCTGCAAGCTATGGTATAAAGTGGAGAGTCTAACCCGGTCATCACTTCGTCTTCTCGCTCCCGGTTGTCCCCGTCAGGCATTCACAAGATTCCCGAATCTAGTCACATTCGAAACATCCCACTCTATCTCAGACACTGATCTCTCAGTTTTGGGTGAAAAGTGTTCCAAACTTGAGGTCCTCAACCTCAATGGTCCTACTGTGCCTTATCCACCTTTCGTTTTCTCAGGCGTAGGCCTTCTCTGTTTAGCAAAACGTTGTCCAAAGTTGTCAAAGGTTATGCTTAATAATATACGACTGCGTGATATTGTTGATTCCGTACCTATTTCGCTTATAAGATTAGCACCCAATTTGACGCATTTGGATTTGGGAGGTTGTTTTGAGGCTGTCTCGGACGAAACCCTTGAAGCAATTGGGTCTTCCAGTTCGATTAGCAATTTGAATTTGGAAGGGTGTTCCAAGATAACTGATCGCGTTTTGGGTTTTCTAGTAAATGGGTCTGTCTCAAAAACCCTCAAGACACTGATCCTTGATCGGATTAAAGGCCTCACTGATGTTGGGGTCTCGCATATGCAGAAAATGTGTTGCTTGGAGCACCTGAGTTTGGCTAACTGTTCGGCATCAAAGATCACCGATATTGGAGGTGCCGCAATCTCGACCATTCGAACCCTCAAAAGATTGAACTTGCAAAAGCTGCTCAAAATATCAGACCTCACCATTAGTTCTCTTGCTCGAAGTTGCCCACACTTGGAGTTCCTAGATGTAAGTGAATGTGGAATAACTGGAGCTGGTGTACTTTCATTTTTGGGTCACCCTGGATTACAGACTATTGTTCTGGGCTTCTATGAAGTCGAAGTATCTGATTTAGAACACTTGATGCTCAAGTGCCCATCATTGAAGTCTATTCTACTGGACAATAGAACGGTAGAGAAGATGTTGCAGCTAATGGGGAAGCAGACTAGAAGTTTTGTGAAAGGAATATGATGCTGCCCATATGAAGTTCTAAGTTTCTTGAAAGCAGGCTAGATGATGGTTCCCATTATCTAGCAGACTAAATGGTTCCAGATTGATCTTGGGTAGATCTATGCAGCTTGTTTTTCCACATCTAGTTATCTTGTCTTTTGAAACCTTAGCTGTTGAAGTTTATCCATGTGATATCTTTCAGACAATAGCTTCTTTCTGCAATTTCTGTAGTTTTATCTACATTTTCATTATCTGTATTTTCACCTTTTCAGGTTGTCCGTGTAGAGCTAGAATGTATGTTCTTATTTGTTTTAGGTTCATCCAGTTCCATTTAATAGAAACTGCACATTACTGGAGTTGAAACGTATAGGTTGCACATACTACAATTCTGTCCAGAAACTTGCATCTTTTTGGTACATAGGAAGTTACAAATCGTCAGCAAGGTCAGCGACCCAGCTGATGGGAAATCGTTCTCGGAGGTCTGCAAGCTGTGGTGTAAAGTGGAGACTCTAAACCGGTCATCACTTCGCCTTCTCGGCCCTGATTGTCCTCGTCGAGTATTCACAAGATTCCCGAATCTAGTCACATTTGAAACATCCGATTCTATCTCAGACTGTGATCTCGCATATTTGGGTGAAACCACTGAAACATGTTCCAAACTTGAGGTCGTCAACCTCAATGGTCCTACTGTGTTTTATCCACCTTTCGTTTTCTCAGGAGGTCTTATCTGTTTAGCAAAACGTTGTCCAAACTTGTCAAAGGTAATGCTTAATCTGAGACTTCACATCATTGATTCAGTACCTATTTCACTTATACGTTTAGCACCCAATTGGCCAACTTGACGCATTTGGATTTGGGAAATTGTCTTGTCGTCTCGGACAGAACCCTTACAAGTTTCCAATTGTTCGCCTTGGGCCGCATATTGAAAACCTTGCTACCAAGTAAATGTACCAGAATTACCATTCATGTAGTCGCATTCTAATTGTTCGTCTTGAGACCGGTATGTGTAGAAACATGACCGTGTATTGAAAATTTTTCTACAACCACGTATATGTATCATAAATGTAAAACCGCATTCCGATTATTAGCTTTGTAACACAGTGGCGTAGCCAGACATTTTTTTAGAATGGTCAAATTTGATTAACGAAAAAAATAAATTATCTTTAGTCACTCTTTAACAACACGATTTTGCTTTAAAAATGATGTAAACTTAATTTCAACAATGTTCTTTATACCAGTTCGTAAATACTTTGGATTTTCAGAATTTCATGCATGATAAATACTGAAAAATATGTTATTTTTTAGACATAGTGTACGTCATTGTATGGTAAACATCAATGTGTTATTTCCATTTAGCTTATTTATAAAATAAAAAAACTGTAAATAAAATTTAAAACATTAAATTACATATTAGTAGGAATTAGTATGGTAAGAAACTCTTGACATGGTCTGTATTAATTAGATTAAATATTTAAATAGTATAAATTTTTATCACATCACATTATTACTAATTAAAGATTTCTTAAAAAATAATGGTCAATTTATATTGCATTTTTATTAATATCTGATACAAATTAAAACTAATTACTTTTTATAAAAAAATGTCTATTTACATAAAAATAAAAAAATCATATCCCAAACCAATAAAAAAAAAATCCAAAGCACATTTCAATTACTTATATAAAGACTGTTTTAGCTGATCATTATCTCCCTCGTCTCTTTTACCGATCCTTATCTCCTCTCATTCTCAACAGATATCAGCCCTCTCTCCTTCGTATCAGAACAACTAACCCAGAACCACGCATCCTTCTTCCACCACCATTCTGCTCTCTCAATTCTAGAAAGAAAACAAAGTTACCTTTTGTTCGTCCAAACTGTAGATCCAGGAGCTCCACTACTCTCTTCCTCGATGTGCAGCTCCTTTCTCTGATCCAACACAGTACCGTAGCCTCCTAAGTTCGCCGATTAAACATTCATGGCCTTCAGGCTAAGGATCGAAGCTCCTTTATGCATATGTTTGAAGGTTTCACTATTTATTTCCCCCCAACCTAACATCACTGTGTATTTACAAGATCAAGAATTGTAAGGCGTTGATGGAATCCCAAGTGTTGCAGAGACTCGCCTCTTTGAGAAAATTGAGTCTGTTTAGTTAAGATGATGGAGGTATGGTGTCATTTCCACCTGTTGAGAATTCAAAGGAGACAGAGATGCTGCTCCCTAGGTCTCTTGTTCATTTGAGAATCAGAAACTTCCGAAATCTGAAGAAACTGAACAAGGGATTCCAATTCTTCACCTCTCTTGAGAGTCTTCAATATGCTAAAAACTGCATATTGATCACATGATTCACATCTTTTTCATAGCGCTTCCACAAAATATGATATTTGGATTCTCACGTCAATTCCAGCCTTTCCAGCAAGTTTGTGATATCATAGTTTTGTATCTAACTCTATCCAGGCATGTCAAAGAAACTTAGAAATTTCAAAATGCGATCAATTTGTTACTTTTATTAAATCAGTATACTTCAGATCGAAGTTTATTAACCCAATTATACTTCAGATCGAAGTTTATTAACTCTAGTATACTTCAGATTCCTGTGTAATACAATTTTCCGGTCACCGGTGACCGAAGTCCATGAGTTTCCGACTAAGTCATTTCTATTCAACTTTTTCACTTTCTATGCATGTTTAAAGAATGAGGGCAAAATAGTCCTTAAATAATAATGTTTGTTAAGACTTTAAAGAAAGATTTGTTCATTTGAGCATAAGTAATAACACCTTACATTCAAATGACATATTCTTTTTAAAATTATTTAAATAGGTTAATGGTGAGTCAAATTAATACTATATAATCAATTATTATTTTTAAAAAATTAAGAGTAGATAATTAACCCCCTGCCCCTAGTTAGCTAGGCCCCTGTTGTAACATACACAAGGTTACAGAGTGTGTAGAAACACAGCCGCGTATTGAACTCATCTACTGGTTCGATTTACTAAGTACTGCCATGGGAAGTTGAAATGGGCTTCAGAATTGCAGAACCCTATATAAGGAATGGCTCTTATTCAACCTTAGTATTACAGCTAGCTTAGTTTTGGCAAAAATATACAGATTGGGATTGCATTTAAACATGGAAAAACCAAAAAAAAAACATGGTCAAAGACAAAGAGAGTAGTCTAACATCAAAACCTGGGGCAAAACCACTCTCAATATATATAGATTGCAAGCAGATCCTCATTGGATAGAATTGAGGAGGGATAGGTACTGGTAAAAGGACTAAATCCAGATCTTCTACAATCTGAAGGACTGAGGGGGGCTCTTTATTTTAATTCAAGCCCTTCTGTCAACAGCTTGCAAATTTCAATAGTTTTTGTGTAGATGTATAAATTAAGCAACTTGTAGTCTTGTAGATTACTAACTACAGTAGCTAGCTGGGTTTGAACCTTGGAGCTTAGGAGGACTGGGTTTGAAACTACTTGACAAGCAAGCATTGATATAGTCTCAGTCACAGATGGTAGGACTTTATTTTCTTTTCTGGGTGGAGTTATGTCTATTTGGATTCCCCACAGCACAAAAGAGACGGTTTAAAGAGAAATGGAAACAAGAAAATGGTTGAGCGTAAAATGTTGATAGCATTAGAATCATGTAGCAAAGGAAAATAGAAAACTAGGTAGCAACTTAATAAAAATGAGTTCAGTTTGCTATCACAGAAGACCCAATTCTGCAGTCATGTAGAAGAAAACAAGGAGAATTGAACAAGAGCACCAACCACTAACAGTAGGTAACCAAAAAAGGTTGACCAAGAGAGGAAGGGTCTTACAAGGCAACAGTTGTCAGACGCGTTATTGGGCTGTGTTTCTCTAGCAGTAAAAATACTAGAGGGGGGACCAAAACCCAAACCGGCATTTGGGTTGGAAGGGAACACAATGGGCCCCACTGATTGCAACAACACCCCAACCTGGCCCAAAAATCTTTCCGATCCGAAGCACAAATATCTTTCCCAAAACCAGAAACAGTAATACGGCTCCGGGCCCACCTAACCGGCCGACCTTTCCTTTTTACCCTAGACAGTAAATTTCTCCTTCGGGTAAAACCTGAGAGTGAGTGAATCTGAGCTTCATACGCATGGAGGAGCGGTAAATGGAAATCTTTTGAAGTCGGTTTGGTGCCAGCTGTAGAATCAACTGTAACTGTTTTTCGAAAAGAACGACACGTGGGCGGCTAGGATGTGACCATCGTTATGGCTCTTTGTTCAGATTGTTTGAAGCTCTACATATGGAGCGCGTGCTTTCCAGTTTCGTTTTACAGTCTAAAATACTAAAAATGAAAATTTCAAAAGTGGGAGGGAGTGAGTATGAGAGAGTGGGTAAAAGTTAGTCAAAGAAAGTAGTGGGCCCCACTTTCCGTTTTAAAAAACGTTTCAATTGTGTTAAACAGCTCCGCCACGCCTGTCTCTACGAGAATGATTTTATCACTTCTTTTTCTATGGCCTCGGGATTTCCTGCTTTGCTTTCCCATTTTACCCCTCTCTAATCTCGTTACATTTTCTCGTCCTATGCGGCTTGTGACCTCAGCATTCTTTTAATGGAGGCATTGTACATGTATGATCAATGTGACTTAATTCATATACGAAATGCCAAATAATTGTAATTTAAAAAAAATCTAAATATTGCAGCTTTTAGGATATCCACAAACAAATTACACACATTTCATTCTTCATTTCTATTTTTTGTGAGTATACATCAATTGACTAGGAAAAAACGAATAATGTTAGTGAAATTCATTTTAAGATACCAAGTTGCATTCAGTTGTTGTGTATATCATCGACTTACTACTATGTCGATGTTTTACCTAGCTCGCGTTACTCATAAAAAAGTTTCTAAACGGAAACCAAGATCTGGAAGATATATTATAGGATTGAATTTATCGTGGAAAGGACATAATAGTAAAATTGCGAAACCAGCAACTGGAAACAAAGCACAATCAGCCGGAGACAAATCTGCTCGCAGGAAAATGAAAGAAAATAAGTAACGGGGTTTCCTGGAACCATCTAACCTAACCCCTCCTTCTCCCCATTATAACCCTCCGACCCATTAATCGGACACCCAACCACACAACCCTCTCCCTCTCCTCTCCCTCGTATATAATTAAACCCTTACCTTTCACTCATATTCTCTCTTACTCAAACCCTCTTCCTCTTCCTCTTCCTCTTCCTCTTCCTCTTCCAAAACTCTCTCACTCACTAACAATGGATGCAAATATCGCTATGAACATATGTTCGTCTTCCACTTCTACCTCCGACTCTTCTTCCTCCGAGTCCTTTCAGCCTCGCAACCCCAACAAGGCTGAGAGAATTAAGGGCCCGTGGAGCGGCGAGGAGGACCGGGTTCTCACCCGTCTCGTGGAGCGCTACGGGCCCAGAAACTGGTCTTTGATTAGCCGTTACATTAAGGGCCGCTCGGGCAAGTCCTGCAGGCTCAGGTGGTGCAACCAGCTCAGCCCCACCGTCCAGCACCGTCCCTTTGCCCAAGCCGAAGACGAAACCATCCTCGCCGCGCATGCTCGCTACGGCAACCGGTGGGCCATCATTGCACGGCTGCTCCCTGGCCGGACCGACAATGCCGTCAAGAACCACTGGAACTCCACTCTAAAGAGAAGGGTGAGGGAGCCGCAAGAACACCACCAACAAATGGATCATCACTGTGAGGGTGATATCGGCAATGCAGTTATGATGTTGGGTAACAATAGTACTACGACTACTAGTAGTGCTTCAGCTGCTACAGGTCGTAATGGGTCCATGGATCTGGATGACCCGTTGACGGAGTTGACTCTGGCGACGCCGGGGCTCGGTGGCTCTGTGGTGACGTCGCCGTCGGAACAACAACACCATCATCGGAGCAGCAGCGAGAGCTTTCCTCCGGCTGGGTTTTGGGATGTGATGAGAGATGTGATCGCAAGGGAAGTTAGGGACTACGTGAGCTCGTCATATACAGAAACTTCTGGGCTTGATTGATAATCTTTGATCTCCTTTATATATTGCTCTCATTGTCTCTTTTTCTTTTATTGTCAATATGGGTTTGATTCAAAGTGGGTTCAAAATCAAATGAACTCTAGTAGCTAGATTCTTCTTGAATTATCAAACTTGGTATGGATTTACAGTCTGTAAGCTAGAAACGGACGAATATTATGGGAATTCGATGAGATTCGAAAAGACAAAAAGGAAAGGAAATCAAGTGTTTAAGTAATCACTTAAAGTACATGCTTTTGTGACTGCAAAATATATAAAAGAGGTTTCACAATGCTGTGTTCTACCTCATTTCTGCAAATTGCAAGGCATGGTTTTACCTTTTGCTTAGTTTCTCTGAAGTGGGCGACAACAAGTGACTAACCAATTGGTTTGGATGGTATCAACAACTGCACGTCCCCTTTGCTTATATAATTAACATTTTCGTTTGCTAGTTTCAGAAAATTTGGACTAAGGAGCCCAGCTCATGCCTCTGACCCAGATGTGAATATTTAGTATATTTGCATATCTACAAAATCACGGTACCATGGTTTGGATAAGAATGGATATTGTGGCATTGAATCTAATTATAAAACCAAGTTTAGGAAGTGTAAATTTTCTATGATGAGTTAGCTTTGTATCGTGTACATCACATAATGGTCCAGAAGGGCTCCATGACTATTCTAAAGTGAATACCTAATGAGTCATCAAATATAGGGTTATGCAGGGTTATATTCAAGGACTAAAATATCGATAATATCAGTGAAATTTCTGTTTTTAGATATTAATTTTCAGATGGATTTGATATTTTGTATTTAATCAATTTTTGATCGAATATACAATTTTAATATTAATTTTGGTAAAATTTCGATCTATATTCGATATTTTCTCGATATATCCGTCGAGATTTCTCTTTCTTGAAACACTGAAATTTCCATAATCATCGATATTTTAGACTTTTGTTATATTAGTTATGATTTACGATGCATTTTTAATAAGATATTTGATTTCATAATTACAATGTATTCTAATCACATTACACGGCACCCATATACACATTCACTGAATCACATTCAAAAGTTTTAACTTTCTAAATAAATTTTAAAACTTAAAAGAGGCAGATTCGCTCGTAAAACCAACTTCACATTTGATTTTTGTTTCCTCACATATGTTCAACTACTTTGAAATCCATCGCCGGCCTCTCATGTCGAGAACGGGGGACGGTGTTTTCTCTTGGTGGGAGAAAAAGAAGAAATCTGGGAAAATAATTAAAACATGTTATTAACGAATAGTACCAGCTTTGTTTCGGAGCGGTTGGAAGCAAGCAAGTATGAACTGGCACTCAAACTTGTGTCCAACTTTAAACAAACAAGCACACACTTTTGCCTTTTGATTTGCCCAATTGATGTGAGTTTGTTCATGCATTTGCTATTTTATAATTCATGTTTAAAATGTGCACCCTTTATCGGAAGCAACCATGAACGTGAGTTACGTGCATTACAACCATGAAATGTCTAGCTCATCTTGTCCGGGCCTTTCTTGAGGACATTTTGAGTTTGTAAACCCAAAACCCGTATATGGGGTGAGCAAGGCCCAAGTATATATTCTTCTCAGCGGCGTAATAACTAATTTACTACCGTAGAATTACAGTATTTACACGCGCATTTCTCGATAAAGAGCTAGTAGTTCTTTAAGTTACCGGAGTCAATACTTTGGAGATTGTAATGTCAAATTAATATATAACAAACCAAATTCTCTTTTAATCTTTTATTATGCAAATGTAAAGAACGAAACCAGCTCGCAAGTAATTTATTCTCCTATAACTCGTATACAATGTAATAAAGAAAAAAGAAGATCGATCACCGTCTTCATTATTCTCACTCAGATCCTTCCAGAAAATTATTGAATACATAATACTAATCAATCCGGGGTGTGTGTATGATTCTATATCAAGGCCAAAAAAGGGGTCTTGTTAAGTGTGATATGCATGGATCGATGATCAGTTGTTCCAGTGCGGAAGTGGCACGGCGAAGAACTTCATTAGCCCGTCCTTGCAATTGTAACCATTTTTGTCACCGCTGGCGAAATAGTAAGGCCTCCACTGGTTAAGCACAACTTTGAAGCCCTCGCCGGCACCCTGGTTTGGACCGGCCAATATCTTGGCCTTGCTGAAGTCGCAGCTTATGTAGCTATACAGGTTGGGAAGCAGGTACACGCTGTAGCCTCTGTTGTTCTCGCTTGGCGGATCATAGTTGAACACTGCAGCATTTTAACGAACAAAGGAAAGTGAGCGATACTAATGATATGCATATATAATGTTTGCATATTCGAATGAGTCTTACCAAGTTCATCGTTGATGTATAAAGGGCTGTTTTGGATGACCCATTCTGTGTAGTTGAAGCCGTATCGCCAGCCTTCGGTCCCTCCGACGACAATGGTTTTGGCCTCGCTTACTGTCAATAGAGAAGCAGCAGCTAGGAGGAGGATGAATCCTTGTGTAGTGTAACTGATGGAAGCCATTTTCGTATCTTAAACTAGTAGTTGTTGTTCCTCAACTTCAACAATAATGTTCCCAAGTAATAAAATGTATAAACTGGAAGATGAGAAGGTGATGAGAAAACCTAAGCGCTTATAGGGTTTATATAGGAAAAAGAATTTGACTGTTGCCTCTGTCAACTGAATTGGTTGGTGATGAAATGCGACGCTTTTGAATCAAGTAATTCAACATGTACTTATTTCTAGATTCCAGAAGGTGAATTTTTGCTCCGTTTTTCTCATTTGGTAATTACTGAACTGCCAGAGTTCATGTTAGTGAGATTACGTAGCTTTGATCAGAAAGAATGGAGGGCATAGAAGTAAAACGCATGGTTAACGAATGGTTTTGGTCATGGCAAATTTGGTGATCATCCACTAAGAACAAGAACTTTGTGCCGTGGCTATAATTACTGGCGCATTAAGGGTTCAAAAGGTCAGAGTAAGGCAACGGGGTATTGCATGTTAATTAGGATGGATTCGTTATCACAAGGATTCAACGGTCAATCAACGCCATTGTCATTTCTCAGTTTGCAGGCTAGCTCGATCATCCTGCTCTTCAGAGAATTTGGAGAAGGAAGATCACCATTTGATTTTGCTCTATCTATCGGTTTGATTTTCATTACAGAACTTGATAGAAGACCATTCTTATATAAATTTCATATTCTAATTAAAACAGATCAAGTTTTTACAATGGCTTAATCCAACTAAATCCAAACACAGGGCATATTCTGAAAACACCCCTAAACATGTGCACTCAACAATGAGAGGATTCATAGCACCGAGGTGCGTACTTAAACACATGAATAAACGGTTAGATTGCATTTATTACTTTATTTAGTAAATCAAAGTGAAGTAGAAATACAATGGTTAAAATGACTTAATATAATGTTGGTTTACTTGCAGTTTAGTGCATATAAAGTTTTTGATCTTATGTCGTTTTCTTGTGAAACCCTTTTGATAGAGCATATCATGTAGTGCAATCCAAGCAGCGATTCAGAAGAAACAAGGCAGCCGAGATAAAAAAAGATATATTCTGGCGAAAGCTAGACTACTATTGAAGAGGAAAGATCATACATCAGAAAAGGGATAAATAATACAGTATATATGTGGGTGAATCATACCTAATTGTACCGAGACATTTTGTAGTTAAAACCCAACACCTTAAAAAGTGGTTAAGTTGGGACAGTATCGGTACAATGATGATTCACGGGCCACGTTTGTCCCAGTTCAAGTTGGTATCAGAGCGGGTCCCTCTTCAATTACTTCTTCCAGTATCACATGAGAAAATTTCCCAGCATAATGGGCCCAAATTGGGTTCATCGAAAAGTCTTTGGCTTCATATCATACCAAGTGTCTGCAGTGGACCTTGGACCGCATATCTCAATTTTAAAAATAGAAATTGAACCAAATCATATTCCGAATCAAATTGCCGATTTCCGATGTGGAAATTAGACCAAATCAAATTACACGTGCATACCTAAAAGTTAGGTTGCACGTGAGAGAGAGTATTGAAGTGGAAAGATCTCACATCAGAAAGTGGATAAATAAAATACAATATATATGTGTTGGATCATACCTAATTGTACTGAGATTTTTTGTAGTTAAAATCTAACACCTTAAAAGTGGTTAAGTTAGGACAACATCGGTAGAATGGTGATCCAGAATTCACGTTTGTCCCAATTCAAGTACTATAACAAGTTGTACTGTACAACAGACGGTTAACGAATGGATAAATTTGTAATCTCACATCACGGCGGTAAACACTTTCTTCTACTACATAATTGAAAGAAAAAACAAATAATTTATCTCTACAGGACGATGCATAACACGTCTAAAGCCTGTGGCCATTGGATTCGACGATTCAAACTTCCAGTTTTGAATCTGGAATCCAGAGATAGCATAGATTGTAGATAGTAGAGTCGTATCAATCTTGAGAGAGCAAAGTGATATATTAGTTGGTCATCAAGTCATCTTATATATATATATATATATATATATATAAACAGCAAGGAGGGAGCACCATGGTCTGTATATTCAGATGACTTGATATATATAATTATAAATATTCAGTACTACTCCCACTCATGAGTGAGAGGGTCTGGTATGGAAAACTGTCCATATGAAATCCCTACGTCTTCTGATAAAATCGAAGTATTGAACTACACATAATCGCAGCACGTAAGGTGTGCTGAGCTTGATATCCGTCTCCTCCGCTTAACAGATGTTAACCGACCCAAACCTTCACACACAAAAAATAACAGTAAGTGAATCCTATCCTGCTATGGAATACATAATATTTCAAAAAGAAAATGATAAACATGCAAGGACACAATGTGATAGCTACTCCAAATCATAGACATAATCATGCCTCTAATATACTTGATACTGCCAGTGCTGTAGCTAGAAATTTCATCTAGGAGGCTCGAGGATCAGAACTTAATTAGTTATTACACTGATGAAAAAATGATTAATAAAATAATTACTCATAAAATTTTGAATATTTTTCTTGCTTTATAGTTAAGCTACATAATTAGACCGATTATGGACGGTGTCGATTGTGAATTCCTCTATATTAAAAGAAATTAAAAAACAATGTATTAAACAGTAAAAACAAAATATAAGAAGATAATTATGTATCTAATTAGTCAAAAATAAAGTCAAAGAAACATTGTTTTTATTGCATAAGAGGGTCATTAAAGCATTAAATAATTTGTTTATAAGAAAGATTAAGGCATTAAACAACTACATTACAAATATGAGAAAGGTCAGTTGCCCCTTCTCGCCTTATACTCCCTACGCCCTGGATACTGCTCAAGTCAAGCAAGATGGATTTCTATTTCCATGAAAAAAAACTGAGTAGATGGGGTTGGGCTATTTCATAAGCCCTTTTTCTCGAATCAACATGTTTACCTGACGTACACCAAAAACCAATCAAACGAATTTGATTTCTGAAAATAATCCAAGTCTAAATAAGACAGTTGTTAAAGTAAAATGACAATTGAAATTGGTCTTCTCATGTCATTACGTATCCTCTTTATATAGAGGTGTGATTACAATGATAATTACAATAAACATAATGACTAATTGAGTAATTACATCTGTTAATCGCTAATTGCATAATCAATTCTTCGTCAGTTACTTTGACGAAAACACATAATACGTATTTCCTTTAACACTTCCCCTTGTGCCAAGTCAAAGTTAAAACTGTGTATGAGGTGTTGCCTCATTAAAAATCTTACCCAGTAACAAAACCCAGTGAGACAAAATAAATCTTGGTTAAAGGAAAAAAGAGCACAACACACCTATTGCATTTTGAGGGTGATGTGATGATACTAGACTCTCCCTGAGATCTACACCCTCTCCCTGATCCTTACATCAAATCAAGAGAGCTCGGAAAGTTTTCTCGTTCTGATACTTTCACGTGTTTTTCAAATGTAGTTTTAGGTAATGATTTGGTAAACAAATCTACCACATTCTGATCGAGATTTATTTGATTCTTGAGGAGGATCTGTTGTTCCTGACTGTAGAACTATGACGATATGTGTTTTGTGTTATCACCCTTGATGTAGCCTAGCTTCAATTGTTCGATGTATGCCGCATTATCTTCATAAATGTATGTGAGCTCTTCAGTGACAGAACATAAACCACTAGTTCCTCAAATATGTGTAATGATAGATCTTTACCATATACACTCATGGATGACAATGATCTCAGAGTGGTTTGATGAGGTAGCCACTAGGGTTTGCTTGGTTGATCTCCAAGATATCGTCGTGTTCCTAATGGTGAATACATAATCAGTTTGGGAACATCCTCTATGTGGGCCAAAGAGGTACCCAGCATCAGCAAAACCAACCAAAACATTGTTTGGGGTTTCAGTTTGTCATTCGGGATGTGCAATTCCATCTGTTGTCCCATCTATGTTTTTATAGGGATAGAACAGGCTCATGTCAATGGTTCATTTTAGGTATCGAAATATGTTCTTGATGTCATTCTAATGACGCTGCGTTGGCGCTGAGCTAAATCTAGCTAACTAGTTCACTGAGAATGCAATATCTGATCGAGTATATTGAGCTAAGTACAATCATGCACTTGTTGCACTTAGATTGGAAATTCCACGTCTCAATACTTCCTCGTCATCTTTGTTGGGACGAAATGGATCTTTCTTTACATCCAAACATCGACCGATCATTGTGAGTGCTAACAGTATGTTTTTCGTCCATGTTAATCACTTGAGAATATTTTGGACACATGCACAAATGTGGATTATTATTCCACAAACTCGTTAACCGAGTTTCTCAAGGTCATTCATCTCAATTCGGATTTAATCTAGCTCGTAGTTTCTCTTATTTCATTAAGAGTACTTATTATGTTCATATCATCAATATAGATAGCTATAATTGTAAATCCGGAACTCGTTTTATTTGTGAGTACGCAGGAGCATAGTTCATCATCTTGTATCCCTTCCTAACCAATTAGTCACTTCTATAAAGTGAGCGTTTCAATTTCAATTGCAAACGCACTCCGTGGCTTAGAATTACTTTAGTTTGATCGTTTAAGGCCATCAAACACTTTTAGATATATCTCTCAATCAAGATCCCCATGGAGATATGTAACCACATCTGTTAGCTGCATTTCTATTACTGGGAATATGTCCCCTTGTAGTCAATCCAGGGCTTTGAGAGAAACCTTAGCGTCATAAGACGAGCCTTGTCCTTTAGGGCTTCATTCTTCTCATTACGCTTTGTTAACAAAGAGTTGTTTATGTCCTACAGGCTTTACACTTGGTAAAGTTAGCACTATCAAACCAAATACCTGTCTCTTTGCCAAAGAATCTAGCTCTTTCTGGATTGCATTTATGTAGGCCAATATGTTCTTTGTTGACATTTTTCAACAGAGCGTGGTTCGATCTCTTCTTGTTTTATGATTCCTTGAGCAACAATATGTATCATCAATGTGTATATACTCTCGTAATCTGATGAGATTTTGTCTCTTGAATCATTTTAAACATCTGGTGATTTGGCTAATGGTACTGATGTTTTTAATGGTGCTTCTGGTGTCAATGAGAGCTTTCTTCGTATTCTTTCTCAAGGGCTACATATTCTCAATGATCCCGCTTCATCTTATAATAGTCAGTTGACGAAGCTTGTGGAATGTTGTAGTTTTGAGAATGATGAAAATTTATTGGATTGTAGTAGATGACTGTGGGAAGGAAAATGTGTGGCTACATGTAAAAGAATTGGTTATGTTTGTAGAGATGATTGTTATGATTTGTCTGAATATAAGAAGGCCAATGAAAATATTGACATCAATGATGCTACAAATAGAATCGAGCTCTTGGAAATGCTACAAGACAGAATGTTGTGAGACTGATGCTCTGCACTTGACTGATAGTGGCCTCTTTCTGAAAGGTATGATCTTATGGGAAACTCTTACTGACACAATGATTGAGAGTTCCTCACATTTGCTTGGATCTTAAAATGGGTATGTCATCAGGAAGGCAGATTATAGACATGGTGTGTTTATGTCTCATGAAAAATATATCGAGGATTTAGTTCATAGAGCTGGTTTAGATACATCAAGAGTTTACTCATCTCCCTGTTTGTCACATATTCAAATTCTTAAGAATGTAAGTGCTATTCTCTGTGATCATATCCTTTTTAGATTCATTGCTACATTGGTGGTGCTCTCCAATACTTGGTTAATGTTATTTTCAAGACTAACATGTGCAATCAAGAGAACCTTGTATTCTGCAGCACACAAAGCTTCTCTGGTTTGCCAAGTCCTATCTTTAGGAAGTTTTATCAATCTCAGCTTTGTTACCCTAGCTGACATTGAGGGAGGGTGTTAGAAGATGATTAAGATCATTCTTATGACTTAACGATAATCTCTTTCAGCTAATGTCTTCCAGCTGTCAAGCAAGTTGTGGCTCCTGCGCGCATATGTGGTTGAACCTTGCTGTAATAGTTGCTAGTATAAATATGTTTTGGGTTGTAATAATCTGTTTACTCTATTCCGCATTTTATTAAACACAGAGAAAATAGCTTCAAGTTTTCTTTCTCTCCCTCGCGGTGTTCTTCATTTCATAGCTAGATCTTGTTAGTGTGATCATGAATGGAATGTTATCAGGTAAGTCCCCATCCTCCTTCTCAAATCCCACTTTGGGAAAATGGAATCCCTCAATCAACTGTCCCTACTGCAATTTCAAATAATATTAAGTCTCAGAGATAATGGGTACCAGCCATGAACTTATCTCTGTTTGGTATAATCACAGGCTTCCCCGTTGTGTGTCAGTTTCAAGGAAACTAAGCGATGGAAGATTTGGTGAGAATAGAAAGGGTAATTGGTATGATGGGAAGGAGTGTGTTGAGGAACCCATGTCGGAAACTTGTGATTTTGAAGGAGTACGTGACGCGGTAGAAGTATGGAGGGCTCACTAGCGTTACATCCTAATAGATGAAAAGATCTGAAGTGAAGAATTCTATAGAATAAATCTGGAGTAAACCAGAAAATAAGAGAACTCTTAAGATTTTTGATTAAAATTGATAAAACTCCATGTCAGCTACCCATAAGGGTGTTTATATATGAGAAACAAAACCCTAGGGTGACTAACAACCAAGCCTAAAAGTCCAAGGAATGAATTAAAACCAAATCCGAATAGAACTAGAAAACATAAAATACCGAAAAATAGTAAATTGCTGTTTTGAGGCCCAAGACGAACTCGGACGGCCGAAAAAACCTATAAATCATGGTAAAGCCATGTATTTTACTCGTCTCGTTGTTTCGCTTTCAGAAAGGTATAATAATAGTCATTTGGACGCCGAACGCCAAATCTGTAACAAACCGAATTTTGACTTACAACGATCGATTTGTTCTTCAATTTCCTCCGTCATCTGTCCTATATGAGTACGGTTTGTGAGGTATTTGTTTTGGAGAAGGATGAACCGGGATTTGATGCGAGAGCAGCTCTAGTTTGTGGATGAGCTGGACATAGGCTTTCTGGGCATGTCAAGTTGAAACCTGGTAGCATCGAACGTTCGAACCATCCTAACTTGTCACAATCCAATATTATAACAATAACTAAATACAAGTCGGATTTTTTTTATATTAAATCGGCCGTCGTGGTCTTATCTTAGTTCTAGTTGGTTACGGCTTTGTTTTTATTTTTAAAAATGTGTTTTTATTTTTAAAAATGTGTTTTTATTTAAATTTTTATATTGAAAACTCTAAATTACTCTGTTGGTCTCAAAAATATATATACGTGGATGACGCTTCGCAGACCTCAACCTTTTCTTCTTCACCCACAGTGACAAAACCCACATGCCAGAATTATATCATGATGACCTAACTCAGCAAACACCTTCTACGTCATTCCTCAAAGAAAGGACGCTGTTGATGAAAAACAGGAAAACAGAAGCATGGGGTTGAACGCAGGTGAACGCTTCCGGTTATAATATCCATTGTGGAAGCCCTAGCGGCCTAGCGCAGTCAGCTCTGGCCCTCCTGCCATGTGCCTTTTGTCTCCACTCGGCTTGTTCGCTTCTATCTTACCCACATTCATCCCCTATATACACACAGCAAACAAAGCTAGCAGTTTAGTCTAACTAGCCTGGGAGACCCGAAGATGAATGGAACGGGCGGTAACGACGGCGGTAGCGGTGGCGGAGGCACAAGTGGTCAGCCCCAAGTTCAAGGTGGAAGGGGACCTGTTCCGCCCAGAGGAGCTGTTATCAAGAAGATATTTAGTGGTAGATAGCTAGACCATTTCTGCTTTCTTAATCATTTTTGTGTTCTTCAGTCTGAATATAAGTGGAACAGGCTGTAACGACGGTGGAAGCGGTACCGGTGGTGGCGGCGAAGGCATACGTGGTCAGCTTCAAGTTCAAGGTGGAAGGGGGCCTGTACCACCCAGAGGAGGTATTATGAAGAAGATACTTGGTGGTAGCTAGCTAGACCATTTTCCAGTGATCTGCTTTCTGGTTATCCTCATCGATCTTCATGCTGAAGCGATGGGCTATCTTTAATCTCTACAAACATA
This sequence comes from Comarum palustre, assembly GCA_951800085.1. Lineage (NCBI taxonomy): Eukaryota > Viridiplantae > Streptophyta > Magnoliopsida > Rosales > Rosaceae > Comarum > Comarum palustre. Next base: position 21,977,235 of record OX637583.1, read on the forward strand.
TGCTGTTGCTGCTGTTCTAGTTTTGTGTGTGTAAAAAAGTTTTAGCACTTGCTTAAATCAATCCTGGCTGCCATTGTAATTGTATAGTGAAGCTAGAAGGCACGGGGAAATTGCATGACTAGCTAGGGGATGAGCATGAGCTAATCTGAAGTGCTTGTACTGATTAACCTGGTTCCCTTTGGAAACTGATCATTGCGTAAATCTTTATGGTTTGCTTCTTATTTCTGTGATTTCTGGATCAAAATAGTTCATCGAAATTGATATCAAACACAAGTAATCATTCTATTCTATGTATCAAGAACACCACGTGTCACTGTCATTTGATGTTTTCAGCCAATTATATCGTTCAAATTCATGTGAGAACCAACAGGGGTGGAAAAAAACATATGTAAAAGTAATTAAATACATCAATCAAAGATAAAGACGAAACAGTTGGACTAATGAAATTAAAAAGGATCATATGACACGTGGTGTTCCGGTACAAAAAATAATTTCCCATCAAACACACTATTGGAAAGCATTTTACAAATAGGCGGCTCTCTCCTCTCCCTCTCTACCAAACTCTAGCCGTCATGACTTGGGTCTCTATCAATGGTGCAGATCTTCAAAATACCTGAAGTGAAAGTCCAACTGAAGGCTTCCTCCTTCACTATCGAGGAAATCTAGTGTTTTCTTATTTAGATTCACTCCTAGATCTGAAATCAATTCTTCATCCGATTGGATTGGTTTTGTTGGTATTAACTCCATGGCGTGTGAAAGTATCGATGGCTAGTGGAAGCCATGTTATTGTTAAAGGAGGTGGCTAGTTGCAGCGACGGGCGCGGCGTCTGAGTTGGCAGCCGCAACAATAGCGGTGATGACTTTGATGCTAGTGACGACTATGTTGCTGGTATCAATTCTGCTAGGTTTCTTTGCAGAGTATCTTCGATACACGGTGGCTGTGTATGTACACGTACGACATATATGAATTGTTGAGATTAAAAGATATAATATTGATACATGTGTGGTGAAACATATGAATTGTTATGAATAACTAAAATTGTGTAACGATTTTTTCGGTTTCTTTGAGCTTAACAGACTAAGTTTCGTCTCATTGGGTCTTTTTTAAATTTTTACTATTTTATAGCACTAGTCTATTTTTCTACGTGTTAAATAGTATTACACTTAGAAATAACTAAATGAGAATATTAAATAGTAGTCTATTGTACGTATCAAGTGAGGTAAGCCTCACAATTACTTGTCTATCTGTAGATGATAACAATAAAATATGTAATAATTACTAACCATAAAAATGTAGAATATGTAATGATTACTTCTAGCCTTCATTTTAAGGGTACGTTTGGTACCCAGTACTGTCTTAGACACGCTTATTTGTTATTATAGTCCTGCACTCTTTAAGCTGGGATTAAGCTATAGCAATACCTAACCCATGTCTGGTACTGCTTTGGATTAAAGACAATAGTCCTATCTCACATTTGATGATGCATTGGACTATTGTTCCGAATACCAAAATATTGTTTTCCATCCAGCCACCATAATCAACATAAGAAAAAAATATTTTACATTGACAAGTCTCACCAGTTAATTATACAAAAAAATGAACTCTTTAGCATTCCACATGAAAACTAGGTACAAAAGCATGAATGCTAATCGGGTAGCTACAAAATGAGTTCAGTTACCAAAATGGTGGCTTGTCTTCTTCTCAAACTAAACATCAACCACAACAGCATAGTGCAAGCACACATGGTCTCTAGGTGCCACAGCTCCAATAAAAGCAACACAATTTGTCTTCGATCCATATCCTAAATTCACAAGCACATAAAAATCAATGAACTATTCAGTGAATATAACAGAAAAAGAAAAATAAGGAGAAGAAGACCCAATACTGTATTTGCTAATTAAGTTTTTTGAAACAATGAATGCACATTGCAGGAAATAGAAATACATTTTCAGCTGTCATATGCATTGCTGCCCATTACAAAAGCCCTGATCGTGCATTTTCAAATTTATAGTTATGTAAATTCTATAAAAATTTATCTTATATTACCATGAGCTTTGAATAATGAACTTTTGAAGTCTACACTGTTATAGATCTTGATTTGTTGGTAACTCAGGTTATAAGAGACACAGATGTGTTCTAACATACATTCCAACACTTTACCTACCCGGTTCTCTATATGGATCTAAGACTTTTTGTGTTCTAACATTTCTATAATATCATATGTAAGGCTCTTAATTGAGTAAACCAACAAGTACCGATAGACAAGAAATAACAGAATGATTCCATTAACATTACGAGGAACAAAAACAAGTAAACAGAAATTTCAATGAAAGAACCTAAAAAATGTTTGGACTCTTCTAATAACTAACAAGGCAACCTCCATAGACAAGAAAATTCTGTGGCTTGAAGCAAGTGAACAAATCCTTCTCCTCGATCCAAACAACATGAGCAAAGCCTCTACGGAAAGCTAATTGCATCCCCATGTATAGATGCAGCATACTAGTCTATACATGAGCAAAGCCACCAGTATTTTTTTTCTTATACAAATGAAAAAGAAAAGAAGAAGACCCAACCATAATAATGATCGATTTTCAGCAAATCAATCTACTCAGACCAAGAATACTCAATCAGTCATTCAAATACATGCAACCTATAACCATTATCGATGTAATCGATGATTTTCTCAATTTCAGATCGAGAAATAACAAAAAAAAAGAGGACACAGAGGGTTGAAGATGAGAGAGAGAGAGAGAGTAGATCGGACCTAAAATCGGTGAAAGAAGAAAAGGGATGAAGATTTCGCACCTGGGAGCAGAAGAGATGACTTAGATGAGGGTGACTGAGGCGAAGACTTGGAGCAGCGGAGCGCGCATTTTTTCGTTCCACAATGAGAGGTTAAAGAGTACCCCCAATTTTGGGGCCGCTATGTAACACGGCGCGAGAGGGGTTTTTAGGACTACATAGTTTCATTAAAAGTAGTCCCCGATTGGGCCAAACATGAGACACAGACTTATTTTATTATGTAAGCAGTGAATCCCATCCAGTCCCCTAACAAACGTTCCCTAAATATATGATAGTCATGACCGACTGTTTTCAAAAAAAAATTGTGACTTATGGCTCGTTGTTGCTCTTACACATGAGATCTAACCATCACCTAAAACTATTTTTCTTTACAATATTAGAGATTTGTTATTCGTTTTTTTACTCCAAACATTGTCTTTCCTGTTTAGAACATTGAATCGGTAGTTTGATCATGTTGGTTGGTAACCCCATTGAGTCTATGGATTTAGTTCTTTTTAATAATTTCATCTTTTAATTGCAAGGGGGATCTCAAATGGAGAAGAGCGAATCAGACCACCGGCCAATCCATTTTCCCAACGTATATCCAATAGGCAATTGATACGTGAGGAAATATAAGGATATTTTGGATAGTGTTGGACAAATGCAAGAGAATGAGGCACTATATTCTTCATATTGGCCTAATTGGAGGTTCTTCGTATACAAACAAAATGCTATGTCAGAGTTATGTGCACCCTCCAATATATATTCTAAAAAGTTTATCATTGAGATTGAGATAATCTCATGTACTAACGAGATGTTGATAGTTAGTAACAAGTAGTACAGAGACATAAGGTTTATAGTGGTTCACCTTGTCATCGATGGATAAGACTACGTCCACTTTAATATGTACTAGGTGGTGAGAGCCTTAAATGAGTCCCTATAAGTATTACATATGATGTGTTTTCTACTTGTTATGATGTGTCTAGATGAGTGGGGAGGAGTCTCCTTTATAGAGGAATGAGGCTTCTCCCTTTATATATTCTTCAATGTGAGACTAAGAGTCATATTCTAGTCTCCAAGTGTTGCATGAGCACTTGTTGGTGAGACCGAAAAAGTGACTTGCCGGTAAGCTCTTAGTGACTTTTTGGTACCGACATGTAGCTTGCATGTCGAGTTTCGTAATGCACATCGTGATTGGGTCTCATTATAACACATTGGCTTACAAATAAATGTGTCAATTATGCTTGATAGTATATGCATATTAGCCATAATATTGGCTACCACTTGAGAGGCATTTACTTTTGGATACATGATGAAATCGTCAAAAGTAGCCACCATGTTCGACCTTACCGTTGCCAACGGAATTCATACCCGGCAACCAAATTCAAATGTCTGAAAAGAAAAAGAGCTAAAGCAAAAGCCACACAGACACACCTTATTTCCTTCTATTTTTCACTTGAAAATAGTAGTTGCACTATATCAGCAGGTCACTCGTATACCTTACACTACATCAAATTCCCACTACCAAAATCAAAACCCAGCAGAAATCATGGGTTCTTGCATTAGCAAATGCAGCCCCAAATCCCACTTTCAAGTCGAGGAAGACGATCAATTTTGCAACCATGTCCAAGACAAACTGGTAATCTCAACCCAACCAGTTAAACCTACGACTCCAATTCCCTGTCATCATTCAAACAAAATCTCACCCTTTCCTTCTTCACAATCCACTTCCTCAGCTTCTTCCTTCTCTTATTGCACCACCACCACCACCACTACCAACTCTAACTCCACCCTCAGCTCATCCTGCTCAACCTTATCAAGCAGCGCTTCTTCGATCTCGAGCAGTTCCAAGATCGACAGATCCTTCTCCAACGAGTTCTTGCGGTCTTGCTACAAAGAAAACCCGCATATATCTCGCATTTCTTGCATCAAGGAAGCACAAAAACCAGTTGCTGCAGCAACTTTGAAAAAACACCACCACCACTACCAGCCAAGCCCAATAAATAGAGGTAATGGGAGTCCTAAAACGACGCCGCAGAAGAGAGTCCGGACTAGTACTTCTCCAACTCTAAAGCGACAGAAGAGCTTCCGTAAAGAGCCGGAGAAGCCCGTGATCTCTAGAAGCTTGAGGTCGCCGTCGCCGAGCAGAAGGTTCAATGTTTCAGAGAAGAACAGGGGAACAGTTATGGCTCACCCGCCAAAAATGGTTTCAAATCTCAGGCCAGCTAGTCCGAATTACAACAACCCAAGTGGGTTAATGCCTCGGCCTTGTTTGAAGACTAGTCCTGCGAGAGAGACGCATACTAGGATTCACAGGATCAGTTCTAAGATCGATGAAGTTGCTGTGAGAGAAGCTCTAGCTCATGACCATTATATGGAGTGTGTTCCTGAGGACATTGATAACCCTCTAATCTCTTTGGATTGTTTTATTTTCTTGTAGAAATTAACGTAGGGTGTGCTAGTGCATATAGGAAGGTTTTGATTTCATTCATTTGTGTGGGATTCGTTATGGTTCAGATGGGATTAATGATTAATCCCTCTTATGTACATATTTTTGTTTGGTTTGATGTCTTGGCTTGTACTCTCAAATTTTCGTGTATGATTCGTATGTTATGATGTTGTCCTTTGAACAATGTGGGGTTACGCCTTCATTGCTTCTTTTTGGGCTGAGCAGTGAAAATTCTGGCCCGAAAGTTTTTTTTGACCCAAACTCCACAGCGTTTAGATCACCAATTTCATGACCTGATGTGGACCGGACCGATGTTCTCACAAACCAAAATCTGATCTATATTCGATAAGATATTGGTGAACCAAAAATGGATAAACTGTGATCCGCTTTGATGTTCGATGTCTCGATGATGAATGCAATTCATATCATACACTATTGTCAATTACGTGCTTAATCAAATTTAGAGATATTGATATGCTATTTTTCTTTCCACCTAATAGAGAGCCGAAACATGAGTTGGTGGCTAGTATATATTGATACTAGTGTAGTCCTACGTACACTCCTACATATAACCTTGGATAGTTGGATCATGCTTAATAAATATATTTTTGTTTTTTTTAATAAATATATTTTTGTTTTCTGATGAAATGGATTTCTAATCCAGAATCAACACTTTAAATATGTGTAGATCCGTAATGGTTTTAGTTATAAGTTAAATTTACAAATTTCTAACGAAAGGAACAACGCTTTAGTATTAGACTATTATCTATAGATAACTATATACTTTGATCACACCATTGTACAAGTTAAATGACAAAACTCATATTCAAAGGACCAGCACTTTATAGATAATTTTTGACTGAACCGTTGCAAAAGAAAAAACCACAACGTACGGTTTTTGTTAAACCGTTATCTAAGTAATGTTGTCTATTTTCAAAATTGTAGTGGCGGAAGAAAGAGTATATGTTAAACCCAGAAGAAGACAGGTACGTAGGGCATGCATAATTGCATGGGCGATGCGTCCTAAATAAGACGGCTGAGATCACGTGTTGCAGTCCTGCATGGGACGAATTGCTCCGTCAGATACGCATGTCAGCAGTCGGCAGTTGTCGTCGAGAAGTGAACCTAGTTTTTTTTTCTGTTGAAGAAATTCGTTTCAGAAGAGAGAGACCTTAGAAAAATGGCCCCATCCCACACAATTGCGTTTCAGTTAGAACGGATACTCTGCGTTCAACCATTACCAGATTATGGAGATCCGATCCAGATCTAACAATGCAATGGGGTCTCATGTGTCTATGATCTTCCTATCTTTTTCTTGCATGGCATGCATGCCCGTCCAGAATCTGAAAACGACCCCAGTTTTCTTATATATGGAATTATGCATGGACGTACACCTAGCCTAATCTCAAAAGCCAAACATACCTATTACAAAGGGAGAAGTTTTATATATCGATCCGTGAATATCCTAGTTTTATAGATATTATAGGTATACACATCTAATTGCCATTCATCTCTGTGTAAATAATAAACACAGATACATACATGCATGGTTCAGCAACGCAAGGCAGCCGTAGGTCGATCTTTCATATCGTTTCTTCCAAGCATGGAATTAGTATCAGATTATCAAAACCCAGATTACTTTGTATACATTATCAGATTGGAAAAGCAATGCGGCCCGTGCCCATCTGAGACGGTTCGAGGCCAGGAAGCAAACTTAGGATTTTTCTTGTCCTCAGTTTGTCTGCAAGCTAATCCCTGTCTGCAGCCCCTACTACGTACAGATCTATATTCTTGGCAGTCGGCACGTCATTTTCCTTTTAACTTATCCTCTTCTCCTGCATATTCCTCCATCTATAATAATAAAGGACTGCATCCGGGCCGGTCCGGATCAGAAAAAATGAAACCTAATTTTTTCAGGTCGGTCCGGATCAAACATTTTTCAAGTGAACTCCAAAAATTTCGGACCTGATTCGGACCGGGCTGGTTTTTCCACCTAAAATATGCAAATGTTTCACAACTGACTTTGTTATTGCACTTAGACATATTCAATAAGTTTGCAAAGCAAACATGTTATCTACAAACATAGCATATGCTTCATACTTTCCACAATTCAAACTCAAAGCAAATTACAAAAACTAAATCAGAAAGTTCATTGTTCAAGATAACAAATAAACAAAATCTAAATAATTAACAAAGTTACAGACAAAGTCATAAATAATAAAGTTCAAGGCTGGCATCCATGCATCGAAACCGCAATTTGGCAATTTGAATTGGAACCGTAATCAACATATCTTCTGAATCCAAATTGGAACTGGATTCAAGATCGGGATCGCAATTAATCAACATCCTCGCAATTTCAATTTCTGTCTCTGGTGTGTTTCTCTCAACAATCAGCCCTGAGAGCCTACATCTCATCTGTTTTGAGCTCCCAGCTTCTGTCTGTAGATCTCTTTTAAGGTTTTGGTGACAGGGAAGTTATGGTAAACAAAGTAGGGATGACAGACCTAGAAATTCATTATAGTGATACAAAGAGTACTTGACAAGACCCACCCCAGGTTAAACCCCTTTAACCCGAAGTAAATCCTGCGGGGACCACCTCAAGGGAACTTCTTACCGAAACCCCCTTGAAATAGCCAACCCTTCCTACACATCTAACTAAACCGGGTTAGTCAGAGCAATCTATAGAGATGTTACCCCAGAGAATTTCAAGCAGCAACGGAATGATCGACTATGCCTCGATTCTCGTACGCGCTCGACCTCCTCTCAAGAACCCTGCATCACTGGGCATTTAAAAACGAAAGGCCCAGGGGAGAAACATTTAAAAACTGTTAGAGTGAGTGGACGAAAAATCAAATATATAACTCTGTTTCTTTTAATGTTCTCCCAAAAATGTTTTGATTTAAACATCATTTATGCATGCCCACAATACCAAATATTCCACAATTGCATGATAAGATAATCAAGGATTATGGGAAGAGTAATATTCACAAACACAATAAGTCTGGCCTCTCGGATTAGGGTCGGAGCTAAGAGCTCTGGTTGCGCCTTCACGCTATGCTAGCTATATAAAACGGTAATGGACAACCCTTAATATATCCACCTGACATCTCAGGCGTGTCTGTCCTCTCAGACCAGGGTCGGAGCTAAGAGCTCTGGGTACATGGTGATGGACAACCCTTAGAATATCCACCTGACATCTCAGGTGTGTCTGTCCTCTCAGACCAGGGTCGGAGCTAAGAGCTCTGGGTATATGGTGATGGACAACCCTTAGAATATCCACCTGACATCTCAGGTGTGTCTGTCCTCTCAGACCAGGGTCGGAGCTAAGAGCTCTAGTAGCGCCCTCACGCTACTCTAGCTAGCATAAACATTGGACAACCCATAAAGGAAAACTCACCACAATACTTTTCTCAGATACTCTTCCCAAACAAATAAATAAATCTATTCCTCGACATATAAGCATAAATTCAAATATAATAACCAAGCACCCGAGGAACATATCATGCTCGAAACAAACATAAAAACCATGCAATTATATCGATAATTAGGGCATGCATTCATTTAAATAAAATAATCTGTCCACTCACAGTACTATTGCGACCTTCCCGCTCGGAAAGCTCCTCGAGCGAAACCCTCGACTACCGCGTAGTCGAGCCCGTCTCACGTCCGACCAGAGACTGTACAAATGAACCAATATATTAGTCATTTCATCGTTGACTTGGTCTTTTTCTAGTTTGTCCAGGAACTCCTATTTGACCACAAGTTGACCGAGTTCCTTTTTTTTTATGACATTTTACCCTTTTTGACTTTCTTTCCCGGTTATCGACTCTTAACTCAATTTACCAGAAGTCCGACTCAGTTTCCGAACTTTCCTTTATTACTTTAACTTGACGATAGGGTGTCACGTATTAATCAATATATATAACCTCGAGTCGATATACCGATTTAACATTTTCTCATAAATTCCAGTTATCTATTTCCGATAACATTTTAACACTTTACCCGTTTAACCAAAAAGTGTCACACCTCACTGAACTTCAATTCTTTACTTAACCGTTTTCCTGAAAGTGGGACTTTCCCATTATGGAAACTTTCCTTAAATGGAAACTTTCTCAAAATGGAAAGTTTCCCAAATTAACAGGTTCCCAACTTATAAAGTTTCCTAAAATGGATAGATTCCCAATTACGGTTAGTTTCCGTTTTTAACACATTTCCTTACGTAATTCCCGATTACGACTCTTTAATTCTTATAGACGGAAACGATGAACTTTGAAGGGATCGGAAGACTACCTCTCGGCATTTCAGCCGGATTTACTGAATCGCCGGATTGCCACCGTATTCCGGCAACTTGCTTGAATCCTCTGCCGGATTCCGGTCAACTTGCCGGAAATTCACCATAGTTTCCCTCGTTTCTTCGCCTCCAAGTTACGACAACATGCAGTCAAACAACATCCAAATTACAAAACCAAATCCAACTTTAATCCAACACAGTAGCTATTAATCAAGAACACAGAAGCAGCCAGGCCCTTGATTTACCTTTGATCTGTTCCAAAACATGAACTCAGAATCTCGCCAGCTCGACTTTCAGAGCTCTAACCCTTCCTGGACGTCCCTCCGGTCACCCTCTGCCTCAAGCTAGCACCACACGTCAGCTCCACCTCGGTTTCCCTCCAAAAGCCTCTACTGCAGTTAAGCTGCCACCAGGAGGCTAAGAAGACCACCGAGAGTTCAAAGAACTCGGTCGTCGGAGAAAGAGCTGACAACCCAGAAAAACAGTAAACACAGTGAAATGGGAGGTTTTGATTAAGGGCTCAAATCACACATCAGGAGACAAGGGAAGGAAGAGGAAGAGAAGAGGAGACTAACCACACCGGTCACGCGCCCTAGCGCCGCCCGGATCGCCGGAAATCCGGCGTTGACCACCGAGACAGTGTTGCTTGATCTCTTCCCTCGGCAGACGTCGGTGCAAACTAAGGGCATGGTTAGAACAAGGAGAAAGAGGGAAAGAAGATGGTGGTGGAGCGCCGGCCAGTGGTGGGCAGACGGCGGAGCACCACTGAGCCACGCCGGAGCAGACGCGAGACCGAGAGAGGGGAGAGAGAAGAAAAGAGAAGGGTTGACCCGAGGTCAACCTTCTCACCTCTTTTTAAACGAAAATGGACGGCCAAGATCTGTTCTGAGAAAGATCCAACGGTCAAGATTCAAAGAAGGTGAAAAGTGAAAAGGTTAAATGGTAAAACTGATTTACCGGATTATAATTAAAAGTTACCGGAAGCTTCGAAAATTCATAGAAAATAAACCGAAGCTCCGAAAAATATTCCGAAAATACCAGGAGACTCGTATCGACACGTACTACCACATCGAGTCATCAATTCAGGTATTTGGAATACTTTTAAAAACTCGAAAATTAACTCGAGCGATAACTTATCGAATTACCGATCGCAGTTAAGAATCCTCGGTAACTCGTAAACCTCTGTGAAAAGTAACTTTTGTTAACTTTAAAAGATTCGGGGTGTGACAATTCTCCCCACCTTATAAAAATTTCGTCCTCGAAATTTCTATACTCAAAGTTTAATACAGTGGGGGATGGTACCACCTAAAAACAATAATATTGTCCTCCAATATCAACTTCCTTCATTTTCTGACACCCGACCACACTTCTCGGGTCGAAACTAAAACATCAAAAGTCTTACCGTGGGTCACAATGATTTTCTCTTAGATCATTGATTAACTGACTCCCCGAATTCTTACTGTACTTCTTCTCATTTATGAGGTGGAATACTACTCTGCCTATCACTGATCCACCAACAATTGTCCTTACCGACCGCTTGTGACGTCGTCACAATACCACTAATACTCATTCTGATTCAATCATCCCTCGCTTATCGCGAATAACAATCCTTCAAAGATACTCGTATTCTTTCGTCGAACTTAAATATTAGCTCACACATTCCCTATACAGGAAATGATTACCACAACTGAGGAGTAGGGTCCGATGTCACTAATGGATTTAAATCCTCTGGTACACAGTACAACGTGGGGTCAACCCACGACAATCTGCCCACGAGAGAACCATGACGACTTGTGTTACCCGAACCATCACCTCATCTGAACCAGGCTCCCTGATTTGGTTTACGCTTTCTAGAACTATTTTGTCATGTTGTAGGGTAATTGTCTTCCCTGACTCTAACATTACTCAAACCACTTGTACAAACAGGACATGAACTGCCGTGAATATTAGCGTAAATCCAAAATCATAACCTTTACATCAGAGAGGTACAAAAGCTCCTGACATCGAGGTTCAACAATACTTACTCCTCGCATGATGACAAATTGTCAGGCTACACACTGCTCACGTAACTATTCTGACAACAACAAATCCGGACCCTTTTTACTCACAAGCCCAAACATACAATCGCTAACTCAATTATCACCTCGTGGAACTACAGCGTACTTTACCCCTGGTAACACATCTCCGTACTACTCATAGGTGAGGTGCCATTGACCTCCCTATCTCTTACCTTAGCCTGAAATGACGCATAGTGCAGAACTTGCACTTCAACCATAACTGTGCGTCCAATAAACTTTATCTGCATCGCAAACTGGAATAGATTTACCATTAAAGGAATCTCAGAGCCTTACCCGCTCAACAAGGATATTCCATTCCCAAAGGCCTCCATTACCAAATCGTCTGGTAACAACCGACAAACCTGGACACTTAACCAGACCAGACATCTACATGAAATTTAGTGTCACTGGTGCACACCAAAAGTAACCCTTGATCAAAGCATCGGGAATTAATTTCACCGAACTTAGCCATATTGATCACTGAGCATCCAGTTATCAAGGCACAAATTAACAAATGTCATCACCGCACTGGGCGCGTGAACATCACAGGGTCAACTCGCACAACTAGATAGTTCCTAACAAAACTGTCCCCCAGGCGCTGCGGGTTTACCATCCACCGCAACCTCTATTCGGAAAGATTCAAAAATGAACAACTACTTACATGCACAAGGAATCACGCTACCACTGCAGATCTAACTTAGTCTGAACGTGACTCAATCATTCCACGGTTTCCGATGGAGTGTTGCACAACTTAGCAACATACTTTACTACCCTTGTAACAATTTGGTTTCCAAAACCTTGACTCGTAACACCTTTGAGTCATCAAAGAAACTCTTCCCTAGTTCCACTGCATTTCATACTCACCGAAATGTTGACAACTTCGAGAGTCACCTCCAGTGACCTTTCTTGCTACCACTCTACACTCGTGGCGTCAAGAACTGCCGCTAGATCAAAAATTCTTAACAAGTAGGGTCACTACTCAAATGACCAATGACCATAGCAACGCCAACAAAACTTTAATCCTCTCAGGATTTCCTTATATTAACTTCAATAATTGATCTCCCTGATCTTAATCCTCATTTCACAGATCGAATTGAGAATATTTCCTGTCACTGCAGGGGATATAACTTATGATTCCCAACACGTCTAAGTACACATTCGGTTACAATACTTGATTAGACCACAGCCAGTGGGTGCACAAATTTCCATGCCATCAAGCTCAGTTAATTGCCCTCGAGGAAACCAAGTGTCATAACAGACGACTTTGGTTGTAGGTTGAAGCTTAAGTAACTACAAACATTCTCACTCAGATTCAAAGATCCAGTAAACCTTGCCCCACTGCTGTCCCTTAACCACTTCCGTGTACTTATCTCGGAAAACATCCGACCACCTACTAACGATATTAATGATCTCGCTAACCATCATAAAAGTCGGAGCGACTAACAATAACCCACTTCCGACGTATACTTAAATGGTTAGGCCATCTTCTGGACGTTTTGTACAGAAACTTCCAACCAAACGTCTCTAATCTCCGTTCTCACTAAATGGAACTCTCATGAGAAATTCTTAAGATGAGGTCATCACTAGTCTTAATCACCTACCTGGTGTCATTTTGACCACACACAACTGCACACAATAATTATGCCTTACCAGCATGTGCTATCCAAATTTCAACTTTACCACTTCCCAACAGAGGGTACACATGCTCCTGTGAGGTATACCCATGTACGTCTTCAGCCGTCGAAACAGTGTCGTTTACACGACTGGTTCCTACACCACAATAATACAAAGTCAGTCAAGACTCGTATCACTATCTCCGGTACCCCAAGCACTCTGGGTCCATGACCCGGTGGCTTGTTGCCACTTCCAACATGTTTCTTTAAATTCCGAAATCAATCACCTTTAATTACAACAAGTAACACTTTCTCGATCTGAAAATCGATCTCTAATACAGCCAACCTGGAGACTCCTCCACAGGTGTACTAATTAGAATACCCTGACCATAGGTGGATAACTCACCTTATGGTTGACATGAGTCCCAAGATCTGGTGACACGATTAAATTCTTGCCTCCACGATAAATGGCCAAATGACCGTTGTCACCTATAATTCAAATCACGCTTGGACTCACTAACGATTCGAATATTTCTAGTATCCCAAACATGGGTGGCTGAAGCGAAATGAGTCTGATCGTAGCTGACGACAACAATGTCAGTACCAAGGTGACCCAACCATCAGTTCCAGTGGTTGTTCCATAAACATCGAGTGACCAGAGCAGTCTTTACTTCCTTAACATTCTTCAATAGTATCACATCATGGACTAGTCACTAGATCCAAACCACAAAAATAACAACACTCAACTTCCTTGAGTCATTCCACTTCCAAGTGTCAGTTGGTTTCTCTGAAACCACACTAATGACGAACCTCAACAAAATCGTGACAATCGTCAAATCTTAATATTCATCCTCACTGAATAATCGCGCTAAGCGACTTCGGCTCCTTTTTCCATCACAGGATGCGACATCTTCCAGTAACTCGTACGACTCTTTACTGCTAAGAGCCTCATAACACGAACACCCAAGCCTTGTCTTAGGCTTCTACAGCATCCCTGTCAACAACCATGACAGCCTTCCAGGTGTGAATTAACTGTCTCACCACCGAATACTCACACAAATGTTCAAGCTCGTTAAATAGCGTGAGTTTCCGCTCGATCCCCAGCTCAAATCTCAATAAATCAATGGGGAACACATAAACATATATACGTAACGAGCTTACCTTGTTCCTTACAGGAGTTCATAGTGAGGTCGGCGTACTGAGGCATAGTCTTGAAGATTCGATCGTTTATAGGACCACTCGGTCCATATCTCAATCAGGAAGTACTAACTCATATCCTCAGTAAACACTAAGCGTCCAAGCATAAAATGCCGATGGATCCGCCGCGGTCGGACCATCACTCTATAGACACTAAGTGATACTAAGTATAGGAGGTAGTAACAGGAAACGATAACCTAATGCTCTGATACCATTGACAAGACCCACCCCAGGTTAAACCCCTTTAACCCGAAGTAAATCCTGCGGGGACCACCTCAAGGGAACTTCTTACCGAAACCCCCTTGAAATAGCCAACCCTTCCTACACATCTAACTAAACCGGGTTAGTCAGAGCAATCTATAGAGATGTTACCCCAGAGAATTTCAAGCAGCAACGGAATGATCGACTATGCCTCGATTCTCGTACGCGCTCGACCTCCTCTCAAGAACCCTGCATCACTGGGCATTTAAAAACGAAAGGCCCAGGGGAGAAACATTTAAAAACTGTTAGAGTGAGTGGACGAAAAATCAAATATATAACTCTGTTTCTTTTAATGTTCTCCCAAAAATGTTTTGATTTAAACATCATTTATGCATGCCCACAATACCAAATATTCCACAATTGCATGATAAGATAATCAAGGATTATGGGAAGAGTAATATTCACAAACACAATAAGTCTGGCCTCTCGGATTAGGGTCGGAGCTAAGAGCTCTGGTTGCGCCTTCACGCTATGCTAGCTATATAAAACGGTAATGGACAACCCTTAATATATCCACCTGACATCTCAGGCGTGTCTGTCCTCTCAGACCAGGGTCGGAGCTAAGAGCTCTGGGTACATGGTGATGGACAACCCTTAGAATATCCACCTGACATCTCAGGTGTGTCTGTCCTCTCAGACCAGGGTCGGAGCTAAGAGCTCTGGGTATATGGTGATGGACAACCCTTAGAATATCCACCTGACATCTCAGGTGTGTCTGTCCTCTCAGACCAGGGTCGGAGCTAAGAGCTCTAGTAGCGCCCTCACGCTACTCTAGCTAGCATAAACATTGGACAACCCATAAAGGAAAACTCACCACAATACTTTTCTCAGATACTCTTCCCAAACAAATAAATAAATCTATTCCTCGACATATAAGCATAAATTCAAATATAATAACCAAGCACCCGAGGAACATATCATGCTCGAAACAAACATAAAAACCATGCAATTATATCGATAATTAGGGCATGCATTCATTTAAATAAAATAATCTGTCCACTCACAGTACTATTGCGACCTTCCCGCTCGGAAAGCTCCTCGAGCGAAACCCTCGACTACCGCGTAGTCGAGCCCGTCTCACGTCCGACCAGAGACTGTACAAATGAACCAATATATTAGTCATTTCATCGTTGACTTGGTCTTTTTCTAGTTTGTCCAGGAACTCCTATTTGACCACAAGTTGACCGAGTTCCTTTTTTTTTATGACATTTTACCCTTTTTGACTTTCTTTCCCGGTTATCGACTCTTAACTCAATTTACCGGAAGTCCGACTCAGTTTCCGAACTTTCCTTTATTACTTTAACTTGACGATAGGGTGTCACGTATTAATCAATATATATAACCTCGAGTCGATATACCGATTTAACATTTTCTCATAAATTCCAGTTATCTATTTCCGATAACATTTTAACACTTTACCCGTTTAACCAAAAAGTGTCACACCTCACTGAACTTCAATTCTTTACTTAACCGTTTTCCTGAAAGTGGGACTTTCCCATTATGGAAACTTTCCTTAAATGGAAACTTTCTCAAAATGGAAAGTTTCCCAAATTAACAGGTTCCCAACTTATAAAGTTTCCTAAAATGGATAGATTCCCAATTACGGTTAGTTTCCGTTTTTAACACATTTCCTTACGTAATTCCCGATTACGACTCTTTAATTCTTATAGACGGAAACGATGAACTTTGAAGGGATCGGAAGACTACCTCTCGGCATTTCAGCCGGATTTACTGAATCGCCGGATTGCCACCGTATTCCGGCAACTTGCTTGAATCCTCTGCCGGATTCCGGTCAACTTGCCGGAAATTCACCATAGTTTCCCTCGTTTCTTCGCCTCCAAGTTACGACAACATGCAGTCAAACAACATCCAAATTACAAAACCAAATCCAACTTTAATCCAACACAGTAGCTATTAATCAAGAACACAGAAGCAGCCAGGCCCTTGATTTACCTTTGATCTGTTCCAAAACATGAACTCAGAATCTCGCCAGCTCGACTTTCAGAGCTCTAACCCTTCCTGGACGTCCCTCCGGTCACCCTCTGCCTCAAGCTAGCACCACACGTCAGCTCCACCTCGGTTTCCCTCCAAAAGCCTCTACTGCAGTTAAGCTGCCACCAGGAGGCTAAGAAGACCACCGAGAGTTCAAAGAACTCGGTCGTCGGAGAAAGAGCTGACAACCCAGAAAAACAGTAAACACAGTGAAATGGGAGGTTTTGATTAAGGGCTCAAATCACACATCAGGAGACAAGGGAAGGAAGAGGAAGAGAAGAGGAGACTAACCACACCGGTCACGCGCCCTAGCGCCGCCCGGATCGCCGGAAATCCGGCGTTGACCACCGAGACAGTGTTGCTTGATCTCTTCCCTCGGCAGACGTCGGTGCAAACTAAGGGCATGGTTAGAACAAGGAGAAAGAGGGAAAGAAGATGGTGGTGGAGCGCCGGCCAGTGGTGGGCAGACGGCGGAGCACCACTGAGCCACGCCGGAGCAGACGCGAGACCGAGAGAGGGGAGAGAGAAGAAAAGAGAAGGGTTGACCCGAGGTCAACCTTCTCACCTCTTTTTAAACGAAAATGGACGGCCAAGATCTGTTCTGAGAAAGATCCAACGGTCAAGATTCAAAGAAGGTGAAAAGTGAAAAGGTTAAATGGTAAAACTGATTTACCGGATTATAATTAAAAGTTACCGGAAGCTTCGAAAATTCATAGAAAATAAACCGAAGCTCCGAAAAATATTCCGAAAATACCAGGAGACTCGTATCGACACGTACTACCACATCGAGTCATCAATTCAGGTATTTGGAATACTTTTAAAAACTCGAAAATTAACTCGAGCGATAACTTATCGAATTACCGATCGCAGTTAAGAATCCTCGGTAACTCGTAAACCTCTGTGAAAAGTAACTTTTGTTAACTTTAAAAGATTCGGGGTGTGACAGTACTGCTTTAAGAATTAAACCAGAAAAATATGAACATTGGCAAGTAGCTAGGTAGAAAGATTTTGGCACAGGAGAGGTAGACTTTGCCTACTAAATTTCATATTTGTGACATAAAACACTACTTCCAGAATGTAAGGATAGTTAGAAGAACGAACAACTTACATGGTCTAAAGTAGTCATGAAGCCTTGAAATTGTAGAGGAATTGGGGATCAAATTTGTGCTTCTAGCAAAGGAAACATGGAATCCCTATTATGCATAAAGATGGGTGGGATATACGTGCAATGTTATATCGACTTTTCAACAATAGATCATAACATAACGACTGACTCTATAACTTATCCAAGTCAAGAAAATCTTCCATCCAATCTCACACCCCTTAAAGGTCCACATGCATTTTACACTAATAATCAAAAGCCATACCAAAAGTTCAAGCTGAGCTTTTGTTACCAACAACAAACTGAGCTTTAAAATGAAGAACATGGTTAGTGCTGCCACATGTAGAGCCTTTATAATTGAATCTACATAATAGGCAAATTGAACTTGGGACAAACCCAGAAAAGAAAAGAGATGCAATTAACTCCAGTTTATAGTTTCACAATAATCTCAGCAGGTAATTACATATGTAATACAATTCATTGAAATCAAAAACACAAAGATTAATAGCTCCAAAAATTAACGCCCATAACTCACCGATTTTGACTCTCTGAGACCGCCCAAAGGATTTTTTATTTTCTAATTTTTGGATCTTTTCAACTACTTATCTAAAAACTCACCTGAGCCAAAAACGTCACATTTTCGTTTCACTTTTAATTGTACAGTTTCTATTAGCCTTCTCTTTCGGGATGAGAAGGCTTTTTCAGTTTTTGTCTCTGCCTCTTTGGTGTGTTTGCATGAGTGAGACGAATCCATGAACGAGAAACTGAGAGAGTGAAAGATTAAGAGATTGAGAGAGTGAGAGAGGCGAGACTGCGGAGAGAGGCCAGAGAGTTGAGTCACTGGACTCAGTTGAGACGGAAGAGAGGGTAGAGAGAGTGAGAGACGCGAGTGTGAAGGATTAAGGTTTTTAGACTTTATATTGACGATAGGAACTAATAGGAAGAGACACATAGGCAATGTTTATTTATTCCGGTTTTTGGTTCGGATCAGGTTTTTACCCTTGGAACCCGACCCGGATATATTTAGTTCGGTCCGAATTTTGCCTGACACAGTAATTTTTTACTCTAAACCTGACCCGATCGTCCTAGGTTCGTGTCGAATCGGTCTAAAATTTCGGGTTTCGGTCTAAAAACCGCAGCCCCAATCTATATATATATACATATATACACTATAGAAACAGAAGGGCTCTAATATTGTCCTTGTGCATTGTGGCAATCCAACACTCTTTGTACTATTGGATTCCCAGAATCCCAGTTTCGGTAAATCTCTAAAGCATGATGTATGGTTTTAGACTTTGCAGAAGGGCCGGGGCTCCGATATTCATCATGATAACCAACTTATCTATTAATTTTCAATAGATAACAAATCAAATGAAGAAAAAACACTAATGAATTGAAATATTTGAAACATATATATCATGGCCGCCTATGCAATCTCCAAGAATAGTTACTTGACACAGTAGAAGTGTAGAGGTATAATCAGCGTTAAACCCCAAATAGATAGAGAGTTCTCAAGCGAATAATGATGAATCTAGAGTTAATCAGGAAATTGGAGAAAACTCTCAATTTGATTGATAAAAATATGATAGAATAGAATCTGGTTACAATTGTTTAAGGATACTTATATAATGATAAACAAATTCTAAAGCAACTAACACAAAGCTAAAAGCTCAAAACATAAAAGAAAATTAAATCTCAGATCGAATTATTAAAACGATATTATTTGGCATAAATCTGACAGAGTTCTCAAACAGATATTCTGCTCCAATCCTGATTCACGATTAATATTTGACTTTTCTCACGGGAAACCCGAAAAGTCCAAAATACAAATTTCTTCAATATGCTAGCATCTAACAGCTTATTTGTACGAGAATTACCAATCATCAAATCATTCTTCTTGGTTCTACGCCGCTTCTTTATTTTTACCTTATTCCTGCTAATTTGTGCTTGTTCATGTCTTACAGCATTCTCCTTCAGTTAGAAAGAACTTGGCATCGAGTTCATCTTGAATATAAAACAAGAATATGTAGATGAAAAACCCAATAAAAATTTAGACAATTGAACCTGCGAATTTTTGACAAGATCAGCTGCATATTTTGATGGTAGAATCAAGAACCCAACACCAAATACAAGTCTATCGTAGGCAACTTGAAAAGATTCATTACATTGGTCACTAACATCTGAATCTAATCCCGAATGGTTAATTTGAGGCTGTAAAGTTTCTTCAACATGAACAATTTCTTCTTTAACATATTCATGAATAATTATTGGTAGAGCTTCTTCACTTAGAAAGTCATGAAAAATTTCTTGTGGAAGTTCTTATGTTGGAAATTCTTCAAATACAATTTCTTCTTGTGTTTCTTCAACCAAAATATTATTCTCAACCAGCAAAGAAAGATCTTTGGACCTTAACTTCAACTTCTTCTCAGAAACCTTAGAAGGGTACTTCTCAATCGAAAAAGCTATAGGAATAAACTTTTTTGTAAGAAGAGCTTTCATCTTCCTCTATGTTCTAACGGGCTCATTATCTTGAATGTTCCTGGATCTTTGTAATTTTTCCCACCAACAAGCAGCAGCACTTTTGACGCAGAAAAAGTGTGGAAGGATAACCGGCGTTAAACCTCAAATAGATGGAGAGTTCTCAAGCGAAGAACCCGATAAGATAAATATGGAGTTAACTAGTAAATACGAGAAAACTCTCAATTCATTGACAAAACTATGATAGAATAGAATGTGGCTACAATTATATTATGATACTTATATAATGATAAGCAAATCATAGGGCAACTAACACGTACAGCTAAAAGCCCAAAACATAAAGGAAAAAAATCTATAATAAACCATAAAACCTGAAAGTACTAAATCCTGAATCAGATTATTAAAACGATATTACTTGGCCTAAATCTGACAGGGCTCACCAATATGAGTCTTGTAGATCTCGTCGATCCCATTCTAAAAAGGTATTTTGCGTGTCAAACGGACGTTCTGCTCAATAAGCTAGCGCTACTTCAATTCTAATTCACGGTTAATATCTGATTTTTCACATAGAAAACCCAAAAGTCCAAAATACAAATTTCTTCAATATGCTAGCAGCTAATAACCTATTTGTACGAGAATTATCAATCCTCAAATCATTATTCCTGGTTCTACGCCGTTTCTTTATTTTTACCTTATTTCAGCTAATTTGAGTTTGTTCACGTCGTACATCACTACCATGTTTTAATCAATTGACTGATTTGGATTCGGACTTGATGAACTTGAAGAATTGTTGGAGGGTAAACTCATCAGCCCTGTAATGGTTCTGAGTGAATCCAAGCAACTCGGACCAAGTGAAATCTGGGTACTTCCTTGTCCCTACTTCCGTAACAAGTTCCTCTGGTGGTTTCACCACATTGTCACCCTTGGGGCACAAAAAGAATGCCAAAGACCTCCTCTCCTTGACTGCGTTCACACTCACACGATGCAGGCAGCTCTTGTACAATCCATTCGATAGCGCCTGTAACATGTCGATATTTCATACACATGCATTGCCAATGTTCTAAAGTCTCACAAGGTTAAGATATGTACCGTGAAGGTATCACCAATGTTGATGACCAGAGCACCTTGGATGGGTTTCACACATTGCCATTTGTTGTCGACAAACACTTCAAGCCCCCCAACTCGATATTGGTGAAGAATGGTTAGGGATGTTGGATCACAATGAGGACCTGTCCCAAGAGAAAGGTTTGGCTCTTGGCAAGGTTAGGGATGTTGGATCACAATGAGGACCTGTCCCAAGAGAAAGGTTTGGCTCTTGGCAAGTCGGATAGTAGTTGCACCTCACGATAGAATGAGCATCCTCAAAGAAATCCCTGTACTGCGACCGCTTCAATCCTAGGCTGATCGACAGTAGCTCCATTATTGAAAGTGCCAAACTCGCCATTGCTTCACAGTATTTTTGGTACACCTTCCTGCCAATTCAATACGTACAATAAATAAACCAAATCAATTACTACATCCACCTGTACAATTGAGTACTCATCGTGCCTTGAGACTAAACACGTTCTCGATCTAACTATGTATTAGCTGCTAGGGTTTCAACAGTATTGTAGCTTAATATATTTTAGAAGTGTTGATACATCTTTATAATTAATTAAAAAAAATTCAAACATCAAAACCGTTTATTTGAATGAAAAACAATGGGAAATAATATCAGTTTGACAACACTCGGACAAAACAGTATGTCATGTATTGTGTTTCAAGTAGGAAAAAAACACCAACTAATACAAGTACGTACGTAGTTGGATGTAATTTATTTACCCAGTATCTTCAAAACGGTCCCCTAATTTGGATTTAAAGAAATCCGCCACTACTTTCTCCGATCCATTCTCATGGAAGCCGAAAGACAGTGTCTCCTTCCAGGGAAGTTTTGTGGAGAATCGGTCGGCATGGGAGCCGGAGTAACCCCAAGGGCTACCGGGGACTCTCTTGATCCTCACCTTCTCGCTAATGGGGAGGTGAAAGAACTTATCAAAATGGTCCTCAACGAGTTGGATGAGGCTGGAGTCGACACCGTGGTTGGTGACCTGAAAAAAGCCATGGTTCAAGCAAGAAGCCCTAATGAGCTTGATAGCATTCTCGGTTGCTACATTGTCACCCTGGAAAAAGCCCGTGAGATCAATCGGCTTTTCATTGAGCTCTTCGTGTGCCGGCACTAAGTCGGTTTCTGGCCAAATGAAACCACTGGGAACATGGGTTTGCCGCTGCAGAAAAGAAGAGTCAATAGGCCTGCAGGGGCCTCGTTTGGTTTGTTGCACATGAAGCTTTGATGGTGTTGACAGATGAATAGGATCCATGCTGGTAGAGAGAATGAGAAAGTGATCGAGAGTGGGAGAGAGAGGAAGGTCACTGTTGGTTAGCCTTTCACTTGAGACTGCTTTTATAGCTGAAAAAGATGATAACTTAACAGTGATTCGATTTAGCGGGTTAAACATAGTTTGCACGATCCCTTTCTACGCCATACATATATACATGAGTTTTTATAGTACTGGTATTTGAACTCGTCTAATACGGTTAAAGTGTTATTCATATTTTAAAAACCATTAATGTGATACTCAAACTTTGATTTCGCTACTAACGAAGAATCTGTGACCAATTTCCGTCACGACTCTACCTTTTTGCTGACGTGACCAACATGGGTCTCATCAAAAAAATATATAATGACAAAACTAACCTTCTAATTTCCGTCACAACCATTCACCTTTGGTTCAGTCAAGGCTTCTCCCACCACCATTGCCGACGACACCGAGTCATATTACACCGAGCCATATTCTGAATGCTAACGGTGAGCAATATTACACACGACGCGGCAGGATGTTTCTCCTGCTACCGAGGAAGAAGGTGACTGCCAATGGTGGTGAGAAAAGTCACAGCCGCGCCGCGGATATGGTTTTCAAGAGGAGCAAATCGACCACGACACCGAGGAGGGGCATGGATACTGTTGATGATTTTAGCCCCAGAAAGAGAAATGGGTTCTGGTCATTTCTCTACCACCACAACAAAACCTCAAAGAAACTCGACAACAAGAGCTTCAGAGACAACTCTAAGATTTCTTCCTATTTCGTATCTTCTGCAACAACAACAGCAGCTGGGAGGGACAAGTCTTTGGGGACTCCGAGGAATAAAGCCGAAACAGAGGTTGAAGTTGATAGCAGCCCCAAATGCCAAGCCACAGCCTCAGCCTTAGCCTCTTCGTTTGAAGGGAATGTCTCTAGATCCAAATCTGTAGGCTGCGGCAGCCGGAGCTTCTCCGGCGACTTCTTCGAGCGAATCTCGACTGGTTTCGACGACTGCACTCTCAGAAGGGTCAAGTCTCAAAGAGAAGGCAAGCCTAAACACTCTTGAGCTGTTCGAAACGGCGCCGAGCGTGTCAAATGTGGTGGGATTTTCAGTGGGTTCATGATGACTTCATCTTCTTCAACATCTTCGTCTTCCTCGTACTGGGTCTCCTCAGCCAAAGACATGAACGGCGGGAAAGCAATGTCCGGTGGTCCCGGGGCGCTAGACCACGATGGCAGAAGCAGGAGCAGCTGGGGTTGGGCCTTCGCTAGCCCCATGAGAGCTTTCAGCAAACCCTCTTCGAAAGACGGGAAGAGGGACATTATTAGACAAGCCAATACTTCAGATAAAAAACACCACCCCTAACTTGTCTGCAATTCCTTCCTTGCTATCTGTCAGAGGTTGATGATGATCAAAATTCTGATGAAGATTATACAGCCCCCACCCCACCTTGGTGTCGGCAATGGTAGTGGGAGAAGCGTTCACTCAAGCAAAGGTGAATGGTTGCGATGAGAATTAGAAGGTTAGTTTGTCATTGTATGTTTTTTTGTGGGATCTATATTGACTGTATTAGCAAAAAAACAGAATTGTGACGGAAATTGGTCTCGGACATTGCGTTGGTAGCGAAATCGAAGTTTTAGTATCACATTGATAGTTTTTAAAATATGGGTGTCAGTTTAACCGTGTCACACGAGTTCAAATACCAGTGCTGTAAAAATCTCTATATACATACATCTCTTCATGTACTGTGCTTTGGTTCAACTTATTTGTTACTCATTCAGTAGCTACTTGCATTCAAATATCTCGGGGAGTAGGACCAATAGAAGTTGGTTCAGTTGGCTAAGAGCGGACTTGAGATGTAAACACATACAAGTTCGATCTCCGTTACCAATAATCCCTCATTGGTGGGTAATCTGTAAAATATCATTGAGCCTGTCTTGGGTGGGTCGCTGTGTGAGGGTGTGGTCTCTTGGGAGTATGTCTCCGGGCCTTCAAGAAGGGTGCCACCCCTCTCAAACATGGGTGAAATCTCCCCAGTCGGAAATCTGAAAGTCTCTAGGTCTAGTTACAGGGTTTGCTCTGACCCTGATAATGTAAGTAAACCTCACTCTTACCTAAATTTTTATGTACTACAAAACCCAGGAGTAGGCTTTTGAGTACAGCTTGATGTTAGTTTTTTAAAGCAATAGAAGAATTAGAATATAAAATTAAAACAAAACTGGAGAACGAAAAGTGACAAAAATGAAACATCTACTTTGTGAAAGACTAGTTGCTCGAAGTAGATGTCGTACTGTTTATTTGAAACCAGAACTCAGTGGATCATAATATTCAAAAATGGCTAGACCATACGTTTCCCCGTGCCGTTTCTGTGTTACTGATGGAGTCAACACTCATAAGTCTTCCTCCCCAAATTACAGGTAGAGACTCAAAGCGCAAGTCTTCCTTACCGAGTAAATGCAGAGACTCAAGCAAGTCTTCCTTGCCGAGTAAACGCAGAGACTCAAGCAAGTCTTCCTAGCAAAGCTCCAAGCTTCCGGCCATTAAAAGGACCATAGCTCTCTCACAAGTTCTGTATCCCACACCCAAATTCCTCCTTACAACTACGAATCTATCAAATCAGCTAGCAATGCCTTTGAGAAGAGAGAAAGTACTTCCCCGGCAACTGGTGCTGGTTGCAATAGAGGTGCTACTAGTATCATCCCAAACAGTGGCTAGAGAGGGTTGCCAAGACCAATGTGGCAATGTTAGCATTCCCTATCCGTTCGGAACAAAAGGGGGTTGTTACTATGATGAGGATTTCCTCATTACTTGTAACGACACTCATTATGACCCTCCCAAGCCATTTCTTCGAGTGAGCAACATTGAGGTCTCAAACATTTCCATTGATGGCAAGCTCTACATCATTCAAGACATAGCCATGGCTTGTTTTTACAAATCCGGTAAGCCGTGGGAAAACAACTTCAGCCCTTATCTCTCTCTGAAGAAGTTCTACATCTCCGACACGGACAACAAATTCATAGGCGTCGGTTGCGACACCAATGCCGAAATCCGGGGCTTCCAAGGTGATAGCTATCAGTACACAGGCGGGTGCATTTCAAAATGTGAGAGCATGTCCTTTGTTTCCAATTACTCATGCTCGGGTATAGGCTGTTGCCAAACACCTATTGCTAAAGGAATGACTTACTTTGACATAAAGGTAACTAGCTACAAAAATCAAACCGATGTATGGGACTTCAATTCCTGTAGCTATGCTTTCCTTGTCCAAGAGGGTAAGTTCAACTTCACCTCCGACATGTTGGGCAATTTGTGGAAAACCTCTCGGTTTCCGGTGGTACTCGATTGGGCAATTGGGAATGAAACATGCAGCAAAATCAAGAAAAATGAATGTAAGGTGAACAGCAAGTGTGTGGATGTCGACAATGGGCTCGGCTATCGCTGCGAGTGCAACGACGGTTACCAAGGGAATCCTTACCTATATGGCTGCACTGGTTAGTTCTTCACTTCTCAAAAACTTGAATTACAATGCTACTTTATCACCTACTTATTTGCTGGTTGGTTCATATCTGTAACTACTTTATATTTATGTTATGTTGTTTTGCAGACATCAATGAATGTGAGGATCCGGCGATTGCCAAGAAGTGCAAACAAATATGCATAAATACAAAGGGGAGCTATACTTGTGCTTGCCACAAAGGGTACCATAACAATGGCACAGCAGACTCGGTAGATTGTGTCGCTGACCGAACATTAGTTGTTCAAATTACACTTGGTAAGTGCCATAGCAATACTGTCCTCCGTTTGGTTATAGCATACATGTATTGGAAATGTGTAGGACTAATGATGCATAGATGTGTTGGAAATATAGGACTCGGTGTTGGTCTCATAACCTTGTTAATAGGCAGCTCCTGGTTGTACTTGATCTACAAAAGATGGAAGATCATGAAGCTGAAGGAAAAGTTCTTCATCCAAAATGGAGGAATGATGTTGAAGCAACAGCTTTCAGAACGACAAGGTGGTGACCAAAGGGCCAAAATATACACGGAAGACCAGCTTAAGAAGGCTACCAACTATTTCAGTGAAGCCAGAATCGTTGGCAAAGGAGGTTTTGGTACAGTTTACAAAGGGATTATAGCAGATGAAAGAGGAAAGGAAACAGTGGTTGCAATCAAGAAGTCCAAACTTGTGGATCGAAGCCAAATACAGCAGTTCATAAATGAAGTACTCGTGCTCTCCCAAATTAACCATAAGAATGTGGTGAAGCTCTTGGGTTGTTGTTTCGAGACAGAAGTACCACTGCTAGTTTATGAGTTTGTCACCAATGGTACACTATTCGACTACATCCACAACAAAAGCAAGGGATGCAACTTTGCTTGGGATATTCGTTTAAGAATAGCTGCAGAAACTGCTGGAGTGCTATCACACTTGCACTCTGAAGCTTCTATTCCCATTATTCACAGAGATGTCAAGTCCACAAACATACTCCTGGATGATAATCTTACTGCAAAAGTATCTGATTTTGGTGCCTCCAGATTGGTTCCCTCAGATCAAGCTCAGCTATCAACAATGGTGCAAGGAACTGTAGGGTATTTAGATCCTGAGTACTTGCAAACAAGCCAGCTGACTGACAAGAGTGATGTCTATAGCTTCGGGGTTGTTCTTGTGGAACTACTAACAGGAAAGAAGGCGCTTTCGTTCGACAAGCCAGAGGAGGAGAGAAATCTAGCCATGTATTTTCTCTCGGCGCTGAAGCATGATCGCTTGGTACAGGTAATTGATGGCTGTATTTTGAATGAAGCAAATATTGAGCAGCTGAAGGAAGTTTCTGTCCTTGCAAAGAGGTGTTTGAGAGTTAAAGGAGAAGAAAGACCAACCATGAAGGAAGTGGCAATGGAGCTCGAGGGACTAAGAAGGATGGTAATGCATCATCCATGGGTTAATAATGAGGAAACCGATGCACAGGAGATTGAGCACTTGCTTGGTGAAATAACAATGGAAACTTTTAGTCATGGAGAAGGTGGTGTTATGAGTTCTGGATATGATACCATGAGGAACCAGATCATATTACCAGCTGATGATGATGGGAGATAAATTGTGCCATTGGTGCTGCTAGTCCATTTGGCAATGTGCTGCTTCTCTGTGCTTTGTCTTGCTAGCATGATGAGGTCTGCTCTATGGAAATGTGCAGAATTCGTATTTTCTTTCTCATATTTGTCAATCTATACTTCTATAGTGGTGGGAATTGCACAGTGACTGCCATTTGTGTTCTGTGGAGTCTGTGACAAAAATCTGTCTATAATAACCCACTTTTCATTCATCTTTTTAGCCGATATGCTCGTGGAATTCTTGAGGTCGCAATCTAGACTAATGAAATTGTAATTGGATTATTGGTCTATATGAAACTATGCATAAGCTTGGGATAAATGACTTTTCAGCTGTAGTTTTTTTTTGTTTAAAACTGTTCTTGTTTCATAAACCAATTGATGGAGTGGAATATAAAGGGATAGGTTGATTGGAATCCATCAATCTGTTTTTGATCTAGAATCCACAAGAGGTTCTGGAATCCATCAGGAATTGAGATAAACTCAAAGGTTTTTTTTAATAAATCACGGTTATCAAATACAATTGATAGAGGTTCCTTATATAAGAGCAAAGAAACCATATGACAACTAATAATGAAACCTAAAAGCTCATGGATTAAAATAAAATAAAGTCCAAAACAAATTAATTAAAATAAAATAAAACAAAATAATAAAAATAAAACTTGAACATAATTAAAACAATCTTCTGGAAGCCCAACGAACTTAGATGTACGTAAATAATTTGTAACGATCAAACAGTTCTTCAATATTTATTTATCGTCGGAAAGCGACTCCTTTTGGTCTATATCACCAATTATATTACTGTGTAGTTGCGATAATTCTGATGTAATGTTAGGTCAACGTGTGAAACAACATACAGCTCATGATAAATTAACGTTTGTATCATTGGTTTTAAAAAGTTTGCATCACTATTTTTGGGTTGAAATGGTCCCATGAATGAGTAAACAAGTTTGATACGAGATATCTAGAGTCTGGGGATTCTGCCTTCTACTTAGCAACGAAGAAGAAACTGTTACCGAACAGAAACAATATGATTCTCCAACTTCTGCTAATAGGGTCAATACTAGTAGCCACAACAGCACAAGTAGCTGATCAATATGTGAAGCCTGGTTGCCAAGCTGCCTGTGGAAATGTTAGCATACCATACCCCTTTGGTACCACAGAGGCTTGTTCCCATGATCCAGAGTTCCTTGTAATTTGCAACACCACATATGATACTCCGAAACTATTTCTGACCGGAGGCACCGTTGAGGTCACAAACATTTCTGTTGATGGAAAGTTGAATATCATGCAATTCATAGCTCACGATTGCTACGAATCATCTGGTTCACCTACACAGAACAATTCTCCTTGGCTCCGCCTCTCCAAATTCATCATCTCCCACACCGAGAACTTGTTCATTGCAGTTGGATGTGACACTATTGCTAAAATCGGAGGCTACCAAGGCGACATCAAGAAGTACACAGGAGGCTGCATATCAACATGTTACAGCACTGACTATGTCACCAATGGTTCTTGTTCCGGTATAGGGTGTTGCCAAACATCACTTGCTAAAGGTGTGAGCTATTTTGTTGTGGATGTAAAAAGTTATTTGAATCATACAGAAGTTTGGTCTTTCAATCCATGCAGCTACGCTTTTGTTGTGGAAGAAAGCAAGTTCAACTTCTCCTTAGCTATGCTCATGGATTTAAAGGATGTTACAGTACTTCCTGTTGTGCTTGATTGGTCAATTGGAAATCAGACTTGCGAGCAAGTACTAGAAGGCAGCGCCTGTCAAGGGAACAGCAGATGTGAAAATGTCGAAAATGGATCTGGCTACCGATGCAAATGCAAGGATGGTTATCAAGGGAATCCATACCTCTCTAATGGTTGTCAAGGTATCCATCACTCGTCTTTCTTTATTCGGTTTACAAGTTTGAAGTGCAACTATGTTGAGACTTGAGAATACTAATTCTGTGTATTGACATTACTACATGTACAGATATTGATGAATGTGAAGATCCAGAACTCAATAACTGTGTACAAAGATGTGAAAACACAGAGGGAAGTCATAACTGTGTTTGCCGCAAAGGGTACCATGGCAATGGTATAAAAGGGCAAGAAGGTTGCATAGCTAACAGAACATTAGTTGTTCAAATCACTGTTGGTGAGTAAAGTTATTAATAACAGCCTACTCTTTATACTCCATTTGGTTATTTATTATGGTTCAAATATTATAGTTAATCAGTTATACATAAGGGGTGAAGCCAGAGAAGTTTATGTTTGAACATTTCTGAAAGCTAGTGAGGTTAATGCTCAGAACTTGTGGAAATGCAGGACTTGCTGTCGGCCTCCTATCGTTGCTTATGTGTAGCTCTTGGTTGTATCTGGGCTACAGAAGATGGAAGCTCATGAAGCTGAAAGAGAAATTCTTCAGGCAAAATGGAGGACTAATGTTACAACAACAACTTTCCATTCGACAAGGAAGTGGTGCCACTGCCTCTAACCAAACTGCGACAATCTTTAGTGCAGAAGAACTTGAGAAGGCCACCAACAACTACCATGAGACTAGAATCGTTGGTAAAGGAGGCTACGGTACAGTGTACAAAGGAATTTTATCAGACGGAAGAGTAGTTGCAATTAAGAAATCCAAAGTAGTTGATCAAAGCCAAATAGAGCAATTTATCAATGAAGTGCTGGTGCTTTCCCAAATCAATCACAGGAATGTGGTGAAGCTTTTGGGTTGTTGTTTTGAGACTGAAGTCCCACTACTAGTGTATGAGTTTGTCACCAATGGTACGCTATTCGACTACATCCACAACAAAAGCAAGGCGTGCATCTTTGCTTGGGAAACTCGTTTAAGGATAGCTGCAGAAGCTGCTGGGGTCCTATCATACTTGCACTCAGCAGCTTCTGTTTCTATCATCCACAGAGATGTGAAGTCCACAAACATACTTCTAGATGAAACACTGACAGCAAAAGTGTCTGATTTTGGTGCCTCCAGATTGGTACCATTAGATCAAGCAGAGTTATCGACAATGGTACAAGGCACGCTGGGGTACTTAGACCCCGAGTACCTGCACACAAGCCAGTTGACTGACAAGAGCGATGTCTATAGCTTTGGGGTTGTCCTTGTAGAGCTGCTAACAGGAAAGAAGGCGCTTTCGTTCGACAAGCCAGAGGAGAGAAATCTAGCAATGTGTTTTCTCTCTGCGCTGAAAGAAGATCGCTTGGTACAAGTGGTTGAGGAGAGTGTTCTGAATGGGGCAACTGATGAGCAGCTCAAGGAAGTTTCTAACCTTGCAAAGAGGTGTTTAAGAGTAAAAGGAGAAGAAAGACCAACCATGATGGAAGTAGCAAGCGAGCTTGAGGGACTGAGAAGGATGGTAACACACCATCCATGGGTTAATGATGATCAATTCAATGCAAAGGAGAATGAAAACTTGCTTGCCGAAATATCACTGATAACGTTTGGACATGGAGGTAGTGGCGATACGAGTTCCGGGTATGATACCACGGGGAACCACATCATAGTACCAGTAAATGATGGGAGATAATTGTGTGATTGTTTTGCTAGGCCTGCTGAGAATCTGTTCAATCAAAATGCTTGTAAAGTAGTAGCCAGAAAGCAGAGCCAGGATAGGAAGTGTTTCAATGAAGGATAATTTACTTCTTAAGGTTAATGTTCTGTGTATAACTTCTGACTAAATAAACTGACCATGTTCTCCAGTTTGGGATCTATACATGGACAGCTATTTTGCATGATTCTATACAGACCATGACATCCCTCAAAGACTGGTTTAGTTAGCATGTAAGATGGACGTTTCTTTTATGTATAAAAACACAGATTTGGAGTGGCTCTGTTATAGCAACTATGAGTCTACATCGCCATGCACCGCGTCCATTGCCACCAACCCTTCCCACACTTCTCCCTAAAGAGGCTAAAAGGGAGGAAGTTACCAATGCCACATACAATGGGTTGACTTCTTCAAGGACTTGGTTTACCCGTCTTTCCTTGCGGAAGTTGGAATAGCTATGGACTGCATGCTCCAACACAATGGGTCATAGAAGAGGTCCCCCTACTGTAGTGTATCTTCATCCTGCAAAAACATGGAAGGAAAAAGTTATGTTACAACTCAAGACGCTCAAAACCTTCATAAAACTTCCTGAAAGAAAATGCTGGTCATACTTCTTTCAGAAAATGTCAGAGGAAGCTCCTCTTCTACTGTCGCTATCTGATCCGACCACCCAGGGTCACCCATCTTATGTTTTGAGCCTTCCCTCCTAGAATCCGCGGATAAGTTGTCTTCATCTATACCTCGATACAAGTGTTTCATTATGAAAAGGGCAGTATCGTTATCCCTCCAATAGTTTCTGCACAAAAAGAGTTTACCAATCAAATGACGGGCAGATAAAAAAAATAGATGTGTTTTGTACACAAACTGACTGGAGGTACCACATCTATATAATTCACATGCTTATAGAAGAAATGGGCACAGAAAGTATAGAAGATCTGGCTTTTTTGTTACAGTTCCACTTGTATAATTAATTACCTCTTTCCTTATTTCATTGAAGGGATCATTTTATTCCTCTCTACCCATATAACATTCATGAAAATAAAACAGAAATGATATGATTTCATAAGTTTAACTTGGTAAAAAAACTTATTGACTATGTAAAAATATAAACAAAATGTCAGTTTTCAATATGAGAAACATTCGACGAGAGTTTGATCCATAAATTCTGTACAAGTAACAAGTCCAATTGTACATGAAAACATTTCAAGCGGGGACTTACGTATGTGCTCCAATTGCAGAAATATATGGATGTTCAAATGTCTTGTCCTGCATTATCAATGCGAACGTAATTTAGTAATCAGAAAAAGGGTGGCTGAATGCTTGCATGTATTTCTACAAGAGTGAAAGAGTGCTCGGTTACGCACTTGAAGCACATGATCTATCCTTCCTACTTCACTTCCAGTTATCCTTTCCATCATAAGAGTACCATATGATCTCTCCTGTTGTTCTTCGGCATTTTCTGCTGCTTCTGTGATTTATAAAAAGAAACAACATGGATGCAGTAATCTTCTGAAAAAAAATGATGGATAAGAATAGCAATACTACACTTAATCATTACTACTTTAGGGTTTGAAGTACCCCCAAACTCTTTTTTTTCTTTTCTCTCCATAAGATGAAGATATCCTTCATTCTATTTGTCACTATCATTGGGAAGAGAAAAAATATCTATTACCTTCTAGGATATCCGTGTTTCTTGACTGGCAAACTGTCAAAACTTTAACCTGCATAACCAGAGTATTTCCCTTAGAATTGCAATAACTCTACCCATAAGCACACATGCAATCGAGTAACATAAAATACCATTAAGTAGGCAGTTGATAATAGAAAGAAGATGATATGAACTTTGAAAAGTATAACGGAACGCACTTTTACGAAATTTAGACGATCCATTACTGCTTGAGAACGAGCAGCTAAATCTTCAGTAAATTCCTGCACTTCAGTGTATGAGAGAGATAAAGACAGAAAAGTCTTCCATGATTCTGTATATGTTAAATTGCTCTACCTGAAATCCAATATGCAACCTTTTTCCACCTTTGTGGTAGGGTATAATAACAGGTCGCCTGCCAAAGTAATCTTTACACACAAGTGGCTCTATTCTGTGTTTAAATAGGAGAATAGTCATATAAACTGTTCTACATCCAACATAGATTGTATACAAGAAATAACAATACTTATCAAGAAACACACTATTGAAAGGTATAACTTATTTTAGATATTCAAGTGCAAATGTTCAAATAAAGCAAAAAGAAGACTGGAAGTGATCTTTAGTTGTGTGCCTCAGCTTTAGTACAAATCTTATGTGTGACCACAGGTGATCTCCAATGCAGATGCTTCATTACATTAAAAATAATTATATTTAATATACACGGGTATTTTCAACATAAATTTTGGTATTAGAATTTTATAATAGATTGTTTTTGTGTCACTCAAGCTTCCATTTGACTACATCCACCAAGTATATGAGCCATAGCCCAAATGATATTTGATAATGTGTTGGTGCAAATTAGATTTCATATTACATATTTCAATCAAGAGGGCTGAAATGCAACAGACCTGTATGCAACAGGATCAAAGGGGTGAAATATGTTGAACATTTGGCGACAAGCTGGCATCTCCTCAGTTATATTTTCCTCTTCCCAATAGTCTTTCCCTTTGCCTGGAATAAAGAGGAATTAGAGCAGATTAAATCTCTGACTCAGAAACAGAAACATCTAAGCTACCAAACCCTGGACAGCCACCAGCCTAGCACCATAATACGACAACAAGATTTACAGAGGAAACAAACCATTTAACAGAATCAACACAAAATTCAGCATATATCTAAATTCAAAACTTCATGCTATCACATTTGTATAATCATATATAAGAATCAAACTTACATAGAGAGCACTATATATGGGCAAGAACCAGCAAGTAAAGCATATTAAGACATATATTGATCATTACCAATTCCAATACGAATATTACGAAGGGCCAAGAAGACCCCAAGGGGTGATCCAACTGCAAAAAATGTATCAACCTGAAACATGGAGTTAAATGCAATGAGTAACAGAGTCCATGATAAGATCATATCTATTTGACCATTTGCATTCACAGAAAGCTATCCAAATTATTTAAACTTTCCACATAAATGAATTCAAAACTTTGTTTTTTTTGCATATCCTACACTGGGAGATACATGAGTACATAATACAGGAATAAATTTCTTCTTCTTTTTTGCACCTTGAATTCAAGTTTCGTGTATTTGATACAAGGGGTATAACTTTGAGTTGAGCCATCTTGCCTGGGAGGCAATTTCTCCGAGATTGAACACTGTGGTGTAGTTGCAAGAACCTCTTCATTTCCTATGAAGGTTATACATATTATTTCACAAGAAGCAAAAGTAAATGAAATAAATGATGTAATAAACATCAGAGATCACATTGATAAAATCCTGGACTACCATCTCTAACACCACATTTGGTTTCCAGTTCTGCTATTTTGGCTTTTAGAGAATCAATCTGGATCAGAAAAAGAAAATATTATAGAAATACAAAAATCCACTCAATTTATACCTAAACTAAATGTTCATAGAAAAGATAGGTAGACTGTATCATCTCTTTATATATCTCACCTCCTCCCTCAGTGATTTGACTACTTTGTCTTTATTGCCTGTTTCTTCACGTACTTCTTCAACCACTTTCTCTATGTGATCAACTGGGACCCCACATTCCATGATAGTAGTTCCATCCAAGACATCCTGTTTAAACTCATCACTAGCTCCCAAAACTGATTCATGCACATAATTGTTACCCTGTGTTTCCTTCGGATCCCTACGAGCTGCATTGAACTCATCCAAATCTAATGTCTCACAACTCACAGCATTAAACACATTTTCAGCATTTCCCTCCTCATTCATTAATAAACTTGGTTGAGCATTCAAGTTTCTTTCAAGAATTGAACCCATGTCATCACTTCGATTATATACAAAAGAGACTGCATCTCCCAAATTAGTAACAGAGTGATCAGTAGGCGATTGATTGTTCATATCAGGAGAAGCTTCCTTATCACGAGAAGATTCATCATTTCTAGCATGTTCTTTGTACATCCATTCCATTGGGAATGGGGAGGACAAATTTTCTTGATGACATAGGATATCATAAGAGAGGACACTTCCCAAAGAATGACCATATATGGAAACCTGCATGGACGTAAGAACAAAGATCACTAAACTTGATTTCAAACTATTATGGCCATTCCTTATCTAACTGTTTTTCAACCACGTACCTTTCCATCATAACCTGGATTCCTCCTACGAAATTTTATATACAACCGATTTAATTGGTTCGACACCTGGTCAGCAAAAGAAAAAAGAAACGAGCGCAATGAAAATGCCACCATTTATGTCCAAGAAAACATTCAGAAGAAACTACTCACAACAGCATCACAAGTTTGTGAGGAAAATATAATGATAATCTAACAACCAAATATGCCCTACCGAGTTGATGATGTCCTGACAATATATGGGGCTCATGTAATATAACACATCATGAACAGTCGCACTCAGCATGACACGCAAACCCTTCACACCGTCTAAAGTACATTTGTCCACTGCACTTTCACCACTGAGCTTCAAACCCCTTCTCCACTGAAATGCAAATAGCAATTTATTAGAATATAATATAAATTGTGTCACACAGAAATGCAACAGGAGAGTTTTGGTACCATACTTGAATTAAAATGGATCACAGAAAACTCTCCTGTTTCATGCTTTATGAGATGATTTTAGTTATAGAATAGTATCAAGTTGTCAGTTTTGGAATAGTTATTATATGCAAGAAATAACTTGCCTGGCATGGTATGAAAAGAACCCGCTGAGTATCACGTTGGTGTGAAGTAAGGTGTGTTTCAGAAAAACTTGCTGTTATATGGTGAAAATTACCAACGTCATCCACCAAATTGGATTTTTCCAATCTTTGACCAATACCATGAACCATGAACACAAGATGTCGAACAGGAACCTAAACGAGAAATGCAACATTATTCACTATCACTTACAAGCAAACTGCAGCAGCGAAAGTTATCAGCCACAAATAAACAAAAATATGAATACAAGAGTTCACAGTTACAAGCAGCCGATTTAGGAAAAAGATAAACAGCTCAAAAACTGAAACATACTCAAGCAACGCACTTTTTTATCTTTAAAAATCTAAAAATTTAGGTGAACAAGCTTTTGCGGCCTGTAAAATAGAGCAAACACCCTCAGATAGTAATATACCATGTTTGATTATTCAATTATTCTTAAGATAGTTATAATGATCTGATACACAAAAGGCAGTACGGTTCTAGAAAAATGGATCACATGAATTTCTACTTCATGGATATCTCTAATTGTTTTGAGATTGGCATTATATGGATTATGAAACTAGTCAATCGCATTGGCAGCAATTCGAAGCCTACACACTTTACTATGACTGGAGTTTAATACCATGACTACCCGGGCCTTGTGGTAAATCACAAAATGACAACCCGTTGACATGCAGCTCACGGGAGCCATTCACCCTGCTATGTGTTTTTAGTTACAGATATAGCTATCCACTCCCAGCTAATTCTTCCTAACTATAGATCACTAAGATCTGTCCAACTTCATTTGTAGGAAAAATGCACATATTATACAAAGGTTCTATGATGATTCTTTACAGAGGCAGAAAAATTCAATACATCTTTCTTTAAAAGTGAAACAGTCATACCCGTGAACAATAATCATCCATTTTCTCCTCCTTCTGCTGACGTAATTCATTCTATTGAAAAAGAACAGAAACAAAAACAAGTAAGCAAGAGGATAAGTTGCTTTGTACAGGACTCTTAGTTAGAAACTGATAATATTATTTTGGTGGAGATCAGGACACAGCAGGACTGGTATGTCAACAAACCATGACTAAAATATACTTTTATGAAATGCAGGAGCTAATGACACATTCTGTCTCGACACTAATGACAATATTGATGTGCCACACAAGATCTGAACATAGCTGCCATGAGACTCCATTCCAGTTGCTTACACCTACCTATCAAGACCATATGCAAGTAAACTTGAAAACTATCATGGTGTCAACAGTAATGTTTCTATTGTCTTTTTCCTTTCTCTTATAGCAATAATGAATTTTACGATCATGCCATGTCGAACAGAATTCAGAATTCCACTAAACTTCATTTCAACTATCTCATATTCAAACGTCCAGTACAATCCAAATTATAGACACCAAGAGATCGAGATGACATCAAAGAACAGCTCACACAAAAACAAGAGTAGATATGAGCATAAATAAAGGATGCAGTATCACAACATTTTCCCTGCAACCACTAACCTGAGTGGGTTTTGGAGAGAGAGATGCAGAATATCCACGCCGTAACTTGATTCCATTTCCGCTGAAAGAAATGACATTAGTAAAACCAGAAGCATCTGCATTGAGCCAAGCCTCCCATGTGTTATCTTCTCCAGTGAAAAGTGCATGCATTCCCTAGAAGTGCATTGCCAACATAAGTTTAACACAATAATGACCCATAGAAATTGTATGCAACACCAAAATTCTTACATAGATAGAGCCTTGCAAATCAACTCGAGCTGCAAAAAGTCCAGAGGGCTGAAAAGTTCTGCGATGCCAAACCTGCATAAGAAGATAAATTTAATCTCCTTATGAGACTGCGCGTATGAATTCTAAAATTGAAATGAGTCAATCTTTCATACATGTACACACACATTGAAGGTGCAGGCTGCAGCGTCTTCATATGTTTAAAATTTGTGATATATTTCATATATAAATAATCCCCAGATTTACATGAAGTATGGCAGATACCACGCTCACACATATGAAACCTTGAAAAAAGGAGTACCAACTAGAAAATCAGTGCAACATGTAGATAACACATCGCAGTATGAGGCAAACCTGGCTACGATATGCATTCTCCAATTGTTCAGAAACATCTTCACGAAGTGGCAGCCAATCAACCCCTTTACGAGCAAACCAGTGGCCTCTTAAGACACGCCGGTTTTCTCCATCCCAATAAACCGGGAAACAATGCCGCTTCACTAAATCTACCTGCATCAATTATTCAGCTCAAATGATTATCCCAAGTCTACTTAGAGTTGGATCATCATTTCAGTTTCAAGGAAAAGTAGGCATACTTCATAAAGCCCTCCCTTAACAGGGACACCTACTCTCTCTTCCTCCTCATCACACAACGGAACCGAACAAGCCCTCTCTAGTGAAGAACTCTTCTTCGCATCCACTTTCTTACTGGAGCTAGGCTGCTCTTTCGGACCTTCACTACATTCCGCATACTCTTTCCACCAACACGAAAGCAACTCTTCCTCCCTCTACATTGCGCAAATCAAACCAATTACAACATAAACACCACGAATTCAGCTCTCAGATAATAATAAAACAACCAAACCTGCAAAAACGAGGCCTCAATTGCCAGAGAGTCCCTCATGCCGAACCGAAAGTACTCCCCCTTCCCAACTATCTCAGTCCTCGGAACTGAAGCAGCCGGCTCTGCAAAAATCACACGTCAATCGTCAACCGCGAAACTCAGTGAAACTAAACCCGAATGCTGACGTAGCCTAGCTTACCGTTCTCTCCCAACGGGACCTTGTTGAAGTACCACCGCACATCGCCGCCGTCGGACGGGCTCGAAGTCTGTGCTAGATACTTCTGGTGGCCCTTACACTGCTCAATCTCATCCTCCAATCTCCGAATGTTCGATGGCGTGTTCTTCAGCAAATCCGGGTGCGACTCCTCCGCCGAACGCCGCGCGCCGGAATCCTCCGCCATGATCGAAGCTTCTCAGCGAGGTAAGGCACGCATTAGAAAAACCCTAGCTGCTCGGATTTTGAGGTTCAGAGAGGAATTAGGGATTGGAGAAATTGCGGGAGCCGAAACGGAAGTGGAGAAGGTGAAGGCAAGACCGCAATGTGTGCGGCAATTGCGGGATGAGAAGAAAGAAGAAAAAATAAAAGTGTGGAAATTTCATGACCGGGGAGAGAGGAAGGTGAGATTCTTACAGAGAGGAATGACAGCTTTGAATGGCAGGTGGGTTACAACCGCTGCACCTCGATTTGGCGGTTGCGTGCCATTTCCTTTTTCTTTTCTGCTCTCTATCGTTATCTTCTTATATAATTTTTTTTCAAATTTATTGTTAATTTATAATTTATTTTTCTTGAGACAGACTTTGTTTAAGTATTAATTAATCAAACTGGAATATACCTGTCCAGTTTTACGATCCACACTCTATTGAGCAATGCCAACAGAGTTGATATTTTGAAAGAAAAAAAATTAGAGATTTATTAACTTTTAAGTTAAAAATTTGCTCACCATAATGCCTAGAGAATTGATAAATTTTAGAGAGAGTATTAACCAAAGGGTGTGTCTATCCGCTCCCCACAAATTAATTTGTTAACCTCGTATTCTCTTCTTACCTATTTATATATTTTTAATTATGAATTTACTTTATTAACTCATTTACAATACTTAAAATACTATTTTTTTAATTTTATTTTGTTCACCTTACATTCTTTTCTCATTCTACATATATTTTTTTTAATTTTAAATTTGGTTTGTTCAAATGACCTAGTTGAAAACAGATCTGACGCCAATAAAAAAAACGAAAACAGATCTGACGCCAATGAAAAAAACGAAAACATGTAAATGAGCAATAAGACATGTAAATGTACATACAAAATTGACACAAAAATAATGAGTAAATAAATAAATGAAGCATCAACAAAGAAAAAAATGAGAAATGCAAATAGTTCACCTCAATTTCAGATTGATTGATTCTAGTGTATTCAGACTCAATAAAATGATCGATTGTGATAAATTCTACGTTATTGTCTCTTATTGTAATTTTACATCGGATTATTTTAGTATTCCAATCAATCAATAATATGTGTGGTGAAAAAGTGATTTATGAGGCAGCAATAAACACACATTTAATTAAAACTTAACTAAATATACAATTTAGGAATACTGCTATAACAAAAGTGTAAATATTTTATTTTAAATTTATATATTGACAAATTTAGCAATATATTTAACTATACTACTCGATATGCTCTCATGAATTTAAACTCTTCACACCATATCATATTTCATAAGTGAATAAACAATGATTGTAAACTATAAAATACGGATTTCACTCTTTCCATCATAATTCTCATTATTCAAGCGAGGATGACCATTAGTGCTGACTCTATAAACACGCTTATAACTTAGAACTAACAAATATGACCAATTAGAAACCACACAGCCAAAAGATATAGAATCATGTAACAAATACCACTGAATTAGAAGACAACTGATCTAAAACTAAATAGTAAATGTTTCGCTCTAAGAGCAAATGCATCATAAGAACCAATATGCAAAGGCAAAATGTTAGTTTTTGTCTCTTGATGGTGTCTTGAAATTTTCATGCACCCTAAAAATCTAAAGAAAAAAAAAACAAGATTAAGCATGAGCTCATTGTTGAGATATAAATCTCATATTGGAAAAAATAAGACATTATTTGTAGTTTATAAGGGTTTGGATTGCTCTTTTCATGATCAATTGGTTTTGGAGTTCAACCATAGACTATTTTATCATGATATCAAAGTGGGTTACCCACGTTATCCCCGCGTCCATGTGTGTTAGCGTTACCGGTCATACGCACTCCACGTCATCTCCAGATGTTGTCCATGTGTTACGCTTGAAAATTCGCCACACGTGCGGGACGTGTTGAGATATAATCTTATATCGGGAAAATGAGACCTTACATGTGAGCTTACAAGGATTTGAGCTACTCTCTTTATTGTCAATTGATTTTGGATGTGTTGATAAAGTAGTATAGAGTTCAACTCCAAAACCAACTGGTCATGAAAAGAATAGTCCGAACCCCTATAAACCAAAGACAAAGTCCAATTTTTTCGATGTGGAATTTTTATTTCAACACGCTCCCGCATGTGTGACGAATATTCAAGTCTAACATGTGGACAACATTTAGGTTGACGTGAAGTTCGTGTGGCCTTTAGGTTTCACACGTGGACGTGGGTAACCCACTCTGATACCATGATAAAATAGTTTAGGATTCACATCCAAAACCAACTAGCTATGAAGAGAGTAGCTCAACCCCTTATAAACTACATACAATGTCTTATTTTCTCGATGTATTATCTCAACACCCACCAATAACAGTCTAAACTCCATGAAAAGATAGACCATCCAAGTGTTAGCTCTGTGCTTCTAACACATTTCATTCCAACCGCATCTTCAGAGAATCGAACTTTGTAACTTATGTTGATACAATCACCTCGATTGTCTATTCGTATTCTTTTCAAGTGGTATGAGAGCTCTATCTTCCACTTCATGCTAGAGTTACTTTTAAGGGATAATGACGATTAACTACAAATATTAAAAATTAGTGTCCATTAGGTCTAAAAACTTTTTACACTACCCATTCCAACATTTTATGCCAAAATTACTGTTTTCTCCTCGTTCTATTCAACTACCACTGCTTCCTTTATTTTTCTCTTATCTGAGAAAGCTCTCTTCCATTTCTCTCTAGCTGGCGACCTTAATCTTTGCTTCTATCATCTTCAACGCCACTCGGCTTCATGATCATCGAACCCTAGGCCGACTCCGATATGCTATCATAGCTCTGATTTGCTACAACCTCACACCGCCACACCAAGCTCCGATCTACTTCTATTTCACGTCAAGAAACACAACATGCCGACGCCAAAGGATGCAGACCACGACGCAAAAAGCTTCAGGCCGAGAATATTCGAAATAAAAAATGAGATTCCAAATCCAATCTGCCGTGGCGATGAACTGCCAAACCAGATCGTGTTCATCAAGGACTTCAAGGGAGCAATGTCATTGTAGAGCTCACGTGCTCTTCTCTCTGCTCGACGACAAAGCTAAACCCAGCCTCGACGACAAAATCAGATCTAGCCCGTGTGGCCTCGACAACGACGGCTGAGTCCCAGCCTCGACGTCGAAGTCCCAGCCTCTCTATATGTTTCTGTCTCTCTTTCTCAAAAGTTGTGTATTGATGTTTACTAACCCCAGAAGTAAGTTTATTAGGAGTAGTAAACTTGGTTTTGGTGTTTTGAGTCACTGGATATGAATGTTGATGTTTATGATGTGTATTGACTCACTGAATTACTGGATATGAATGTTGTTGTTTATGATGTGTATTAATGTATACTAACCCTAGAAGTAAGTTTACTACTCCTAGCAAACTTGGTTTTGGTGTTTTGAGTCAGGTTTTTAGGAACATAAGTAAGTTTACTAGGAGTAGTAAACTTGGTTTTGATGTTTTGAGTCTGGTTTTTGAGAACATAAGTAAGTTTACTAGAGGTAGTAAACTTGGAATTGAATGTTTATTATGGTCAGCAATTCTGGCCCCAAGATTCCGATGACCAGAATCCGGTGATAGTCGATCGGTGACCGGAGTCTGACGGCAGGTGACCAGAGTCGATGAGGTTCCGGTCAACCCTTCTCTCTAAGCATATTTAAGTGGTGAAGGGTATAATGATACTAAAATAATATAGGTTCTAAAGAGTTTAGACCTAATATGTACAAATTCTCTTTTGAAAGTTCAAATGGTCATTTTTAAAAAAAAAGTTAGAATGAGAAGTAAGACGCCAAATTTTTCAGTGAATGAACATTTTTCCTACTTTTAATTTGGACCAATTTTTACGCTGTTGTTCACGGAGGTTTTCAGTTTGTAGTTTGCTTTGGCTCTTACAGAAAAGCAAAAAAAACTACAAATTCCGAGGTGTGGTAATATGTATTATTATGGGCCTTTGGTGAGTATCCGTGAACATGCCCATGTATATATTAGCCCAACAATTTCCAACCCTAAACTCGAAGGGCGGGTCAGATAAAAGGCCCCGACCCTTATTTAACTTGCCCTTAAACCCTGGGAATCCTACACGTAGAGAGCCACAGCCACAGCCTCGGTGCGTATCATCCTTTCTGATCTATATCAACTCTCTCCCTCTTCTCCCACCCACTCACATTTTTTGCAAACCCTAGATTCCTGCCCTAACTGATCTCATAGAAGATCTTCTGCAACTGATTTTGATCCTATGGCGGAGGAGGAGGTTCTAGTAGCCGCCGCGAGCCCTAAGCCGTCGGATCACAAACGCAAGCTCGACGAATTGGAGCCCGAACAGGAATTGGACATCCAACCGCCGCCTAAAAGCTCCGGCGAGCTTCAGGTCTCGAATGCGGAGCCCGATGCTGCCAATGAAGTTGATGCGTCACCGCCGTCGGATGAATCTGACGCCAAACGGCCGCGTCTGGATGAAAACTCCGATGATATAGGTAAACTTTTAGCTCTCGATTTTGATTTCTAGGGTTTCTGGATCTTTCTGTAGCTACATGGAAATATCATTAGAGCTTTAGGAGATGATAATTTGCGTAACAGTTTTCCTGATAGAGCTGGATTATGAACTATGAAGCTAATTGTGAAGCAACTAATTATTCCTTTTTATTATGGAGTCTCGTGTTCCGGTTCTTAAGAATTTGCTTTGAATTTGATGATGTCAGCGAGAGCGAATGGTCACCAGGAGAAGTTGGTTGATACTCGAAGGGAGAATGACGGTGAAGAGGTAGTTCCGGGCCCTGAATTTGTTGACCTCACGGAAACAATCACTGCTCCTGCCCAGCCTGCATTTGTGGACCTCACGGAAACAACAGTCGATGAACAACAAAATGGCACTAATGGCGAGACAAGTGATGCCCAAAAGCCTTCGGTTGAGGATTCTGCTGCGGACGGAGCTCAGGAACCCCCTCAAGAGGAGCCTCAGTCATATTCCGCAGAGCAAGGGGATGTTGTCGTTGAGCAACCAGAGCAAGGGGATGTTGTTGTTGAGCAACCAGAGCAAGGGGATGTTCTCGTTGAGCAACCAGAGCAAGGGGATGCTCTCCCTGAGCAACAAGAGCAAGGTGGTGATTTCTCTAAGCAGCAAGAGCAAGGGGATGCATACTCTTCTCAACAGGATGAACTTTCTGAAAATGATGCTGTCACACACAGAATGGAGGTTCCTAACAATAAGGTCTGCTGAATATGCCTAAATTTATTGTGCTGATGATTTATGCAATGCGAATATTATGTACATCATGTTGTACTGCAATCGCGTTACCTTCGATGTTATTTGAATTGGGAACCAACAGTCAAACTTTAACACTGTTGCATTATCTGCATCCCTGCAACAGTCAAGA
The DNA here is from genome assembly GCA_951800085.1 of Comarum palustre. Taxonomy (NCBI): domain Eukaryota; kingdom Viridiplantae; phylum Streptophyta; class Magnoliopsida; order Rosales; family Rosaceae; genus Comarum; species Comarum palustre. The sequence goes on from OX637583.1 coordinate 22,021,700, forward strand.
CTTACCTTTACTTTTTGAGTAATCCCACAGTTAAAGTAGGTTGAAAACTGAAAAGAGAAGAGATCCATATACTGTGGTATTCTTACAATAGTATTCAATTGCAGGTTGGGGTTCTGATTGGCAAGGCTGGGGATACTATTCGCTACTTGCAATACAATTCAAGAGCAAAAATTCAAATCACAAGGGATGCTGATGCAGATCCGTATTCTACTACAAGGCCTGTAGAGATAACAGGAAGTTTGGAAAGTATCAGCAAAGCTGAAAAGCTTATAAATGCTGTTATTGCAGAGGTTTGGTGCTGTATTTGACTCAGATTTGCTGTGCTTTACTCTTAAAAGTACTCATATTTGGATATGTATATCTTCATATTGTGCTGAATTCAATGTACCTTTTTGGTAGGCTGATGCGGGGGGTTCTCCTTCTCTGGTGGCTAGGGGTGTTGCTACCACGCAGGTAGTTGCAGCTGCAGAACAAATTCAGATACAAGTACCAAATGAGAAGGTATGTTCTATTAGTGCTCTTTTGGTGGCTCTCCTTTGGATAATGCTGTATGTAAGACATTTCTTTTATTTTCCAGGTTGGATTGATAATAGGCAGAATGGGAGACACCATTAAAAGTCTGCAGGCCCAAACAGGGGCCCGTATTCAGGTAGTTTATTTTGTATGCCTTTGCTTTGTGTTTTGATGCATGTTATAACAGTGTTGCTTATTTTTGGTGGCATCTCGTCTCGACTGACCTATCCTTTTGTACTTGTTAATTTAGCTGATCCCTCAACATCCTCCAAAGGGTGATGAATCCAAAGAAAGGACAGTGCGAGTAAGTGGCGATAAGAAGCAAATTGACATGGCCAAGGAATTGATAAATGAAGTTATGGATCAGGTTAGATCTTGGCCTGATGGTTTTCTCTTTTAAACTGCAACTTCGTTGGTGTAAATTTGTGATTGTGTTGCTGTGGGGGTTATTTTTATATTTATGGGCAGTGATGTTGTTATTAGAGCTATTGTCAGTGCAGTGTTTTGAGTTCTCATGCCTTGTTCCCCTTTATGATCTTGTATTCCCTCTTTGCATGTTCCTATACAGCAATTGGCTGGTTTATTTTGAGATTTGTGTTTGGGAGTGCCACTAGGAATCTTCCTGGAGTATTGTTCACCATATGGTCATTATGCAGATGCTATTTAATTATGGACCATAGAATTAGTTGTGGATAAATTATATCTGATTGGAGCCATTTTAAGCTGTGCCAGCAAGCTCATGATCTACTGGCGTGACTCTTACGTAGAAATGAATCTCTGGTGTTTGGATGTCTTAGATGCAATACGTTATGGCCACTTGGTCAGTACATAGGTATAACTATGATCATCTAGTTCATTGTACATGCCCTATGCAATTTCTGAGTACCAATATCAGAAGATTGATTAAGTTATAATTTCCTTTGGCTACAAATGTATATGGAATGATTAGCTGTTGAATCTTTGCATGCATGTGACACCGTTTGATCAATATGAGGAAACACTGTTACATTATATTCCATGGGAATAGAGCCTGAACCTTTGATCCTAAGACTGCAATATTGATGAATGATGTATGCCAAGGTCACTTAAAATGCTGTTAGGAAGATCATGTATTGAATCAAAGATGCCGGTTGCCATGATTTTTTGTGTTGAAGGTGCCAATTTCGAGTTGGTTGGCTTTAAAAATGCAGATTGGCTATTTGCCTTGTCCATGGGGTCAGCATGGCTTAGACAACAACTATTCATTCTCATCCACTGAAGAGAGGTATCAGGCTTATAACTCACAATTGCAGGATGTTTATAGTTGGTAAGATTGCTTTGAGACCTGAAAGTAGAAAGTCATAATTCAGTAAGACTATATTATAGTAGCCTTAGTGCTCATAAGCACCTCCCTTGTACTATGTTTTAGATGTCTATGGAAAATTCTTTATATTACTGGTGACTTGTTTAGATATTTGCTTCTGTATTCAAAGTATATGGGAAAATTTGACCTCGATTGCATGCTTTTAGTGCACAGTGTCATTCTAAAGTTAGGATAGATGCTATAGTATAATATACGTGATCCCAATACATGTGTAAGCCATTTGAGTCAAGTTGATATGTACTGAAACATGTTGCATGTATACATCAATTAGAGTTTACAGTCAGAAATAGTAATCAGTTAAGTGAGTTAACCATGTTTTTCCATCCATTGCTAAATTTGGGGGGGATCTTGACTTGTCAAATTCGATTATTAAAACTGTCGAATGCTTGAGTTCGTTGTGTTGTCATCATATATTGGAGTAATTAGTTTTTGGCCTATTTGACTAGGAAGTACTAGGAAACCAAATCTGAGTTAGCATAATAGTGATAATGCAGAAGGGTTATCTTGCTGCTAATTTGCTGCCCAAAGTTATGGAAGGATAATTGCAGAATAAATCCAAGCATTACTAAAACTTGACCATTGCATTGAAAATATAGTTTGAGTAGTAGTGGTTCATGATCTTAGACATTATGTATAACATCGCTGGAGACTGCCAAAGGGGTTGCAGAGACATTTCTCAAATTATCTTTATATCTCTCAAATAAATATGTTCTAATTTAACATGTCCCATTCTTTGTACTTGGCTGATAAGAGAGGGACTGTGGTGCTAGATAAATTGTTTTATGGCTTAAATATCTTTTCTTTGTTGAGTATATTTCAGTTGAATTCTTTGGTGCCCTACAATTTGCCTTATATATTTGTGTCCATTTTCTTCTGATATCACTACGTAGGGTGGCAGTTATATGCTGTTTGTTGCCCCTGATCTCAATATCAGGGTTGTTAATGTCAATTTCACAATTGTTCTCCATATGTGCTCATTTCCTTCATTTAATAGATGCCCCAGAGCACTTGAATTTTAAGAGCAGGAGATGTGGTTAAAGAAGCAACTTCTACATTCATATTTTTTTTATTTCTTTTTTAAAAGTTCATATTATTTATTTCCCTGTATTGATGATTTCTTTCTATGATTTCCTTTGAATAGAATGTGAGGACATCCAGTGGTTTTAACCATCAGGCTCATCGGTCCCATGGACCAGGTGGTCCTCAATGGGGTCCACGAGGTTCTCGTCCATCCCATCACTCTTCATACGATTATCAGCAACAACGAGGACCGTACCAGTCCCGTAATACTCAGTACCCTCCTACATTTGGAGGCTACCCTCAACATATGGGTCCTAGAAGTGGCTTTGGTCCTGGTTGGGAAAGGCCACCTCCAAACATGCAGGGGATGCCTCATGGCGGTGGTTATGATTACTATGGTGGACACGGAGGGGAAGCCCCAGCACAACTTTCTGTTCGTGGCCCTTCTCCCAACCCTGCAATGGGTGGACTTCCATCCCAAGCAAAGTACAATTATGGACATCCACATGGTTCAGACTATAGGCATCCGGCTTCTTATTCTCATTCTGCACCTCCTCAGCACGGCTATGGGCATGGATATGAAGAACCAAAATATGTTAATCATGCCCCAACGCAGCAGCCCTATGGAGGACATGGAGCTTCTCAGCCGTATCCACAAACTGGTGCGCAGTCAGGTTATGGTCCGCAGCAGCATTTTGGTAAGCCACCAGCATATACCATGCCATCTCAGGGACCACCTCCCCAGTCTTATGGTGCCCCTCCTGTTGCTGGCCAACCAGGAGAAGTGGTGTATCAGACCCCAGCTCAGTCATATGGTCAGAATGTCCCAGCCCAACAGCCATATCCATATGCATCCACTACACCTGCACAGCAGTCTTATGCTCCTTATGGTTCTGTCCCAGCTACTGATGGGTATATTCAGCCACCAAATGCATCAAGCGGTGGTTATCCACAGCAAGGAGGTCAGCCTGCACCTGGTTATGCACAAGCAGCTCCAGCAGGGTATGCACAATACCCAACAGCCCAACAAGGGTATCCCGAGCAACCTGGTTCATACACTGGGCAGGGTTATGGGTACCAAGGGTCTCAAGATCCTGCCTATGGAGGTGTCTCTGCACCTGCCTATGGTGCAGCTCCAGTTGCGCAACAGGGCTATACTCAACCAGCACCTGCAGCAGCTGGGGTGCAGCCGGGTTACACCCAGCCAGCACCAGCAACAACTCAACAAAGTTATGATCAGTTGATCCCGCAGTCAGGTGTTTATGGGAAAACAGTGTCGCCTCAGCCTGGCTACGCTCACCACGACTCGAGTCAGATGTATGCTGCACCTAGTTGAGAAATGTTAATGTAGTTGAGAGCTTCATGTTGATGTGCCATGTTCATCTTTTGGTTCTAGTTAGTAAGTAGTTAGGCCTTTCTGACTATCGTTCATGGAACTTTGCACTAGTTGCTTTTATTCATGTAACGCAGAGTTGATACTTCATATTCTGAACCATGAGTTACTGGTAATGAATCTTATTATGCTAGTGTCAACATTTCAATTTGTTCGTTCCTTTTTCTTTTCTTTTCTTTTTGTTTTCCTCAAAAAGAACCAGGTTAATAGAACCAGGTCTGCAATACATTAGTGTAAAAATGTAAACCGTAAATAAAAATGAATAAGAGAAAGTAAAATTATGAGATCATATATGTATGTATAAATGTTTATCAAATCGAGGTGTCCAACCATGGCAGAGGGTTTCAGCTTTCTGTGTATTGTGTAATAGATATCTTGTGGGATACGCAACAGTTCTGACATACATTTTTTTTGGGGCACCTCACCCTCTTCCCTAACTCATTTATTATCCTACTCCATGTCCTCATTATCCCATCATCACTCGCATTCCTACACATTTACACCAACAGCTGCATAAAACTAGAAACATCCATACAATTCTCATGAGATTCTAACCCATTCTTCATGATCCTCTCCTAAATTCATATTAAGAAACTTGATCCCTTCAGAGCCTCATCCTTAACCTACAGTGGCAGTTGTTGAAGGAAGTCTGCAATGGTAGCTGAGAAGAATGATAGCAGTTGCGATAGATTGTCTGATGTCTAAAGAATACCGTGTGTCAATGTGTGTGCGACGTTTTATATGGCATACGACTATTTACTAGTGTCCAGTTATTTGATGTGAATACTCTTTTTAGGTTTTAGATTTATAATTCCAGTGTACCGTGGGGGACAATAACAAGGTACAGAAATACAAGGTTGGACAATCTAATCAATAACACTAAGATCATACATAGTGAAGTAGAGAGTGTACAAAAATGTGTCCCTTGCAATTCGTCATGGTTATTTATAAACCAAATCAAAACAGTAATCAAACACTAATTCAGGGATTGAAGAGCAAATCTCCACACTTGCATTTCCAGCTTATGGGTTTGTAATTCGACAACTCATCACCTCTAGAATAAGCAGTCCTCTTGGGGCTTATTTTCCTAGTAGTTGTAGCACCACCTCTGTTGCTGCTACTGCGTTTTTCTCCATTGTTGTGTCTTTGAGGAGCCACCGGGACCTGCACCGCCACACAATGCCCACAACCACTGCACGCCCTCCGGCATTGCGGCGGCCTTGACCCAATTTGACGAGCGCTGACCCTTTCCCCTCCACCTTCATTTTCATCCTCCAAAACATGCCCTCCCTGAAAATGACTGTCAGCAATGAAAAGAATGAACACTTTAAAAGGAAAGAGTTGGTTGCTAGATTGTGTCAACTCTTACTGTGGCAGCTTCAGGTAGCTTGGTTGGAATTGGTCTAGTAGCTGGAGTATATATGAAGAAGAGCTATGTTAGTAGATTGATTTGAGACTCCAGAATAAGATTAATAAGGTGGGATTTTAGTTACCTTGTGCTATGAAACTGAGATGGGTTGAGACCAAAACCAGTAGGATGGGAATGATTAAGTGTCTAATTCTGTGCCAACAAACCCAACTTTGAGAGCTGCCCATTTTTCAGAATTGAGGGACTGATTAAGAAGCAGAGCCGCAAAAACACAGAGGTTTTCCTAGTGTGTGTGAGACCTTGAGAGAGCAAGACAAGTAAGAGAGAGAGGTGATTTTAAATACAGTTAGAGAGAGACGAGCTTAAAATAGAGGAAAGAAGTGAAATGGTGGCAGTGACAGCTACTAGAGGGAATGTAAAAACTTTCTGAAAAGTGATGGAAGAGAGGTTTCAGAAATTAAATGCCACCTCCATTACAATGGGCTCTGTTTTTGCTCTGTTTCTCTCTGTTTTGAGATCAGTTTTCACTTTCACCTCCTCAAGTACGCTGTTATATATAGTGAATGATCTTGTGCAACATCAAACGCTACGTGGATCTACACAGGCTATAGTACAAAATGGTGAGAGCTCACAAACGAAAGCGAGGGACCTCAGCAAGGCCTCGACTTACGAGCCCTCCCGAAAACCAGGTTTGTACAATCAATTACAAATCTGGTGCAAAAGAGATAGAGCTTTGCTTTTATGATCGGTTCTTGCATGCAGAAAAGGAAAGAAGAACCTTGACAGCGCAACTAAGATAGCGATTAGCTTCTTGGGAGGTCGTTTTCCATTCACTGTGGATATCAAAATCTTAGAGAGAGAGAGGCTTCACTGTGGATATTGTTTTGGTTTTTGGTTCTTGGTTTCTTGCTTCAACCCTCACGTTTGGTTCGTTTGTGTGGAAATCTGGGCTGGCTAAGCTTGCTTGCTCTTCCATTTTCACACGCTACACTCAGATTGATGTCTCTCTTTCTCTCTTGGAAACATATACGTAAATGGGGTACTTCAATTTAATCTTTTAACAGAAAATGCAGGGCACCCTGATCTGAGTCAGAGTAATCAGTAGTGTGATAATTGGTTGCATTAGATTTTGCATTACATCATGAGTCGTGATCGAAGCAATAATGGGATTTAGGTTCCAAAAAAAGGGATTTAGTTATTCATCAAAGTCCCCAAGCTATTATTGGCCTATGCTTCAGGATCAGATACCTTACGTACTCTGCTTAGCCAATCTGATTGATGCTTTCCATTTAGCCTTAACTTTGAAGGAAGGCTACCATCTTGGATTAGATACCCTATTGGAGTCCTTTCCTCTTAATCGGGCAATTGTGTGCATTGATCTATTGACAGAACTCAGAAGTTGATTTATCAGAGAGGCTCAAAAGCTATATATTTAGGAAATCCTATTTATGTGAAAGATCCCATCAGCAATAGGGTGTGAATACTATACAGTATACAGGACAAACCAAATAAGATATTGCAAAATAATTGAAGTTGACGTATGCTAATGCTAGAACCAACAAATTTGGTGAATGTAAAATTTGGTGAATGCATGTCTCTGGTTAGTCATATGCATTTCAAAAGGAAAAAGTTGAGTCTATGATTAGTGAATGTAACATCTATAAGTGAAAAAATGGAATGAGGTTCGTGATAAAGTTGTTGGTCCCTGGCGCAGAGGGTAATGTCAAGCATGAAAAAGGCAGACCGAGTCATTTTATGCATGGGTACAAATCAAATCTGAAGGGTAATGAAGGCAAGACAGATGTTCTATCTATGCAATTTATATTGTCACCCCCGTGAAATGAAAAATGCCAGTTTCTTCTTCTTCTTCTTCTTCTTCTTCTTCTTCTTCTTCTTCTTCAAAGGCATGGAGCTTCAGTGAGCAGTGACCACTTTGATACAGTTTCTGCCAAAAATTGTGAACCTTCAGGTCCAGCTTCTAACTGTCTCTGTTCTTATTCAATGTGGAAACTTTATGGACCACATTTTTCCTCGTGTAAGAATTAAAAACAGCATGTAGAATCTCTGATAAATTCATATATGTTTCAGAATTAGATCATCGATTCATTGGACATCTAATGTATACGAGCGTAAGTTATAAGCGGCACAAACTGCTTCGTATTTATTTCTATATAGATTAGAAATGCACAACTGGCATTTTTCAGTTCTTAATAAATGATCTTAATGATAAGATAAGAGATGAAAGTAATTTGTAGTATCACATCAGGTAATGAGCATATTCAAAAGTAATACTACATTCTTCAACGGACATGTACAAGTGGAAGGGGTTATGTTTGTATTCTTTGTATTGATGCTCCATGATAAGATAAGAGATATAGTAATTTGTAGTATCACATCAGGTAATGAGCATATTCAAAAGTAATACTACATTCTTCAACGGACATGTACAAGTGGAAGGGGTTATGTTTGTATTCTTTGTATTGATGCTCCATGATTGTCTCTTTCCTTTCAGGCCCAAAGTAAGGTTTAAAGTTCTCACCTGAGGCTGAATGTTGACAACACTCTCCATTAGTACCCTCTCTTTGCCCAGAAAAGTGTCGTAGGGCATAGGAGATTCTGCTGGGTTTCAGTTGATAGCAAATTTATTCACCGACCTTGTCATACATGAAAATTGTCCACCATGTGTTGGATCACATCAGCTCCATCAGAATGTATGCAATAAGTTTTCACCTGACCCACAGTAAGAGCATTAAAGATTTGATCAGTGATTCAGTAAAGTATGAATGCTTTGTGAAAAAGAATTCAAATATGGCAATGGTGAATTGCTGAAAGGTAACTTTACATACACTGTTATTCAAGGAAAATCATCAATTTGCATCTTACCTGAATCGTACTGTGCGCAAGGTATTTTTGTCTACTCCCACTAAAACTCACATCAATCCTTTCCCAGCTCACCTTGGTCAAACCTCTCATCATTTCCTCTGTAATCATGCTTAGAAATTAGTGGAAAAAGATAAATAATCAATCAGTAAAGTTACTAGTGAAACAAGATAAAGAACTAGCATACCTTCAAGGTCAATATTCACATCATTCTCCCCAGAATCTTCTTCTTGAGTACCAGCAGTGTCTATCATTTCATGTACAATATGTGGATATTTGTCGTCTCTGGATAAATGCTTAGACTGGTGGAAAAGTTCATGGTAAGATCAACTCCAGATATAATCAATGAATCTGAGTAGCTTCAAAATTACCTTCGGAAGCTCCTTCTTACAACGTATAGAAGATGTACTCCATCCCACGAGGTCTGTAAGAGTTAAGTGTTAAAAAAATATAATGGATCTGGTAACAAAGATTTGTTGAGTTTCAAGTTGAAAATATTGATTCACTCCAACTTTTATCTAAATCAGTTTAAGGAGCTTTTTAATTACGTTTAAAGACCAGATCTCAATGGCAAAGTACCAGATTGCAAAAAATTTCTTCAACAAGAAACACATTAATTACAAAAGAAAACATTGCGAAATAAAAATAGAGCCAACTAAATTAAGAGGATACGGTCATAATGAACATTTGCATATGCAACATGACGCCTGAAGGACTTCAATGCAGATCTGCAGAGACAAGAAAAGTTTGATGGCAAGTTATTGAATCATTTCCAACATTTTCTGAGCATATGTTACAAAAAAGAATGCAGTTACAAGCAGGAACTAAGGACTCACAAAAATTTAATATCTTCAGTATCATAAACCATCTGAAGTAAAAGAGGAGGTTTTCCTTTATCCCTGTCAGTTAAAAAAAGATGTCTTCCAGTTCTACCTAGACACCATGAAATACGAGCTGCTGCTTTTTCAAGGATTTGAAAGCCACAAAACACTGGAACCTGAAATATGAAAAACCGGTGGATAATCAAAAAGAGAATCTAGACAGTAGCCAGGAGATTTGATGCCTCACAATTCAATTAGTTCCAGTCACTGAATTCTTCATTCAACCAAAACAAAATATCTAACTTTACAGTCAACTGGCACCAAAATGTACCACATTTGTATAATTGAAACTTCTGGTATTGTAATAGAGAACAAGTTTGCAACCATAACCAACTGGACTGACCTGTCTATGCCCCCATGTACCCAGGTGCGGTGTTGCAGATGTTATAAAATTCACCGGCTCCAGTCCAGCAATTCTACTTCTCGCTTTCTGTTGATCCTCAACTCCATCGCCCCTACATTCTTCATTTTCCTGCGAAATTTCCCTCACAGTGCCACGTTCATACAGCCTGCCAATGGCATACCTTGCTACAAGGCCACCTAACGAGTGACCAACAAATGATATCTTCTGAACACTCGGGTGGCGTTTTATTACAGATCTAACCTGAACAAAAACAACAACACAAACTATAACCTAGCTCCAAACTCCATAACTGCTTTCAATCATTTACAAAATATCACCAACACAATCTGATCAATCCAACAAACACGAAAAATCGAACAAACCTCTTCGGCCAATCTCTCTCCCATCACATCAACTCCATCAAACGTCAACATTGAACAGTTACATTCACTGCCTGCAATCCAAACTCATCACATTACATTCAAAACAAGAAACTTTGAACAAAAAAGAATCAAACTTTCAACTCACAATGCACAGCCACATCTTCCGGGTACCTCTTCAGAAACTGGGTCGCAGCAAATCTCCAATCTTCAGCACTACCCCAAATCAAAAACACCTTAAAGTCTCAAACTTTGAACCATGCATCATCCAATAACAAAAACCCAGAATCACACTAACCTGCCCACAAGCCCGTTCACCATAATAACAAGATGGGTCGGGTTCATTTTCGGACCCGTTTTGTCGTCCTCGGCCTCCATATCGACACCCCCCATCTCCTCAGTGGTTTCGGATTTTAGACTAAAGCACCGAAATTTAGGGAGATAACGAAACGCAGCGTTTTTGGTCTTCTTCTTGTTCTTGTTTTTTGTAGCTCTGTTTTTGAGGTTTTCATTGGAAGATACAGCTACGGAGCCGGCCTCCGATTCCAGCGAAGCCATGAGTTGATTTGTTCTTGGTTGGTCAAAATGGCGGAGGGGCTTTTTGTTTGTTTGATTTGCTTCTTGGCTTTTTTAACTAACCAGTTGAAATTTCACATGTGTATGGCTGCGGGTCCAAATGTTTACTCGTTTGGGCATTTGTTTTGGTGTTAATTACGGAAGTTGTTTAGAGGGGTTTTGTTGGGAAAGCGAGGGTGTGTTTGGAATGTTCAGCTAATGTAGAAGTTTCTTGCAATTTCTTGTCACTCACTTTGACCGGTTGAAACCAGGACGGAACTAGGACTGTACAAGGAGATGGGCTAAATTTAATGGTGTTTTAGAGTTTGCGTGGAGCCCACTTTTTTTTTTTGTATTCTTCATAGCATGAAATCGAAATCTCCGTAGGCACTAAAACATTTAGATTTGTACGTCACCCTGTCCGACAACGACCATTCCGTTGTCGGACGGGACTTAACGATCCAGTGTTGGTCATTGGAGGAGCCGGGTCTCTCTGATTGGTTTGTATATACGAGTCGGAGAGACAACTGTGGGGTTGTGTGGGGTGGCTGACATCCTGAGTTTCAACTGTAACTGGTTTGAAAGGTGGACTAGCATGGTTGCTGCTGGCGATATCCTCGTGACGTCGAGGGATGATGGTATTCAAACAGATCCGATCTGGGTCGGATCCCATGGGTCTGATTTGGGATCGGTTGGTTGGGGTGGCAGAGTTCTTGGACGTTCGGGGTGCGGCGTTGTATTCATGACAATATGAGGAGAAGGTTGGTTCATGGTGACACTAAGAGGAGGAGGCTCCCAACAAGTAGACTTGATAATGGTTCATGTTAGACTTGATCTGGACGTCTGTTTGGGGGCTACGTTATCATGGAGAGGGAAAGATGGCAGTGGTTTACTATGGAGGTGCTCAGAGTACGGCGCGGCGATGCTGCTCTTCATCCGGTGGATAGGGTCAGGCTGGGTCGGATTTGGCTGGCGACCCGAAACCTCCCTCTACTTTGGGTCACAACTTGGGCCTGGGTCCTTTTGCTGAGACATGTCTGGGTTGTTCGTTTTATTTTAGTTTTATTTTTCTTACATTGTTTAATGTTTTGTGGCTTCTTGTCGTCAATAAGCTCTTCTACTATAGGGCGAAGTGGGCTGGTATACGCGCACAATATGTTATGACTGCTTTACTGAGGCAGCAACTTCCTTGTTTAATCAAATGATCGCAACCTCTTTATGGCAGAGTAAATCTTCACATAATGGGAAAGCCGATACTCATAATCTTTTATAGCTCCATATGAGGGTTACATTTCCGTTATGTCACCATGTTTTATGCTAATTAAATAGAGTCGTTAACGTTACGTTCTTTGTTAAATGGTTCTTACTTGAATGCATAGGTTGTATAGAGTTTTCTGATACAGTTTTTAGGTGTTCTTACATTATGAGGTTTAAGTTTAATGTCCCTCCTTGTATTCTGCGGTTTCATCAATAGTAAAGGTGTGAGGGCTGCCTTTTAGCCCTTAGATTAAAAAAACATTTAGATTTGTATAGAGTTCATGATATCTAATTGTAAATGGAAAGTTAATAATACAAATTAGGAATTGTTTTCATATGATTTTTTTTCCTGTATTATAGGGTGATATATATACTTGCATTTTTTTCCTTAAAATATTGATGTGAGTTGCAGCGTACCATAACCCACCCATGGGTTCGTCCTGACCGGTTCTATACCGAAAATACTTGCGTCCAAATTTTATGTACACGTCCGTATAGACACTCTCATATTTACGTATTTTTATCAATACAAATTATAATTTTAATTATTTATATGAAAAAAAAATATTTACTGAGCTAAATACATCGAAACAAAATGACGCATCATCATTTTAGCACTCCTAGTCTATACGAAAAATTGGGCCTTCGAACTCTTTCGCTCAAAAGCCCAATAAGTGGAATCCCAGATATGTTTACTGCGCTTTTGGCTTGACGACTGATGGGAGGTGAAAAGGTATGTGGAAGAGATGAAGAACTGGTGGTGGAGAGGAGAGCAGAAGTTTACAACTACTCTTTATAGTTGTCAAAACTCCATGGAGATTTTTTTGATGACCCATGAGGATTTAATGGACTCTATACCTCCTCCACTTTGGTGCCAAGGCAAACAATGGGTTTGGGTTTTAGGCTGAACCTCAAGTTTGGTTTCCCTATTCATAACTCTCATTGGCAAACCAATTCTCCTTCCAAGATTTCATCTTCTTCTGGTGAGTGATCACACTTTTCCTTTGATATTATCTTGAATTTGCAAGCCTTGGTAGTATTGTTTGAAGTAAACCAATACTTATTCTGTGTTAGTTTCATATTGAAAAGGCATGCTCAAACTGAATTTTGTGATATGATGTAGTTGTGGAACAAAGAGTAATTCCAAATTTACTATCTACTTGATCTTGGTTTGAATTTTTTGTTCTGTCAAATTGATACAGTTAGCGGCAGGGAGAGCTCTTTCAGTTCAGGAAGGCTGTCCTTTCTGCCTGTTATATCTGAGGAATGTGAGACATCTAGTAAAGATCCTCTGAAAGTGTACACGTGTCCATCTGCTTCCCCACAACTCTTGGATGATGGTTTATCAGAATTGGAAGAGAAGGTTTTCCCTCGATAGAAAGTTGAATTCTTTTGTTAGTTTTTACTTGAAGAAAATCTTATGATTGGTTTTACCTTTCAGATGAACTCTAGGAGGATGACCAAGAGTGGCTCAGCTAACATGATTGATGATAAAGATTACAGATTTATGTCCAGTGCGGGGTTAAGAACATCTCATTTTACCTTGTTACTGCAAAATCTTAATGTTTTGGAGGAGACTTTTACTGATTCAAGTGTGTCAAAGTTGGAAAAAGAGATCCTTTTGCACTTAGGAAGGCTCGGAGCTCTGAAGTTATTTGAGATTTGTCTATCAAGAACGCTTAAAACCTCGCGTTTTTTGGATTTATCTGATGTACCTATTGAAGAGCATAAGATGGAAAGGAAGAATATTGTCCGTTCCGGCAAAGAACGGAAATCCAGGAAAAGAACTTCAGATAATTCCAAAAAGTTTTCTGGTTCCTTGCCTATGAAAAAAATAAGGGAAGGTTTAGAAAAGCCTATTCCTTCATCAGTAAGAAGAGCATCAAATTCTAGAAGTCGAAGGCTTATGATAGCTAAAAATGAGGCAGAAATGTCAGTTGGAGTTAAGGTGGTACTGATATTCAAGGATGTGGATTTTAAATAAATTTACAAGTTTCAAAGAAGTTTTCACCAGTGTCAAAAAAGAAGATGTTTTCACCAGCTATAGTTTTTTTATCGTTACAGGTGATCGCTGGCTTGGAGAGGCTTAAAGTAACATTAGAGAAGGAAACTGGTAAAGTACCGACCTTAAGATGCTGGGCAGAAGCCGCTGGAGTTGATGAAAAGGTGCTGCAACAACAATTGTATTTCGGTTGGTATTGCCAAGATGAGCTTGTAAGGAGCACTCGGTCCTTAGTTCTATACCTTGCTCGAAACTATAGAGGACTTGGAGTAGCCTTGGATGACTTGCTACAGGTTTGCTCACTGTTCTTGTTTTAATACGGTACCTAGTTTTTTTCTTATTTATAAGAGTATTTTTAAGTCAACCTTGCCCTGAATATTTTACAAGTGATTATGTTTGTATCCGACATGACTAAATTAGCATTTTTAGGTTTCTGAAAGTCATTATTAACTTATTGTAGAGTGAATTATTTGTAAGGTTGGACTCCCACTTGCCATATATAAGGAATGAAAAATAGGATGAATGAGTCTTTTTGGCAGTGACATTCCATTCTTTGTTGAACATTTTAAACAGTGATATACAACAATATGTTTCCGATGTCAAAACATAACGCTGAGACTTTCAATTATAGGAAACTCCATGTTACAGTACTACATGTATTTTGTGTGATATATGTGTACTATATATGTACTTTTTACTTGTCATGTCAGTCTCTCACTTAATGTTCCTTATTACTCAGGCTGGAAACCTGGGTCTTCTACAGGGTGCTGAAAGGTTTGATCCCTCACGGGGTTACAGATTCTCAACATATGCCCAATACTGGATCAGAAAATCAATGTCAAGATTGGTGGCACAACATGCCAGAGGGATCAAAATTCCTGTATGTTTCTCTCTTCTATGAAAGACCTTCAACAAAAATTTATGCATGTCAGTGGATGCTGTGGTTGATTGTTGACTTGTTTTCATTTTAGAACACACTTAGTAAGGCAATAAATCGGATACAGAAGGCTCGAAAAGAAAATTACAACAGCCACATGAAATACCCAGATGATGAAGAAATAGCAAAGATTACAGGTCTTTCTTTGGCGAAAATCAGCTCGGCTAGCAGATGTCTTAGAGTTGTGGGTTCAGTAGATCATAAGATATGGGAATGCTCGGCTGGGACGTGCATGGTATATTTATCTAGTCAACTCTCTGTCTTCATTGCATATGTATTTATTGCTCTACATACATATTTTTCCTAGACTAGGATTTAATAGCGTTATGCCCTGATGGGAATAGCACTGGAAAGGCAAAATGGAGTTAGTATCATTCTTTTTGCCACTCGAGTCATCTTACATGTTTAGCTATGAAAACTTTCGTAGCTAGCTACATGCGATGATTTGGAAGTCAAAACATTTGGTGTTCCGTAATGATGTTTTACAGTGCTGGAGATTAAACTAGAAATCTTGTTTACGTTTTTGGTCCAGGAATTTACTCCGGATACAGCAGTGGAGAGTCCTGAAGATTCTGTCATGCGGCAACACATGAAAAACGATATTCATGATCTGCTGGAAGGCTTGAATTCAAGAGAGAAAAAAGTTTTGGCACTACGATATGGTCTAAACTACTGCAACCCCAAGTCACTTGAGGAGATCGGAAGGCTTTTCCATGTGAGCAAGGAGTGGATACGAAGGATAGAAAAGAATGCTCTGACCAAGCTGAGGGATGAAGAAAGCAACAAAAACTTGAGCCATTATTTGAAGCAGTGGTAAGTTTCAGAATAATGTCAGCAGAAACTCAGAAAGTTTAAGGCTCTGTGGTAGCTAGGGTGGGCGAAAACTCATTGGATATTGAGACTGTAACTACTGTCTGGGAAACGTAATAGAATACACAAACTCACCATCACTTTTGCAGCTGACTTCTCTACCATGGGAAATTTTTGTTTCTCCTATTTGGAAATTATAAATGCCATATATGCTAGCATTCTTTTAGTTTCCTGGATTGGTTGGGAAGGTTCATGTCCTGATTGTTCCTGTAGATCCTTCTCAGTTGACTGTATAGTGTATTTGTGTCACTGGTACATATGTTGATATAAATGTTACCTGAAAATCCTTTTCTTTAGCTAAATGCCTCGATGATAAATTTATTGCTTTCCCTTTTTTGATGCACAATAATCACTAAAATCACTTAATTTCAAGAAAAAAAAAAGATTTTTGCTTAATTATGTAACTGAAAATGAAAATTGCTCCCACTTCACTTTAATATAAGCTCTAACTTTTGTTTTCTCATTAACCACCTCATTTAAGAATCTGATTTTCCTTTTAATTTGCAAAAAAGTCTAAATTCATATATCAATTCTCAAGTGGTCACTTTCCCTTATTCTCCAAAAAAGAAGGTTTCCTATTTTTGTACCGACAGTGTTTAATAAATGTTACGTTAATTACAGTTTTTATTAAAGCAGGATTATCAGTCCTATTACTGGAAACTCCCTTCCACTTAACTTGAGCGCGTAAAGCATCCAGTCTTCCACCGTGCTGCTCTCACCAAATTCATACACGTGTCCCTATCTTTACCTTTTCACTTACCATCAAACCCATTTTCTTCCCTCACCCAGCTCTTCTCCCAAACCAGTCACAGACCAATACCCTTCCACCCTTTCGTTGACTAAAATGTCGAACTTCAGATAAGCAGACCACGTGGGTTCCTCGCTGGCACCACCTCTACGTTCAGCTCACGCAAACTACCTCCCCGCGGGTGACGTAACAGATGAGCCTCCACTCACAATTTCAGTGCCACGGACACGCGCCGTGCTCTCATGCAAGGCACTTATTTTCCTTATACGGCGTCGTTTTCCTCGTTTTTGTTCACTTTCCGTTCTCCGTTATTAAGAGAGTAGTAAACGTTCCATTACAGCTGCGTGAGATCGATCTGAATATTATGATCGAGCACGCTCAACCCTACGATACACCAAACCCCCTATCCAATCCCATTCCACCACTCACCTGAGCCACCAATAAAACACCTCCACAGCCATAAGCTCACATGTACCTGATCGTAGGGGATCCAGGCCCGTGATCTTCCCTAACATTCCCCAAAATTCAATGGAACTCACCCTCTTCCTTTCTCTCTGCAGAGCCATTTCTAGGGTTTCCTCAATTGAACTTCAACTCATTTCTTCTCAAAATTCGAAATCCAATTGAGCTCAAGAATCCAATTCCAAGCTTCAATCTAATGAGTAATGACTCTCGCCAGCAGTGAATGGCTCGCTTTCTTCATTTCGCATTCTGCTTTATCCTCATAGCTCTAACCACAAACCCTAGCCTCCTCCGTGCAGAAGATGACGACGATATTTCCCTAACCGATTCCGATTCCAATCTCTTCCACCAGGACTACTCGCCGCCGGCTCCGCCACCGCCGCCGCCGCGACCGCCGTCGGTGTCCTGCACCGATGACCTCGGCGGCGTCGGGTCCTTAGACACCACGTGTCAGATAGTCTCTGATGCGAACCTCACCGGAGACGTGTATATACAAGGGAGAGGAAACTTTTATATCCTGCCCGGGGTGAGATTCCATTGCGCGACTCCTGGTTGCTCCATAATCGTTAACATTACTGGTAATTTTCTCTTAGGTAACTCGTCGTCGATTTTCTCCGGAGGTTTTGAGCTCGTGGCGTTCAATGCCAGCTTCCACAACGGCTCGGTGGTGAACACTACCGCTTTGGCGGGGAAGCCGCCGCCGCAGACGAGCGGGACTCCGCAGGGAATAGACGGCGCCGGCGGGGGACATGGTGGCCGGGGAGCGTGTTGTTTGGTGGACAGGACGAAGCTTCCGGAAGACGTGTGGGGCGGCGACGCCTACTCGTGGTCGTCGCTGCAGAAGCCGTGTAGTTTTGGGAGCAGAGGCGGTTCAACGAGCCGGGAAGTGGATTATGGAGGTTTAGGAGGCGGGATAGTGAAGCTGGAGATTAGGAATTATCTGGAGGTGAATGGGAGTGCTTTGGCTGATGGAGGTGATGGAGGTTCCAAGGGCGGAGGTGGTTCTGGTGGCAGCATCTACATTAAGGCTCAGAGAATGTGAGTTTTCTGATCAATCCTGCTGCTATGTTTTCTATTTATTTTTGGTACTAAATGAACTAAAGAAGAACTAAATTACTAATACAAAAGAGGTGAATATTGCTGCAATACCCAGATTATCAGATATCAAGACTCAATTTTACACTCCCTACCCTGTTGCATTTCATAGTTTTGATGCGCCCATGTTCGTGGGAGTGTTGGCTGATTATGATTTCAATTGAAGTTGGATCACTGCAAAAATTGTCATATGTGATTGTCTTTTAACAGATGTACGGTGTATTGAAGTGCAGGACTGGTAGTGGCAGGATAAGTGCTTGTGGTGGTAGTGGTTATGCTGGTGGCGGCGGTGGAAGAGTGTCAATTGATGTTTTTAGCAGGCATGATGACCCTGCAGTATTTGTTCATGGTGAGACATCTTTTATTTACCTGACGCTCCATTTCTCATAATCACATTCTTCAGGATGGTATTTTTCAACATTCCATGTGATAGTATGAGTCAGTTGGAGTTCATAGTTGAATATCTTGGCATAGTCTGTCCAATAGGTGCATTTTAGATGTCTGTGCTTACAATGTTTGCTTTGATTATAGAGATTGTTGAGAGAATGAGATCTGTCTTTCCGGTGTTAAAGACTTGGATGTTTGGTGGTTGAAGCTGTTCTATAAACTCGAGACATTTCTCTTGTCACTACTTAAATTTATTGAATAATTTTAGGTTTTTAATGGTTTATTGAACTTGTTTTGTTTCATTCCTAGATAGTGTGTTATAGTCGAGAAGTCAACTGAGGTTCTTTCCTTAAATTTCTGGTTCAAAGTTTGGAGAAATATGGATTTTTATATTATTATGAAAACGATTATTGTTGGCAGTGATTAATTATTGTTGTGGAATGATGAATTATCATTTTCTTAACATGGTACTAGTTTGACCTTAATTATCTCATTTGCAGGAGGAAGTAGCAATGCTTGTCCAGAAAATGCAGGTGGTGCTGGTACTTTATACGATGCAGTTCCTCGAAGCCTTATTATTAGCAATCATAACAAGTCAACAGATACAGAAACACTTCTTTTAGAGTTTCCTTATCAGCCTCTTTGGACAAATATATACGTTCGGAACAAAGCTAGGGCTACTGTCCCTCTGCTTTGGAGTCGAGTCCAGGTTTGTAACCCAAATTTACACGTTGGATGGTGTTTCTTCCCTTTACATTCTCATATTCTTGACTGGCTTAATTGTACGGTTCTTGTTCCTTTTCTAACTTACTTCCAGATGTTCCATTCCTTCTCTAACTTCGTTGTACTTGTATCCAAATTTTGTAGTGTTCAACCAAATAATTGGAACTTGAAATGGACAGGCTAATGAATATAAATTCAATTTCCTGTTATTGTGTCTATGGACATCACTACTGATGCGCAATTTTTTAAATTTAATTTCTTCTTTTATTTAATAGATTTGTTATGATATGAGGTATTAGGTTCAGTCATCCATTCTTAATGCAATGTACAGGTGCAAGGACAGATAAAACTTCTCTGTGACGGTGTGCTAAGCTTTGGACTTCAACATTATGCTTCATCAGAGTTTGAGTTATTCGCTGAAGAATTGCTCATGAGTGATTCTGTAATAAGGGTGAGTGGTAACTGTGTCGATTTGTGCTTCCTTCATTTAAGCACTCGTGTTGAATATATATATATATATATATATATATATATATATATATATATATATATCTTTTGGTATGCTGCACCTATTTCATTATCTACTTTTCATGGGAATACCACCTATGTAACGTGGTAGTTTACCAGATAGACTGCACCCCTGAGAGGGGCTCATTTTTGCAAATATTATGGCTCATGAACTTATATGACCGTAATCGTAAGTTGATGATTAACTGGCCTGTTGTTCACTACAACTTCAGGTGTATGGGGCCTTGCGCATGTCTGTAAAAATGTTCTTGATGTGGAATTCCAAGATGCTCATAGATGGTGGTGGAGAAGAAGCTGTTGAAACATCCATACTGGAGGCTAGTAACTTGATTGTGCTCAGGGTAAATTGCCTACTATCTATGTGCATTTTAAAGAGTTTGTTGCCCATGGAACATTTATGTTTAACAAGTAATCCTTATTACAGGAGGCATCTGTTATACACTCTAATGCAAATTTGGGAGTTCATGGACAAGGGTTACTGAACCTATCAGGAGCAGGAGATTGGATTCAAGCACAACGTCTGGTTTTGTCGCTATTCTACAGTATTCATGTAAGTGTTTTTCTGTCCAATTGTCATTTTTTGCCCTCTTTACTTGGTTTTAATAATTACTTTTCCTTTATGAAGGTCGGGCCTGGATCTGTTTTGCGTGGCCCCTTGGAGAATGCAACATCTGATTCTGTGTAAGTTTTACCGGGGTTGAATTGTTTTCTAGTCTGGTTCAAATCTTCCTTCTCTCCAACTGTAGAGCTTTGTATCATCCTCTGGCTGAAATACTAATTCTGCCTGTCATGTTCGTTCCATAGAACACCAAAGCTGTACTGTGAAAATGAAGATTGCCCCGTTGAGCTGCTACATCCACCTGAAGATTGCAATGTGAACTCCTCACTGTCTTTTACTCTTCAGGTCTGAATAAGTTGAGTACCAAAATTATGGAGCTTTAAATTAACTGGTTCAAACAAGTTTACAGTGTGACTTTGCTATTTCAGGTATGCCGGGTTGAGGATATCAACATTTTTGGCCACATAAAAGGATCCGTTGTTCATTTTCACAGGGCAAGGACCATTGCTGTCCACTCTACTGGAATGATAAGTGCATCAGGAATGGGTAAGCATTTACGAACCCATACCTCCCTCAAAACACCTGTAGCAGATGATATTTTTCAGTTTGATGACATGCTTGTCTGTAAGCAGGCTGCACTGGTGGTATTGGGAGTGGCAACGTTCTAAGCAATGGAATTGGCAGTGGTGGCGGGCATGGCGGTAAAGGTGGGGCTGCATGTCATAATGATAGCTGTGTTGAGGGTGGAATTTCATATGGGAATGCAAAGTTGCCTTGTGAACTTGGTAGTGGAAGTGGATATGACATTATGGCTGGTTCAACTGCTGGTGGTGGTATTATCGGTAAGCTTTTGCATGTGTTGAGTTGATAGTGCTGATAGATACAAGAACTTCGAGTCTAGCCATATCCTAGTGTTGTTAGTGGCAGATTTCATTCTCAGCATATGTAGGGTCAAAATAAAACTAATATCTGCCACTTTCTTGAAGCTTGTGTTTGATTATAGTTTAGCTGGTTGCATATGTTTTGACTTGTTCGTACTAATATATGTTCACATGTATCATTTTCCCGTTCTTTTTCACTTAGTAAGACATTGTATTTTCTCTTTCAGTGATGGGTTCTGTAGAACATCCATTGTCAAGTTTGACTGTTGAAGGCTTGGTGACAGCTGATGGTGAAAGTTTTGAAAGAAACACAGTAAGTGAAAAGCTTCCTATTGCTGATAGTTTAAGTGGACATCCTGGGGGTGGGTCTGGTGGAACAATACTTCTCTTCTTGCAAACCTTAACTCTTAGTGAATCTGCCAATCTTTCAACTGTTGGTGGATATGGAAGTTCCAATGGGGCAGGTGCTGGTGGTGGGGGAAGAATTCATTTTCATTGGTCAGATATTCCCACCGGAGATGTGTATCAGCCAATTGCAACTGTGGAAGGAAACATTTGTGCATGGTTTGTACTATATTCATATTTTGTTACATACCAATGATACCACCATTATCAGGAAAGATCTAAAAGTCTAACACCTTTTTGCTGTTTCACTATTGCAGGGGAGGGAGAGGCAGAGACCAGGGTGGTGCTGGAGAGGATGGGACAGTGACAGGAAAAGCATGCCCAAAAGGGCTGTATGGGACCTTTTGTGAGGTAACTTGCAATTTTTTCCGACACAGTTGAAATCTCTCTGTTTTGCTTCTTCATTTATCAAACCGCTCGACTTTTGTCGGTATACTATGATATTTCTAAACCACTTGGAGGTAGTGTGTTTTTTCCTTTTCTTTTCTTCTCTTTATCTTCCCCACTTCTGCTAAAAATAATGAGATTAGTTGACAATTCAAACACTCAAATTGCTAAAGTTCTTATTTCTATTTTTGTTGTTTAGGAATGTCCAGCTGGCACTTATAAGAATGTCATTGGGTCTGATGGGGCACTTTGTCAAAATTGTCCTCCTGAACAGCTTCCCCAACGTGCAATTTATATTTCTGTCCGAGGTACTTCCATGTATTAAGTGTAGAACGAGGGCTGCTGCTAAAGTTCCAATGGAAACTGCTTTCTTTTACATCTTGTTTCCAGCTCCATATTGTGTTTCATTTGGTAATTAATCTAGCAAACTCATTGTGCTCGTATCAGGTGGAGTTGCCGAGACTCCGTGTCCTTACAAGTGCATTTCAGATAGATATCACATGCCGAACTGTTATACAGCTCTTGAAGAGTTGATCTACACATTTGGTGGGCCTTGGCTATTTGGTCTTCTTCTGATTGGTCTTCTCATACTATTAGCTTTGGTGCTAAGTGTTGCACGTATGAAATTTGTTGGGGTTGATGAATTACCAGGCCCAGCTCCCACTCAGCATGGCTCACAAATAGACCATTCTTTTCCATTCCTTGAATCTTTGAACGAGGTTTGATTCCTGCATTATTGAACTTATCTTAAGGATTTGGCACTTGATCTACCCCCACTTTAGGGATTGCTAAACTGGTGTTTGTATAATAGGTTTTGGAAACAAATAGAGCTGAGGAATCCCATAGCCATGTCCACAGAATGTATTTTATGGGTCCAAATACATTTGGTGAACCTTGGCATCTGCCTCACACTCCTCCAGAACAAATAAAGGAAATTGTGTGAGTTGCTTATATTTCCTTCTTTCTTTATATTTTGGTAACCTGGAACTTAAGCAACTTGGGAAATTAAGGTCATTCTCTACGCATTTATGATCAATTTTAGGTTCCAAAATAGTATTCCCTCCTAATTTATCGGATCTGGCAGATATGAAGGTCCATTCAATACGTTTGTTGTTGAGATCAATGCCATAGCCACTTATCAGTGGTGGGAGGGAGCAATGTACAGCATTCTTGCTGTTCTTGCCTACCCCCTTGCCATCTCATGGCAACAGTGGCGCCGAAGATTGAAATTGCAACGCCTGCGTGAATTTGTTAGATCGGAATATGATCATGCCTGTTTACAGTCTTGTCGTTCACGTGCTCTATATGAAGGAATTAAGGTTAGAATGGCAAATCTCTAGTATCAAATTTTCCCGGTTCATATCAGGATGTTGATTACAATGTATATGATGTGATAATTCCACATATATCAGGATGCTCAAAACTATAATAATGTGATTGATTCAACTAGAATGTGTTGGGGAAATTGAACTTTATGCTCTCAGTAAGATTAGCTTTTGTTCCTTCCTTGATGAGCTGCTATATTGTTGATATTCTGACTTTCCTCTTTCTTTGGAACTTATTCTTTCCCTTCATATGCTCTGGAACTCTTTCATGGATTATTTTTGTGTTGCATTGTTGATTATTTATATGATCAATTTAAGCCTTGTAATGTTTTAGCTGTATTACTGTTAGGTAGCTGCGACCTCTGATTTAATGCTAGCTTATGTGGACTTCTTCCTTGGTGGGGATGAAAAGAGAACTGATCTTCCTCCTCGTTTACATCAAAGATTTCCTATGTCATTACCTTTTGGAGGTGATGGAAGTTACATGGCTCCTTTCTGTCTTCACAGTGATAATGTTGTCACAAGTCTCATGAGTCAGGTTTGTTGAATGATGATGACAAATTCAAAGGCCAGTCGGCTGAACATTTTCTGTTTCTTTTTTTCTTCAAGCCATAACTGTAAATCTTTGTTTTGCAGTCAATCCCACCTACCACGTGGTACCGAATGGTGGCTGGTTTGAATGCGCAATTACGCTTAGTTTACCGTGGAAGGCTAAGAGTTACACTCCTACCTGTCCTTAGGTGGCTTGAAAGCCATGCCAATCCGGCTCTGAAGAATTATGGTGTACGTGTTGATCTTGCGTGGTTTCAGGCCACTGCTTGTGGTTATCGCCATTATGGACTTGTGATGTATGCTTGTGAAGAAGACAACGATCCTGATCCTGTTAGGATCATTGATGGAGGAATTGGAAGTGAAGAGTCACGGTAATGGCTTGTAATGTTAGTCATTAGAAATAATCGTGAACTATTTTCTTCTCTTTTTGGGCTCGCTGCTTAACCTGTCATTTTTAATAGTCAGAACTGGATCTGTGGGATGATAATCTGTTCATTTGTTTATACCTAGAAACACACCCGCATATACTTATTTTACTGCAAAATTTGTGTTTTATGACTGATACCCTTTCCTCGTAACTTGGCATGCTTTGACTAATATGAGGATAACCAACGTATTCTGCAAATACATGAATATGGTATACTGAGATTAGTGGTTAGACAATACAACAAACATTGGCATATGTCAGATAAAGAAGTCTGTACACGTGCGGTAGAATACTAAAATTGCACAGATAAGTTGTATAAAGCATATATGTAGTGATACACTTGGATGATAGCCCAGACTGACTTCTTTTCTTTGATTTTCAGTGCAGGTAGCATTTATGAAGAAGATTCCTCTGTTCATTTGATAGAAGAACCCCTCATAAGCCATTCCCACAGAAGCAATGAAAATCGTGTGAGGCGAAAGAGAGCATGTGGAGGGATTGTGGATGCCAACAATTTACAAATGCTTGAGGATAAGAGAGATATTTTTTATCCTCTCTTCTTTATGCTTCATAATACTAAACCTGTTGGACACCAGGTATTTCTCAATTCTATATATATATATATATATATATATATATATATATATATATATGTCTGTGCTCAGATTTTACATCTCTAATTCTGAATATGTTTCTTTTGTGAACTGCAGGATCTTGTTGGTTTAGTCATCTCAATGCTTCTTTTAGGAGATTTTAGTTTAGTTTTGCTCACACTACTACAGCTGTATTCGTTTTCACTAGTGGACGTCTTTCTGGTTCTGTTTATTTTACCACTCGGCTTTCTTCTCCCATTTCCTGCTGGTATTAATGCTCTATTCAGTCATGGACCCAGACGTTCTGCCGGCCTGGCACGTATACATGCTCTGTGGAATCTTACATCCTTAATTAATGTTGTAAGTTGCTGCTTTCCAACTTGTGTTTTGTGAATCTGTTGTCTGAGTTGAATAACAAATAAATAATGAACTACTAGCTCTATATTTATTGGATGGCTTATAAAAGGAACATTAGTTTCTTTTCAAGTTCAATAGCTTTTATATTTTGGGCCCTTGCAAATATCTATTTAGTAAGTTCACACAACAAAGCTATGATAATTGCTGACTAGAAAATGGCAAATTATTACATATTCTTGGAACGATTTGATACTGGTATACTGAACTTGGGTTGTCTGTTATCAGGTGGTTGCTTTCATTTGTGGGTATGTTCACTTTAACAGTCAAGCGTCAAATAAAAAACATCATTTACAACCCTGGAATATAAGCATGTAAGAGAATTCTATTGCTGAACGCTTTTCTGTAGTTCAAATATATGTTATATCATCAACCTGTATTCAACTAAGGGATTGTGTGCCTTTACAATCTGTGGTTGTGGTGCAGGGATGACAGTGAATGGTGGATTTTTCCTGCTGGTTTGGTTTTGTGTAAAATTTTTCAATCACAGCTGATCAATTGGCATGTCGCCAACTTGGAGATTCAAGACCGTTCCTTGTACAGCAATGATTTTGAGCTGTTCTGGCAATCCTGATCATTTTTAACAGGAGAATGCTCTGCCACATTAACACGGTTTTTGGCCCTTTTGTAAAACAATTCCTCTGTCTAATATTTTGACAGTAGGAGTGACATAGGCAGGTAGCAAAGGAAAAGTGTTGAATATGAATTGTGAAAGTGAAAAGAAATAGAAGAGAGAGAGATAGGAACTGATGTTGATGTAACCACTCTTGAACAACGTGATGCAGTTTTCTGTATATATAGTAATTGGGGCATATACCCACTCTTCAGTGGATTTAAAGTCTCGACGTTGTTGATTTTTTCCGCATCACTTGCCTTCTCTCTTGTGTGTTCAGACTTCCTCTTGTGTCATTTCGCTGTTGTGGAAGCCATTTAAGGTTCTGTTAACGTATTCCATGCTTGCGAATACAATTCAGAGTACGAGTTAAAAGTTTTTTGATTTTCTGATTCAGAGGTATACAACTAGAAGAGAAAGCATGCAAAACAGGGGCCATCATGGGCGGGCCAGTCATATCCTAAAATTTAGAGCTTAAGGTAGGACCAGGTAAAGTATGACTGAGGCTTGAATATGCAAACCATTACCAGCTCTAGTGGCCCTTTTTATTAGGATTTAAAGGGTCGGCCGAATATAGGGTTATGGTCAGCCGAATATTGGTCAGCCCACGAAACCTGTTATGCTGGGTTATGGTTTCCTGTTGGGCTTAGTATATAGGGTTTAGTATATAAACGTCCTAAACCTAATTGTATTCAGTATTCTGTGTTTTTCCTCAAGATAATAAAACTGTTCTCCTCTGCCCGTGGACGTAGCTAACATATCGTTAGTGAACCACGTAAATTTGTGTTCTTTCTTGCACTCGTTACAACAGTTTGGTTGTGCCAGAAACACTTGATTAAGCTAGCTTCACAAATGCGCACAGGCTATGAAAGCAGAAAAGGGGTTTATCTTAAACAAGAACTTACACTCGAACCACATTCAATTACAGAAGAACAGAATGAACATAAACAGAAACACAGAAGAAGCACCAACATTCAATTACAACAACACAAGTATATATGACCAAGTTGTACAAAAGAGCCCCCATATGCGCCGGTCCTTCTCTTGGCAGTGAGGTCATCACAAGCATATCTAAACAACCATGGTAGTGCCGTAATCGCCGCCACGGCACACCCACCAGAGAAAACAAAACCACATGCTGCAAGGAAGAAGACTATCCCTACCGGAACTAGGATTAGACTAAACAGCACAATAACCGGGGAGCCAAAGATCAGGACCATCATTGCCCCAGTTTAAGTTAACCCGGACAAGACTAAGAACGTGGCACCGATTGCTCCTGTGGTCAAGACCTTGGCAGTGCTGATCTAGTCACGAGAGGCCAATGGCTCGTTGCGCTTCTGGGACGAGGCTAACGGCACGGTGGTGATCATGGTTTGTGCGACTGAAAAGTATGAAGAAGATCGAGAACAAGTCATTAATTTATAGGAGAAGAACGCTAGGCGGTGATGATCTGGTTGCATGATGGCCCATTGTTGACATATAAATAACACCGGCAAAAATGAGAGAGTGCATATGGTTTATAAGAGTTTAAGATATACCACATTAACTTATTATGGTATTAGAGCGAGTTACCCACGTTCACGTGTGAATCATAAATGTCACACCACCCGTCAACCTCAAATGTTGTCCACGTGCGGGGCTTGTTGAGATATAAATCTCAAATCGAAAAAAATAAGATATTGTCTGTGGTTTATAAGAGTTTGAACTACTCTCTTCATTGTCAATTAAGAGTTAAACTCTAAATTACTTTATCACCCATAAAGTGGAAGAAACACGACCTGTTTCTACATTGTGGAAGTCACTCAGTAACAAGCATTGTATTCAGAACCTCATCATCTTTCCATTTTCAGCATACTTGCAATTGCCTTAAACCACGTTAAATTACAGAAAGAACGTCCCTAACTGCTCGATTGATCAAACTCAACATCTTCATGTGTTCATCACTTCCATGTTCTCATGGCTTTTAGCTGTTCCAAGTTCTTAACATAAGTCATATATTTCTTGTTTAGGTTTATATTACGGCATGCCATCCTTTTATCATTTGATCCATTCATCTATGTAAGCATGTATACTTGTTTTTTTCTAATATATATACTTGTTTTAGCATGAACTTTGTTTCTTTTTCTTCCTGTAGATCTCGATTCTTTTTTAGTTTGATATATATATTCCGATCCCTGCAATACCTTCGAATAAGATTCACGGTTGCTCATAGGTTATATATGAGATTATACAAGGACATCCATATTTATGATTATTATCCGTGATTTTCCATTACAACACCACCGCACGCATGCACCTAGCTACATATATAAACACCCATACATGAACAGTTGCACACTCATAGACCAAACTGAACCCGGGTAGCGTAAGATCCGTCATAAGTGTAATTCCTTCTCCCGGTAGAGACGTAGTTGGATACATACTTGTACAACCACGACAGCGCCGTGATCGCCGCCACGCCACACCCACCGGAGAAAACAAAACCAGCTGCTATCAGGAACATGACTATCGCTGCCGGGACTAGGACCGGACTGAAGAACACTAGAACCGGGGTGGCAGTGATCAGAGCTATCACGGTCCCGGTTAAAGTTAACCCGGACAACCCTACCAGCGTGGTGCCAATTGCGCCGGCGGTCAAGAACCTGGTTATGCTAGTCCGGCCATGTGAGGATGGGGATGAGAAGTACTGATCGACTTCTTGCTTGTTATGGAAGTCGGCTGTGGCCATGATCACGGCCGGTTAGTGATATGATCGAGACAATTAGTGATTGAGCTGAGAAGGGTTGGTTCTGTGTATATATATGTATAAGAATCAATTAAGAAGCAAAGGTTTGTGTGTGATTGCATGCGATGTAGCACGGTGGTGAGCTTAGACTGCAAACACGTAGCTACAATTGACCGAGTGGTGGCATTATGGCATATGGTGGCGGCACGGTGGCACTTGTGCCATTGCATTTGTCAAACAAAACCAAAGAAGAAGATGGGCACGAAATGACGAAAAGAAGTTAAGGGTCGCTTCTGCTTATCGTTATAACGTTATTGCAGTACGTATGTTTGCTTGTATTTCTCTCTTCTTTTCTTTCAACGAAAATTCGGAATGCACCCTAAAATATTGATATTCCATAGAAATCGACTCTATATAGTAAACTCTCTTTCTCTGGTATCTACATGTTTGTGGTACCTATATTTATCAATATAAGAACAAATTTGTTGTTATTTAGGTAATATTTGTTCTATTAGAGGTAATTACTCAACATAAGACTATTTACAAGTTTGTATACAATTTGTTGTCATTGTGTTAACTTGGTACAATTATATGTAAATGTATAAAATAAATGTAGTAATTTTGTTGTAAATGTTGTAAATTTTGTTGTGAATATTGTAAATTTTACTAATTTAACTACTTATTTTTGTTCAATTAATGGTAAATGAATGTATGATATACATCACAGTACCGTAGACAACCTCTACCAATTATACAAGATAGGAACTGTTGAAGTATCAAACCCTTTATGCAAATAACTCACATATTCTGATGAATGATCTTATTCATTGATGAAGAAGCAAAGTGGCTTAAATACAGCCTTTACACGAAACAGAATAACAAACTAGTTTGACCACGTTTAACAATCATAATTATATGATCAGAACAAAGAGTCAAACTCTAATTGAAAGATAAAACAACAACTTGCTCTCGCAAAACAAGAGCAAGTTGTTGCTCTTGTTATTAACTTAACAAAAAAACAAGAAATCCAAACACAAGCTTAAATCAAACTTGTGCATCCACCAACACCGAGTTTGTAGCTCCTAACCAAAACATGAAAATAGTTCAACATTAACAAACAAAATCAGTTAAATCACACAAATTACTTATTAATCCACTCCCACAAGGACCATAACCAAATAATCCACCCGAATCTCATCTTCAAGTACTTCCTCACAAGACTACGCCCCAGATCAAATAAAAACTGCGTCCAGTTCTTGGACGCATACTTAAACAACAAAGATAACGCCCATATTACACCCACCGCCGATAACACAAAACCAGCTCCGACTAGGAAAGCAAACATCCCAGCCGGAACTAGAATCGGACTAAACAACACCACAGCCGGGGTAACCACGATCAGCGCCAACAACGACGCCGTTAGAGTTAACCCGGACAAGAAATACAGTGTGACACCAACTGCGGTCGAGCTCAAAAACTTGACAATAGTACTAGCAGTCTCGCCGGCCGAGTAATCTTCCGGCTTACGATACAACTCCGTCTCCGCCATCATCCACGACTCTGATAATGCAACTTCAGACTTCAACCACCGTGATCGAGTGAGAGCCGGAGCTTTCTTGAGCTTAACACATCGCTAGAATTCAAATGCATGGCAGCATGCTTGGCAGTTTAAGGCGGATCCACGTGGCGTGTATTGAGGTGATTGTCATTTTTCCACTCTGACCGGTTGGTAGCACCAGCTTGGCTCCACAAAGACGCTCCTCGACAATTAAGTAAAGATGGAGAGTTTAGACCGTTAGATGTCTCGGGCTCATTGATCAAATATGCAGACTCGCCGTACAAGATTGCGGCTTATAATTTGAAGATCTGAGAGGTGACAGAAGATGTATGCCACGTGGCTTAGATCTGGGAATTCGACCGTTGCGAAGTGCGGGCTTATTCACTCTCCCCTTTCTCTTTCTCCCTAAAATTTCAATCTCTCCTTTCTCTTTCTCTCTCTACATTTCTCTTTCTCTCTCTTCAATTACTCTCTCTCTCTAATGGCGATTGCTACGGAGAATCAGACCCCGCAGAAGGTAAGAATCGAATTAACTTGTCCAGATTTCAATTTCCCTAGGTCTCGAAGAAAACCCCCGATTCGATTCCTAGGGTTTTCTGTTCTTTCTGGTCTTTTGGTTTTGAATCTATGCTTAGATTATGGTTTTATGGATTCTTGAATGTCCAATTGGGCTCGGAGGATGAGGACCCATCTGGAGTTAGGGTTTTAGGAACCCTAGAATTTTTGATTCGAGGGATTTGGGATTGACTGGGTTTAGATTTCGTGGGGCTTTTAGCTGTTTGATGATTTTTAAGGTTTTGATTGTGGTTTTGGTTGCTGTCAGGGTTCATCAGAGGTTTCAGCGACGGAGACGAAGAGATGGACGCTTAATGACTTCGATATTGGGAAGCCTCTGGGACGTGGAAAGTTCGGTCATGTCTATTTGGCAAGAGAGAAAAGGGTATGGTCCTTCTTCTTTTCTATGACAATGTATTTGTTAAATTTGCTTTGCGTTTTTCGATTAGGATCTTGGTACATTTCTGAACTGTTGTTGACATTGGAGTTGATTGGATTTATGGAGTTGATAGAAGGAACTGCACTGATTAGTATATACATAGGTGGTCTGATGTTGATGATCTACTGATTTTCATAGAGTTTCCGCTAGAAATGAAGAGAGGCGATGAGATTTGTGTACAATGTGCTTTGTTATCAAATGATGTGGAATGTGCTTTTGCAATATTAAGTTGGAAACAAATGTCTGCCATCATCTTGGTGTGGTATCTTTATGTTTGCCTGCTTTTAGTGGTGTATGTACATTGTTTTTGATCTATGTCTGAAACAGAGCAATCATATAGTGGCACTCAAAGTCCTCTTCAAGAACCAGCTGCAACAATCTCAGGTTGAGCATCAGCTTCGCCGGGAAGTTGAAATACAAAGTCATCTTCGTCATCCCAATATTCTACGCCTTTATGGCTACTTTTATGATCAGGTATAGTGCTCATAGATGGTTTATGTTTGCACCAAATTGATTTTTTCCTGTGTAATGGAACCTCAATGGTACGAGCTACTGACCCTTGTAGTGAAATTCTAATTATTGCAGAAACGAGTTTACTTGATATTGGAATATGCCACCAAAGGTGAACTATACAAGGAACTCCAGAAGTGTAAATACTTTAGTGAAAGACGTGCAGCCACCGTAAGTTTCTTTGTGATGTTGAATTCATTCTCATTCAGTTGTTTATAAATTAGATATTCTGATGTTTTTCTGTATGTGGTACGCAGTATGTTTCATCATTGGCCCGAGCCCTTATATACTGTCATGGAAAGCACGTAATTCATCGAGATATCAAACCAGAAAACCTTCTCATTGGTCAACAGGTGCTTAATGCCTTACTATGCTGTTGTATGTTTCCTTTTTATGACTTATTGATGCATACCTGTTGCTTATCATGTCAATGTGGATTTGTAATTTCAGGGTGAACTCAAGATAGCAGATTTTGGGTGGTCAGTGCATACATTCAATCGCAGGAGGACCATGTGTGGCACTCTTGATTACCTTCCTCCTGAGATGGGTATGTTAAAAGACAAGAGAAAGTGTTTTGTAATCCATTGCTTTATGCATTTGCTAAAAGAATGTCTTCATTGTCTTCACATCTATGTTGCAATTACTCTACCTAACTATGCGGGATTGTGATACAGTGGAGAGTGTAGAGCATGATGCTAGTGTAGACATCTGGAGCCTTGGTGTCCTGTGCTATGAGTTTCTTTATGGAGTCCCTCCATTTGAGGCCAAGGAGCATTCAGACACATATAGAAGGTAGAGTGTGGACTCCAAAATGATTGAGGATCTCATATAATCTCATTCAGACCCTAAAATGGCTCTGCTATTTTCTCTTTGCAGGATTGTTCAAGTGGATCTGAAGTTCCCTCCTAGACCAATTGTCTCATCTGCTTCAAAGGACCTTATAAGTCAGGTGATTTTGTCAACTTTGACTTGCAGTTTGCAATTAATCAATTCAAGTACTTGTTAGTATTCCATTGTTTGATTTGTTTTCTTCAAAATGAAAGCGTTATCTAGTAATGCCTGATTAGAATCCTCTTATAATTGCAGATGCTCGTCAAGGATTCTTCTAACCGCCTGCCATTACACAAGCTTCTAGAACATCCATGGATTGTTCAGAATGCAGAGCCGTCTGGCGTCTATAAGATCTAAGGGGAAATAGCAGTGGTCCTTTTCATTTTATGTAACAATCCAAAACATCCGGATTGCTCAGAACACAGAACCATCTGGCAGCTATAAGATTTATGGTGGAAAATAGCGGTGGTGGTCCTTTTCATTTTATGTAACAATCCAAAACATCCGGATTGCTCAGAATGCAGAGCCATCTGCCTTCTGTAAGATTTAAGGTGGGAAACAGCCATGGTCCTTTTTCATATCTTGTAGCAATCCAATATTATGAGCATCTAAACTTATATCATGTTTGTTAATAAAAATTCTTTGTTTCAACAACTGTGGCCCAGAGTTTACAATTCTTTAGTGAACTGGTTTAAAAAACTGATTCCGTGTTCCTCTCTGTTTTGAGGTCTATCATCTTGGTTTTTTTTTAGGTTTATCATCTTGGTTTTTTTTTGAAGTTTATCATCTTGATTTCTTTAGGCAGATGAAATGAGATAATTGCACTACCGCATTGCAGGAAATGTGTACATTTACAAATTACTTTCAAGTTCAGATGAAAGGATAAAAATGAAACAGAACAGGTGCCGGCATAGCTACACCCTATTGTAAGCTTAAAACTCTTAAACATCCAAACTACTTTCAACTTCAAAACATCCAAACTATCGAACAGAATAATATGCCATGAACCCATTCCAGATATGCTAGTTTTGCTTCTACCAGATGAACATCTTAAGCAGAAACCTCTTTGGTAGGACATGGTGAATTGAATTTGAATTTAATAGCAGTCAAAAATATGAACTCCTGCAGCATTCTGGGGACACATTTGGGCATCAAAGGCAAAATCTGAACACTAATGATTCTGCAGCATTCTTAGGTCATTTTGCGTCGAACCGGAAACAAATCAAAAGCAAAAGCACAAATCACAGTTCTGGAAACTTCATACGTACTTGACTACAGAGTAAGCAGGATTGATTTGCCGTGGATTAGGATAAGTCTGTAACCAAAAAACAGCCACACAATCGAGTCAATCACACTGAGAATTGATAATACAGCAACTTGAATGCGAAGAGTAACAGAGAGAAGAGAGTTACAGGAAGATCGGACAAGTAATCGGCGAGGTGAGGAACGTCTTCGAGGACGTAAACGGCGTCGCCTTTGACGATCTTCAGCTTCGGGTCGCCGGAAACCGCCATTGTTGCTCTGGAAGAGAACCGGCGGGCGAGGTGAAATTGTTGATTTAGAAAATGTTATCAAAGTCCATTTTGAACTTTACCCAAAAAAAACCATTTTGAACATTTTTTTTCCTCGTAACTCCGCATAATATTTTTTTGTAGAAAAAATATTGGCTTACTAATTTTTTTAAGTTTACTTCAATATCTTTCAATTTTAAGGGATCACTTCATTAAATTTCTCATGTCACATAATTAAGTCCATCCGTTAAGTGACAATTAAATCTTACTGTTAACTTAAATTTTTAATTAATTTTTAAATAATATTAAACTTTCAAAAATTATTAAAAATAGCTTGATGTCTAAATAATAATCCAAAAAATTCTACGAATTCGTAACGACGTCTAAGTTAATTCTATAGCTCAAAAGACAAAAAATAGACAAACTAAAGTTTAAAAATAATTTTTGAAAATATAAATTAAAATTAAAATAGCTCGAAATATATTTTACATCAAAAAATAGACAATGTTTCAATTTAACACACCCTAATGAATAAGTTAGTAATTATAATATAGAATGTTAAATTGTAACATTTTCTATTTTTTGAAGAAAAATATATTTTGACTTATTTTTATTTTAGTTTTTATTATTATATCCTGAAATTTTAGTACCTTTCAAAAATTATTTTTAAACTTTTAGTTTGTCACGTTTTGTCTTTCAAGTTTAACGTAGACGTCGTTACGAGTTTGTAGGATCTTTTGAAAAATCGTTTGGACATTAGAGTTATTTTTAATGATTTTTGAAAGTTCTAAATTATCTAAAAATTAATTAAAAATTAAAGTTAACAGCAAGATTTAACGGTCACTTAACAAATTGGCCTAATTGTGTGTTATTGGAAAATTAATGAAATGACTGATTGAAATATTTGGAAAATCATGTGAATTTGGATTTTGAAGGCCTCCCATAACCAAGAGATCATTCGGCTAACGAAGAAATATTTAAAATGAATTCATGTCCTAATCACGGATGGCAAAACCACGAAAGTAGATTTATAAAACTATTGTACTAGACTTTCTATATTATAATAGTAGCTTTATACATAATTATGTTATTGTAGAATACTACATAATTTTAGTATTTTGACATTGTGGTAGTATCTTTATATGTATGTGTTATCTTTTTTTAACACTGATAATATTTTTTCTCTCCATATTAGTATAATTTCAAGATGATGTCAATAACTTTATTATAGTGTGGTAATATCTTTTCAACCGTGCTAGTAGCTATTGTTACTGATAATATTAATTTTTGTTTTTACCAATTATAAGTTGACATTTGTTACAATAGCTTATACAGTAGTAAGGTTGGGTTTGGAAGAGCTTATAAGCTCCTTTGCTTTTAAGCACCAAAGGTTTTGGTATTTGGTAAATCCAAAAATAAGCTACTTCTTAAAAAAGTATAAAGTGTTTTGAGGGAAAAAGGAGAAGCTGCAAACACTCATCTTCTATTTATAAGCTAAAAGTCAACTTATATCTTATAAGCTTAGCTGCACCAAACTCAGCCTAAGTAGTATATTTGGTTGGTGGCAGGAGTAATTTGGATTCTTTGTTGTTAGTATCTTTCTCTAGACCAATTTTACTATTTTTCCTTGGGTTTTTTGGTGTGTTTTTTCTTTACAAGAAGAAAATAAACATTTGCACGGACTATAACCCGGCCCAACAACTAATTAGTCGTGTAGGCTCACTGGTCACGTCGTTGGTCGTGCTGTCGTCAAGGCCTACTAAATAGAGCCGTGGGTTTATTGCCATCCGAGTCCAAAAGGTCCATCAACACCCGCTTCAGCTTCTCCATTAAATTTCTCCTAAATCTTCGCACCTTCCATTCTCGCTGAGCGTCTTTCTCTCTAGAACATCATCATCATCTTCAAACCAAATCAGTGAAGGAAGCTAAAGAAGAAGACCTAAAACGATGTCGTGGCAGCAGTACGTGGACGAGCACTTGATGTGCGATATTGACGGCAACTGTCTCACCGCCGCCGCCATCCTCGGCCAAGACGGCACCGTCTGGTCCCAGAGCTCCAACTTCCCTCAGGTTCATCTCTCTCTTCAACTTTTAAGCTTCAGATTTACTTCATCTCTGGATCTAGCTGCTTCACTAGGATAGGGTAGCTAGCTGTGATCAGATCAAGCTTCATAAAAGTTATTGATGAAATGAAATTTGAATCGTTTGTGTTATTGATCTGAAAATTTGAGATGTCGAATCAGATTGTTAATTAATTGATGTTTAGTATGGGAATCGGATTAGGTAGAACAGATTGTGTAGTTGATTGTTTGTTGTATATGGATTTGTACTGGGATTAGTGTTGATCGGCGTTATTAATGTAGTTTAAGCCGGAAGAGATTGCAGCTATTATGAAAGATTTTGATCAGCCCGGAACTCTTGCCCCGACCGGATTATTCCTCGGTGGGACTAAATATATGGTGATTCAAGGTGAAGCCGGTGCCGTGATTCGAGGAAAGAAGGTAAGATTCTAGCATATTGATGTATCACCTATGTAAATATTTTGAATTTGGATGGAAAATGTGCGAGATCGTGTTGATTTGGACCTCATTCTGAAATGTTATGTTGAATAGTGCTTTGTCCAGCGTTTTTCTTGGCATGCTTTTGTGAGAGAATATAATGAGAAGGGGAAACCATGTAATAGATGTGTTTGTCACATTTGTGTATATAGTTTGACTTGATCTATGTGCTCTATATCAGGGAACTGGTGGCGTTACTGTTAAGAAGACCAATCAGGCCTTGATCATTGGCATATACGATGAGCCCATGACTCCTGGGCAGTGCAACATGGTTGTTGAAAGGCTGGGTGATTATCTTATTGAACAGGGTCTCTAATTGCTCTGGTAAGTTGATGATTTCCTCAAATATTCATGGTTTTCTGGAGGAAGGGTTTGTTTGCGCAACTAAATTAACCGGGGTTTTGTTTTCTCGGTACAGTTACTATTTCAAGGAAGTATGGTGAACTAGGCGTGAGAACAAAGTTGTTGCTGCTTGGAATGTGATGGATATGTGAGCCATTTGTTCTGGTAATCGCCTTTGTGAATTATAGTGTCTTGATTTTACAATTAATGTCTACACTTCTGCTAGCATATGTAATTGAATTTGTCGCCTTCTTCGAGATACCATGAATTTGTAGTAATTTGTTCATTCAGAAATATGACTTGGGTGTGAAACTTGAGACATTCTGCTTACCTTTTCTTCTTACTGTCTGCTGAAGATGTTTACTATTCTTTAGGTTGGATTTACCCCAACGGGAATTAGGCACAATTTGGTTTCTGCATGCATCAGTAGTCATTGCTTGAACGTTTTCCATGTTTGTAATATGATGGAATCGGCTCTCACTTGAAAATTTAACGCTGAATCATTTGGGAGGTTAATTTTTTTGCTAGTTCACAATCGGGATCACAAACTTCTGATTTCTTTGCAGTTCAAAATTCATATTCTAGTCCTGGACTAGAACTGATTAGCCCAATTGTGATAGCCATCCGCCTTGGACTACCTTATGAATCTGTTATTAGTAGTAAACTTTGTATCGAGCTAGCTTCATGTTCTTCCTCATCTCATGAGGTTATCCACACCTTCCACATTTAGACAGAGTCGGAGACACCTTTTTATGTTGCTATAGAGACCACAATTTACAATCTTCCATTGATTGGAACCGAACTAGAACAAGTTAGATCGGCATAATAAACCTTAGCGAGTAACATATTATTATCAAACAAATGCTTTAGAGTTCTGGGGACCACACCGGAATATATTGTATGCCGCCGATTGCCAAATCCTGAGCAAAATCCAATATGGTACAGGGAATTCTCTCTGCTGTTAAGAATTTGGGGGAAAGAAAAGGAAGAACCTACCGAGAGAGCGATCCCTATCAAAAGCTCAGAAAGAAGTAAAACGACATGTCGCGTTAAGTGCAAAGGAATTAGTGGGTCGCAGGCAGACTGGGCCTAGTGCGGGCTAGGCGGAACCTGTAATGTAGGCTTATAGAGGCTGCTCGGCCCACATTAAAAAATAAACTGAATATAAGAACTCGCTCGCGCTCTCGTCGTCTGTGTTCTCGATCTCATACTGTATCTCAGTTGCTCCATGTTCGACCGCCCTCTCTCTCTTTCGCCCTATCGATTCACTTCAGTCCAGTTCATCAGATTCAGTGATTCACACTTCTAGTTTCATACACTTGCTCTATGAAGAACGAGAGTTGGATACTATAAAGAAGCCATGCTTTGTGACAGTGGGGTAGTCAAAAATTTTAGGTTATCAGGACATGCATAAAAAATATTAAAAATTAAATTATAGAGATCCAAATGGGATCAATTGGAGAGGATAAAACAATATTCTAACTTCAAAATGAAGAGAAAATTAAATGCATAGACGTGAAGTTAAAACATTAAGTAAAGCTGAATGCGAACTGACACATACTTTGAGAAACTGTATGATCGCACTCAATGCATAAAACCTAGAAATGGTTTTCAAGTGAATTCAAAAGCAACTCATTTTAAAAAGGTTCCAACTCTTTGCTAACAGCTCACCACCACTTACTGCAGGGCTGTGAAGGGAGGTTAAGGTAGTAATGCTTCCTTCTTGAGAACAATACCTGTATGTCAGCAGCAGCCAAGAAATGCTCAACTGAAGGCATGATGTCGGCCTGTAGATACCTTACATCACATGCATATCACATACGAAAGGAGGACAAAAGAAAAAACAAAATGCTCATGAGAGTGATGAAGCATAAGTCTTTCACACCTTTGGCTCATGACAAACAGTATGCATGGAATCAACATGTGGGTGATCAAATAGACTCAGCAGCGATCCTTGCTGAAAGCAATGAGAGGAACCCCATTCTCCAGTGAGTAATGACACGCCCTGCGGAAATGAAGCATATAGCTTTTGCTTTACTCCAAACCAAAGAAACAATGAAATCATTGCAAGCCAATCTGAGGTATACCTCTCTGCAGACATCTTGATATAAATTCCTTCTACAAATTTCC
Source organism: Comarum palustre (assembly GCA_951800085.1). Classification (NCBI taxonomy): domain Eukaryota; kingdom Viridiplantae; phylum Streptophyta; class Magnoliopsida; order Rosales; family Rosaceae; genus Comarum; species Comarum palustre. The sequence goes on from OX637583.1 coordinate 22,060,721, forward strand.
CGACCTTGAATACCATAAACAAGTAATCCCTGGAGTCAAGTAGGGGTGGACAGTAAGGACATTATGTATTGATGTTATTCTGAGACTGAAGCAAAAATAACTTTAAGAAGTGCATAAATGTGAAACAAGTAATGATACATTTTAGCAGCATCCTTAAGAAGAAAAATTGAAAGGGGAAAGGATAGACCTGCTAAATCTGAAACAATGCCATCTTTTCCAGCTAAATCTACCATCTTAAAAACACGCAACACAGCTGGACGAGCCTGTTCGAAAACACTGTTAACACAATCAGTAATCAAAGATTAAAATAAGAAAGTGGAGCAAAACAACCACAAAATAACAATGTTACTAAACAAACCACAAAATAACAATGTTACTGAACAAACTAAGTTAAAAGAGTAAAATTAATTTAGCAAATATTAATAGAACATTTCAAGTATCATGCCTTGAAAATGATTAAAAGAAGATCTAACTTTTCCGGTGGCAATTATTATTTTCACACCCCTTGATGAGGCTTCTTTTAGAGCCCTTGCAGTGGTGAACTCATTAGACTTTTGCTGTCAAGAAGGGTGCCTTGTATAGCAACAAAATAGGTTCCAAAACATAAAATGACGAGCATATAAGAGCACTATGAGGCCAAACTTACCATCCATATCACAGAAAACATATCTGAACTTTGATTTATAAAATCGCAGGCCCTTTCTTCCTGTCTTTTAACAATTCAATTGTGAGATAGTCTCATTACAAACTTGACTACGGAATGAACCTGAATAATCATATTTTATCTAGTTAATAAAGAAAATTAAAGGCCAAAGAAGAAGGATATAAAAATGAAACTTATAACAAGCTAGGATTACCATCTGGTTTCTCATTGAAATTCCCATGGGTTTCAACTTTCAACAGCACATGCATTCAGAGTTAGACCCTTTCCCCTGCAGCCTCCCTACTAACCACATGATCAAATCTCAATAAATGTAACAATCCCCGCACCTGCAGGATTGTTCAGCGATCAAACTACGAAATTACACCAAAACTACTACAAGTACAAAACAAACACATGATCAAATCTCAATAAATGTAACAATCCCTGCACCTGCAGCATTGTTCAGTGATCAAACTACGAAATTACACCAAAACTACTACAAGTACAAAACAAACACAAAATAGTCCAGCCATGAGGTGTATCCCATCAAGAAGCATGTGGCCTCTTTGCTCAGCTTGCCTCGCCGCTGTCTCAACAGAAATCACTATGTAACCCAACACAACCTGCGATTAACACCAATACTCCAATATCAGTCACAAACTTACTATCAAACATACATCCTTTACTTGCTATCAAAAATAGAAACACGAAAATACAAGTTCTTACATGTGCAAGCTTACGATCAGGAACATTCCGCTACTTGGAAACCACACCAGTAGCCCAGTCCGGGTCTCTCCATTCCTTGTTACGTTTTCTGATAAACTCATCATTGCAAAGAAGCACCGAAACCTCCACGCTCTCAAAACTGCCACTGGAATCCTTAAGCCACCGAGTGCACACTTTCAACACCTACACTAAGCAATTCTGCAACTTTCTGCATATTCCATTATGCAATTTGCTTCAACCATTATTATACTAGCTCCTGCGTTCATACTAACATTACATTACCGAACTTCCACAGAGTTACTGAAATTTCGTGATCCTTGGGCAATCCTTCTTCGATGCTGACGCTCACATTGAGCTTGAGCTCCTTCTCATTGTCCTTCCGCTCAGCATACACTCGTCTCTTCACCAACGCTCTGGCAGCGTCTCCGTCCGTAACCGCGCAGCGCGTGAAACTTCCGGCCAAACAGCGCAGATTTCACTGCCTCGAATTGCTTCGTTCTGCGCGGGACATAGATTCCGGTACTGCCGCGGTGGATATCAGGGTGGCGCGTGGGACGCAACACGCCATTTGAGTGGCGGAGGAGACCAAAGAGTGGTGTGAATGTAATAGGTTGGTTCGCATTTCGGGAGTAACAAATTGGAGAAATTTGGTTAATGCACGTTCCTCCAATTTGGTTAATCCACGTTTGGATCAGAATAGGTTAAGTGCCCGCATCAATCCTGTTCGTGAGTGATAAAAATAATAAATTTATAATTTATAATGTTTTAAAATGATAAAAATAATAAAATTATAAGTTACAATAATGAAATCATTTGATCGGAAACCATTAATTTATAAAATAACATGATATATATACATATAAAGGTCTGCATCTTTTGGGTTGATCTATGATTGACTTTATTAATATGAGATCATTATTGGTAGCAATCTTTGATGAACTTATTGCAGCAAAATTTAACAAAATGAAACTCATGGTCGATAAACAAATATTGATAAAGATATTAGATGTTCAACCATCTTCTTTTCTCAATATCTATTTGAAGCACATAATTCAACATCTTCTCCTTTTTGTACTCCGACAACTCTTATTCAATTAACTGAAACAAAAATTGATAATCATTTAATCAGTTGTCACAGTAGAAATAAGCTAATCACATTCTAGTCCTATAAGTAATTGTTTGAAATTTTAATAATATGTAATGAACATTGTCGGAAACTTTAGTCATAAGAGGGATCAAATTTCATATCTAATGGAGCAGTAATAGCCACACCCAACCACACAAAACACAAACAGATTAGCTAAACACATGAAAATCAACTAAACAGATTATCCTTGTAAATACAAATGTATATATGAGAACCATGAACCTCAGATAATAAAAGCAAATAAGCAAAGAAAAAAGAAAACCTCAGATTAGTAAAACATCTGAAAATATGGGGAAAAAAATAAAACCAAACTGAAATAATTATGTCAGTCATAATGAAAGCAAACTTTGGGAACTAATGCCAGTTTGAGTTTGTGGTTCTATTACTACCTAACCGAGAATAGCGGGAAAAAGAGAACATTAACAAAGAAAATCAGTTGCATATTAAAAAATATATTATTTACTTGCACAAATACTTCCACAACTCGAACTCGTTCCAAAACTCTATTGTAACCTGAGTACCAAGAAAAATCAATAGAAGTTAGCACAACAATAAAAATTAATTAACTGCTACATTAAATTAAATAACTACATTAGTTTAATCATATTATCTTAAATAAAATACATGAGCATGCCTATCCTAATTTGTATATTAATAAAACTACTTTGACTGACTACCAATTGTCGTTCCAAGCAAATAAAGTAACATGACAATTGGATTTCTACGGACTTCAGTTGACACGGCATGACAATTAATTGAACCAAATGATGAGAAATAAAAACAGGGAGGATAGCAGACATCTCAATTTCAGACATAAAGTAATCTCATACAACATGAAAACAGAAGCAAGATATTGCATGTTTTGGAACAATAAAGACACTCCACTGACACTCTGCAGTGTCAAGCCAATACACTGGAGATTAAGACAAAATCATAGTAAGTGTTCAATGTATCTGTTCAATTAGTGAAAGATAAAGCTCTGTATTAAGCATCGAAGAACATAATTATGCACCTTAAGTTAAAAAACCAAAAACAAAATTGATAAGTAATACAACTATAGATATCACCAACAACCGCAAATACTGATAAATCAGACCAAACAGAATTGCCAATTACAAATATGCCTATCCAAAACCTTATATATTCAACTGGTTAGACTTGTTTTCATGTGGCTGCTGAGTAAAACATGCATAACTAAAAATTAATATGGGTAGGGAATTTTATTTCCAATGCAATTAAGCCCTTATCTATTATATCATATATGGTCACGTGATGAACAATTAAAAGTTGACCTATGTAGAATTGTAGATTACAAATTTAAGGGACGATTGATGGCACAACAGTATAAACACAGAATACCTCCTTTCACCAAATCTAAAACACCAAAGACCATGATGTTATGCACAACAAATAAAAAATGTTTTTGGAAGACGATACTTCCGTGCACAAAATATCAAATTATACCCACACACAAACAGAAATTCAAATCTTTCACGTACCAAGCTATCAAACTATAAACTTTAATCACCTAAAATATAACTTCACATGGAGCTGATACTTTGGACATAAGTTACTATCAATTGTATAGTTGTATTTATTTTTTTTGACACAGTAAATTTCTTGGCAAAGGAATAGCAATGAAGAAAGAATAATTTGAAAAGAAAGACAAAAGAGAGCTGGTCTTGGGCTAATTGAATTTCTCGTTAGCCAAATCTTACAACAAGCTGCAAGAAATCTCTACAGCTGAAATGACATGAACTAATGAAAAAATAGGAGATGGGGTCATTAACGGTTATGAAGATTCAAACCTTAACGATTCTTAAAACACAATAGCATTCAAACAACAAAAAGAAACACCTATCGTTCATTTTAAGACTTGAGAGAATGATTTCACCAATGATTGAGTACTTGATTAAAAAAACTATCGAGATTTGTAACAACAACTAAAGAAATATGCACAGTTACAGGCTTACCAACATGATTATGACGTTTTGCCCCTTCACAAAAGCTTTTAATGTGTTCCACTTCTGATTAAGGACACCTGTAAATCCGATTCACCATGAACATCAATATTTTGGTCCAAGAAAAAAAAACAGTGTAAAGACAATCAAATTCAGCTGTTGAAAAACAAAAAATTTAATGGAATTGAAAACCAATGCCCATAGCAATCTTCTCAACTTCAAAACTACTCACAACTGATTCGAAACCCATAGTTAAGTTTTGAAATTGATTATCTAACCAGCCAAATCCTGCAAAAAGTATGAAGGAAACATGACCAATCTTACTAAATTGAAAAATCTCAAACATGTGCAGAAACTAAAACAATTAAACAGAATAAGAAGCTTACCTCAAGCCTAATCCCTCAAAGATCTCTGATTCTTTAATTGGTAAACGAATTTTCGTTCTCGGAGACATAAGAAAGAAGATTGAAATATGGAGAGCAGACCTTCGATTCTCACTCCTCGAGGACGAAAAGACGAAGTTCTGGCCACCTCTGCAATGCCATGGCTCGGGCGGAGGATGGAATCAACTACCGCTTCTGTTGCTGCAGCAGGTCGGGACCGAGTCGGACTGGACTCGAACTTCATGTGTCGCCTAATTTTTTCGTCTGCTGTTTTTCTTCTTCTGAAACACGAGATAAGAAAGCGATCAACAAAAGCAAGCCTTTTTATTGCTAGGGTGACCGAGGGTAAAATAGTCTTTTCAATGACTGTGGCTTAGCTTGGCTTTGTGGCTGTCTTGTTATGAACAGTAGCAGCTTGTTTCAGAATTATTATATTGGAAATTTAGCCCAGCCATCGAAGTTAAGCTGACGAGCCAAAAACAGGCAACGAATTTATTTGAACAGTGTTGGTGAACAGGAAACCTTATATAGGAAATTTAGACATATTCATTTATTATAATTTTTTATTTTTTATGAAATGATATTTAAAAGTATTTATTAGAATTTAGGGTTTAAAGTTTAAAATATTAAAAAAAAGTATATATTTTGGGATATCGGATATAGATTATAGAGTTTAGGGTTTTACAGTTTAGAGCAGGATTAGTATTTTAAAAAATAATAAAATCTTAAAATGTCATTTAACAAAATATTTAAAATTTATACATCTAAATTTAAATCTAATAAAAATAATCAAATATAAAAATGTAATATCACTACACATTCTTATATGTTACGGCGACGTTAAAAAATTTATTGACAGTGATAGACCGATAGTAACGGCGACGTAACCGGTTAAAATCAAAGTCAAATAAAGTCAAAACAGGGGGCGAGGGACTTTTCCGTAATTTTGACATAGAATACGGAAAGACAATGGCTGTGCCGGAAGTAACGTGAAGACAGCGCCCTCTTTTTTTTAATTAATCAAAGTCTGCATCTTGATCAAAAAAATCAAACCCCTCTCTCTCAAATCCTAATCTCATTTTCTCGATCTTCCCACCCACGCTTCTCTAATCCCCTCCGATCCTGTCAGAAACCCAATCCGATTTACGATCTGGAATTCATTTGGTCTCCGATCGTCAACCAATTAGGGTTTCTGCTTTCCGCATTTTCACTCTGTTAAACTTCAATCAAGCCCAATTCCGTCGAGGATTTTTGATATTTTGTTGTCTCAATTTTGGAAATTCAGCTATTTTTGGTGTCGGCTAGAGTGGTGGTGTTTGAGGTTAGGTCTTTTTCGAAATAGGGAAAAAAGGCTAGGGTTTTGTGGTGCTGAGATGGCAGGGACTGGGAGTCTTAAAGGTGCTTCGTCGTCTTCTTCTGAGACTCCACAGCAGCCGAGGACTTACGGTATCACGAAGCCGATTTTTCTCTCCGGCCCGGCTAAGTCTGATCTTCAACGAAATGTCGAACTCGAAAAGGTAAATTCTACCCTACTGCTGCTGACAGGAATTATAAGAAAAGATATCTCTGTTCACTATGCTTTTGGTGAGCTTGATTTGCGAGATTTTGATTTTGTTTCTAATTTAGCTCTTGGTTGATTCGGGGCTCCATGAAAGCAAAGAGGAGACTGCGAAAAGAGAAGAGGTTCTCGGCCGCATTGGTCAGGTAATTGTTCTCTCTGATCCGTGTTAAATTGAGCCAAATCAGTATTATGCACTGTTGAATTATAGCTGGATTCATTTTGCTTTCGATGCCATCTTTGGTATATTTTTGTGTAGATTGTGAAAGACTGGGTGAAGGAATTGACACGCCAGAGAGGCTACTCTGATCAGATGGTGGAGGAAGCAAATGCTGTCATTTTCACTTTTGGATCATATCGACTTGGGGTAAGTTTGGTTTTTGACAGTTCTTTGTGGTGTGATATACATATTGGCTCGGGATCCCTGTGCTGTGTAACTTTTTTTTTCCATGGACTGCTTTGACAAAACAATTTTTTTGACAGGTTCATGGGCCTGGAGCTGATATAGACACTCTTTGTGTTGGTCCAACATATGTGAATCGGGAGGTAATTTTATGTGCTCTTACTATATGAATATTCTTTACTCGTTTTTGACGAGTATGGCCAGATTTGTTCATAGCGGTTCTACCTCCTCACACTTTTGACTTTCTTTCTCCAGGAGGATTTTTTCATTATTTTGCATGACATCCTGTGTGAAATGGAAGAGGTAACAGAACTTCAAAGAGTTCCTAATGCTCATGTTCCAGTCATGAAATTCAAGTTTCAGGGCATATCAATTGATCTTTTGTATGCAAGCATATCGCGCTTGGTTGTCCCAGAGGTGAGTTCAAAAGTCAGTTTCTGAAAACCTGTTTCGTTTTGTTTTTTACATTTACCATTTGTTTGTGCTGGTAACCATATTTTACATATTTTAAGCCTATCTATACATATTCTTGATGTATCATTATTTATTTAATGTCAGTTCTTTATGTTACTCTCATTTGAAAGACCGTTGTGCTGCTATATTAATTTACGCTATTATTTATAGTATTGATGTGGTGTTGGAACATGTTTGTTGACAGGACCTGGACATCTCGGATGAATCTGTGCTATATGATGTTGACGAGCAAACAGTTCGAAGTTTGAATGGTTGCAGGGTTGCAGATCAAATTCTTAAGCTTGTTCCAAATGTTGAGGTTAATTTTATCTTATCCATTACCCTGGTTTATATCTGTGTTCAAATGATTTGTCCTTTGACACTCTATTTGATTGTAGCACTTCCGCACGACACTCAGGTGTTTAAAATTTTGGGGCAAACGGCGCGGTGTTTATTCTAATGTAAGTTTGGCAGTGGTATAACGTCCTCAGTTTTATTAAGTAATTAGTCACACCTTTTGAACTGTCATGTATGTGGTGTAGGTTACTGGATTCCTTGGTGGTGTAAATTAGTCACACTTTTTGAACTGTCATGTATGTGGTGTAGGTTACTGGATTCCTTGGTGGTGTAAATTGGGCTATCTTAGTTGCTCGGATATGTCAGCTTTATCCCAATGCAAATCCTAGTATGTTGGTTTCTCGATTCTTCAGAGTGTATACTCAGTGGCGTTGGCCAAATCCGGTTCTTCTTTGTTCGATAGAAGAGAATGAACTTGGGTTACCTATATGGGATCCTCGTAAAAACCCTCAGGATCGCTTTCATCATATGCCGATAATAACTCCTGCATACCCTTGTATGAACTCTAGTTACAATGTCTCTGTAAGTACTCTACGTGTTATAACAGAGCAGTTCCACCATGGTAATAGGATATGTGAGGTAAGAACAAAATTTGAATTTCAAAATGGCTTGCATCCTAAGTTTGAGCTTTGATATGAATTGCTTATTGGTTTTCTTACAGGAGATTGAGCTGAAGAAAAACCAGTGGAGCGCTCTGTTTGAACCTTATCTTTTTTTCGAGGCATACAAAAACTATCTACAGGTGGACATAGTAGCAGCCGATGATGATGATTTGTTGGCATGGAAGGGGTGGGTGGAATCTCGTCTTAGACAGCTCACCTTGAAGGTATTTTTTCTGGGTAAACAATTTGTAGAGTAAAGGCTACTGAGTTTGGTTATCATAAGTTTCCACAAAGTATGTCTGTTAAGACAATTAGTTTATCGAAATTGTTCTTCATATATCTTCTTGCAGATTGAGCGAGACACAAATGGAATGCTTCAGTGCCATCCATATCCAAAAGAGTATATAGACGCATCCAAGCCTTGTGCACATTGTGCTTTCTTTATGGGTTTGCAGAGGAAAGAAGGTGTCAGAGGTCAAGAAGGTCAGCAATTTGATATACGTGGAACAGTTGATGAGTTCAGGCTTGATGTAAACATGTATGATTTTTGGAAACACGGGATGGATATGTATGTTTGTCATGTTCGGCGGAAGCAGCTTCCTTCCTTTGTCTTCCCTGATGGGTATAAATGGCCTCGATTATCAAGACATGTTAGCCAGCAAGATGAAGGAAGTTATGAGCAACGTTCTAGGTCTACCGAAAGACGTATCAGGAGGAAAAGTAATCCTGAAATAGAGGATACAAGGCCAACTGAACTAGGAAAACAGACCTCTATTAGCCCACTACGGGTGGAGTCTGTATCCCCAGAAAGTATTGCAGGTAGATCTGGTGGAACACCTAATACGGGCTTGAGTAATGGTAGTAGGTTAGAGTGTCCAACTGGAGATGCAGACTGCAATTCTGGTGGACAATTCGAGAGTCTAAAGGGTCCAATGGTACCTGTGGGGGTTGTTGAAAATGTTGTGCGGAAATCCATTGTTGAAAATCAGTTAACAGCTATGTGTGCTTCTGAATTCCCTAGTGTCGGGAATGGGGTAAATCCTTCTCAACAAGGTAACGAGTTGGTACATCCATCTGCAGTATCTTTCTCAGAGTCCAAGGAAACATGCCAGATTGATATAAATGGGGATATAGTTGGAAATGTGGTTTTGGTGGACATGAAGAATATGGAGACAGACTCTACTGTTAGTATGCTGAATTGGACCGAGGGTGCTATTGATGTTGACTAAGAAATGGTCAAACCATGCAGTCAGACTATGGGTGTGGACAATGCTGAAGGTGTATTAGGAACAACTTCCAGCAATCGGAAGCTCAATTGCGAGGTGAGTTTCTCCATATGAGGATTGTGGATTAGGCATGTACTGGACGGAAGTGAGAAAGCCAAGAGTTTCCGAGATAGTGAGAGATAGGGATCTTTGCAGGATGATGATCTTTTGTCAGGAGAAGAGGTTCTTTGGAAAAGTGGCACTGGAAATTTGCAAGGCGTACTGTAAAATGCCAGATCAGAAGAGATGGAGGTTTTGAACATAAACTCTCTTATGCTTTGTTCTCTCTTGTTTGGCTCTCTACTCTTTTAGACTCTCGTACATAATGTTTAGTTTTTTTTCCTGTCTTTCACCAACTGCTTGACTAAGCTCATTCCTTCACATGCTGGTACTGATTTTTTTTGTTTATATTTATACTAGAAATATTTGATGATGATAAAAACTTTTTCTTTCCTCACTGAACAGACCGTGTGTTCACTGGTGCATATTGTGGTGGCAAGTCCTGCACCACTATAAGCGCTTTGTTTCCAGTAACTATGCTTAGACCTTACTATCTTTTGTATCCCATTCCTTTTGCTTGTCTTTTCTACATCTTCGGAAACGTGAATCTTTCTAATCCTTGATTTTCTATTGTATAGCCAACAGTAATTGCAAATGCTGTCAATTTTGGAAGCTGGATCTAGGTCAGAATCTATGCAATAGCCAACTATATAGCCTGCCTTGAAACTGTTTGTTCTATTAAGGAAATCATTATATCTTTATGCTGGTCTTTTTTGTTGTGTGGCTGTTCTGTAACAGGTTAAGTCTGAGATCAGTGGAATGACGTAGCCGAGGTGAATTGTTGAAGAGGGAGCCTCACTGCTATTAGAAAAGAGCTAGCACAATGGTAAGTACCGCATAACTGCTGGCTTTCATCATGGCGTAGGTGGGGACATGTTAATTGTCAAGCCTAGTGTGTGGAAGTTCACCAATGCAAATTGCACTTCGTCGTGGTCTAGTGCCTCGGAGTTTTAGCTGGTGGCGAGACATGGGGCACCATGAATTTGAGCGATTATGCCCGGTGCTTTGGAAACTAAAGGACAATGTTATTTGTGGCAACTTGTTCAGGGTGGGAAGGGAGTTATGCTGCTCAGTCTTTATTTTAACTCTTTCCAGGAAAGAGTTTCCCACAATACTTCAAAGGACCCTGTTATTGGAGGCAACTCGAGTGTGTGGGAAGGTAGTTCTACAGCGCTGTCTGGTTGGTCTTTTCTTGGACATATAGGTTCTACAAAAGTTGCTCAGCAATCGGTTATTTTCTCTTTTTCCCCATGTATAACACTGTCAAACTTGTTTACTTTGTAGTTTCTACCCCCAAACTTTTGTAGTACATTTTCTTATACAAGTGGGTTTTTTTGCTCTCTCTCTCTATAAGGACGTCCTAACTAAGAGCGGTGTAAATTTCCTTAATTTGACTTGTTTTTCAATCAAATTTTTTCATCTTAACCATTCATTATATATATATATATATGTATATACAGGACTGCTCAGGCATGGAAACGTCGTACGGAACGAAACGACGATAGTCGTTCGATCTTTAATGAATTGATCTTGTCTGTTTAATTCTGTCTGTTGGATTAATTCATTAAAGATCGAACGACTGTCGTCGTTTCGTTCCGTACGACGTTTCCATGCCTGAGCAGTCCTGTATATATGTATAGGTCATTTCTATAAGACCTTGGCTAAGGACGTTCTAACTAAGAGTGATGTGGATTTTCTTAATTTGACATATTTTTCGATTAAATTTTCTCATCTTAACCATTCATAATCTAGATATATATATATATATATATATGTATATGTCATTTCTATAAAATTTCAGTTGATTTGGTGGTCGTTAAGATCTCAAAAACGTATAAATACAATGAACGAATTGAATTTGTTCAACCTGAACTGTTCGTATTTTTCTCTGTAAATCAAAATTTTGAATGCCTTAATAATAACTAAATTAGTTAAAATTTTGCAGAGATGATTTATTCATATATATATATATATATAAATTAAACGTTAAGATGAGAAAATATGATCTAAAAGTTGGCAAATTTAAGAAATCTTTACCAAAACTCAGGTAAGGACGTCATTACCTGAGAAAAATCCTATATATATAAGGCCCTTTGATCGAGAGATCCCTATTTGTTGTTTATTTATAATGATAGACATTTAACAAACTTTTTAATCAGGGTTTAGGGTTGAGAAATTACGTTAAAGGGGTATGGAGATGAGGATGGAGAAAAGAGTGGGAGGAGTAGTTTGCCATTTCATGTGTGATCAGTTGGGGTTCTGTTTTTTTGCTTTACCGGGAAATATGTGGGCCGGTATTCAAAACTTGGGCTGGTCAAGAATGCCGCGCTATTATGTGTTGGTGTTTACGAAAATGGCTCTAAACTAGCGAGTAATTACGTTATGCCACTGAAAGTGATGCTGGCCAGTAATGTAATTAGTCAACCCAGAGTTTAATCTTTACACGTCTTAATAGGTGGAATAATCATTACTGGAGGGAGAAAATACGAGAAATCTTTACTATAATAAAGTTTGAGGAAGCTCAACAAAATAGTAAATTATGTTATTAGAACAATGAATCATAGGCGGCATCATCATCATCATCATCATCATCATCATATATAGTTATATACATGTCTTCTACTTTTTAGCTTCAGTTTATTTATCCTCACCATTGAATGGTTGCTCTAGTTTCTAGCCAGTTATCTAATCTGGTTTTGTCAAGTTATGAATTTGAGTCTTGCTTGGACTGGAGGCATTAGTGGATTCTGCAGTAGTTTTTTGGTATTGCTCCAATAAGCTTGATCACTATGGTAATGAGGCCTCTAATAATATTGATAATATAGGCAAACGGCAAACCCATCCCTTTTGTGCTCAAAAACAGTTCTAGATTGTGAAGTGGGTTCTCATATGATTAGATATTGGTTCTTAAATCCAGAAGTGGGAAGGTAAAATTACATTGTGGTTTGTTAAATGTGATACATAAGAATTTCTAAAGGGAAAAATGAATGCTCTGGTAGGTGATATCTGTTCACCTATCATACTGAGAGTTTCAACAGTGAGACAGAAGTATGTATCTATTATATTCTCAACTCCACTGAATACTGAAGTGCAAAGAATTAATAGGAGAAAAGGCAGAGCCCCATTAGCAGAAAGCTATAGCATATGTGAATGTAAATAGTTAAGGCTGCTGAGTTGAAAAGTCTCTTGGACTATCTGCAGTCTACTTCAATCAACTACAAAAACATCATCAGGTTCTAAAGCGATTAGTCTAAACTTATGAGTGACGATTAGATCTTTTCAAACTATACTCGAAGCCCCATTTGGTACAACACAATAGTTCTCTTCTGGGCCAAATAAGTTCAAAATTAAAATCTTGATGATAATTGAGGCATTTTTCTAGACTAATGCCATGACTCTGAACTAAACTAGCTAATAAAATTTTGTCCACACTCAGACTCCAAGAGAACATTTTGGACAAAACATATGCATATACTAACTTTGGGATCACTCTCTAGCTTGGAAGAGCTTGTACGCACCAAGACCCTTATGCAGACCATAAATGGAACCAGATGCCGCAGCCAAGGAAAGAAGAAAGCACAAAAAACTCAGAAGTTGGAGCCCGAACCAGCGAAGGGATAGTTTCTGAATCTTGTTTTGCACAATGTGCATCTCTATTGGGATATAAACTATGAGAGGCCAGTAACCGATGGCTCCAAGGAGCGCGAGCATGTCTGTGAAGAATGGCATTGCCATGGCAATGACGGTTGCCAACACCACAAAGGATGTTCTCCATGTTAACCTAAGCATGTTTACACTAAACTTCATATTCCCTAGTCTGACTGGGTTCTCTTTGGTAACGAAATTGGATTTTGGCCACCTCCTTCCAGCCAGGACTTCAACAATGCGAAACACTGGTTGGCATAGCACCTGCTCAAAAATAGCAAGGCACATCACAAAGTCATATAAATTGTGTGTTTTCCTCACAATTATTACATTCATAATTTTGGGACTAGTAGTATATGCACGCACCTGAAATGCACCAACTATGTGAACCACAATACAAAAATTAGCAATATCAAGGAGCCAGAATGCCCAGGGCATCTCATCTCCAAAACCAGCAAGCAAGTTTTCCGGTGTCCTGTTGCCAAACGCAGCATAACCCAAACTGCTACACATCATGAAGAATACTGTCATAGTCAAGCCCCCTATCACGACAACCTTCTTCATCACTTTGTTCTCTGCTGGCGATGACTTCAGTGTGTCCTTAACATCACAGAAAATGCAATGTCACAAAAAAAGTATTCCCAAGCTAAAGAGGAATAGGCAAAATCTGGCTTACTTGGATTTCAAACAGGACAAGAGCATACGAGCAAGCCAATGCAATATCTCCGGCTGCTATGAACATCATCCAAATTTTTTCTGGTGACGACTGGTCCTCCCCTGCAAGAAAGGTCTTTCCTCCATCCCCTGTTCAAAAGAGACTTGTCAATTTTAGATGCTACTCTTTCAGTTGCGCGTTAAATTATGTGAGCCTTATTCTTGTGGAGGGAATTTAAGCTGATCACACAAGGCCTTCTTAAAAGTATGGATGAGAAATTACCTGATACGATCTTAGCAAGAGAGAGTCCAATTCCAATAGTTGCATACACAAAAGACATAATGGCTGCAAGCTTAGAGAGCCAAGTCAATTTGTGAAAGTTTGGGAGTTGTGATAAGAGAATTTCGACAAGTCCAAACCCAACCATGTGTGGAATGTAGGAGAACATGCATGGAGAGTCTTCACCATTTTTGCGATGACAATTCGACTTCTGTATAGCCCTGAATTGATCAATAGCAATCAATTTCAAGAAGAAAGGATTATGATGGTTGCTAGCTAGTGTTGATTATCATGAAACACTTACACCAAGCTCTTTGCCGTGGTTATAGTGAAGCCAACTCCAATGGTTGCAAGGTCTAAATATAAAATCCATCCACCAATCTTGTGCATCGTTTCACCTAGACATTAGGGAATCGGACCAAACTTTTATCAAATCAAGAATTTCCAATCCATCAGATAAACTTCAATAGTAGACTTAAAACAAAAATGGACTACAAATTATTATTTGCGTGATGGATATACCTAAATATACTTTGACAGCCTCCATATAAGAGTAGTTTCTCTTGCCTAAAACTGGGTCAGGAAATCTGTAACAATCTGCTAAGAGAGTGGCAGCGTATCCAGCAGTGAAGGTGCAGAACAAGAGGATAAAAATGCCGGCAAGCCATCCGAGTTGCGCCATTGCCCAGGCTAGAGATAGCACCCCAGCTCCTATTGATGTTGTGATTATATGTGCACAGCCGGTCCATACTGTTCCTGTATGATCACACAAAAGCAATTTGAATTACTAAATGACTGAAGAAGACCAAACATGCAATAATCAAACCAGTACTGCAGTGAGTGAAGAAGACCAAGCAATCAAATTAGTATACTCATCAGAATGGTAAAAACAAAGAGGAAGCGAAAAAAAATTGCTTATAGAAACGAGATAAAATACCGGTCCTTTTGAGTTTGCCATCATCATCCATCAGTAGTTCTTCTGCATCAGCTTCTGCGATTTTCGCAGGATTGCTCAAACCAGATTCAGATAAGTCAGGTTGAAATCCAGCTTCAACCTCACTCAACGCCATTACAACTAGCTATGCATTTACTAAGAATCACAGACATTACACAAGAAAATGATTGAGGACATGCGCAGATCGATGTATATATAATAAGAAGATTACTCCATCCCTAGAGGATCGTTTCGAGGTGCGAAATTTTGAAATGGGTCAAATGCCATTAACTGTGCATGACCACTTTAATATCTGTCAGTAAACATAAAATCTGGAAAACCTAGATAGCCCCCATATATAGATGGATAAAGCTGATCGATACCCAAGGGCAGCAGGAAAACTTCATTAATATGATGAAAGGACCAGTACGAATAGTAGGTAAATCTTCTTGATTAATTATGTTTTAACTAGAGAAGTAATTGCATATCATATTGGAATTGGCCATTTGTAGCTGATTTTAGCATGCATGGCTGCTACATGGAGGTTCACTGCTCCGATCAGTGTCCAGCCTTCTCAGATGCTATCGATTTTATAAATTTACCCTATAATTAATATAATGTATTACCAAAATGTCACTGCCCTCTCTCTCGTCTGAAAACCCACATCATCCTCCACGAATCCGCCTCGCCTCCGCTAGCTTTAGCCTCCGACGGGCACCGCCAAAATTTGAAACCCTAGACTGACTGCGAAGAAAGGACCAATCCATCGCAGCGTGAGCTTTTTGTGGGTTTGATTTTTAAGTTCTGTAGGCCCAAAACCCAAACACTGGCCCGAACAAGTTGGGTCTAGCCCAACATTACCTTTTTGGATGATAAACAACCCTGGTACTCGTTTTTTAAAAGCATCTGCATGCATATGTTAATCAGTAAAATAATGACCATTGATCTGCATTCTACAATTTACTTCTATATTCATCGAGAGGGAAAACGCACCAGTCACTAAAAACGTACATCACCAATCACACTAACGCGAGAGAGGGTGGGAGAAGGAGTGGCAATTTGATTTTTCTAACTAGGTACGCTTAAATAGCTACTCTATTATTTTTGAAATTTAAATAATGATCTAAACAGTGTCTGACTTTTAAAAGAAACAAATTTTAGTATCTCATATTTTAAAAACTTCAAAACAGTATCTCACATTCTTACCTTAACTGAAGAAAGATATCTGAAACCGTTAATTACTTTTGTTAAAAAAATTAATGGCAAACATTTTTTGACATTAAAAGACTAATTTATCTTTTGTTAACAACATTTGACCTTTTAAAAAAGGAAAAATTTTAAGAACAACATATGAAATATTGGTCATTGAGAATTAAGGTTAATATATTTTTTAAAATATCATAATAGTACATGACTTTATAAACCTGACATATCTGCTGGTTGCTCCTTTGTTTGAATGTAGGTTGCTTTTATGACTCATCTCTGCATTTTCTCACGTACAACATGACAATCAATTTCTGTGTTTCTTCCGCTCATGGAAGACTGGATTTGAAGCTATATGTATTGCAACCTTGTTATCACAGAACAACTTTACAGGTTAGGTGAAATGCACTCCCAGATCCCTTAATATGCTTGTCAGCCAAGTAACTTCACAAGTTGTCATGGCACGATCCTCAGCTTTCGCACTTGAACGTGCAACTATGGTATGTTTCTTTGTCTTTCAAGAAACATACACACATCAAAGCATAATAAAATACCCTGTCACTGACCTCCTCTTGTCCTTGCACCGAGCCCAATCCACATCACAAAAATGCCTTTAATTCCAGCGGACCAGTAGAAGGTAAGAGGATACCTTGTCCTGGTGCTTGCTTGATGTAATGTAAACCCTTATGATTAGCATCAAGATGTGGTTACCTCGGTTTATCCATAAACTGACTAAACACATGTACAACATACACTAAATCTGGCCTTGTAATAGTGAGGTAAATTAAACGCCCCACTAACCTTCGGTACTGAGAAGGATCTTTCAGCAAATCCCCACTTGTCTGTGTAAGTGATTATCCTTGATCAACCGGGAATCGTGAGAACTTGGTGCCAAGAAACCCTGTATCCTCTAGAATTTCCAAAGCATATTTTCTGACATAGAACTAGTCCCTGCTTTGATCTTGCCACTTCAATTCCAAGGAAGTACTTGAGCTGCCCCATATCCTTTAACTTGAACTGACTGGAAAGAAAACGTTTTGCATCTTCTATCTCTTTTAAGTTGTCTCCTGTCACAATCACATCATCAACATAGACTAATAGGACAGTGATACCGTAGGGCTTGTTTTGGATGAAGAGTGAATAATATGCCCATGATTGATGAAAACCTCCAGCTTTAAGTGTCAATGATAATTGTCCTTGTTGCACTTGTTGCACCACTTGCCTTCTCCTGATTTCTTTTCACGAATTCCCTTTCTTACGACGAATGTTGCTGTCTCTGGTTGCACCATTGTCTTCCCCTTTGATGTCTCAACTTGTTTTTCATGGCGCAACACCATTGAATATGCCTTGTTTGTCATCGGCATAGGATCCATACCCACTGCATTGCTATGCACACAGTCAAAATTCTCATTGAGGCCTATTAAAAGCTTCAACGTTTTCTGATTCTCCATGTAAGTCTTAATTGCTTGGGCTGCATCATATGTGCAAGGAGGAATCTCACACATTGCCTCTCTCTCATCCCAGAGGCTTTTCAGTTTGGTGAAGAAAGCTGATACATAACCGGTACCCTGCTCACAATCATGAATCTCATTTTCAATATTAAAAAGTTGAACTGTGTTAACATGTCCAAACCTCTCCGTCATATTCCTCTAGCATCCTTGTTGTGTCTAACGCTATTTGAGATTGGCTTGATCATAGAAGCTAACAGCCATGTTTTGACCAATGTATTGCAGCGATCCCATTGGAATTGCTCATCGCCTTCTTCAGTTGGTCTCTTGAGAGATCCGTCAGCGAACCCCTTCTTGTTCTTGATTATCAAAGCCATACTCATGGATTCAATCCATGAAGTGTAGTTGTCTTCCTCCAACGGCTGAGTGACAAGGATTGCTCCTGGCTGATCCGAATGGTAGAGATAAAGTGGGTGATTTAAAGCTTCCTATGGAGCTGGAGATTTTGGGGCATTCGAAGGCTTGGATCCTTCAACCTTCTTCTCTTCTTCCATTTACAGATCAAATGCTTTTGATACCATATATGAAAGTCTTGATGAAGAAAGGTTTTTCTTATCATTCATCAGTGCATAGTACAGACTTCTTATACACGACATTTGCAATCTAGATCCACAAATTGTGATCTGTAAATGGAAGGAAATCAAACACACAGCTAATCTACATATCAAGAGGAATACACATAGCTGATACAGCTAATCAACATAAGAGGAATTCTTTCCTTTAACAGAGGCCTAAGTTTTGCATGCATGACATGATATAGGGTGGCCAAATGGAGAAGGTTAACAGTTGCGTCCAACCTTTGCAAATATACGTGTTTGTAAAGTGAGACAAGAGAAAAGCCACCCTCCCTCTCTTGCAATTTTGCCATATATAATTGATGCAGTTTTGCTAGCTTTTGAGGACCACGATATTAAGAATTTGTGTGAAAAGGTTTCTGGGATCTAGGTATTGATTTTCATGAGATAGATGTTGCTTTTTTTGGTGGTCGCCTAACTAACAAGAACTCTCAAGGGAGAGAGATCGAATTTCAACACATGAATCGATGAATCGATGTCACCCGATGAATCGATGAATCGATGTCACCCGATGAATCGATGATCGTATGACCTCAATCATGTGTCGATCGAGAGATCAAGTGCAATGAACAAAAATTTTGGTTTTCTCTTATACCACTATATACATACAAATATATCGTATGATCATAGAATCATAACAATCTATCCATTTATTATCACAAAAGTGAGTAGAATGGATGCGAATATATGCACGCATACATTTCTTATTGCATACAGGGGGGAGGGGGGGGAATTCTGCTGTTCATATATGTAAAATAGCATGCATCATCAAACTGTTATTGTCCCATTGTTATGAATTTTGAATTGCTAAATGATACAGTTCACTGCTTGATGTATGTTAACAAATATGTATAGTAGCCAAACTCTTGGATGTGGTTATTTTAACCGTCTTGTTTTATCTTCTAAAAATTACTCAAATAGATGATGATAATACGATTCATAATCATGTTTAAATCCGAAATTGACCTAGTCAGTACAAAAACGACGCAAGCATCATGCCATTACATGAACACACAAAACAAGCAAATCAAGATTATGTTTGATCATCTTCTACACGCTAGCTTACTTAATAGTTAATATACAAGATATAAGGCCATTAGAAAGAAAATAGAGAACTTAATTGAGAGAAGCCCTTAATTATACAGTGCAGCTAGCAGAGAGCTTGATGCAGACATATGGAAATTTTATCCACTAATGGATAGCAGGTGGTGCCTCCTCATCTTCCAATTTCCATTGCAGACTTGAGTAGTGTCAGTGTGTGACTTCATGCCGACTGCTGCTAACTGAAAACAGGCAAACTTCCATTATTGTAAATATTCTGATGGAAAAGCTACAAAGCTAGCCATCAGAGAATTTGACATCACTAGCAGCTTCTCTATCTATGAGAAAAGGTATAGTTAATAATCTCACGTCGTAGAGTCGATAGCTCTGAGCTCTTTAGAACTCGCAGCCTCTTTGCTGTGGAAACAAACATGCTGAAATTTTAGAAGGAAATGAAAGAACCAAACGTTAGTACTGCTGTATCAAGTGACTAAATAATGCATGCATATGTGAATGAGAAATTAAGGTGAAGGAGATTCATATAGATGCTTGAGTCTAGTCGAGTTTTATAAAATGTTAGCACACGTACTGGTATTGGATTTATAACCCTTATTATGGTGTGCAAAAATGCAATAAAAATAAGTGCATCCAAGTAATTAAGATCTATATATAATGATGAAATGCTTACTTCCATGGGACATCACCAACAAGCATCCTGTCTCCTTCATTATCCTCATACAGTAGAGTGTATGAATCACTAATTGCTTTGGTCTCATCCTTGTTCTCTTTTTCAACAGCAGAATAATCTCTTTGAGCTGTAAAAGACATAGGACAAATTGAAAAAAATCAAATATGCATATTCTTCTATCTTAATCACTGGTCTTTTAAACAGAAAATACTAGCAAAGAAGCAGTACTAATGTTACATGTGAAACAACTTATCATATATCTGAGTTTTCAGAGAGACTGACTAACCAGCAATAAGACCTTGGAAGAGGTGATCTATGGCAGAAGAAAGCTTCTCATAACTATCATATGCTTTGAGGTTAATTTTTCTTCCAATGGGAACTCCTTCCATGTTGATCTTAACAAACATATGCTCTTTGGTACAACCATCTACGGATTTTCCTTTCTCCTCCTGCAAAGTCTCAAGTGGTGACTGATCTGAAGCTGGCTTCGCGAGGCTTGACTTGTTTGCAAGATTTTTTCTGAATGAACGGACAGGAGGCCACCCTACTACTGGAGCTTGTGCAATTCTGGTTTTACTGAAGTAGCAAGGGGAAGTACTTAATAAACACCAGTTATAAGAATACAGTATGGTTAGAGTAGGATACTTCCTACAAAATCACTTGGGTTGAACTCAACAAGAAACCCTTAACTTCATGAGAACTTGACCATGTATTTTAGGACTCAACTGATGAAGAAAAACTAGTCAAGTAATTTTGCAACCCTCATAAAGTAATCAAAAAAGTTGAGTACCTTTTCTCATCAGAGCCATTTGCTGCAGCTGAAATGGGAAACTTTGAAGGAGTGGATGGATCCGAACACGCTTTCTTATCTGGATGAGGAATCATTGGGCACTTGAAATAGGAAGATTTTGGCTGATGCTGAGCAGTCTTTGCCAGCCACTTTGTCTCTTCATTATTTCCCTTAACTTGTAATTCATGACAGACTCTTTTGGCCTCAGGATCAGAAGCAATGAAACCAAGTTGGGACTGAACAGAATGATCTTGATCACCTGGAGGACCCAACCTCAGCTCCAACTTCTTGTCTTCAGATGCAACACTACAGCTTCTCTTATTTGCTCTCACAGACATTTCTTCAGTCACATGGAGTTCATCAAGATTATACAACTGACCCATTTCTATATGGACACTGGACTCTTCACACAACCTAATGCAAAAGAAGCTCAACAAACACTATTCTTAGCCTATGACAAGTAGCTACCAAAACCAAAGTGGTTGTATTGGAAAATATATAGCAAAGTGTGCCAACCATGACCCTTTTAGAGGCCAAGTTTTGAGCAAGAAAAGGAAAGTGCTATAAAGATTCCTAGGCTCAATGTTTGCACTCAAAATGGAAATGTATGTCTGAAACGCAAGTATATCAACCGCGTAGATTGGAGAATGGGGCAAGTCATATATACACATGACACTAAAAATGATATATGACCAAGACAGCATTCTCAGAAATACACAATGTGCATTATGTGCTTGTATCAGTTGTAGGTGTGGTGTGCGTGTGTGACTGTGAAACAGATGAGACTTGTAATTATGTTTTCATATGAAAGAAAGAATAGAACCACATGCACAATTATTCCATACATATCGGGAGCCACCAAGTTCCTAATGCCCTTAGTCCCTTTTTGTTGCTCTTTTCCTCACTAGGTTAAGTACAGCTGAGCTAGAATAACTCCTAGTTTACTTCTTGTCTTGCAATCAACTTCAGAACTTTAAGACTAATCACTTGATCATGAGTAAAATTACCCTGAGTTTTCTAGGGTACTTGTGCTGATCTGGCAATTACTTATGTCATTCGGGTGTATTTATGGCACCAGAACAACTAGTGCATTCTCAGTGAAATGTATATATACCAATCTCTGTCGACGATCAGTTAACTTATCAAATGAGCTTCAAACATGTATGCATGATAGGAGACCTGGATTGAATATACGCCATTGAATTTCCAAGTGCTATCCTGACATGGATAGATTCAAGAAACAGTCAATTATGTGTAGCAGTAGCAGCAACATGTAGCACTATCCTGTAATTTTCATGGGGAAGACTTCCTAGTCACTAAAAAGTACTAGTGGTCCTCTACTCCACTAGCCTAACTAATAAACTTGGTTACACTATCATATGCTTCTTAAAACCCTAGCCTTTTATGCCATTATACACTGGGAAATGAGATCTGATAAACTAGCAACCTGATTATTAAGCTTAAGCTGCTTTACAGACTCCAGATTTTGAAGGATCAAAACATTCCTCTCTGGCATGCTCTTGCTACTGATGGGTTGGTGGGGAAAGATTATACCAGATTACTAATCTCATAACTTTTGAGGTTATTATCATTCTGTTAATTAATCTTGAAATTTCAAGATTAATTAACAGAATGATAATAACCTCAAAAGTGTTCAATTTAAAGGTTAATCTTATGAGTTATCATTCTCATAAAGGTTCTATTTTTTTTCTTGAAAAGAAGCAACTTCAAGATTAATTAACAGAATGATAATAACCTGAAAAGTGTTCAATTTAAAGGTTAATCTTATGAGTTATCATTCTCATAAAGGTTCTATTTTTTTCTTGAAAAGAAGCAACTGAGAAACTGATGATGATCAAGTGTTCAATGGATACTGAGCATATTTGCAGATGGAGCAAGTCATGATCATCATCATTAGCAAGGCCAACCCTTTTGCAATTACCATATCTCTAGTGGGTGCTGGACCCCTACATCCCACTTATAAACATATCATATCACTCACTCCCCCTCAATCAGTCCAACCTGATAAACCCAACTTTCACTTTAGGCCTTTTTTTTGCTTTCTCATCTCCTCAGTCCTCTTTAGTTTCTTCATTTCTTGATTGTTGTTATCATTGCTGGTTTTCCTGCACTCTAACTAACCTTCCAATATTTTCTCTATGGAAGTCATGCCTTGGTTATTGATGATGGCTCTCTAACATACCTACCTATTCATGCATTTCTGATTCACCAAATATGAATTCCAAAATAGCTAGCTATGGTGGTCTGCTTGTGATAATTACAACCGCATGATTACTACTTTTATGACTAAGACAATCTTAAACTAAATAAGCTGATTCCTTAACCCTTCTAATCGATCAATATATACCCTACTAGAAAGTTTAGTATGTACAAAGTTCTCTTACATCCTAACCTCAGATGACCTCCCTCTTGTTATCATAAGATCAGGAAATTAACAATTCGATGCTACAGGTAATGGCGATTAAATGACAACAACAAACTTGGAAATTCATTTAGTATAAGAAGAAAGGCCTTCATATCATAATACATGAATACATATTGCAGGATAGCTCACTAGTCACTACATTTGAGTAAAATTTGCATTATTTTCCGAGTATTACTTCATATATATGGCTAACCAAAACCCAGTACCTGCATATTGCAGCACCTTTACTTGAATATGGTGCCCTCTATAGTAAAATATATAATACTGCTTAGTTAGGAGTCCACAAAATTGACGAAGTACATAGTTCTCAACTAGTTTCTCCATATCATATCAGCTTGGCACCTCAAGCAATGACCAATCTGTATGGTATTCAAGACCTTTGTGCCATTCCAGCTTGTCTTCTCAACTACAATTATGAGAAAGAAAAATAGCTCCAAGAGTTAATTATTATGTTTAGGGTTTTAACCAATGTTTTCAAAGGCAAAAGCAAAGGTGAAGGCTAATTGGTAAAGCCCCGTGAGGCGAGAGCCTCGAAGAGAGAAATAATGAGTTCAGTTGTACCTGAAAATAAGTTTCAAGTTGCCTCTTCAATGCCTCATGTTCATGTTTCACTCTCTGGAAAGCCCTGAAGCACCTGCAAATATCAATCATAATCATGAGGCTCCAACAGAAAGAGAATGAAAAAACAGTAGTGTAACAGTACTGTGCAAGCTAGTGTACATATAAGCTAGAGACATGTTTGTTTTACCCTTCAGCATTTCCAGCCAGACAAAATTCTTTGAATTGTGTGCATTCATTCTTCACCTTTACAGCTCCAATGCTGTTCAAAATCACAAATTATTCATTAGTACATTGAAGTAACAATGTGATTACTCAAAATCAGAAGTCACCAAATCTCGAAACATAAGTTGTTCTAATGAATGGATCAACAAGAATTTTGAACAGCTAAAAAAAGTTATATGATCATCAAAATCGGTTCTAGTAGAGTGATCAACCTTGAGCTACTACCCTTGAACTGGTGCATGAAATCATCCAGCCTGGAAAAATCCATAGGTATACTATGCCTGCAAAATTCATCTAAGTCATCACTTTTCATCCTTTTCCAGGATACTGTTAAGCTATTCCCATGCATCAAAGGAAACAAAAAAAAGGCATGTATTGCTGTTTTATGACTTACAGTGCTTGATCAATTTTTTGGAAGAGCCTAGATGAGTCTTTGTAGAACAACGTCACAATTTCCTCCACAAAGTTTGGGTTACTATCGTCTTCCAAATCCTCCAGCTGAATAAATTGCTGCTGATCCAAGTAATGCTGCAAATTTAATCAAGCAAAGCATCATTAAGTATTGGGCCTATATATGGGCCAAAGTACGTTCCCAGTGAATCAGGAAATAGAGCCCGTCAAACAGTCAAACTTAGGACATCAACTGCACCAGTCACCGTACAACAGCCACAACTGCTCGGTGCTCTAGGTCTTGTATGATCGGACTTGAAGAAATGACATGAAGGATACTCATCAAAACGACAGCATACAAATGACAGTTGCCTTCGTTTACTGTGGAATTCTTTTCATTTTACGAAAGGAAAGATATCAAGTCGTTGTGTTTCCTAATTGGTTGTTGAATTCTTACGATTAGTCCAAGGTGAATCATGAAGAGAATAATGAATTAGGGTTATGATAGGTTAACGAGGGATTCATCAAAACCATGAAAGCATATCATTGTCAAACAAAAAAAATGAAAAAATAAAAGAAGAAAAAAGATTATGAACCTGCTCAATGAGAGAACTTCTCAGATGGGCAACCTGGCGTCGCAACTGGTTTCTGTCCATTGTTTGTTGAAGTATACGTAAAACGAGACTGAGATGAGGAACTGAAACTGGGATATGTAGAAGATAGAGAGCTGAAGAAACCTCGATGGACTGGTTTGTTACATTATAGAATCATGGGCAGCCAGCCTTTTTATAGTAAGTTCTGCGAGAGGGAAAGGGTACCGTATGAAATTAAAGGCAGAGAACAAATCAAGGGTGTATGTGTCAGCAAAATATCTTTGCTTGTTTATCCATTTTGGGTATCCCTCCATTTGCATATTTATTGCTATTGCAAATTTGCTATGAAGATTGTGTATGTATGATGATACACAGAGCTACTGGAAGGGAAAATTACCCCATAATCTAGTGAAGATTTCCTTAACAATATGCTCGATAATCTAACTATTTAATTACAAAGTCTAATCACAGATTATAATGGAGAACTTATTGCAAATCATGGTAACCAAGAAAGGAGGATCCAATCACAGATGTCATTAAAATTAATCTTGTTAGTGGTAAGAGTAGTTGGGTTTGTCTAGAATTTTCCGTAAGAGTTTACCAGACACGAGCAAGTGCAAATTATTCACGTACATAAGTTGTTCCAAAACTTTACCCATATGATTACTGTTATTTCATAATATCTCGATGAAATTGTTGTAAAATACACTCGCTCTTTAAAATTACAGTGGTAGTATAAAATTTCATGTTTGTATCTTGATGAATGGATTCGAAACCTCAGTTAACATTTGATAATCTAATGTCGCTTAATGACATGGAAAAAAATCTGGTGATAAATACATGAATTTCCATATGGAGAAGGGCGTGTCAAACAGACAATGCCTACTAGAAGGCACACAAATGACACACTCGGGGCCTTTCCCATTCTCATGCAACTTTGGAACAAATCCTGGAATCTTTCCTCTAAGGCTCTAAGGATGTGGACTCTTGGCAAATGAACCTCTTGCTTGCTAATCTCAAGTGCAAGAGTCGCGTAGTAGTATAGATTCGAAGTACGAGTATCGTTTTTACCGAGAGCAAAGTAAAGCACATAAAATTGTAAGTACTGGAATATAAAACAAATGAATGAGTTTAATTTGAGAGATAGTTCAATTATGACAAACATTAAGGTTCAGGGTTCCACCTTAAATCACTTATGCAATTATATTAATTCAACTCTTTCCATTGAAACTTATTCAATAAAATTGACTTTAAAGATAAATTCAATCAATGTCATTCATATTTATAAACCAAATAATCTCATGGGAATTTCTCAAGCATAACCTGTACCTATGACAACAACCTATCAAGATACAATTTCATCAAAAATATCAATCAACCTGCTCAATACTATATATCGAAAGCATGAATATTTTTACTAAACAATAGGAAAAACATGACTGAACCTATGAATTAGATTATCAAATACTCATCAATCAAACTCAAAAGTAAAAGCAGAAATTAAAATTAAACAACCAAAAACTGAATTTGCATTGAAGTTCATCGTCGAATTGAATTAATAAGAACTACATAAGTAATCCAAGGTTTCTCCCCTAGCCTTAGCTAGGAGATTAGTTCTCCATAACAGAAATTAAAAAGCAAAAAAATTGGTTTGCAGAGAGTACGGATGATATCGATAGGAAGAAAGGGCAAAAGAATAGAAGGTGAGTCGGGCTCTTCCCAGAAACTGCCGCCACATGCTTGAAGTCTCTTTTATACCTAGCAGGAAACCCTTCGATGCTAATCCGAAGAAATCTCCCTGGATTCCTGTAAGCCAATCTTTCCAATTTTATGAAGATCCATCTTGATTTCACTTTCCTTTCCACTGTCTTCAAGAAATTCAAGTAGGCTGGGCTCTTCATAAATTCTTGTCTGGCGTCCTTCACTCCTTCTAATCATAGAGCTGCTGCCTTGCTGAAATTTAGGAAAGTCTGAACTATTTCTCTATAAATGAATGAGGTGGTGTGCGAGTCCACTTGAAGATAAAGGTTCTGAAAGGATGAAACTGAGAAGATATAACAAAGGTTGCTCAAGTGAGAGACACCCCTTCATTCATTCCAATTATCATATAATTGCTAATTGAGTCTAAAAGTCAACATATCAACAAGTCTATATTCAGCTGCTCCTATGGGCTTCGAATTACTCAAATCAACGTCATGCCTATCGTATCAAAAATATGAGATAATTAGATTAATATAGGCTAACCTAACACTAGATAACAATGCAAATATAAAGATATTGTTGCACTTTCGACTACGCATCACGTCTCACAATTCAGAAGTTGTTCGACAATGCTTCGCAGAAGATATAACAGTATAGTTACTACTTCCAAGTTCGGGGGTGATGTTACACTTAATTTGGTATACTCATCTTAAATTACACCCACATTTAAAATTGTTTTAAAATACACGTAAACTTATTAATTAAGTTTGTTTAAACAAAATAGAGTTAATTACCACTAACTACAATAACAAGACTTTATTTACCAATAGCAAGTTGTGCTTCTATTATTCCTGTAGGCATGCAATATTGACGGAGAGGCTTTACTGCCGTCTATCTCACAATCAGATCTCAAAACTCTCTCTCTCATCCCTATATATCTTCATCATCTGCAGCCATGTTAATGACCTTAACAACGTTTTCGATTCCCGTTCAAGCAAAATCGACTCATGCGTCGTCGTCAATGACATCATCTACCTCGACGATGGGCTCCGATTAGTGTCCATGTGTATTTGGTCTTCAGGTCTTCTAAACCAGACGTAGTCTTGCCGATGCCGGACTCCTCCTTTGAGGTGCCGAGATCATGGGGCCGATACGGAGCATGGCTGGGTTATTTGGAAGAAATCAAAAGGGACAAAAAGTATTTTTGATTTGGGGTTAGTGTGCAAGAGAGAGAGAGAGTAAGAGATCGATGCACGAAATGGGGCTAGGGTTCGAGGTTCTGGGTTTTTGTTTTTGGTTTTTTTTTAAGATTTGAGTTTAGTATGTATTATATTATTGAGGATCAATACCTTAGTTAACGTCAATTGTTTTATATTTGTATATACCGTAACGTACACTTAGTGGTATTGTGAAAAGAATATAAAAGTTGTATATGTACACACAATGGTTTTGTAGTTCTACTAAGAGTTAGTAAGTTTTTATTTATTGTAATGCTATTGGCACTTAGTAGTATTGTGAAAAGAATCTGAAAGTTATATATGTATACATACAATGGTTTTGTAGTTCTAGTAAAGGTTAATAAGATTTATTTATTAAAATGTTACTGACCCTTAAAAATACGTAATTGTACTGCCCATAGTAAATGGAGTAATGTTATTGATCCTCTATATTGTCAGAAGAACAATTTCATAATTTAGTAGTTAACAAATTATGTTAATTACAATAGATGGAAAATGAGCTGATGGGAAAATAAAACACATGCTTGCTAGTGGTAAATATAGACTCAAAATTGTATCTATTGGTAATTGTATCTATTGGTAAAATAAACCTATTATTTAAGATAAATAATAAAACCTATTATTTAAGATAAATAATAAAACTGTTCTAGGATATTTGGGCATGTGGGTGTGTCTTAGGTTCATGCTATGTATACGGGCTTGTAGGCCCAAGTAGAGATATGGCTCATGTATTATGTAAACCTTAATCCATGTAGCTCCTTATATAAATGGCTCTTATCATATCAATAATACAGTTCTTTTCTCCTACAACATATTATCAGCACATGTCTCTATCCTAGAAAAAACAGCCACTCAAAACAAAAAAGAAAAAAAAGTATGCCGCGCGCACCACTGTGCACCACCGCACACCACTGCTGCACACTTTCTAGGCACCGCTACGCACCCATGTGCGCCCCCTAGGCACTGCTTTGCACCCCCTGTGCACCTGATGTGCATATGCGCACCAAGAAACCCTAAATTCTGACCCATGGTTCACAATCCAATATCAACAGAATAAATTCCGAATTGGTTTTTGTCATCAACAGAGAACTTGAAGATATTGTTCTCATGATTCCAACGCCTCTAGCCTCACTCCAAGAACCGGCCGGAAAGACACTTAACTGCCGCCAGAATCTCCAGACCGGCTGAACTGTTCAAGCAACCGGTTCGGACACTTACCGACGTCCGATTTTCTTGAAATTTGCAGAGGCTATGTACAAGGATGTCATGATTGTTCAGTCAAAAGGGTACCCCTAGAATCGGAGTAAATGTGGGTGAACCGATACTCCCAATGACTGTAACGTGCATAGGAATCACTTTTCCTTGAGAAAAACGGGTTGTACTCCTAGTTTCTCTTTGAATCCTTCATATGGTTGGTGTTTTTCAATGTTTTACTACTGTTTTATGATAAGTTTAACAAACCATATGATTTTTGTGTTTCATGGTCTTCCCGCGCGACAATTCACAATAGAATTACTCGAACGATCGCAAAACGCGCATGGATTTGAGCATGAAAACATAAAACAATTTATATAAATGCAGTCTATATGACAGACTATCAAGTAAGCTTTACTTTTTGAGTAATTTCAAAGTTCAATAAACTCGGGGAGAATAATATCGGTTCCACCCTTCCCCATCTCCATTCTATGCTTGGAATTTGGTGCGTGCATGTAACAATCCCGGCACTAACCATGCAAGGGTCTTCGTCGTGTGGTATCCGACGTAGGGATTATACGGATTAAAGTGGTAACTTAAAGCACTAGCGTTGTTGGACAACGTTCCATATCTTATTGATTAAAGTGGTAGCTTAGAGCATCCGCGTTGTTGGACAACGTTCACTTTTGAATTCAAAGCATTGAACCCTCGTGGCCTCAGAAAACTAACTTTCGCTTGAATTCTTGTATGCAAGCATATTGTCCTCCCCCTGATTGCGGAACAGGTGCAAAAGCTAAGGCCCTCATGTTCCTATGTCGGCATCTTGACACCATATTAAGGTGGCAGTATCAAGACATAGACTAGCCGCAAGCTCTCTGGTATGCACTAGCAGACCGGTTCAGTAACATCCGTGTAGCACTCCTCACGGAGCTGCAGGCGTAATAGGATAACACACGCCTCTTGGATTTTACTAGTGTCGGGGCATGCTCTACCCCAGAGCTAGGCTCGGCCCCTGTGGTGTGAACATCATGAACCGAATCCCCATGGGGACAAGTCACGGTGCGGATCCCGTAACAAAAAACGTGGCAAGCCGAAAGGCCGCCCCAATGTTTGGCGGAGAGAGGATGCAACCCCCGGCCCCCGTCGCATTGCCCCTTCAAGATCGATTCATAATGCTAAGCCGATCAATGTTAGGCCTACACAGTACCTCCGGTGTGAATCTTTAGACCACTAGGTTAAGCAATGTCGAGCTCCTCCATATGTGATTGCTAAATACAAGGCGTACAAACAATCTTTTGAGAGCGGAGACTCATGAAAACAACAACACCAATCTCGCGATTGAAGACCTTCAGGATACAAACCCCGACATAGATGCCACTGACTTTTGATGTCACTCGGCCCTTAGTTGTTTTTCATTATCTCATTTTCAAGTATATGTAAAGGCATGATGTCCATGCCAAAGTTAGTTGGTGGTTTTTGACACCTTTTTATTTTCTAAGATCTCGTTGTAGCCATTTGGCGTATTAATTTTTTGATGTTCTTGTCTCCATTGAGTTCGATTATTTTTGACACTATCCTCAATTGCAAAACATGATAATGTCTCTCTAAGTCTCTCCAACGAATATTAGATCGCTAGCATAGTGACCTAGGAACTCCCTACGGCATCACTTGAGGTTTTTCAAATCTCTCATGTACACATTCTGCAAATACAATACTTCCAGCAACTATGTTGCAACAAAGCCGTACATTTGTCAGAGCATTGTGACTAGCTCCGGCTGAACTAGAATGCAAACCTCCTATGAACAGAAAGATATCTGAGTCTAGTTTCTGATGGTTTTCACGGTTCGTTCATAGCCATCACGACAAGTGAGATATGCCTGTTTTAGCGAGCAGAGGTCATGCTGACCTGCCACCTATTATGCTGTAACTTCGTCTGAGCATTGTCATCAGCTCCGGATGAACTAGAATGCAAACCTCCTATGACCAGAAAGATATCTGAGTCTAGTTTCTGAAGGTTTTCGTGGTTCATTCATATCCGTCTTGACATGAGAGTTATGCCGGTTTGATTGCGCAGAGGTCAATCTGGCCGAGAAGTAGTTGTACTCGGAATTGCATTATATGCTTTGCATTTCTTGAGCTGAGTCCTTGCGTGACTATGTGCTTATGTCTCTGCCTTAAGATGTGGGTATGGAGATCACAAAGGTGACGAGGTCATAAATCGCAAAGGTGACAAGGTCAGAAATTCCAGCTGTCAATGTACCTGCAAGGCTAGAAGTCCTAAAGACGGGCAGGACTACCCCGGGTCCGAGCATGGCTGATGTCAATGAAGACACCACCGGCCCAAATGGAGGGGTAGAGGCCATGGCTCCTCAGAGGAAAAGGAGGAGGCCACTTGGTTTGATTGATATGCGTCCTAGAAAGAAGAGAACACCAAAGGCACAAACTAATCCTCTACACATTGACATTGAGAACCCTTCTCATGAGATTGTTTCTGACTATATTTATGTCCTTGAATCGATGTCGGTATCACTGGGGACGCCTCAGGAACTTCATCGGTGTCAGGAAACATGGAAATCTCAATGTGCTATGAAAACACATTTGAGTTGTTAGACTAGGGCTGCCATTTGGTTTGGTAAATACCAAACCGACCGAAAACCGACCGAATATTTTCAATTTAATAAACCGAAACTTGGTAATCGAAATCAAAATAACTGAAACCGAAAAATACTAAAAAAGTTGGTTTGGTTTTGGTAAATACCGAATTTACCGAAATGTTAGTTATTTAAACACTTATATTTACAAATAAGGTTAACCACTTTGATCTGAGCACACACGTTAACGAAAATATATAATTTTTCTACCTTAACCGTATTTCACTATACTGATCATATCTTATTTTACATGAGTATCGAAAATTTTGCTTTCTCTATACAATTGGTTCACAAAGATCTATAATTACAAATAACCTACTAAACAAGTTATACAACATTAGTAGGCATGTTATGGTTTCTAACACTGAAATTTATAAAATCAAAATTCGTCAGTTCGATTTGGTCAGTATACTTAAATACTACTATGGAACAAATTTCAAGTATTTTTGACAATGTTTAGAACTTGATCAATGCGCTCAACATTAATATGATATCACTTGTTACACGAAAACGCTATTATTTAGCTCTTTATGTCTTATTTTGATCGATACTTCCACTCATAGCCTCTCGTATGAATGAGAAGTAATGCTTCGGTGTAAAAATATTGGGAAATTTACATCTCAATGATATGGCTTCCCATGGGAAATAATAAGAATAAATAATGTTGACTGATTTGATCAAGACCCAAACGTTACAGGCAATATGTGATTTTTCTACAATAGTTATTTTTCACCATATTGATCATATCCTATTTAATAATATTTTTCAGAAATTTTGCATACTCTATGGTTGGTTCACAAAGATATGCACACTTATATATAATTAACCTACTAAACAAGTTACATCATATTAGCAGACACTTTATGGTGTCAATGACTATATTTTCAAAAAAAATTGTTTCCTCTATTGTTTCGTTACATTTAGAAAATGTATTTGTTGTAAAGTTGGTAATACCGAAAACCGAAATACCGAATATGGTAAGATTTATTTCATACTGAAAAAGTTGGTTGGTTTTTGGTAGTCATATTTCATTACTAAAAACTTTGGTTTTGAAGTTGGTAACACGATTTAAAATTGACAAAATGCATACAGTTAGCACCCCCATGGTCGGTCAAAGTTTGGATGTAAACAATGATCTATTCCTTCCTAGAGATGACGATGAAGAGATACTTGGAGTGGAGGTCTCTTATCTTAGTGTAATAGGTGCGCTACTATACTTGGCTCAGTGCACACGACCACACATTTTTTTTAGTAAACTTGTTAGCTCGATATAGTTCTGCGTCAACGCAAAGTCATTGGACCGGTGTAAAGATTATTTTTCGGTATCTCAAAAGAACCATTGACATGGGCTTGTTCTTTCCCTATAAGGACCCAAGAAGGGCCGTGAGTGAGTACGGTGTCCCTGAGGGCCTTAGCAGGTCACATGACCGTGCCAATGGCGCCAACGCCGTAGGTGCCGTAGTCGAGCACACCTCCCCCTATGCTCCCGGCACCATTACAGCTTCCTATGCTAAAACACCGAACAATGTGTTGGTTGGTTTCGCATATGCGGGATGCCTATCTAATCTGCATAAGGGAAAGTCTCAAACTGGTTATGTATTTACCATGGATAATAGGACGATATCCTGGAGGTCTACTAAACAGACTCTAGTGGTGACATCTTCAAACCATGCAGAGATCATTGCCCTTCATGAGGCCGTGCGTGAATGTGTATGGTTAAGATCTATCATCAAACATGTTAGAGGAGCAAGTGGGTTGAGTTCTACCACTTATGAAGACATGTATACATTTATGAAGACAATGCATCCTGCATAGAGCAGATGAAGCTAGGCTACATCAAGGGTGACAATACAAAGCATATATCACTGAAGTTCTTCTACAATCAGCAACATGAAGTCTTCCTCAATATTCAAGTCAATCAATTGAGTTCAGAAGCTAATGTTGTGGCCTATTCACGAAGTCTCTGCCAAAGTCTACTTTCAACAAGCATGTGAAGAGTATTGGACTATGCAAGCTGTCAAACCTCTCCGACTGAGTTATTTATCAGGGGGAGCCTCACATCTCGTTGAAGTAGTGTGGTGCGTTGCACTTTTTTTGTCCTTCGTTCAAGGTTCACTTTTTCCCGCAGGGTTTTGTACTTGGCAAGATTTTTAATGAGCCAACAATGGAAGCACCATATAGCATGAAGACGCACGGCACAAGAGGGAGTGTTCTAGGATATTTGGGCATGTATGTATGCCTTAGGTCCATGCTATGTATACGGGCTTGTAGGCCCAAGTAGAGATAAGGTCCATATATTATGTAAACCCTAATCCATGTAGCTCCTTTATAAAAGGGCTTTTATCATATCAATAATACAGTTATTTTCTCCTACAACAAAAACCTATTTTTTTAGAATTACAGAAGTTGCCATTATCTCTATCGTTAATGAAATGATATCTCATAAATATATAAGCCTTAAACCCTATACTCAAAACTCAATTTCTCCATAAACTCTAACCCTAAACCCTGACCCCTAACCTAAAACTATATACTCAAAACTCAATTCCTTTATTTGTAACCTAACTTAAAGGTAGGAAACAAAATGCATAGTTGATACATACACCTTATCACAAATTAAAATGTAGAAAACAAATGCATGGTTAACTTAAAAATCTACTAAAAACAAAATTAAAATCAGAAGGGCAAAACCGTCAGAAGGGCATGTTAAATGATTTAAATTAGGTGTAAATTAAAATAAAATACATGTGAGTTTAATTTAAAAGGTGCTCTATTTTTTTAGGTTTTTTCTAATTTTTTCTATTCTCCCTGCCTTTTTCATAATCTCATATTTGGTTGTAAATGTTTGGCAAAATCTTTCCTGATGATATGTCCTGAGAATGATATATTGGAAATGTGACCATAATGACCACACATCTTTGGTCCTCTGTAGACATCGGGGAACCCAGATTACCTGAAAACAACCCTGATTAGATATCTAGCATGTACATGATACTGGAAAGTAAAGGAAAATGAACACCAGGGCACTAATCAGAATCTTGCAACACAAGACAACCAGAGGCCAGTTGCCCATCAGCGCATGAAATGATTTCCAGCAGCTGTTGCATCTACGAGCCTACGACTGGTAATCACACGCGCATTGGCGTGAGAAACTCTCCTGGTTTTCATCTATAGAAGATTTCACAAAGGAGAAAGTCACATATGTTCTGTCTTCAGCTTCGCAAGAAATCAACCCAAGACATTTCAGTAAACAAAGCTTCATATCAGTAACAGGGTTCAAGAAATCAAGTTCTTTTATGTAAACACTAAGTGGTAAATTCAAAGGCTACATGAAGGAGAAAGAATTTAAAGAAAAAGTAATCTCAGTAATAACAATCCAAATGAGAATATAAACCTTTTTGAATGGCTATTTTTCATTTTCATGCCTTTCTCTTTCTCTGCACACCTCAGGAAATGTATAAAAAAGGCAGAAATAAAGAGCAGAGAGGAGAAGCACTTATTCCTAATGAGTCTGTTCTGTAGATGCGTTGTCACATCTCTTTTGTAAAGAAACAAGTCCAGGGGTGGATTGATTGGGATGAGAATATGAGGTTTATGTTTTTTCTAATCATTTGAAAGGATTGATATTCTCTCTTTCTATCATATCTCCTGTGTTGATAAGAATCCATCCCCCCACATATCTGATAAACTCATACCTGTCTTCTAGGTTTAGGCTTCTTTCAAGTTTCAAGCAGACACACATTTCCAAGAAAATGTTTCTCCAAAATTAAAATTTCATATAGTCAAAGTGAAGAAAATACCTTTTAGTGACTTCTATCATCAACAATTCCAGTGATTCAACTGTTACCGGCGGACAACCTGTTAAACAATCTGGTAGATCAATTTCAAAACATTATTCTGGACAACTAATAATTTCAACAGCTGCAACCACATAGTCTAATTATGACCAAGCCTAAACAATGATTCCACCAGATGTTCATATATGCCTTATCATAGTGGGACATTATAGATGATACTAAATTAGACTCAGCTTCAGCAGATATCAGAGTAGCACACATGCAAGTGATCATAATTTTACCATTAGAGTTTCAGTTATCATATTGTAACAATGTTTTTCAAGAAAAAAGAGGCATGGCTTCTAGCAGAAAAACAGCAAATACCTGATTATACAGAAACAGAAGAGAATTTTGATCGTAAATAATCACCTTATTATTTATTTAAACAAAGAAACTATCAAATTACAAAATAATATTGAATAAAAATACACCTATCTGGACAGAGCCAACTCCATCAATTAATATTCGAGGCCCTTCCCTTAAAAATCTTTCCACTCATCAAGAATATGCTTATGGCTGTTATACTCCCAAAACAAATTGCGGTGGGGTCATCCGTCATCCAAAGTAAACTTTAAGTTTCTA
Source organism: Comarum palustre (assembly GCA_951800085.1). Lineage (NCBI taxonomy): Eukaryota > Viridiplantae > Streptophyta > Magnoliopsida > Rosales > Rosaceae > Comarum > Comarum palustre. The sequence goes on from OX637583.1 coordinate 22,097,011, forward strand.
TCTTACTGGTCATTTCACATGGATTCTCCTTCAGCATCGGTTGGGTTCATCTCCGCAAGAATCCCAGAGCCTGGTAGACATTATTGAGAGCAGTATCAGCTAAATCTGAAGCTTTCATGGCACCTTCTGCCAAAATTCCATCCAAGTAAGCTGAGTCGGAAATGATTTCCTTGTAGCGAACCTGCAAAAGTAGAAAATGAAGATGATGACAGGGAACACCACAATCAATGATGGAATAATATGGTACACTTAATGACAAGTGAAAAAGATTGTGTCCAAAAATGAAAAGACCGGGCGAATCAACAAAATGATTGGACAAAAGGCGTCGATATATCTTTGGTCGAATAATACAAAGGCATGCGGCATGAAGCATAACAACAACAACAACCAGCAAGCAATATAATACAATATTCTCTGCCAACGAGGTTTGGCTCGGTTGGTAAGAGTGGGCTTGTGGTGGAGACCTCATCCGAGTTCGATCTCCGTTACCAACAGGCCTCGTTGGTTCGCGATCTATAAATTCTCCTGTGGAAATCCATATCTGGAGGCTAGTGTGACAGGTACGTGTCCACTATAAGTACTTCAGGGTTAAGGTTGCAGGTTTACCCTGACAATGGTTGTGTAGCCTAACCAAGCTATCACCTAAACTTTTTGCTTAGAAGTTAGATAATACAATATTCCCCACCAATCTATTGTGTGCAGCTATATCCTAACATATAAAGGTTAATTGCCCAACAGCTAAAAAGGGAATCATCTCAGCGGAACTGTTGCAGGATCGGGATCAAGGAAAATGATGCTTAAAAAGCATAAACATGCAGTTTGGATTTTTTATCCTTTTTCTTTGTTATTTATGCTGGGGATGGGGGACAACATATCAAGATATGGAGGGAAAAAATCATAAATAACCACGGCAAACGGTTGCAAATGAATCTAGAATTAACACCTCACTAAAGTGCTTCATATTTAGAAATAAAAACCTGGATAGGATACAGATGATCAATTAACGCGTCAGCCAGGAGTGACTTAAAGGTGCCCCGGTTCATATCTTGGCATTCTTGTACAACTTCCTGCCATAAAAAAGGTTCTCTGATATATCATATCAGACCTAGTGCAAAGTTCATAATTAACAGACGATAAGATACCATGAATATTATTACCTCTTTTGACTTTCCTGATATGAGTTGATATATTGAGAGAAGATTATTGCATTCAGGCCTTTCTGGATTATCAAATTCCATGCTGTAAGAATTAGCCATGAAGCGAACCAAAAATAAATTATTTTACCTCCCAATAAACAACGTCAAAACAGAGCATCATAAAAAGAAAAAATATCCATTAAGCAGAACATCAAAGTGAAAAAGAATCAAATGATTTGGAGGATAGATATTCACCCTGTAAATGAGTCAGTTTTGCACCTCTTTATTTTGTTTGATATTACCTATAGAGCAATTAAGACACTTGGATCAACTTCCTGAGAGCAACAAAACGAAACCAAAGGAAAAAGAAATCAAAAACAAGTACCAAAATAGGTAGGCAACAAGAATCAGTAAAAGTACTTGACTAATGGACGCCAAGGTATGGATCTAGTCTATCATTTACAGCAATAAGAAGTGAAATCCAAATGATGGATAAATGGTCTGGCTGGATTTGCCCAACTCTTGACTACTTTAACTACTCTGAGAAGTTTCCACGACAAAAATAAGAAATAGATGAACTATTTAATTCTATATTTGCTCTATAATCTATACTCCTTATGGGAACATGATAAGATCTTTAAGTAGCATCAGATTAATGTGTGAGGCGATCTATACTAGGCTGTGACAGTCAAGTCAACTTCCATAACCTTAATGTACATATAGATATATAATAGAATGATGCAAAGCTACAAACTTTGGCTATGTTAAAATTAATGACAATTGATGAAAACAAAACACATCATGAGCGCATTCTATAATGCTAATAAAAGGATCCATAACAATCCAAAACAAGGAGTGGGCAGATTTCTGTTTCTCACATCTTTTGGGTCAAGAAGATTTATCCGTGACTGATCAGAAGGCGCAGACTTGGACATCTGTAATGTTGTAACCAAGAGATAAGTCAGTAAGAAAAAAGGTAAGGTGTTTCATAGCTTTCATACCAAATAAAACTCCATCTATCCTTCTTCCATTGGTCATGATCTCTATCACAGTCTTCGATTATTAGTTAAAAGTGTAAATTATTCATTTTCTACTTTGATTCTAGAACGATATTTCATTATTAACAATAATATAAACATCCCATGAAAATAAAATAAAAACTATTGCGAACAGAAAATTCAGATGTACATTGTTCTGCTGTAAATTGATATGAGAGCTCAAACAGTCAAACAGGAACAACCTTGGAAAGACCATCAGTAAGGGACATCACACGAGCTCCAACTGGTGGTGATAGAGGCTCAGGGACCTTAACAAGAAAAGGTCATAGTTATTAATCTTATAATACTGAGGAGCTCAGTTAACATTAACAACCAAAAGGAAAATTCACCTTAAAAAGTGCACCTCCTCTCCTGCAGCAACTTATAAATACGTAATGTTAAGTCATCGAGTTAAATGGAAAACTTTCATGTCTGAGTCGTGGATAATCTCATGTTTGTAAGTTGTATTTAATTCTCACCCTCCTAATTTTTTCCATTTCCGTCCTCCAAATAAATTATTTACACGATCAGCCAGCTCACGTGTCAACTCCAAATGCTGCTTTTGATCTTCACCAACTGGGACAAAGTCGGACTACTGAAGCATGCAGGAAGTCATAAGAATAATAGAAAGCATAATTGTTAGCTAACATCAATACATCCAGTTAACCAAGAACACACATAGAAGCACTGAAATTGCTAAAAGTACTGCATGATTATTACACCTTCAGTGGTTCTAATAACCGCAGTGCTTCTATGCGTAACTCAGCTGATGCATCAAGCGGGAAATGAACACAAAACCATAATCTGCACTCCATACTTAGGAGAGAGATAATTATCTGATAACATTTTAGATCCTATCTGGAAGGTTTGGAACTTACCTGATATAAAAGAATATCAGAAGCCATCAAAACAGGGTAAGTCAAGAGAGCAACACCAACATTTTCATCCCCCTACAAACAAAACCGAAGGATAAATCATACAATTTAACATGTGGAAACTGCAATATAAAACTACTTTTATGAAGAACTATAATAACCAAATTGAGATATAAATGATTTCATAAATGACAAAAAGTCGTAAATATGCTAGTCATGAGATAAGTTGATCGATCATGTTTGTCTGATACTGTCAATAATAACATGGTGAGAGATGAAAACCCTAACACATTGACCATAACAATTTCCTATTTATATAATCTGTCATCAATGAGAACACTTCCAGGTAGATTCGACAGAAAATCGATGATAGAGCAAATCATACAGCTATAAACGCACCGCCTTGCATGATTTTTCTTTAAACTGAATCATTCCGTTAAAGACAGATGCCTGCACATACAAAATCATTATAGACCATAAGCAGAAGTAATATCCTCTAGCAGCATCATGAAGGACCAATATCTGCCTTGGACCTTGGAGGTGTCGACTCCACATGCCAAATAAAGAGCTGCTGTATCCCTTGTTGCCTTTGATAGTTGTTGTGCATCATATGGTAATGTAATCTGTGGGAACACGAAAACTTTAAAAAACTAATAAGAAAATAAAAAACCAGATTCATTTTCCAAGCATAGCAAGACAAACCCTCAGCCTCTTTCTCCATGTATTCATAGGTTAATGATTTGCAGCTTACATAAATAATATGTTCTAATTTTAAGCATAAAAACAGATAACATGGTCTGTGCTGTTAGGATGAACATTACTTCCGTGAATGGTACAAACTAAAGAACAGAAGAGAGAATGAAAAAGGTTGTTCTTACTTTTGTTATTTACTTTACATTACAGTAGCATTCTTTTTATACAGAAAATTAAAGCTATGATCTAAGTAAAACCACACCCGCCAAGCGTCGGCACGGCCAGAGATCGAGAACGGCGCCGCGATGCAATCGGACGATGTAGAGAAATCTGTTTTGGCGGAAACCCTAACCAAAGAGATTGGAACCTATCTCTTACCAAAAGGTCTTAGGCTAGTTTATATTTCTGAAATTTTATATTTTCGAAAATAAAAATGAATAACAAGAGAAATATAACGGAGTCTCACTCGCACCAGGTGTCAGTGGAGGGAGGCAACAACCTCATTAGCGGGAGAAACAACACACCCACCGCCGGAGCGTTTTCGCCGTCGCCGGTAACCATTTCAATCCCGCTTTTACAAAAACCTCTCATTTCTTCCAAAACAAAACCATCGGAAAATTCACAGCGAGGTAACACATCTCAACGATGGCCGACAACGAACGCCTTCTGGCCAGAGAGCGCCTCCAGATCGAGCAGATTCGAGCGCTCGATCTCGAGGAACTGGAGGTCGAGGAGGTCGATGACGACTACGACGACTCCTCCGCCGACGACGCCCCCGTCACGTGAGCATCATCCTTCCACCGCTTGTTTGTTCTAGCCTGTAAAATCATCACCGTGTGAATTCTTATGCTTAGTTTGTAACCTAGGGTTTATATATCCAATTCGAATTGAAATTTACTGTGATTATGATTTGTTTCCTGACTCTGGAAATTTGAACGTGAAGTGGTCGAGGCATGGCGGATGAGTACACCTTCAATACCTGTTTGGCTTCATTGCATACCTATCTTGGCGGTATGCGTTTTTTTCTGTAATCGTTTCTGTGTAGGTAATGGTTTCGAAGTTTTGATGCTTGATTGATTAGTTATGTGTTGTTTGTAACAGAGGTTGAAGATACTCATCATAGGATGGCGTTTTTGGACGGTGGAGCTGTATTGAACCTCCCAATCTTCTATCTGGAAGGTACTACTCTTGTGTTTTTTTACATTGATAGTTCAATTGGATCATAGTGTATCACCTCGGTAGCTGCCGAAGGTGTTCAACACTTTAGATGAGTGTGTTATCTACATTTATAAGTGATGTGGAAGTATTAGGGGAGTTATACAGAAAGTTTAGCAGGTATATATACACTTCAAAACTATAATATACAGTGAACTAGCTCCCTAGAGATGTCACACTAGTCCGCGAGTGATGTCTCACTATTGCTATGTTGCTGAACATTGTTGTGTCTGATTTTTTTAGTTGCTGTAATAGCATTACCTAATTGTTACGCCAAATCATTTTAGTCTGAATGCCTGAGGATAGAGATGAATTGAAGTTAAGTAAGGTGCTGATGTTGTTGTTAAGGAAACTTAGATTTTTCCGGGTGGTGTTTTGCAGGGGTTGTCCTGTTCCCAGACGCTACACTTCCATTAAGAGTTATTCAACCCAATTTTGTAGTTGCTATTGATAGGGCACTGACTCAAGTCGATGCTCCTTATACCATTGGTGTGGTATGTGAACTGCTTGTGAAGCTGCCAACTTGTTTTTCCCACAATTGAATTTTCTTCTCTAGTGTTTCATCGTAATTTTTCTCTTCTGAACTTTTTGCAGATTCGGGTTTACAGAGATCCTGACAATGGAAGCATAAAGTTTGCAAATATTGGGACAACTGCAGAGGTATATTTAGTTTGTCCTACCTCTCATTGCTCATTTGTTTGAATCTATGTCATCTGATTTATATGTTCTAGCTTATACAACTCCTAAATATTTTGTGTTCCCCTCTTTTACAGATTCGCCAATTTAGGAGATTAGAGGATGGCTCACTGAATGTGGTAACCCGTGGTCAACAGCGATTTCGTCTAAGACGACGTTGGATTGATGTTGAAGGAGTGGTTAGAATAACTTTTTTTAGAGATTTCCAGTTCAGGAAACTATTGGGTTATGTGGTCATCTATATATTGACTAATTTGTTGTAAATTTCATTTGTCAGCCATATGGAGAAATCCAAATAATACAAGAAGATGTACCGTTGAGGGCTCCACGGGCTGCATTTGGGGATCTGGCACCATTTAGTAATCGAAAAGGCCATAGTTTTCCACGTGCAGTGCCTTCACACGCTTCTCATAGGAATTCAAATGGATCTATGGATGTGGAAAATGATTCAGAGCCAAATTCAGATGAAAGTTTTGAGAGTGCACTTTCTTTGACAGAAAGAGAAATTCACCGATCTGCAATTGAATCCTCTAATGGATCTGATATAATGGATGAATCAACAAGCAGTGATGGTGAGAAGTCAGAATTCCAATCTCAAGGATCACAATCAAAAGACTCTGATTCCACAGATTCATTGCATTGGTGCCCCGAGAGTTTGGTTGATGTGGGGACCAGTTCTATATCGGAGATGCAATCATCCAAACAGAAAGATCCAAGTATATGTTGGAGAAATACAGACTATAAACAGATACGTAGAGTTCCTCGAGCATTCTGGCCTTATTGGGTATATCGCATGTATGACTCCTATTGTCTTGCTCGAGGAGCAGCAGGTAGTTTGGTTTTTCTTTAGTTCACACCTTATTTCCAAGTTCTTAAAAATTCCTTGAAATATTAGTAGAATTTTCCTGATTATAACTAAATTATGTGATGCAGAGCATGTTTAAGTTTTATACACAACTTTAGAATCACAAATGACATTTGCAGAATCATTTAATTATCGCAATACCTACTAAAATTGTTCAATCAACATTAGATATAGATGACAGTGCAGAAAAATAAAATATAAGATGAGACAAACAAAAATCTAGTCCCAGTGTAGTTCTGAGCATTTTGCAACATCCTGCTGTATCATTATGAATCGAGTGAAAAAAGAGTTCAAGGATTCAGCTTTACATATTATTACTTTTCTTTTTGTGGATTTAGGCAACTAGGTATGCACCTGTCGACGTGTTTTTTCACGAATTATTCTTGATTCTGTATCTTTATATTTCAGATATGTGGAAACAGATAGTTGGAGCACCATTAATGGATGGTCTGGTGAAGAAGCCTGATCTATTGTCATTTTACATCGCTAGTAAAATTCCTGTCTCTGAATCTGCAAGGCAGGAGCTTTTGGAAATTGATGGTATTTCATACAGGCTACGCCGGGAAATTGAGTTGCTTCAGACTGTTAATCTTATCCGCTGTAAAACTTGTCAGGTTGTTTTTGCTCTGGAATCCTGTGTGTGCATAGAGACATGCCTTTTGCCCGTATATGCTGTATTTACTTATGTAGGTGTGTTGTTTGGTATATACGATGCAGACTGTTTTTGCCAGGCGGAGTGATATGTTGGTCATGTCGAGTGAAGGTCCTCTAGGTGCTTATGTGAACCCACATGGTCATGTGCATGAGATAATGACTCTCAACAAAGCAGCTGGCTTGGCACTCATAGGTTCAGCAGTGAAAGAATACAGCTGGTTCCCTGGGTATGACCTTGTTCTGGCATTCATCTAATATTCTGACCAAGTTATCACTGATACCATGTTTACATCCTAGAGTATTTATCATGATTGAGGCCTGAGACTACTGAATTTTCTTAAGTTAGAACAAATATAAATAGAAGATGGAATGACAGGACTTATGTCATAAACATTATCATAAATTCATAATATTACATGGAATGACTAAAGGATATCAGGTATTATAGAATATGGTATCTTGTCTAATGCGTATTTTCCTTTTCTAACCCCCAGGGAGTTCTATCATTTTATTGGTAATTAATGATTTGGTTTCATAATGATCTATACTAAAATGCTGCTAGTTTCTATAAATTGATTGATTGGAGTGATCTTGGAATTTTATTGTTTGTCTAAAATTTGTTTTCCGAAGGCTAAGATGCTAGTTTGCCCCATTTTGCAGGTATGCATGGACAATAACAAACTGTGCCACCTGTGAAACTCAATTGGGTTGGCTCTTTACAGCCACAAAGAAGAATTTGAAGCCTAGATTGTTCTGGGGGATTCGCAGTTCCCAGGTTTCTGATGACTTGCACTAATGTCTCACACTCGAGTCACTTCACAGAACTTTACTCTTTATGTAATGCGCTTTATATGTATATAGCTACTTGTATCTATCTGCAAATTGACGCTCCTGTTAATCGTATTTGAAGTCAGCACGGCTTTGTTACCTGCCGGTAATTTATATATAGAATAGATAGGTGTAGTTGATAGTTCACGTTTCACAGATACTTCTGAACTTGAGCCTTTCTCAACTGTGTAGCTGTAAAACATCGGCGTGATGGTATTACCTTTTTTTTAATGAAAAAAAACTATTACAAACTGAAGCCTTTGGAGTAATCAGAGTTTACAATGTCAAAAAGCAAGGCTTTAGAAGCTTCGTAAGGAATCCTACCATTCCAATACAAGCCTCACAACAAATCCTACCATTCCAATACAATGGAGAATCACTAGAATGACCGATGGAATTACCTTGTGAAATGGTATATGAGAATGCTTTTGCGTTAGGGACTGTTTATTCCATGAGCTCCTTATTTTGTTTTACCCCTTTCCACAATGACAATAACCACAACATCACAATGAGCCAACACGTTTGTAAAACTGCTTTGATATATTGATACTTCAATGGTGGGATCCAATGGAAAAATGACAATAGCGCTACCCAAAAGTGGGAGAAAGGGAGAAAAAAACATGTTTGCAAGTTTTAGAAGCAAACGTGAAAGGATTGAACTAAAAGAGTAACCCAATTAAACCAGTTATTTTAGAGGAAAAATGATAATCAGGCATTGCAGACTGCACTATACACTTTTAAAGGTAGCTTCTGTAGAGTGGGCAGTACATTTTACTTTCTGCATACTTGACAAGGTCTTTTGGTCGAGGCAGATTAGAAGCCAGACCTATAACACAGCCGATACCGCGACATTAGTAAAATGATAATAAAGTGCTTATGTGATTAGAACAATGTCAGAGAAGGTAACTTACCAAGGTCATATACCGTAGCAGCAACCTTAGCAGCAATGTTTGCTGATATCTTTCTGATGTTGGTAAATGGTGGGTATATCAAACCTTTGTCGTAGTTTTCTTCGGTAACTTGGGAAGCCAGAGCTTCAGCTGTTGCATAAAGTAGAATGGAAGAAGTTATGCAGTGAACCTAACCTTATCACTAGTATAACAGCACTAATAGATAACCAATGTCATTGTATACATCACCCTTCCAATACTTACAGGCTGCCAAAAGCATTTCATCTTGTACACGAATGGCACCAGAGATGATCAGTCCCAAACCGAAACCAGGAAATATGTAAGCATTGTTGGCCTGAATGAGATAGTGAGAAAAAGTAAGGTCCCATTTGTCCAAGTAAAATTCATAACACAAATTTGCGTGAACTAAGATATACCAACCTGGCCAGGCACTAGGAGTTTGCCCTCATATTCAACCGGGTCAAATGGGCTTCCACTAGCAAAGATTGCTTGACCCTGAGCATGAAAACAAATATGACTATCAAGAGGGGATCTACTAGTTAATCTAGCCCCATAACCAAAGAACATAGGAAAAAAGTAAGAAAGAAGGAAATTAGTACCTTGGTCCATGTGTATGCTTCTTCAGCCGTACACTCTGATTGTGATGTTGGGTTGGAAAGAGCAAGGATAAGAGGTTTCTACATGCCAATCACCAGATTAATGTCACTACTTAAATTGATAATCGCATGTACATAAAGGAAAAGGTGGGAAATCGAAGAGGGTGAGAACCTCATTGAAAGATGCCATGGCCTCGATCACATCCTGTGTAAATTGCTTTCCTACACCAGATGTTCCTATCAACACTGTAGGTTTGATCGCCTGAGAAATTATGAATACAATGTAAGATCACTTTGTTGCAGATATTCTGTGATCAAATAAATAATAAAATCATTTTCACACCTTCACAGCATCGGCAAGTTCCTTGATGGGTTCATGCTCTTGAGCCCAAGGCTTCTTGAAATGTTGAAGTGATTCAACACGAGATTGAACAATCAACCCCTGCAACAAATATGAAACACAGTTATAACCCAAAAGAGAATGAGAAAGCTGTTTCTATATAAATCCACCAAATGCATAATTTTCAATGAACCCAATTAGATTTTATTCACAAAAAATAGATTTTAAGTACCTTTGAATCCACAAGCCAAATCTTTTTCCGGGTTTCTTCAATTGGAGCTTGTGTCTGCCAAGGTTTAGCACATCATTGATTATAAATCCTTAGAGGAAGAAAATGATTTTGTTTTGGGTAGAAGGGAGAAGGAAGTACCTTTTTTGATATCTCAAGAGCAATAAGCTCTGCTATACCAGTTCCAGCCTTCAGTAGCCAAGAAACAAAAGTGAGAAACTACACCCAGAAACCAGTGCATTTAAGTACAGACTCTAAATTCAGAGTATATGAGGTTACCTCTCCAGCACCCAAAAATAAGAAAGTATGATCAGCCAAAGTCCCTCCAATTACTTTCAAGGATGCTATAAGCCCTGCTAACACCACAGATGCTGTTCCCTGAATAAAAATCATAGAACAGTTTAAAATGGTTCTCCCTACACACAATTTCTAACAAGAGTCAAAAGATGCTGAACTTGTTACCTGTATATCATCATTAAAAACAAGGTGACTTGAACTGTATCGAGACAGCAGTTCAAAAGCATTGTGGTTTGCAAAATCTTCAAACTATAAAGACAGAAAGAAAACTTGGTCAGTCGATGCCCAATAAAACTGGTTGGAGAAACACAAAGTTAAAGATTGTGCAACATGCTGAGATGAAGACAATTCTACCTGAACAAGAATTTTCTCCCCATAATTCATCTTGACCGCAGTCATGAATTCCTCAAGAAGCTCTGCATATTCCTAAATCATAAACGAAAAAGACAATTTAGTTTTGAGAAATCACATATTTCATGCTGACAAAAAAGCATACGAGAAGAAAGAGATCATGTAAAAAAATATTAAACCTGTCCAGTTGCTCTCTTGTGCTTAAGCCCAGTGTAAAATTCATCATTCAGCAACTTCTCGTTGTTTGTGCCGACATCAATGGTTATAGGCAAGCACTGTAGACAATACATACAGATGGTAAAACTTCTAATGAAATAAATGTGTATCAACAAAAGGATGCAGTAGTGGTGAAAATGCTTACTGCTGCTGGAGGAACTCCTCCCAATGCTGTATACAAAGAAAGCTTCCCGACTGGAATTCCCATTCCCTGAAACATTTGGACTATTTATATCAATGAACTCAACTAGAGACAATGCAAAATTTCCAACTTATGTATCTACAAATTTCAGAGAAACACTTTCGACATAGTATACATACCTGACAGCCAAGATCTCCAAGCCCCAAAATGCGCTCACCATCGGTCACAACAATTACTTGAATTCTCCTTTCTGGCCAGTTTTTTAATATTTCAAGGATCTTTCCCCTATAAAATTTCAAAGCTCAATATATGCTTGCCAGATTTTCAACTAATTTATAAATGTTGGGAGGGAAAAGTATTCTGTTAACTGGCCATACTTGTCCTTTAAACTGACATAAAGACCCTGAGGACGCCTGAAAATGCTGCCATATTTTTGGCAAGCCTCTCCAACTGTAGGGGTGTACACAACAGGGAGTAGTTCCTCAACATTATCAATCAAAAGCTTATAAAACAGCCTTTCATTTCTCTCCTATGCAATGAAAGAAAAGTACCAAAGTAAGTGAAAATGAATGATAACAATCAGTGTAAAGTAATCTGTATCATCTGAAGCTCAACAGTTTCACTTTCTATGGGCTACCATCTTGATAAATCTACACTCTACAATAGTATCCAGAACCAATAGAGAATAAACAACCAAATTTACCTGAAGATCCATCATGGCCATATATCTTTGCAATGGAACCTCATACTGTCGAAGATTGTGCATCACCTTCTTTTCCTGTTCACCAAAAAGTACAGGAATGTTTAGCAAAAGAAAATCAACAAAAAGTAGACTTACAGCAGTGAGAAAGAGATTATAATCTGTTAAACAAAAGAACTGAGATGAACTTTGAGCAATGTCATTTTGAAACCTGAAGCTCTTGGCTCAGGACGGCTGGAGGCAGAAGACCACGAATGTAATGAGCATCTCTTTCCTTCTCGGTGAAGGCAAGTCCTTTGTTGTAGCGTGGATCACGCAACAAAGTATGTCCACTGTAATACATGCAGATTGCAAGTAATGCATTAAAAACTTGAAAATCTGTATATGCAAATTCATTAACTAGAAACATTGTGGAGAAAAGAAAAACATGGTTTTTACATATAGAAAACCACATTCCTGAATTACTAATCTTACATGAAAAGAACAAACTTGTTCAGTCCTCCATAGGAGACTAGGAAACAACAAGTGCTGAAGCAATCAAAGAATAACCAATCCCACCTTCTAGCATCTTGTGTTATCAAAACATCACGCTGAAAATATCAAGAATCTGTCCTACAGATTTAAACTCTGATACAATTTTATTTAAGCAACTGCTCTCATACAATAATCTATGTGATCCCGATAACTCTGAGGTGCAAGAAGAACATGAAAGAAAAAGATCTGCCAACAGATTCAAATGAGGAATCTAAATTTCGATAATTTCAGCATTGAGAATCAAATAAAAAATATCTACCATCTTATCTAATCCAACCTGCAACCTTTTTAAACTTGATACAAACAGATGGCTCCTAGAAAATCAAAAGAACACATCCACATCTTTAAACGCCACATAGAGACAACTCAACATTTTAACTATGCATATTGCATAACGACAACAACAAAGGGATACAAACACAAACATAAAAATCAAAATTCCCATTTCCACAACTCCATGAGAGTTGGATAGATGAGCTTATCTCTCACCTTGCAACAGAAGCAGTCCAGGGAGTGAGAACCTGATCCACAGTGGCAGAATCCTCACCGTACACGTCCTCACCAAAACCACCCTTGCCCTGCATCTCCTTCACTACACTCCCCATGAAAGCCCAAACCTTTGGTTCTCCCACACCCACTATTCTCTTCTGCAATATCACCACACACACAAAAACTCAAAGAGCAACAATGCACAACAACCCAGAAACCCAACACAGGACAACCCAGAAACCCAACCCAGGACAATACCTCCCCTTTTATAGCAGAAATTTCAGCAAAGATTGGTTCTTTTCTCTCTCTGTGATTTAATATTTACAAATTGAGGTGAAAACAACTAAATGGGTTTTCGTTGTCAAATAACCACATGTAAGTTGTTATTGAACGAATCAAGAAAGACGATTCTATTTTTAAGCTGAAAATATTAATAAGGGAATGACAGTAGTGTTGCAAGCTTGCAATGAGAGTTGGATATGAAATGTGTACCAGGAAGGTGCGTCTGTTCAGAGATATCATCTTATTGGCTACAGCTGATATTATCATATTCTTACATACTCCACACTCAACCGCGTCTCCACTCTTGGGGAGAAAAATACTAAAAATTTATTTTCGAATTTCATTTTTTTTCTGCTTATGGGAAGCAAAATTTGACTTGGACCATTGGCTTAGGAAAAATAGATTATTGGACTGACATCGAGTTCATTGTTTTTTCCGTTGTTTGAGGATATCAGTTGTGCATGTTTAGACGCGATCAAACTATCATTTCGTTTAGTGGTAAGACATTTCTATGCAATGAAGCATCAGTCAATGTTTCGAGTTGGAAATGAACGAAACCTCGAGTTTCTCCTCTCCTTTACGAAGGGGAAAAATATAGATACAGGCCCGACTAAAAAGGAAAGAAGTTCAAACCAGCTGCAAATCAAACCCTTTTATTTCTTGCATGAGAATGAATGAGATCCACATTTTGTGATGAGGAAATGGATTGGTACAAACACTCGTGGAGATTTGGAATCGTAGCCACTAAAATAAAACCAGTTTCCCTTGGCTGCGCACCATGGTTTGATCATCTAGTCACTTTTCTCATATATCTTTTGTTTTTTAAGAATCAACATCCCTATCACATTTGGTTTTTTGCTCAAATATCATTTTCTTTTCAATTGTATTAATATGACCTTTAATACAACAATCTAACCACTTAGTTGTGAGAGTACGTGAGATCGACCTTGAAATGACTTGAACATAACTCCATACTTGGAATCTATAATCTATTACATCCCCTCTTATTCCACTGCTGTGCAATTCACCTGGTTCGAAATCATTCTGAGGCTTTAAAATTTGTAGAAGTTTATGGTCATATGGAATAGAATGTAAGCTATCCCTTAGATTTCTAATGGTCTGTTTCTGTCAGCAGGTAAAGCACCAACGCAGGTACACAGAAGAGTCGATCATGACTTCATGATAAGTTAATGATCACGCCACACAGAAAAGAAAAATGAGTTGAGTTATTGGTTTCCTACTTCACACGTCAAAATTGACTTGATAGTAGGTTTATTTTCCATGATTCTTTACTCTGTGTGCTCGACTTTGTTGGACCTTTTGGGTAAGTGAAAAAGGAGATACAGCCAAAGTGGTCGTTGTTGTATTCTGTTCATACTTTCTCAGGTGGTGACTACTGGTGAAGCTATTATCCAACTGAGATGAACAGCATACCAAACCCTTCATGCCTTTGGACCTAGCTGCATCCTTTTTTGTTCTCTTTCACATTCAACTACACAGCTCCTGGAAAACTATGGAGTTGTTGTACTTGGACTTGGATTACTGATGCATTGGAGATCTCCATTATGCGTGCAGTCACCATTTTAGGTTTTACTCCACTCCCCTCAATTTGGACCAAGAAACTTATATGCAATGCTTAAGAAATAAAGAAGTCCTTTTGCATTTTTTTGAATTTAAAATACTCCTTTCATGGCGTGTGGACTCCATGCGTATATAATTTGATGTTTAATTAGTATATAGCTACCAAGGAATTAAGGCATTGCACCTACCAAACCCAACTTGTATGAATATGAAAGGATAGCAACTCTTACTTTAAACATATATATGCACATGGTCACGTTGATAAAAAAATGGATGAAGTGTGTTAATAACAAAATACCCTATGTAATATTGTTTTTTTGTTGGGTTTGATATGTAGTATTGTTTTTGTAATCTCATGTTACATGCTCCCACGTTACCACTAATCCACTATCAAGTAAAAATGCATAAGATATTGTATTATGGAGATCCTGAAAAGGAATGGAACAATAATCAAATTCTAAAAAGTCCGGTTTTTTTAATTATAAAATTTCTATTAACATTGAAATGACTACTCAATCGAATGAGTTGAAAACAGAAGTATTGAAACACATCCGGATTGTAGCGGTCACAAGGGAAAACTACAGTGACCATGAATTTAAGTCAATAAGAAACCAACACGTCTGAAGGACGTGCCAACAAATTATTAACCTAAAGTCGTAGGCTTTTTAGTAAGTAAAATAAAATTAAACTTTAAACTCGAGTGACACCACAAGAATTTCTTAAAACATCCATCATAAGTTTTTCAATTTCACGGAAGGTGAACAAATTAAAGGGTCAATTAAAAACTTTAGCAACAACAATAAAAACATACAACAAGGTTTATAAATCAGGATGACACCTTTACTGTTTATGTTAAATACTCTGGTAGATGACTCGAATGGTAAAACCAAAAAAGTAAGTACAACTTGGACCAAACATCGAGTAGGGAGTGAGGCTCCACACACATCTCTCTTTACCTATCTCGTCACAGTACACAGTACATGCAAACAATCTGTTGTAGGGGTGAGCGTCGTCCTCGCGTGCTCACATATAAACCCACCAATGATAGGTTTGAAAACCATAAAACCATATATATATATATAAAACATCATTTCATATCTTTCGAGAAAAACAGTGCAATATTCTAAAACAGGGGCCAGAGCGCTCAATGAACAATACAGCCTGCACGGCTTCACGGATCTAGGCGGCCGAATCCTGGGTTTGTCTATACAGCAGACCGGGGCCAACTATCTGTACGTCCTAAGATGAATAGTAGCGAGAGTGTCCATTTATAGCTAAAGCCCAACACATCATTGATAGTACACACCGCACTTACGGCTTGCTTAACTCTGTACGAGACGAACGTAAGAGGGAAAATAAAATAAACAGGGCATTGCCCCTCCGGAGGTTCACGGTCATCGACACCGTGGGAATACTATATACTAGGTCCCACCACTCTCAGGCCAAGCACCAGAAATCAGGACAACGATACTACTTTTCGATCCGAGTCATCATATAAAAATCATTTACGTCTAGCCTCAGGTTTTCTTGGCCAAATCATAAATCATTTATCACATAATATAAAGAAAACTTTCCCGAGGCATCGACCATGAGCATACAAAAATCATGCACTTTCATATATCAGGAAAAACCACTAACAAAGGGTTTAGCTTCCTGTTTGGTCTAGAATTTGCAGTCCTTCAAACAACCGGCTTGTAAATTTGTGCTAGGCGTGCCAGTACCTTTGGGTCAGGTACAACCTTGAAGTTGGATGCTACTTGCGTCCCTCTTCTGACTTCTTCTCACAGCGACTGTGACAGACGCCGATCTTCTTCCTCTGTGCTAGGTTCTCTTCTTAGACCTACAAGGGAAAAGTCCCTCTAGGATTTTTCTCCAACCTTTGAGGATGGCCGAATCTTACTTAGTATGCAAAGAAACTAAGCAGCGGGTATCAAGATATAAACTGGCGAACGGATTCTCCAGAACTGGTTGCGGGAGTAAAACTGCTCAACGGATCGAACAGGGGAGTAGAGAGATTTCAACGGATTGAAACCTGTCAGACTTAACGGATTAAGTCCCTTTTGCAGCTTGACGGATCAGGCTACGGTTGCTGACGGATCAGGCTTGGTTGCTCCGGAGAGGCTTGAAGACTTTCGCGTGGCGAAGTTGTTGTCTGTTTGTTGATAGATGTAGTTGTCTTTTTCTCTTGCACCTCAACCCTTTATATAGTGAATACTAGGGTAGATGTTTCCTTGCGAATCAAGGTATGGCCCCAAATAATCCTTCTTGTAGTGCAAGACTAATTCTTAAAACCCAATCATGTAAGCCCAAAACCATTCTAGTGGTAACTTAACCTCCTGCAACCACGTGTCTAATTTCTTATAATACCCTCGCGAACGCTTTTCCAACTGCGAACGTATTCTGTTAACACACGCCCCGCTTCGCGAGCGCGTTTCCCCCTGTGAACAAATTATCCCCTTTCGCGAGCGTACTTTGTTACTGTGCTCCTTGCGAGCGCTTTTGACTTTTCAAGCGTCCTCTGACCTTCTTGACCGCAGGCGTCGGTCCACTTGCCTTTCTATAAATGAGCTTTTTACTTCTGGATCCAACATTGCCCCCCAGGTCTTGAGATTAAGCCCGTTTGCGAAAATCGAAAAGAGCTATACCTTAGCATTGATTTAACCAAAAGCAAACGTCTTTTCATTGTCAAACTCCTCAGAACACTCAACCATCATTTCCCTCTGCAACTCTTTTCAAACCTTCCTGAGATAATCCGCCGCCGTTCCTACTTCCAAATCAATGGCACCCAAACACACCTTCTCTGCTGTGAAAACCACACCCAGAACCCCTTCTGAGCATGAAGCCCTAAACTTTGTCCAAGCCATGGCTGGCCTCCGACCTGCTCCAAAACACAAGGGTTCTTGGTTGAAAGTTAAGATTGATCAAACCTGCGACCTGGGTCCTTGGGTCGATGTCTTCCCAAACCCACTTGAACTGCCTTACCGCCAACATGCATCCCGAATTCCCCCTTTAATCTTTCGCAAAGAAGAAGCTTCCTTCGTCGACTGGCAAAAGTCAGACGCCCAGACCAGATTTGGACAGTGGCCAAACACTAATGACGCCGAAATCCAGTGGTACCAACAACGCCGTAGCAAAGACCTTGAACGATGGCAGGCCGTTGGAATCGCCGATCCTATTGACCTCTGCTTCTCCCTGAAGTCTGGCTGCAACAGAGCTCCCCTGGCAGCAGCAGTCTGTTTCTGGGACACTTCATCAAACACCTTCCATCTCCCCGCAGGCCCAATGGGTATCACCCTGCTGGATGTGTATACAATTACCGGGTTTCCATTCGCCAACGCACCAAGTCCTCTCAACGACCTTGCTCTGGAACATCAAATCCCTTCTGATCAGCCTCGCCCCAACTCATACGCCGCGTGGGTCAGTCACTATGGGAGCACTGACGACGATCTAAGTGGCCTAGCATTTCTGGAATTCTGGCTACTCAAATATGTTGAATGTAGCGCCACCAACAAACCCACTTTCGCCTGGGCCAGAACGGCTGAGCTACTTTACAATGGTATCCCTCTCAATCTTTTGGAGTTAGCCACTGGATTACTATATAGGTCACTACACTTTCTATCCTTAGAGCCCTTTAAACACAGATCTGTTAGCGGTCCTCTTTGGATTTTGGACTTGTGGCTTCAAACCTATTTTCCTGCTTTCCGCTCTTCCTCTGTCACCAGCTTCCTAAAAGATAAGGTTTTAGGCCAAACCATCGTATCCGCTCCACATCCTCCAGCCCTTAGCTATTCGCGTTGTTTCCACCATCTGTATAGTATGGAAAGCCTACCTTCAGATTCTATTACCGTTATCTGCAGACGCACATACCCTTCTCTTGTAAAAGAAGGTTTTATTTTCAGCAACCGCCACAACGTCCTGCAGCTCTTTTTCTTTCTACGCCTCCTTTCCAATCGCGACCTCAAACTACCAGGGAGAGCCGGAGTAGAAATCTATGCCCCCAACTTCTTCGCGAGGCAATTTGGAATGTGCCAAAGCATCCCATATCCCCCATTGGCTAGCCGCAACCATTTCACTTCGTGGCGAGAAACCTACAATGCCGGGATTGATCCTGATTCCATTCCCTCCAGCTTCAAAGACATCATTCAGCCTGTCAACACCTATCCCCTTGGCGGAGTACGTCTGAGCTTCGCGGCTACTAATGAGTTCACTAGGTGGTGGACATCAATCAACAACGGCAAATGGAAACCAAACCACCTATCTGTGTTTAGACAGATCTTCCAACCATATCAGACACAATTCCGTCATGCCGAAGACCTGGCTGTTTTTGCCATTGACGGCCCTCGCCAAAACGCTGATCCTTCCTTGGCTCCTGAGACGCGAACAGAAGTGCTTCCTGCCCCCCAGGTATTTAAAACTCCTTAACTGCAATAATCAATTTTCTGATCTGTATCCCTTTTTCCGACCATCTTCTTTCCTTGCAGCGTCCTCAAAGAACCAAGAAGCGCGCGAACAAGAATGGAGATCATCCTCTCAAGAGGCTCAAACCAAGTCTTCCTACAGAAGGAAATGCTCTCCAACCCCAGGTATGAGTTCATTTAATTTGAAAACTCGTATGCTCATGTAGCCAAGTCAATTAATCATATAATTGCCTTCTAGGTGGATCAGCTTATGCAGTCTAGCCCTGGAGCCGTACAATCCCTCGAAGAATGCAGTCAACATCCTGCTGTTTCTGGTGCTCCCAACCTAACTGTTCTAGCTGAAGTAACCTCTGCCGTGGCCCAAGAGGCGATTCCTCCCAGAGCTAACCTGGACACTGGGACTCCTGCTGAAACAGATCAAGAGGTATTGTTTCGATAAACCATTCAATTGGCAATGTTTCAATGATCTTGAGCTCAATTGTGCTTCTGTCGTTTCAGGGACCGATTCCTGTATTTGAAGTTAGCTCTTCCTCCGAGTCAGTTGCTTCTCCGATCCTGGATACTATGATGGGAGAGATCTTTAGTGAAAGCGCCAAGCTCGTTCCACTTCAAACTGTTGCTGCGAATGAGCCTATTCCCTGCGAGGCAACTTCCTGTTCGCCTCAGAGAAAAACGCCTGATACTCGCGCGAATGAAATTCCCCCCGCGAACGCAGTCTCTCCGGCGAACGAAACTGCTATCGCGAATGCCGATCGTGCGACTGATATTGTTCAACCAGTGCTTCAACCGGTAATCCCAACTGAAACTGACCCAAAGGTAACAATTTTTATTCTGCAGCTTCTGTTTGTACTCTTACAAACACTTATTATTTCTTTATTTGCCAGATTCCGGAGAACCTTCCAATGACCTCCCCATCTGATCATGCTACGCCTTCCCTCATCGAGCAAGTTCAACTAATGCTGGATCCTTTTCAAGCAAACCAATCCATCGCTGATGCGACACTATTCCTCCGCAACCTAGAGCATGAGGATCTTCTCCACCCACATACTAGGATCCAAATTGAAGATGCCATTCGTCTCCTTCGAGTTCACGCTGACGAAAGACTCTTGAAAAAATTGCAGCGTCTGTGGGAATTCACAACCAAAGCTGTAACTTTGTCTGAGCGTGCCAGAACCACGCGGTTGGAGGCTCCTCAGTATCATCAACAGAAAGAGAAGTTCCAAGCCGAACGGGTTGCCAAAGCCACCAATCTTGCCAAACTTGTCCATAACGCGACCCAGTTGTTTCCTAACCGACTTGCTGAGCTTAAACGTCAAAAAGCTGAGATTGAGGCCCAGCTAGCAATTGTCGAAGAGGAAACCCAGAACAACTTAAACGCCTTGGAGCAAGAGAAGAACTCCTATCAGACTCTTCAACAAATGATCAACCAGGTGGACGACAGGATCGAAGATTCCCTGATCAACGAAGAAAATATCCAAAACGCCCTTGATACTGCTTTAGCGAACATTAAGCACATTAGTAAATTTATTTAACTGTTTATCTGTTCTGACTTTGTTCGCGCATATTATTCTGAATGCAGAAGATCTTTTCAAATTAATTCCATATCCTTGACCACTCGAAAACTGTTCCCAACTTTAACTGCAACGTCGCACCATTAACTTGCGCATTTACCGTATTCAACTAACACAGCACGCGTGATAAATGCTTGACCAATGAACGAATAGCAAACCATTCAGTTCCCTTTGGCGAAAACCTAGCGTTTCGCCTATAAATATCGATTAATTCCTTTCATCACCTTCAACAACCAAGAACATGTATTCTCCTTTCAGTTTCAAAGCAGTTCCACCAGACCTCTTTCTTCAACCTTTCTGTCCTCTAGGCTTCACAACCAAACCTCAAATCCTGGGTAGGCTTCACAACCTAACCTCAGGAATAAGATCTGATGCGCCCAGCCCTGAAGTCGCATCAAAGTGCATCACTGGAACCAAATTCCACTTGATGAGGGGATTGACTTCTGGTATTGGACCGAAGAAGGCTTCTGTGCCGACAGGATTCCTCTTGCCGAGCCTCTTCCGCGCCAGGTCAGACCAAGTTGCTTCTACTCCCATCACCGTCGACTTGCTTTCAACAAGCTGGCCGCGCAAGGTGGAAGATGAAGCAAAACCTGCAACTTTGAAGAGAGACTTTATGAAAGGAGTCGTAATAGCTCTTTCTTTAAGCAGCTTTGTTCTTGTTCAACACTGTATTTGTTGCAACCAGTTCTTGTTCAACACTGTATTTGTTGCAACCAGTTCTTGTTCAACACTGTATTTGTTATCCATGAATATTATGCAATAAACACACATTGTTTATGTTCAATGTATAAACCACAGGTGTTGGTTCAAAATAAATTAGGGCTTGAAAAACACAACTTGTTCTTCCCAAAAATTGTCAAAAAATTCGAAAAAGTTCGAAAAACCACATTAATTGGTTTGTATATCTATGGTGCCCCCCAGTTTTATCATGTGCACAAAAAGCCAAAAACCTCAAACAGGTTAGGCGTTAAGCAACATGAATGAAACTGACGAGATTCCAGTTCTGCTAACGAGACCCTGAGGCTCTAAACTCTGCCCCCTTGCTGGCAAACAGGCTGCTCTGTGGACTGTGGCGGCAAAGGATCGTCAGAAGCCCAAACACTTGGAAAATACTGTTTCAGATGCCTCCCATTAATAGGGTTATTATGGACTTCTCCATCCAAATTTCGCAAATAATAAGCACCTTTACCCACGATCTGGTCAATCAAAAAAGGCCCCTGCCACGTAGGCGACCACTTACCCCTGCCGCGAACGTGTTCGCCAAAGGGAAGTACTGCTTTCCAAACCAAATCACCAACTCCAAAACTTCTGCCACGTGTCCTGGCGTCATATGCGCGAGCAACTCGTTGTTTTTCAACCATTATATGATCTAAGGCTTCCACACGAGTAGTATCCAACTGTTCATGCTCCTGAAACATGGCCTGAACATAATCCTCTCCTACTAACTGATGTTGTTCGCGAACCCTTAAAGAATTAACACTTATCTCCATGGGTAAAACTGCATCATGCCCAAACATCAAGGCATAGGGTGTGGTTCCTGTAGGCGACCGCTTAGATGTTCGATATGCCCACAGAGTATGATCAAGCTCGTTATGCCAATCTCTAGGATTATCAATCAGCATCTTTCGCAAGATATTGATTATGACTTTGTTACTAGCCTCAGCTTGTCCATTCGCCTGAGCATAATATGGTGTGGAATGCAGAAACTTAATCCCATAGTCAGTAATGAAGTCTTCAGTTTCTTTTGCTAGAAATGCTGCCCCCCTGTCTGCAACTAAACACTCTGGGATACCATACCTGCTAATGATGTTGCTGAAGATGAAGCTGCAAACTGTTCGAGCAAATGCATCTTTTAAGGGTACAGCCTCCACCCATTTTGTGAAATAATCGGTCGCTAATAGGATGAACTTATGCTGCTGAGACGAAGCTGGATGAATAATTCCTATAAAATCCAACGCCCATCCTCTTGCTGGCCAAGGCTTAATAATGGGTTGCATGGGCACATCTGGAACATGCCGCACCGGTCCATGCGCTTGACACTCCTGACAACCTTGAGCAAAGGTGATGCAATCTTTCAAGATTGAAGGCCAAAAGTAACCATAACGACGGATAAGCCACCTCATCTTTGGTCCAGCCTGGTGCGAACCACACACTCCTAAGTGTACCTCTCTCATTACTCGCTTAGCTTCCTTTCCAAAGATACACCTGAGATAAACTCCATCCTCTCCTCTGCGTAAGAGTTCGCCACCTCGTAGCACATAGTTAGTGGCAAAGTATCTGACTTGTCTATCAACTGGAGTAGATGGATTATCCAAGTAATCAATGAGTGGTTGACGCCAATCTGTATCGATAGCTTCTATCGTAGCGACGTACCATTCATCCGCGTCTACCCTCCGAGCCATGAAAGAAGGTAACGTCCTCCTTTCCACCTTCAAAATCCGCTCGCAGACTCCATCAGCCAAAGTTATGCCAGTGGCGATTTGCGCTAATTCATTCGCCGCGAAGTTGTGTGCTCTTGGGATATAATCCAGAGTGACATCACTGAATTGCTCCAGCAACTCTGTAGCCCTTTCCCAAAAAGGAACCAAAGTAAAAGTTGTACATTTGTATAACCCCTTAAGCTGATTGATCACCAACAAGGAGTCACCGAACACACTTACCACTGTTGCCCCCATTGCGAGCAACATTTCCAATCCGATTATGAGTGCTTCATATTCAGCCTGATTGTTGGTGCATTTCCACTCTAGTTGGAAAGAATATGCATGACGAACCCCCAGTGGACTTACTAGAGATATCCCAGCGCCAGATAAACTCTCAGTGCTGCTCCCATCAAAGTATAATTCCCAGGGCTGCATCAGAATGGCCATCACATCTAACTCCCTGTATTGTAAATCTTGTTCCACAGGATGATGAAGCAAAAAATCTGAAACCGCTTGTCCGGTTTGTGCCTTCAAAGGTGTATATTGTAGTGAGAACTCAGACAAAGCTAACACCCATTTACCAATTCGACCCCTAAGAATGGGTCTAGTTAACATGTATTTCACCAAGTCCGTCTGTGCCACCACTACCGTTGTGAAAGATAACATGTAATGGCGTAATTTGCAACCGGCGAAATACAACGCAAGGCACAACCGTTCCATGTCACTATACCTGGTTTCTGCATCTATCAACGTCCTGCTAAGGTAATACACAGCATGCTCAACCACTTTATCATCATCTTGGTGTTCATCTTGTGCTAAAAATGCAGCAATGGATGTTTCGCATGCTGAAATGTAGAGCTTCAAAGGGTGACCCGGCCGTGGAGGCATCAGAACTGGCGGTGAAACTAAGGAACACGAAGGATATTTCTTTTGATATTCGCCGAAACCTGTAATCTTGACACTGTCCCACTGGGCGTGCCAGATGTTTGGTCTAGAATTTGCAGTCCTTCAAACAACCGGCTTGTAAATTTGTGCTAGGCGTGCCAGTACCTTTGGGTCAGGTACAACCTTGAAGTTGGATGCTACTTGCGTCCCTCTTCTGACTTCTTCTCACAGCGACTGTGACAGACGCCGATCTTCTTCCTCTGTGCTAGGTTCTCTTCTTAGACCTACAAGGGAAAAGTCCCTCTAGGATTTTTCTCCAACCTTTGAGGATGGCCGAATCTTACTTAGTATGCAAAGAAACTAAGCAGCGGGTATCAAGATATAAACTGGCGAACGGATTCTCCAGAACTGGTTGCGGGAGTAAAACTGCTCAACGGATCGAACAGGGGAGTAGAGAGATTTCAACGGATTGAAACCTGTCAGACTTAACGGATTAAGTCCCTTTTGCAGCTTGACGGATCAGGCTACGGTTGCTGACGGATCAGGCTTGGTTGCTCCGGAGAGGCTTGAAGACTTTCGCGTGGCGAAGTTGTTGTCTGTTTGTTGATAGATGTAGTTGTCTTTTTCTCTTGCACCTCAACCCTTTATATAGTGAATACTAGGGTAGATGTTTCCTTGCGAATCAAGGTATGGCCCCAAATAATCCTTCTTGTAGTGCAAGACTAATTCTTAAAACCCAATCATGTAAGCCCAAAACCATTCTAGTGGTAACTTAACCTCCTGCAACCACGTGTCTAATTTCTTATAATACCCTCGCGAACGCTTTTCCAACTGCGAACGTATTCTGTTAACACACGCCCCGCTTCGCGAGCGCGTTTCCCCCTGTGAACAAATTATCCCCTTTCGCGAGCGTACTTTGTTACTGACAGGACCCATCCCGAGATTTCCCAGTAAATCCCGAAATGACTCCTGCGGGACCCACCTAGAAGGGTAGTTACCGAAATTTCGGCATAATGTCCCCTAATAGTGGGTAACCCTTCACCTAAAAGCAAAGTAAACACACTTCTAGTTCCTTCCCCCTTCCCATAAAGAATCATCCTGCTCACATCAACACACAACATCTCCACAAATACAACCGCATTAAAAATCTTCAACATAAATAACAATCAACAATTTCTAAAATAATACCGAATAAGTTCCGTGCTCTACCCCGAAACATAGTAAAAATACACCCAGGTTATCAGAGCTCTAATGTAAAGAAAGAAAATACACTTGTAGGTTTTCAGAAACCTACTAGTGAAAACTGTGTGGAGAGATAACCACTATGCGCCTCCTAATTTGCTGGCCGAACTCTGCAGTCTGGGCATTTTAAGAAAAACAAAGGCCCAGGGGAGAAACATGGAAAAAAATGTTAGAGTGAGTGGACGAAAAATAAACCATGAACCACAAAGAAAAATCGCCATAATAAATCAAACCAATGCCTCATGCTCTCCCAAAGATTTATGGATTTAAATAACATTTATGCATGCCCAAATTCTAAAATCTCCACAAATGCATGATAATATAAACCAATAAAGATTATGGGAAAAGTATTATTCACAAACACAATAAATTTGGCCTCTCAGACTAGGGTCGGAGCTAAGAGCTCTGGTTGCGCCTTCACGCTATGCTAGCTATATAAAACGGTAATGGACAACCCTTAATATATCCACCTGACATCTCAGGCGTGTCTGTCCTCTCAGACCAGGGTCGGAGCTAAGAGCTCTAGGTAGGTGGTGATGGACAACCCTTAGAATATCCACCTGACATCTCAGGCGTGTCTGTCCTCTCAGACCAGGGTCGGAGCTAAGAGCTCTAGGTAGGTGGTGATGGACAACCCTTAGAATATCCACCTGACATCTCAGGCGTGTCTGTCCTCTCAGACCAGGGTCGGAGCTAAGAGCTCTAGGTAGGTGGTGATGGACAACCCTCATAGTGCACTACGTAATTTGCCTGACCTCTCAGGCTAGGGTCGGAGCTAAGAGCTCTAGTAGCGCCTTCACGCTACTCTAGCTAGCATAATCATTGGACAACCCATAAAGGAAACTCCTCACAATACTTTTCTCGAATACTCTTCCCAAACTATTAATTATATCTATTTCACGACATATAAGCAGAAATCCAAATATAAAATCCGAGCACCCGAGGAACATATAGTACTCGAAACAATCATAAAAACCATGCAATGATATCAACAATTAGGGCATGCATTCATTTAAATAAAATAAACTGTCCACTCACAGTGACGGGACTAGCCCTGGGAGCGATCCTGTGCCTCCCCGGAACGTAAATCCTCACGTCCTGTTAAATGAAATAAACATGTTAATTATTCCAATTCGTAAAGTCGGGTCTCCGGAGACATTAAAATAGACTCCGTATTAAACTAGCTCAATACTTGTATTCTCTTAACAATCCTCGTTCACTCCCGACCAACGATTACATGGAATTCTCTTTCCGAACCAAAACGACGTTTTTAACAATAACCGTAACTTAAACGATACGGCCATTAATCCTCCTCCACAAGATTTTATATACTTAACTTCCCTTAATCCTTTTTACTTCCAATTCTCCAAAATTTAACTTAGAATCATTTTTTTTTTACCTTTATCCCTAACTCATTTACCATATCTGTTAAAAGTAAATTTTCTCGTGAAATGACTGAAATGCCCCTGTGAACAGTAACCTTCGGCCGCCGGCCAAATGGCCTCCGACCGGCGATCTCCGGCCATCTTCTTGCTCCTCTCAAGCTCCCCTACCACTTTCCTTTACAACTCAACAACCAAAAACAACTCTAACAACCACAAATCATGAAGAACAGTAAAAATCCCAAATCTAGGAAAATCTTGATCAATCCTCTCACCTAGCTCGAAATCGTCCACTTCTCTGACTTTGGGAGGCTCGGAGGTTGATTGTGGACCGGCTGCGAACGGCTGGAGACGGCACGGTGGCCCGACCCGATCGGAACCCGAGTGTACAGTCGGTTTTTCGAGAGTTCTCTCTCTCTCCACACGGCGACGCTGCCCCTTAACAGTAGCCAGCTGGGTTGCCGGACCTCCGCCGAGTCGAGGAAGACCGGTCACGCGCCCCACAGCGGCCGGTGGTGGTGGATCTCGGCGTGCACAGTGAACCCAGGGAGAGAGAGCCGAGCGCGAGGGAAGAGAGAAAGAAGAAAGAAGAAAAGAGAAAAAAGAGAAAGTGACCGAAAAGGGAAAGTGAGAGAAGATAAAAGAAGTTTCCAAATAAGGAAACTTCCTAAAACGCGGGGAACCCCACTAAAATCCCCGATAAATTTTTAAATTACCGACAACCATCCCGACAGTTAATTTTTATTGTTCAAACCTTATTATCGACCCCGTAAATTCACGGATAAAGGAGGGAAAGTAACTCACAGTAAAATTATAAGATTCGGGGCGTGACAATTCTCCCCCCCTTATAAAAATTTCGTCCTCGAAATTTACATACCTGTTATTCAAATAGGTGAGGATACTGATGTCGCATCTGAGCTTCGGGCTCCCATGTAGCTTCCTCCACCTCATGACTCCTCCACAACACTTTAACAAGAGGAATGGTCTTGTTCCGAAGCACCTGCTCTTTTTGATCAATAATTTGCACCGGTTCCTCTACGTAGGTCCAGTCTTTATTCAGACTAACAGGTGGCGCATGCAACACATGAGAAGGATCAGCAATGTATTTACGAAGCATGGATACGTGAAAGACATTATGAATCTTTGACCACTCCTGAGGTAAATCCAATCGGTAGGCAAGTGGACCAATTCTTTCAAGGATCTCATAAGGACCAATGTATCTAGGGCTAAGCTTGCCCTTCTTCCCAAAACGCACCACTCCCTTCCAAGGAGATAATTTCAAAAACACCCAATCACCAACTTGAAATTCCAGGTCCTTCCTGCGGTTATCCGCATAAGTCTTTTGCCTATCTTGAGCCACCTTGAGTCGATCTCTTACCACTTTGATTTTCTCATTGGTCTCAAAGATGATATCCGGACCACAAAATTCTCTCTCTCCAACTTCATTCCAACATAAGGGAGTACGGCATTGCCTTCCATATAATGCCTCAAATGGTGACATGCCAATGCTAGAGTGGTAGCTATTGTTATAAGCAAACTCCATTAACATCAAATTTTTATCCCAACTCCCCCGAAACTGTAGAACACATGACCTCAACATGTCTTCCAAGGTCTGAATGGTCCTCTCAGACTGCCCATCGGTCTGAGGATGAAAAGCAGTACTAAAATGAAGTTGTGTGCCCAATGCTGCCTGCAAAGCTCCCCAAAATTGGGAAACAAACCGTGGATCTCTATCTGACACAATGGATTCTGGAACCCCATGTAGTCTCACTATCTCATTCACATAAATCAAAGACAACCGATCAAGGGAAAACTTTTTATTAACCGGGAGAAAATGAGCAGATTTCGTCAAACGATCCACAATCACCCAAACTCCATCATACCCATTACGAGTACGAGGCAGGCCGAAGACAAAATCCATGGTGATATGATCCCATTTCCACACCGGAATAGGCAATGGCTCCATCAAACCCGAGGGTTTTTGTCTCTCAGCTTTCACTTGTTGACAAACCAAACACCTGCTAACAAAAGCTGCTATTTCCCTCTTCATATTCGGCCACCAATAATAGTTCTTCAAAGTTCTATACATCTTTGTACTACCTGGATGAGCGGCATAAATTGAAGTATGGGCTTCCTCCATGATCTCCCGTTTAAGCTCTTCATTCCTCTTCGGTACACATAACCTACCCTTAAATAAAAGGGTTCCATCTTTTCTAACCGCAAAGTCCTCTGCTGAGCCCTCCTGAGCCCTCTCAACCAACTGTATAATGGAGGGGTCATTATATTGCGCATCCCGAACTTTATCAACTAGTACTGGCCTCACTCGAAAACTGGCCACCAAAACACCCCTTTCATCCACGGCTAAATCAACACCGGTAGCTCGAAGCTCATAAAGAAGTGGAACCCGAATCATTTTCAAATATGCCAAAGACAAAGAGGGATTGCGACTAAGAGCATCAGCTACTACATTAGCTCTCCCTGGATGGTACTCAATCGAGCAATCATAATCTGTAATCAATTCCATCCATCTCCTTTGACGCATATTTAAATCCCTTTGAGTGAACACATATTGCAAGCTCTTGTGATCCGTGAAAATTTGGCATTTGGCTCCATAAAGGTAATGCCTCCAAATTTTAAGAGCAAACACCACAGCAGCAAGCTCCAAATCATGGGTGGGATAATTTACCTCATGCGTTTTCAATTGCCTAGAAGCATAGGCGATCACTCTCCCATGCTGCATCAACACACCCCCCAATCCGTGTTTAGAGGCATCACAATATACTTCGTATTCCCCACTATCATCTGGAAGTGCCAAAACTGGTGCACTAGTCAGACGCTCTTTGAGTTCCTGAAAACTTTGCTCGCACTTCTCAGACCATTCAAACTTAATTCCCTTCCTGGTCAATCTTGTAAGAGGAGCAGCAATCTTGGAGAAATCTTGAACGAAGCGACGATAATAGCCTGCTAATCCCAAGAAGCTCCGAATCTCTGTCACATTGGTGGGTCTACCCCAATTAGCCACTGCAGCTACTTTTTGAGGGTCCACACTAACACCTTCTTCCGACACAATGTGGCCCAAAAATCCCACTCTATCTAACCAAAACTCACATTTGCTAAGCTTTGCATACAGCTGAGCTTCTCTGAGAACTCGCAGAATCGTCCTTAAATGTCTGGCATGCTCCTTTAAACTTTTAGAGTAAACCAAAATATCATCAATAAACACGATCACAAAACGATCGAGGAATGGACTAAACACCCTATTCATCAAATCCATGAAGGCGGCGGGTGCATTAGTAAGTCCAAATGGCATCACTACGAACTCATAGTGTCCATACCGTGACCGGAATGCAGTCTTGGAAATATCACTTTCCCGAATCCGCAACTGATGATAACCCGATCTCAAATCAATCTTCGAGAAAACAGAGGCACCCCTCAACTGGTCGAATAAATCATCAATTCGTGGCAAAGGATATTTATTCTTCACCGTCACTTGATTCAGCTTCCGATAGTCCACACAAAGTCTCATGGTGCCATCTTTCTTCTTAACAAAAAGTACAGGAGCACCCCAAGGAGACGTGCTAGGTTGAATAAAACCCTTATTCACCAACTCCTGCAATTGAGTTTTTAACTCCTTCAATTCAGCAGGTGCCATTCTATAGGGAGCTTGAGAGATAGGAGCGGTTCCAGGAAGCATCTCGATGGTGAAATCGATCTCTCTTGCTGGCGGTAATCCAGGCAATTCGTCTGGAAACACATCTGGAAACTCCTTTACCACAGGAATGTCTTCCAGGTTCACCTCACCCTTCCTGGTATCTACTACATGTGCCAGGTAGGCTTGACAACCCTTGTTCAATAATTTCCTAGCTGTAACAGCGGAAATCACACAATTTGGAAGAACATTTCTTTCTCCTTGAATGGTGACCTCAGGCTTCCCTGGACTCCTTAACACTACCTCTTTTCGGAAACAATCCACCATCGCTCTATGAGTTTCCAAGAAATCCATCCCCAAGATCACATCGAACTCCACAATATCAAGAGGTATTAGATCAACCTCAAAACCCCAACTCTCTATCAGCACTTCACAACTCTCAAATACCCAATCTATCTTCATCACATCCCCGGAAGGCAAGGACACGTGCCACTCCCCAGGAAGTGATAATGGCGGCACATTGGCATGTAAGGAAAATCTACTGGACATAAAGGAATGTGACGCTCCAGGGTCTATTAATGTAAAAGCGGGTCGGCCAAAAATTAATAACGTACCAATAATAACATCTGGAGAAGAGCGGCCCTCCTGCTGAGTCATGGCATGCAGTCTCGCATGTGTGGTAGGACGGCCTCTACTACCTCTGCTCTGCTGTGAGCCGCCTCTAGTCTGTGTCACAGAGGGGGTACCACTACTAACAGTACCGGAATGCGTCTGCCCCATAGTCTGGGTAGGTGCCAATGCTGCTCCCTGACTCAAAAGAGGACAATCTCTCCTGAAATGACCTGTCTGCCCACACTGATAGCACTGACTATGCAACCCCTGACTCTGCTGAAAACTCTGGGGCGGTCTCTGACTCTGCTGCGCACTCTGACCTCCAGATGACCCACTCTGAGAGCTAGATCCTCCTCTAAACCCCCTAGAGGACCTCTTGAAGAAACTCTTAAGCTTCCCTCGGAACCCTGACCTGGATCCTGTGCTGCTACCAAAGCCACTCCCAGCAGAGGATACTGAACTAGACCTCGTCAACGATCTTCTAGCTGAGCCAGAACCTGCAGCTCCAACATCTGAAAGCCGACGGGCAACCCCAACATCTGAAAGCCGGCCATAAGAAAACTGCTGGGCCTCAACATTAAGTGCAGCCATCACTGCCTCCATGAATGATGCATATGGTACAGCCGTCATCTGAGTAGTGTATATACCACCAAGGCCCCTAACAAACTGATAGACCTTATCCTGCTCTGTCTTTACCAACTCAGGAACGTAATAGGCCAGCTCCCTAAAACGCTGCTCAAACGCCGAAACCGACATGTCATCACTCTTCCTCAAATTTAGAAATTCCTCCCTCATGCGGTTCATGTGTGCTCGACTGACATAACGCTCCTTAAAATGGGCGGAAAACTGCTCCCAAGACATCTGCGGAGCTGCATCACCCACTCTACGGCTTACCTCAAGCCACCAATGCCAAGCTTCCCTCTCCAGGAACTGTGTAGCTATCGCCACCTTCCTTTCCTCTGGACAATTTACTATTCGAAACATCTTTTCGGTCTCCTCCAACCAACTGAGTGCTTCCATGGGTTCACTAGCATGGGTAAACACTCTAGCACCATGCTTGCGGGCCTTCTCATAATTCAGCTCAGAACTCATACCAGAGCGGATACCCTGCACCAACCGCTCTAACAAACCCGCTCCCAAAGTAGCTGACTCTTCACTTCCTCTTCTAGAAGGAGGAGGAAGAGGGTTTTCTCCTTCCGGTGGAGGGGAAAGATTCTCCCTACGAGCTCGGCCACGTGCTCGGCGCATAATTAAACCTGAAACCAAGATGTTTAGTACCATGTAGCACACATAATACTATAGTAGCTACTGCAAATACCCGATGATCACTTCGTATCTTAAGCATAAATGCTGATGGATCCGCCGCGGTCGGTCCATCACTCTATAGATACTAGTTTCACACAAGGCATAAGCAGTAACAATTAGAAAAGGAATCGAATAACCTAGTGCTCTGATACCAATGACAGGACCCATCCCGAGATTTCCCAGTAAATCCCGAAATGACTCCTGCGGGACCCACCTAGAAGGGTAGTTACCGAAATTTCGGCATAATGTCCCCTAATAGTGGGTAACCCTTCACCTAAAAGCAAAGTAAACACACTTCTAGTTCCTTCCCCCTTCCCATAAAGAATCATCCTGCTCACATCAACACACAACATCTCCACAAATACAACCGCATTAAAAATCTTCAACATAAATAACAATCAACAATTTCTAAAATAATACCGAATAAGTTCCGTGCTCTACCCCGAAACATAGTAAAAATACACCCAGGTTATCAGAGCTCTAATGTAAAGAAAGAAAATACACTTGTAGGTTTTCAGAAACCTACTAGTGAAAACTGTGTGGAGAGATAACCACTATGCGCCTCCTAATTTGCTGGCCGAACTCTGCAGTCTGGGCATTTTAAGAAAAACAAAGGCCCAGGGGAGAAACATGGAAAAAAATGTTAGAGTGAGTGGACGAAAAATAAACCATGAACCACAAAGAAAAATCGCCATAATAAATCAAACCAATGCCTCATGCTCTCCCAAAGATTTATGGATTTAAATAACATTTATGCATGCCCAAATTCTAAAATCTCCACAAATGCATGATAATATAAACCAATAAAGATTATGGGAAAAGTATTATTCACAAACACAATAAATTTGGCCTCTCAGACTAGGGTCGGAGCTAAGAGCTCTGGTTGCGCCTTCACGCTATGCTAGCTATATAAAACGGTAATGGACAACCCTTAATATATCCACCTGACATCTCAGGCGTGTCTGTCCTCTCAGACCAGGGTCGGAGCTAAGAGCTCTAGGTAGGTGGTGATGGACAACCCTTAGAATATCCACCTGACATCTCAGGCGTGTCTGTCCTCTCAGACCAGGGTCGGAGCTAAGAGCTCTAGGTAGGTGGTGATGGACAACCCTTAGAATATCCACCTGACATCTCAGGCGTGTCTGTCCTCTCAGACCAGGGTCGGAGCTAAGAGCTCTAGGTAGGTGGTGATGGACAACCCTCATAGTGCACTACGTAATTTGCCTGACCTCTCAGGCTAGGGTCGGAGCTAAGAGCTCTAGTAGCGCCTTCACGCTACTCTAGCTAGCATAATCATTGGACAACCCATAAAGGAAACTCCTCACAATACTTTTCTCGAATACTCTTCCCAAACTATTAATTATATCTATTTCACGACATATAAGCAGAAATCCAAATATAAAATCCGAGCACCCGAGGAACATATAGTACTCGAAACAATCATAAAAACCATGCAATGATATCAACAATTAGGGCATGCATTCATTTAAATAAAATAAACTGTCCACTCACAGTGACGGGACTAGCCCTGGGAGCGATCCTGTGCCTCCCCGGAACGTAAATCCTCACGTCCTGTTAAATGAAATAAACATGTTAATTATTCCAATTCGTAAAGTCGGGTCTCCGGAGACATTAAAATAGACTCCGTATTAAACTAGCTCAATACTTGTATTCTCTTAACAATCCTCGTTCACTCCCGACCAACGATTACATGGAATTCTCTTTCCGAACCAAAACGACGTTTTTAACAATAACCGTAACTTAAACGATACGGCCATTAATCCTCCTCCACAAGATTTTATATACTTAACTTCCCTTAATCCTTTTTACTTCCAATTCTCCAAAATTTAACTTAGAATCATTTTTTTTTTACCTTTATCCCTAACTCATTTACCATATCTGTTAAAAGTAAATTTTCTCGTGAAATGACTGAAATGCCCCTGTGAACAGTAACCTTCGGCCGCCGGCCAAATGGCCTCCGACCGGCGATCTCCGGCCATCTTCTTGCTCCTCTCAAGCTCCCCTACCACTTTCCTTTACAACTCAACAACCAAAAACAACTCTAACAACCACAAATCATGAAGAACAGTAAAAATCCCAAATCTAGGAAAATCTTGATCAATCCTCTCACCTAGCTCGAAATCGTCCACTTCTCTGACTTTGGGAGGCTCGGAGGTTGATTGTGGACCGGCTGCGAACGGCTAGAGACGGCACGGTGGCCCGACCCGATCGGAACCCGAGTGTACAGTCGGTTTTTCGAGAGTTCTCTCTCTCTCCACACGGCGACGCTGCCCCTTAACAGTAGCCAGCTGGGTTGCCGGACCTCCGCCGAGTCGAGGAAGACCGGTCACGCGCCCCACAGCGGCCGGTGGTGGTGGATCTCGGCGTGCACAGTGAACCCAGGGAGAGAGAGCCGAGCGCGAGGGAAGAGAGAAAGAAGAAAGAAGAAAAGAGAAAAAAGAGAAAGTGACCGAAAAGGGAAAGTGAGAGAAGATAAAAGAAGTTTCCAAATAAGGAAACTTCCTAAAACGCGGGGAACCCCACTAAAATCCCCGATAAATTTTTAAATTACCGACAACCATCCCGACAGTTAATTTTTATTGTTCAAACCTTATTATCGACCCCGTAAATTCACGGATAAAGGAGGGAAAGTAACTCACAGTAAAATTATAAGATTCGGGGCGTGACAGTTACTGTGCTCCTTGCGAGCGCTTTTGACTTTTCAAGCGTCCTCTGACCTTCTTGACCGCAGGCGTCGGTCCACTTGCCTTTCTATAAATGGGCTTTTTACTTCTGGATCCAACACTTCCCTACCTGGAATAGTCGTTCCTTACGTAAGCTCTAAGCTTCCAGGAACCGTCTCAGATAAACCGAGATCACCGCGTAAGCTTCTGATGTGAGGTTCAGAGTTGCCTTAAATGTCTTCCTTCTGATGATAGATAGCAGATGGTAGATCAACATATATATATATATATATATATATATATATATATATATATATATATATATATATATTTTGGGCTTAATTTCATCACTGATTGGTAATGATATATATATATATATATATGTTTTGGGCTTAATTTCATCACTGATTGGTAATGATATATAGATGCATTCGATTTGAATGGGAACTCCCACATGTTTTGAATTTCTCAAATCACTATACAGGTATGATGTTGACATGTTCCTGTGTCACCGAGTTTCTAGAGCGGGAGAAACTGTAAGTATATCACAACCATTTCATATTGCTTCATACATTGTTGAGATGTTTCTGTTGAGATATCTATCCTACATCAAAAATATAAGACTTTGCATGTGAGTTTATAAGGGTTGGGGTTTCTTACTCTATTATCAATTGGTTTTGGAGTTGAACCCCAGACTACTTTATCATGGTATCAGAATGGGTTACCCACGTCCACGTGTGTTAGCGTTACCGGCCGCACGCACTCCACGTCATCCCTAATAGTGTCCACGTGTTAGGCTTGAGAGGTCGCCACACGTGCAGGGCTACTCTCTGTTGCCAATTGGTTTTGAAGTTGAACCCAAACTATTTTATCAGTTTCCAATTGACCTAACAGTAACTTTGCGGTAGTTTTAAATCATAACCGTTGCTGCACTTGGTATTGAGAAAGATGTTGTCTACCAAATAGGCCTATTTACCTCAATACAATAACTTTGATAAGGTTGATATATGTTAGATTGCTTTTGGATATGTTTTTATAATCGTTTGATGGTTTTTGTCATTTATTAAAGGAAGTTTGTGTTAGATATATTGGATTTGGTGCGGAAGAGGATGAGTGGGTTAACGTAAAAAAAGCAGTGCGGGAGCGCTCTGTGCCCTTAGAGCATATGCACAAGCACTATTTGAGCACCTCCTATTACTATTTGAGTAATAGGAGGTGCAGTGCAGTGTTTTCGTGCAGCGGTAGGAAAAAATAGCACCTCCTATTACTATTCATCGACTTTAAAAAAAATCAGGATAAGATTTCCGGTAAGATTTCCAACCAATCACCAGTCGACATGTGTCGGTTCCACGTGTCGTTGTCGTTGAAAAAATTGGATAAGATTCCTGGTGAGATTTCCGGCCAATGAGTATACGATACGTGTCATTATCTTCAAACATCAGATGATCCAGAATTAGCTATATATATACGGCTCCTTGTATACTCACTCACACCATCTACAAATCACTTGTCATTCTATCCGAAAACATTCCCAAATTTAGATAAAGATGAATCCCTTCACTTTCGACAATTTTTCAGGAGAAGGCGGCAGCAACGCCGGCGAAATGCCGAAATTGCTAATGCCTTCATCACTGAAGCTGTCACGGTTGATGCAATGGTTGATGATGAGCCACCTCGCCGCCGTCAAAATGTAGAAAGGCTGCGGGAGTTGAGGGGACATAATCTTATGGAAGATTACTTTATCGAATGCCCTGTCTTCGATGAGCAAGTCTTTCGTCGGAGGTACCGTATGAGCATGAATTTATTCAACCGTATAATGACGGATCTCTGCAACCATGACGAATTTTGGCGTCAAAGATCAGATGGTGCCGGAGTGGTCGGACTTCTTCCACAACAAAAGATGACCGGCGCTCTTCGAATTTTGGCGTACGGCTCAGCCGCAGATTAGTGTGCTGAAATCACAAGGATGGGTGAATCTACAACACTAGAATGCATGAAGAAGTGGTGCATCCAAGTGTGCGAGCTTTATGGTGATAGTTACCTCCGTGCTCCAAATGTAGTAGACATAACTCGACTTCTAAGGAGGGCCAATCATCGGGGATTTCCTGGTATGATCGGAAGCATAGACTGCATGCACTGGGAATGGAAGAACTGCCCTACATCTTGGCAAGGGGCATTCTCGGGGCGAAAGAAGTGTCCCACTATTATTTTAGAGGCGGTGGCCTCATATGACACGTGGATATGGCACAGCTTCTTCGGGGTACCTGGAGCACAAAATGATGTGAATGTGCTCCACCAATCTGATATATTTGATTCGCTCCTTGCCGGAAAATCCCCAATTGCGAGGTATAAAGTCAACGGTATGACTTACCACAACACTTATTATCTAGCTGACTGAATATATCCGAGGTACTCCTCGTTTGTCAAAACCATTTCCAATCCTCAAGAGCTGCCACAGAAGTTGTTCGCCAAGAAACAAGAGGCATACCGTAAAGATGTAGAGAGATGCTTCGGCATCTTGCAATCTCGTTGGGAATCATTCGTCATGCAGCGAGGTGTCACCACCAATCGACGTTGAAGAGCATTATGTTGGCTTGCATCATAATGCATAACATGATTGTTGAGGAAGAATTTGTGGAGGAAGAGTTTGAGGAGACTGTAGAAGATCTACAGAACCCATCAAGTGCTTTCACAGTTTATGATGGGCCAGTGGATGAACATGGTAATCGAATTCCATTTGAGCCAGTTGGAAGAGGTGGACCGTATAATGAAGAACGGTTTCGGGACCGCTTTGTGGATCTTCAATCTTCTTATATCCATGGAGAGCTTCAGAATGACTTAGTTAAGCACAATTGGTTTATTGAGACCGGTGAACGACTCTAAATATGTTGTGCTATTTTTATTTCTATGCTTTGTGTGTGTGTGTTTGAATGTTGTGTGTTTGCATTATATGTTGTTTGATTTGACGGAATAAAGAAGGTGTCGACATGAGTTCACCGATGTCTTCGAAATATTTTTCAGAGCTTCGAACTATTTTTTACGATTTATCGAAGTTCTGATAAATTATACTAATTTTTCTGAAATTAGGAAATTGTTTTTCTAAAATTAAAATTCCAGATTAATTCTCAGCCATTGATCAATCTCCCATTTCAAAATCTCAACCGTTCATTTTCTTTTAAAAGGAGAAGGAATCTTGACTTCGGTCAAAATCCCTCTCTTCTCTCTCGAATTCTCTCTGTTCTCTCTCAAATTCTCTCTGTTCTCTCTCAACTTCTCCGAGAGACGAACTCACCAAGCGGCGGTGACGGTAAGGGTTTGCTTATTCTTCTCCGTTGTCCTTGTTTCTTCTCTGCGGCGGTGTTGGTTTGATAGCAAGGCGGCGACTTTGGGGGATCTAGGAGGAGGCCGTGGTGGTTGTGGGAGGGTTGGTTTGATAGCAATTGCAGACTGCTCATGCAATTGGGTTGGTTTTGATGCCGCCGGAGCCATTATCGTGGGATCGGAAGAAAAGGAGAGGAAGCACGAACAGGTGGCCGTCGTCGTCACCCACGTGTGTGGGCTCCACCGGGACTGCTCGAGCAGCAGCTCGAGCAAGAACTGCTCGTGCTCGCGCTCGACCTCCTCGTCAACGATCGGTCGCCGGCCTCCACCTCCCCCGCTGCACGCTCGATTCTCGCTTGCTCGTGCTGTTTTCCGGCTGGCCCACCCGAAATCCACGCTGCTCGTGCTCAAATCCTCCTCCGCTGCGGATGCTCTTAGAGAATTCAGAATGTGGTTCATTGAAGGTTGGAGATCATGTCCTCTGCTTACTGGTAATACAGATTTTATTTTGTCTTTTTTTTTGTTTGTATAACCTCTATGCTTCATAGATCTTCCGAGTTGGTAGCTCTAAAAATTTGGTGTTTTGGCTGTATTCAGGAGAAGAGAGATCAAGCGATCTACTATGATGCTCATATTATAGAAATCCATCGAAGAATGCATGATATAAGGGGGTGTAGGTGTCTTTTCTTTATCCGGTACAATCATGACAACAGCAAGGCAAGTGTCAAATTGTTTTTGTTTTTCAATACAGGTTAATGTAAATTGGCTACAATGCGATGATACTCGTCCGTCTGCAGGAAATAGTTCGGTTAAGGAGACTGTGTCGTAGGCCAATACGGTAGAAGATCAATGACGAA
The DNA here is from genome assembly GCA_951800085.1 of Comarum palustre. Classification (NCBI taxonomy): domain Eukaryota; kingdom Viridiplantae; phylum Streptophyta; class Magnoliopsida; order Rosales; family Rosaceae; genus Comarum; species Comarum palustre. The sequence continues at coordinate 22,136,027 of OX637583.1, forward strand.
GTCATTCTTTGCCAAATGTGATGGTCAATTTTTTCGCGCACAAGCTGTGCGGCAAGGATAGACATGGGTGCTTCTGCTGGATCACGACATCACTTTGATCGAGGATTGTGCGTGTTGTAATGTAGTAATTTTCTTTGTATCAGAACATTGGTTGCTTGATAAAAATAAATTCTTTGCTTCTTGATCACATATTTGTGAAAAGCGTATAGATACACCATGAATTACAAAAAATAAAGAGGTAGAAGTCTCGTTTGAGAGCAACACTGGTTTGGGTGGCTCTTCTCCATCGCAAAAATGAAAACTCCAGTAATGTGTCTCCTTTTCATCTTGCTCTCTGAAGATGGAGAGAAGAATCGACAGTGAGTATGTCCGCAATTTGTTTCTACAAACGTCGCAATTTGTACATGTCCAAGCTGCGCAAGAAAGAAGTTGAACTCTTTCGTTGCTGTGTTTGCTTGGGTGGTATTCAAGGTTGGCTGGGAGCCATGGAAAGCTGGTTTGGAAAAAACATGCATAATAAATGGAGATCGAGTAGTGATGACGATCAAGGTGCCTTTTGGTCTCTATTTTATAGGTGGATCGGAAGGACTTTACCATCACCAAACCTGGTGTTTGACATCAATATTAAGCAAATCTCATCCTCCTGTCCGGTGTGAAAATAGCTTTTCTCAAACAACCAAGCTTGAAGCGTGTCAGTATCTATGGGTTAGGTACAACCTTGATCTTTGATGCTTGTTCGTCTTCTGACTTCTCTTCAAACAACTGTCGTACTGGCGCTGGTCAAGTCTGCACTTAGGTTCTTCTTAGATCTAGCTAAAGAACAACTATGATTTTTCTTCTCTTCTCACGAAGCAGACGTTTCTTATTTGGACCGGTGTAGTTAAGCAGAGTTATAAACAAGGATTGCAGGTCGTTCGCCAAAGAGTACCTTGACAAACCAGAGATATTTGCTAAGGTTATTCACCCTAACAATGGTTTTGCGAGTATTCGCCGACGGATCGGTGGTGGACTGTTCGCTCATGGATGAGGCTTGATGAGTAGAAGCGGGTAATGCCTACGGATAGGGTTTGGTGAGATAGAAGCGGGAACTGCCGACGGATCGGGTTTTGGTGAGTAGCAGCAGAGAATGCCTACGAATAGGGCTTTGATGAACAAAAAGATTCAAAGTGTTCCGATGGAGGCTTGTTTTGTAGTGTGTAAAAGTTGTTTGTTGATTGATTGGAAATGTGAGATGTCCCTGAATCATATACATTGACCCCTTTATATAGTGAACACTAGAGTTTGTTCTTACTTACGAATCAAAACATATCAAATTTATTGAAGATTAAATCCTTAAGCAACTGCAAATCTTCGCTAAACATGACCTTAAATGGAAAGAAAATATTTACAATTACTTAGACCGCAAAAATCGGTCTAATGGTTCAAAAATCAGCATTCGTCAAAAAATATTATTTTGACCCCAAACACCTCCATCTCTCTCCTTTTCTTAAATTCTTCCTTCACTATACACCAAACTCATGCGTCACCGAGCTGTTTCTCTTTCTATATATACATGCAGGTGCAGCTTTATCATGGCTGACGAATTTGATATCATCTAAATAGAAATGTTCATTAACCAATGTTAGGTCCAAGCACCCATCATACCACACTATGACAGATATTCACCGAATATTGTGATCGTTGATTCTCCCTTTTACCTAATGTACTCATCCATTCAAGAAAAAAAACGATGTCCAAGGCTATTAATCTCTCATGAAGAACTCGACATGTGTCGAGCCAATGGATGATACAAATCTTCTATCCTCTTGTCTTATAGAGCCAAATTTTACCATGCTGTGTAAATTTTTTGTATTATAGAGAATGGTTTTCATGAGATAATTTTTTTAAAAAAAAATAAAGATAATTTTTACTTTATATAAACTGTTGGAGATACTTTTAGGTTTCGAAATCAATTCATTTCGTAGCCTTAAGTTTACGCTTAGCTGCGAAACTGAATTATTTTGTAGCCTAAGCGTAAAGCTACAGTCAATGAACAGTCTCGTTCACCTGGTCAGCTATTGACTATGGAGGGTTTAGTCAGTCATCATCGGATCTGACTTCATTTAAATCTAAAGGTTAAGATTAATTGAGTTAAAACATATTCAACCATTGAATTTAAATGAAGCCAGATCTGATGATAACTGACTAAATTCTCCCTGATCAGTAGCTGACCAGGTAAACGGGGCGACTCAATGAATTATTCATCTTTAACAGGAAAAAATATGCATCCTCGTTCAAAGGCCCAACATTTTACTTCACATGCAACCTTATGAGAATCTGGCCCAAAGTCTAAGGAAGGCCCAGTGATCTAAACCCATTACAGATCAGGAAAAAAGCCGTAAATTGCGACGCAGTAACAAAGCTGAAAGCTAGAAACCGGAATCAAAAAATCAGATCGGGCGCGCATGGAGAAGAAGCAGAGCAAAGCAATGGAGCTGCTAAACGCGATGGTATCAGAGCCATACCATCTCCTCCATTTCTTGTCTTTCTTCTCTTACTTTATAATCCGCACCTCCGCTGCTCAAATCCTCTCTCCCCACATCACCTCCCGTCTCTTCCTCCGAGAAATCCAAGCCGCTTTGGCCTTGGGTGTCTTCGTTACCATCAAGGTCTATCTCACTAATCATTTCTGAATTCTTAGCCCGTATTTCTGTTTGATTTGATTGGGTTTTGTTTTGTTTGTTTGCAGATAGTGAGGAAGAAACCTGGGAGGGTTTCATTTCAGATACGCTCTTCTTTGCGAAGGTGAGAGTTGTCATTAGTTTTTAATAATTACTGTAAAACTGATATTGTTATTTTGAATATGCGATTTATGTGCTTGTGTTCAGATTTTTCTTCTTGCGCTCACTTTGATGATGAATTACCACTTGACTCTCTGGTACGCAGTTATATTCGCAGGTAGGTTTTCGATTAAATTGCTTTATTTTTTTAGCATTGTGATGTGTTTGATTCTGAATGCAACAATGAATGTGGTTTTGTTTACTGCAGTGATTTATATTTTCACACAACAGCAGGCTTTTAAGAAATTAGGTATTTGAGATACTCTTTTGTTATTATGAACGGAAAAGGTAATGAACTCAGAGTTGGTGTGGTGTTTTGATTTTGGATAGCATACCAATTAATGCATAATGATACTAGATTACTAGCTTTAGGAAATGAGTGGAAATGTCAGTGTTTTTTCTATTTATACATTTAGTGAATGACATGATCAGGTTGAATTTCGCGCTTCATATTCACCTTCTTGTATACGCTCCAGTCGATGCTTTCCTGAGCTTTCTATTACGTAAGTTTATACCTGGGTTAAGTTGATAGAGCTTGGTATTTGAAGCTTTTATGTTCCTGCTAGGATCATCTTACCTCTGCTCCTTGAATTGCTTTTGCAAGGGTCAGCATTAGTTATTACTGAATTGTGTGGTTGCTTATTGTACATCCTTATTGACAGATATTCAAACAAAAGCTTTTCCTTTGGAATAGTTGACCTTAGTCTCTTCCCAAATGCTGCACAATATTTCGGAATATCACTCTCTGGTAAATGATATGTAATTATAAATGCTACTGGATTGTTCCTGTTTCCTTCAAGCATGGGTCAACTTCCTGCATATATATTATTCTCGCATGGATCTGAAGTTGCTCGCTATCCTGAGTTGGATGCTGAATTGAGAGGTTCCCGTTCTCCCATAACTAAGGTACACCAACATTTAACTGCTGATGTGGCAGACAATTTGCTTGCTTCTAATATTGGCACCTCATTATTTCTTTTCATATCCAACTTAAATTTCATAGGCCTCTTTCACTGTGGTTGATTAGTAAGTTTTGTGTATGCCGTTATAGTTATCAGTTAGGAATATTGGTAGTTTCAACATATGTAGTCTCAGATTATTTTATCTCAAAGGAGACCAGATGCTTGGGTTAGTTTAGTTTACTTTGATTAATGGCTTCCTTAATAAGATACTAGATTAGTCAGGTTTAGTCCATGATTCCTGATTCTGATAACACATCAAGTAGATTTTAGTTCAACAAATCTTGTATCGACGTATGAGTTTCAGGGAAACCATATCCTAGTTTAGAATGACTTAACGGAGACATGTCTTTATATGGCTTTGTCAAGTGATGCAATTCTGATGAGAGCATGGATGGATTGTTTGTGTTGCAGAGATTTCTTTCGCAATACTTCAAGCTCGACTTGCTCCTTCTCGAGTACATAAATGGTAAATAGGTGGTTGGCACAGTGTATACTTGGCGATATTGTTGCCTCCGATTTTGGTCACCTTTGCTTTGAGATGTAAAGAAACATGTTCTTCCTGAATTCCATCTCCTTTCCCTCTAGAACTTTCCTCTTCTGTTAGATCGTGCATGATGGACCATTCTGTTTTGGAATTGGGTTTGCCTTTCTTGGATCATCGAGTGAATACCTTAATGAAGAATGGGCCAAAGCCCGAAAGACGGCCCTGAGACGAATTGAATGTGGCGGGTGCGGACCAACTCATGAAGTCGTCACTTTAGCGTCAGCCGCTACCTTCTAAAAGCCCAGTCACATCTCCACCGCCACGGCAGCGGCGGCCAGCCTCTTGACTAGTTTAATAAGTTTTGAATAAAGCGTCGCCGCCGAATACTCGCCGCCATGGACATTTTTTAAATCAGAAAATTGTGATTGTGATTTGAGCGGCGAGGAGGGAATATATATATATATATATATATATATATATATATAATCATGAAGGAAAATGTATCAATCATCAGATAATCACCGGTGACCTATATTCCCTCTGAGGTGGGCCCACAATCTAGGTATACGCCGCTGTGTGGATACCCTCCAATAATTGGTGGTCGGCTCAGGCCTTTATCTCCTTCCATCCACACTCTCCCCCATTTACTTGTGCTTGGTGATGTGCCCTTCTCTTCACAAATCTGCAGCTTTCACTATCCCCTGCCTGCTTCCTACTACTGCTTGTGCTTCGTGCCCATCTCCTTTCACTCTCCACTTTATCGGCTCGAAATGGGTGTTTTACGGGGCGTTTGAAGACCATTATCAAGCATCCTGATTTGTAAGAAGATACTAAAAGATAGGCTATAAGTTTGTTTAAAATGAAATTTGACAACGTTTAAACATATGGGACGTTAACGTAATATTTTACTAGTGACTAATCACACTACATATACTTGCAATGTTTATTTCGACAATGAAGTGTAAACACATCTCCATTATACTTCCAGTTAAAAATTCATGTCTAAAGTTTCAATACTTTGAACACATCATTGAACATTCTGATCACGCTTGTAAATTGATTGGCCCGAGTAAAAGATGTGGCAGCTGTGAAGGGGTAAAAACGGGAGGGTAAAAGCAAAACACAAAAGGCAAAATTGGGGGATGACAAGGGGACAGAGATGCGTCGTGTCACAGTAAAAGCGGAAGGGAACAGATCTGAAGTGTTGAAATTCCGTTACGTTGACGAAGGTGAAAATGCCCGAAACTCACTCACGCATCCCTAGAGAATGCCACTCTGACCTACACCCCCAGATAGCGACACGCGTACTGTTCCCTCTTTCCAACAGGCGCGTGTGTGACCACCGCCCGATGGGCTTGAAAGGTGAGGTGCACGTTGTAAAGGTGAGGGTGAGTCTCTCTCTCCTCACGCGTGCGGGGCCACATGTGTGGGACCACGACTGGTCTGCTGGCGTCAATGGCACGCTACAAGTGTCACAGGCTGAAGAGACAGAGAGATCTTTGGTGGCACGCTTCTCTAGCTGGAGACTGGCCCAGCTCTTTTCACCGGCCCAGCCCACTCGGCTCTGTCACCGCCGTTGACCTTGTGAGGGTAACAAAAACATTTCAAAACCATTGCTTTAGTTTCAACTTTTGCTAGGTTAGGGCAATTGGTGCCTTATCTTTCGAGTTTTTTTAGCATAGCTTAATGTTCAATAGGACATGCTTAAGCTTTTTAGGCTCTCTCTTGCAACTTACATAATGGGCAAAAAAGTGTGCATCATTGAAAGGAAATTAGATTATATTTCAGTTCTTAAGTCTATCATAAGATTTGCAAGTTTGTATAATCAAAAACCCACTTAGGTTGGTCTGCCATTAGTTTCTAATCCTAACCAATCACATTACAAAGGTTATGTTTTTATTTACTCTTTTTTCCTTCCACATTTTACTAGTGACACCCAACTTTGAAGAGTGGAAGAGTGCAATGTGAGGTTTGAAAACTGATAGGTAGGAGATAAAAGAAGGGAGAAAACCATACATCATTGACTTGGTTATTACATTTTCCAAATCTGTATTGACAAGTTTTACTAGAAGGAATTTGATGGGAGGAAAGTGTATCGCTTTTTTTGACATAATTGGTGTCTGGCAGATCTGGGTGTGCCAAAGCTTCTACCCAAGGACCATTTTCTACCAAAGTTTCCCACCCATTTGTGACTGTTTTCAACCTTGAACTTCCTCCATATCGATTTGACGGGAATTAATTTGGGTTGGTGGAAGAATATATATATGCATGTCATAATTTGAATCATCAATTATGGGTTGGAAGTTTTGCATAATCAATCTCTGATTGTAAAGCAATGCATTGGACACTTGTGCATGTCACTAAGTAGATCAAGTCCCTAATAATATAACATCCAGTCCATAACAACATGCATATTACTTCACAGCTAAAACAAGTTACAGAAAAGTTTGTATGCCATGCATATATGGAAGAACTAGGTTATGATGATTCAGAAAATGGGACGCATTCGAAAACCCTCATTATTTTGTCCTCTGTACTCTTTTGAGCTCTTGTTTCCACAATTTCACACCATACTCCGACTTCATTTACCTTGGCCATCATTTTTCACCTCAGTTTTGACACCAAAAATGGAGGATTTACCATTGTTTTCAGTAAAAATGGTTTCATGCAGATGAAGATATGAGACAGTAGGAGGGCAATTCAGGAAAAGAGAGAGAACAAAGTCACAGAGAGGAGGAGGAGGAGGAGGAGGAGGAGGAGGAGGGGTGAGTTTTCTAGTGTTGGACAGTGCCAAGCAGAGCAGTGCAGTGCAGTGCAGTGGTGCAGTTCAGCATATAAAAGTAGTAAAAGCAACAGACGAGAGTGAAAGAAAAGAAAACAAAAGAAAAGAAAAAATAGAAAAGAAAAAGGAAGAAAATGATGATGTGAAAACAAATGCATATATCACATCAAAATCAAATGGTCGCTATTATTCTTCTTGTTCTCTGTCTCGCCTCTATCATGGTGTCTCTCTTTTCCAACCTGAAATCCTAAACACACCCATCTTCCCTCTCTCATTCCCATATATAGCCTCTGCTGATCGAGAAAAACAAAATCACAGACAACATATTTCCCTGCAGTTTTCAGTATATGATTGTATAACCACCTTTTGATTCATTCATGTTCAATCCGCTTGTGCCTTCTCATCTTCTTCAACAAATCTTCTCAACAACAATCATTAGCACAGCGAAAACGGTGAGTGATTATTATTGTAGTCTTGTTTAAATTCGAGTTTAAGGTTCATTATGCCAAGTGATAATCTTAATTTGTTACGACTTAACTGATTGTAGAGTTAGCATGGCGATGACATCATCATCATCGTGCAAGGATCTATCAGGTGGTGGGATGAAGATGCAAATGGACAATGGAAAGTACGTGAGGTACACGCCGGAGCAGGTAGAAGCGTTGGAGAGGCTCTACCATGAGTGCCCGAAGCCGAGCTCTATGCGCCGGCAGCAGCTCATCCGAGAGTGTCCAATACTCTCCAACATCGAGCCGAAGCAGATCAAAGTCTGGTTTCAGAACCGGAGGTCAGTTAACTCACTCCGGTTTTGCTTTGCTTTTGTTTTATTTGAAAGCGTGAAACTTTGTGATTGATGTTGGTTGTTTTCTTGAAATCATTTACAGGTGTAGAGAGAAGCAGAGGAAAGAGGCGTCTAGATTGCAAACGGTGAACAGGAAGCTGACGGCGATGAACAAGCTTCTGATGGAGGAAAACGATAGGCTGCAGAAACAGGTGTCGCACTTGGTCTACGAAAACAGCTACTTCCGCCAACAGACACAGAATGTATGTGATCAAGTTCATTCAAAGATTTCGACTCTGTATAAGATAGAGTTTTAGAAAAGATGCGATCTTTAATCACGTTAATTTTGCTGGTTCATGTAATCATGCTGGTTTTTTGTGTTGCAGACGACTCTGGCCACAACAGACACGAGTTGTGAGTCGGTAGTGACGAGTGGTCAACATCATTTGACTCCTCAGCATCCACCAAGGGATGCCAGCCCTGCTGGGTAAGTACTAATGGGGTCAATTTCCATTTGTAGAGTCACTTTCAGTCTGTGATTTTCATTGTTTTTTACCCTGATGTGTTTCTGGGATGGTTGTTGATTGTTCTTTGTGTTTTTGTGCTAGACTTTTGTCCATTGCAGAGGAAACTTTAGCAGAGTTTCTTTCAAAGGCCACTGGAACTGCTGTGGAGTGGGTCCAATTGCCTGGTATGAAGGTAACTTCTCCTTCTCCTTCCTCTTCTTCCTTTTTTGCCTTTGGTTTCATTTTCAATCTTTTGTGACATTCAAGAAGAGTTTGCTAACCTTCTAAGCAACATTCAAACCTCATCATCTTAGTTTTTGGGCATTACCAATCTTTGCTCTTTTCCTCTTGGTCCCCTCCATCATTTTGCTCCTTTCTTCAATGGAAGAAATAGAATATTGGCTATGTGGAAAGAAAGGTGCAGGCTTTTAAAGTGGTCTGCTAAGTGGCAGCTCTGGAAATTAAAAAGTCTAATACTTTGAACAAAATTGATAAGTGGTTAGCAAAAATATTAAGTAATTAAATGTTGGTTATGATCCCAAATTCCATTTCTTATTAATTTTTTGATATGCACAGCCTGGTCCGGATTCCATTGGAATCGTTGCTATTTCTCACGGTTGCACCGGTGTGGCAGCACGTGCGTGCGGCCTGGTGGGTTTAGAACCTACAAGGGTAAGTTCTTCTCCAACTGGTCTGGTGATGAAAGAAGAAAAGTATAAATCTTGGTGCAGTAATTTTTTAAGATTGATCAATGTATTGTGAAAATGCATACAGGTCTCTGAAATCCTTAAAGATCGACCTTCGTGGTTCCGAAACTGTCGATCTGTGGATGTGCTAAACGTGTTGTCTACTGGAAATGGTGGAACCATTGAACTGCTTTACATGCAGGTAAGGTGTTTGCTGAAGTGTCTGTTTTGTGTTTTGCCATTTCTGTTTTGTAACTACTAGAACTTAATACCTGCTTAGCAGAAATTAATCTGGAACGTAATTTGTCTTTTAAACAGCTTTATGCACCCACAACTTTGGCACCAGCTCGCGACTTCTGGTTGTTGCGCTACACGTCTGTTTTGGAAGATGGTAGTCTCGTGGTATGTTCAAAGATTTTTTTTCACGCAAGCATTTATGTTTTTTCTTTCTTTCTTTTGTTGTAAGAACAGTTTTGAATGGTGTGAATGATGATAGGTCTGTGAAAGATCACTTAACAACACTCAAAATGGTCCAAGTATGCCACCAGTGCAGAATTTTGTGAGAGCAGACATGCTGCCGAGTGGATATCTAATTAGACCTTGTGAAGGTGGTGGATCAATCATCCACATTGTTGATCATATGGATTTAGAGGTATGCAATCTAGGCTTGCTCTATGTATTGAAGCAAATTCATTCCTTGGTCTACAATTTTGACTCATGTGAATCACTTTTACGTAGCCTTGGAGTGTACCTGAAGTCTTGCGCCCACTCTATGAGTCTTCAACACTTCTGGCTCAGAAGACAACTATGGCGGTAAGACTGTTTTCTTCTGTTTGATAACATATGGCATCGTGTTGTATCTATGATAGAATGTAGAGTAGTATGAAATGAACATGATATTCTTCTTTCCTTCTTTCAGGCTTTACGTAATTTGAGGCAGATTTCTCAAGAAGTTTCTCATCCCAATACTAGTGGCTGGGGAAGGAGGCCAGCAGCTCTACGTGCTCTTAGTCAAAGATTGAGCAAGTATGTGTTCTGATTTAATCTCAAAACTTGTTCCATATATTGGTTGATTAAAGTTTACTTATGGCATCTTCTAACTTTTGTAATGCAGGGGTTTCAATGAAGCAGTGAATGGGTTTACTGATGAGGGATGGTCTATTTTAGAAAGTGATGGTGTTGATGATGTTACCCTTCTTGTGAACTCGTCTCCATGCAAGATGATGGGTGCAAATCTATATGCCAATGGAGTTCCATCTATGAGCAATGCAGTTTTATGTGCCAAAGCATCTATGTTACTCCAAGTAAGGATTTTGATAGCACAACTAAGTTGCAATATTCCTCAAGAAACATAAAAACTTGGAAATGTGAACGACTTATATTGGATTGAAAGAGGCTCGTTTCAAATCATTATGCTTCTACTTTATAACAATTCAACATAATGAATGTGCTGGTCATCTTCAGTTTATCTTCTGAGTTTTAATATGAACTCTTTTGGTTTTTCTTTCCTGTAGAATGTGCCTCCAGCCATACTTCTTAGATTTTTGCGAGAACACAGATCAGAGTGGGCTGACAGAAGTATTGATGCTTATTCAGCTTCTGCTATTAAAGCTGGTCCATGCGGCATGATAGGTTCTCGAGCTGGAAGTTTCGGGAATCAAGTTATTCTTCCACTAGCTCACACAATAGAACATGAAGAGGTAGGTGTTTGGTATTGAATTTTCCCGTCCTAGGTGAATACCATCAGTAAGATCTAAAATACTGTTTGTATAGCAATATGCTGTCTAAAGTTCGACATGCTTTTTGTTATATACAAACAGTTCATGGAGGTCATTAAGATTGAAAATATGGGTCACTACCGGGATGACATGATGATGCCTGCAGCTGACATTTTTCTCTTGCAAGTAAGTAACTATTTACTTTTCCATATGATTCTTCCATTACGTTAAGCTGTCATTTTCTTAATGGTTACTACTTCTATCCAAAGATTTCCTGTTTCCTGTTTTTTGGTGCGGTTTTTGTGGTTCAGCTTGAATATGTGTAGACATTGATTATCAACTTTTATTGTTTCTGTAATTGCTGTTCCAGTTGTGCAGTGGAGTGGATGAGAATGCTGTTGGCACCTGTGCCGAACTTGTATTTGCTCCTATTGACGCCTCATTTTCTGATGATGCTCCAATTCTACCATCTGGTTTCCGTATTATTCCTCTTGATTCTCACATGGTAACCACTTATCTTTTTCGATTTATTTTACAACTGCACTGCTTATGATATATTTCATTTTCCCAGTTTCAATTTGATATTTTTGCGGTTTCTTATGGTCTTATATGTTATGCAGGATGCTCCCGGTCCAAACCGTACACTTGATCTTGCCTCTGCTCTTGAAGTTGGACCGACAGGAAATAGATCATCTGGTGACAATGCTGGTCACTGTGGGAGTACAAAATCTGTTATGACAATAGCATTCCAATTTGCATTTGAAATTCATCTTCAAGATAATGTAGCGTCCATGGCAAGGCAGTATATCCGTAGTATTATAGCATCAGTGCAGAGGGTGGCACAGGCACTCTCCCCTTCTCGTTTTGGTTCTAATGCTGGTTTTCACCCACCACTTGGCACTCCTGAAGCACAAACATTAGCTGGTTGGATCTGTCAGAGCTATAGGTGAGTAAGATGACAATATGATCATTTAGGAGACTCTTGTGTGTACAATTGTGATTGTAAGATGTCATTTTTTGATCTTTCAGGTGCTATCTAGGGGTAGAACTACTTAAAAGTGAAGGAAGCGAGTCCATTCTCAAATCCCTTTGGCATCACTCCGATGCAATCTTATGTTGCTCTTTGAAGGTATATGTTCACCGAATTCTTTGCTTTCATAGGCTGAAATATTCCTTCCAGCCTAGGGTACTTAAAGGTATTTTCAATGCCTTGATCTATTCTCACTTGACTATGCAGGCATTGCCAGTATTTACATTTGCAAACCAGGCAGGCCTTGACATGCTTGAGACGACCTTGGTTGCACTTCAAGACATCACACTGGAAAAGATTTTCGATGACAATGGAAGGAAGATCTTGTTTACCGAGTTCCCACAGATAATGCAGCAGGTATGGTATTGACATCCGGCAAAGAAAATTGAAACAAGTATACAACATCAGATTCTGTTACGAAAGATAAACTATAAGCTGAGAAAAACACATGCTTTGGGGTTTGCAGCATTTGCTTGATCATTTAACAATTCAAGTGATTAATATTAAGCTTTATTTTTGCTAGGGATTTATGTGTCTGCGAGGAGGTATATGCATGTCAAGCATGGGAAGACCAATCTCATATGAGAGAGCAGTGGCATGGAAGGTGTTGAATGAAGAAGAAACTGCTCACTGCATCTGCTTCATGTTCATCAACTGGTCATTTGTTTAAACACTTTGGACAACAACAGAATATAGTATTTAGAAGAAAACAGGAAAAAAAACCCAATTTAGAAAAACCAAAAGGCATTTTGGGCCATCTTCTTTTGGTTATGCGACTCTCTGTATCATGCTTTATGCTTTATTTATGAATCATAATGCTTTTCCTTTTCATTTTTTTCTTCAGAAAATCTAAATTTATTAGCTTTAAGATGTTAGCTACAGTTCTTGATGATTTCTTTGTTCTATACTACTTGTTTCAGTGGTCCACATTCAGGACCATTGGGATTAATATCTTCTTTTTCTTCTCTTTTTTTTCTTGTTTCTTTTTTTTTGACAACTTGTATATTATCTTGAAAAGATATATAGTTAAATTGCTCAGGTTTGATCGGTTATTGTATGGACATGACGTTCTGGGCCTATGGCCCCAATTCAGTGAGCTAAAGAAATTGACTGTGTTCATTGAAAGAAAGAAAGAAAAGGAAAAAAACTACCTCGAAATGCCGGAAAAGAAAAGAAATTTAGATTGGCAGTACATTTCCTCCAAAAAAGCACCAGCATTTCTTGTCTTCAACATAATCAAGAAGAAAGACGGGGATAGATCGAGATCAATATAAACATAAACCTTGGGTTTTAAAGTAGTCTCAGATTCAACTCTAAAACCAATAAGCAATAGAGAGAGTAGCTCAAACCCTTATAAATTTACATGTAAGGTCTTATATTTCTGATATGAGATATATATCTTAACACACCCCCGGACGTGTGACGAATCTTCATGCGTAACACGTGAACAACAACTTGGGTGGTTGTGGAGTTCGTGTGATCTTTGGGCTTCACACGTGTATATGGGTAACCCGTTCTAGTATCATGATAAAGTAGTATGGGGTTCAACTCCAAAACCAATTAACAATAGAGATAGTAACTTAAACTATTATAAACTCACATACAAGATCACATATTTCTAATGTGAGATATATATCTCAACAAAAAGTGTCATGATAAAGACATATATGCATCCATCAACAATCTCCTTCTCAAATTAAGATAGTGTACGTTGTTGTCATCGAGGTGATTCGAGCGCAAATCTGTCCTTCCAATAATTTCATTCTGTTCTTTCAAGAAAAAAGAAGGCTAAAGCTTGCAACCATGCATGCACACCTGATCAATATGCAATATTACATCCATCATGCCATCACATTGCCCCTTTAATTTTTCTTTAGTTAAGATGTAATCATCATCATTTCTATCAAGGACTATTTATTGTCTCATTAAACATCTTATATAGGCAATCTAATCAGCTATGTCGTAACCCACCATTCAATATGTGTTGAATAATGCATTGTTCGTAGCTAGCTTCAAGCAGAATATATATGGGGATTTTCATATACCCAAATTTAAATAGTGATTTTAAATAAAATCTAACATAATATTCTTTTGTGATAGACATCTAAAATGTATTTATCATAATACATATTATGTCATATTTTTTAAAAATTTTACACAATTATCACCATTCAATTATAACATATAAACCTATTTAATTGATGTTGTTTTAAACAAGTTAATTATGAGTTATTTTAACACAAATATTTTTCAATCAATTCACAATAATTATGCAATTTTCTTTATTTTTAGGAAAAATATATAGGTGAAAGGGTGCAATTCTTCATTCTCTGATCTATTCATCAGGTAATATGTATATATATAAGATATCTGAGTATTAAAGTAAAATGAAGAAATTCTAAACACTAAACCCTATACCCTAAGAATCTTTTATACTTGAGACATTTTCTTACTCTAAGAATCTAACGGCCTAAAATATATATAGTTTCGGTTATTTAGATTTTTATATTATTTTTCTTAGGATTTGATTCGATCCGAAACTTGGTTAAACGAATCGGATCCATCAACCAGTTTTTTTCTCATAATCAAGATCTAATCGAATCCGGCCTATTCGGATTGGATCAGATCAAATTAACTTGGATCTAAACTAAACATGCAACCCTAATATATATACACTCAAGTTAGAAATAACAAGGTAAGAAATTAAAATTATGACAAAGTTAAATCGAACTAAATTTTAGCTCAGTATTTAAGTATCAAATTGATGCTAAAATTGATAAAGATACCAAATGTAGTTTTGTATATAGTCTGAAGGGTAAATCAGAGAAATCGAAAAATGAATAAAACTATTAATTATATACATATACTATATATGAGAAGTTTACTTATGTGGAGTGGGTGTAAATTGAAAAAAAATGTATGGATTTATCTTAAAAGAGGTCTAATAATTTGAGTTTTTTTTCTGTGATTTCCTCATATATATATACTCACAAAGTCGCAAATCTAATTGACGCAACGGAACTATATATGAAGGATAAATTGTATGAAATCCACTAATTGATTTTGACCTGAATCTACAAGCACTACCGGAACAACTACTTTAACCGACAAACAATTTTCGTCGGCTAAGTAACAAATTTTGTCGGATAAGAAGTTGTCGGGAAAAAGCCGTCGGCTAAAACTTTAGCCGACGAAATTACTGTTCATCGTCAGCTAAAGTCATTTATTTAGCCGACGAAAAATTTCTTCGTCGCTTAAAATCTGGACTTTAGCCGACGAATTTTTAGACCTTAGCCGACGAAATTTTATTAAAATTCTTCGGCTATAGTAATTTATTTTTATTTATTTATTTAACTTTAGCCGACAAATTTATTAAAATTCGTTGGCTATAGTTATTATTTTTATTTTTATTTATTTAACTTTAGCCGATGAATTTTAATAGCCGATGAATTTTAATAAAATTCGTTGGCTAAAGTTATTATTTTTATTTATTTAACTTTAGCAGACGAATTTTAATAAAATTCGTCGGCTATAGTAATTATTTTTATTTCTTTATTTATATATTTAACTTTAGCCAAAAAATTTTAATAAAATTCATCATCTATAGTTATTTATTTTATATATTTTTTTATTTAACTTTAGCCGATGAATTTTAATAAATTCCGTCGGCTATAGATAGTTTTTTTGTTTTTTTATTTCTTGTATTTTTGATTATTTTTTTTTTCGTTTTTACACGGGTGGTGGAGGAGTAGAAGAGGAGGAGGCTAGGAGGAGGAGAGAGGAGAAGGAGAAGGCTAGGAGAGGGAGATGAGAAGGAGTTAGAGGAGGATGAGGAGTTGTTGCTGCCGGAGGAGCAAGATGAGGAGGAGAAGGATTAGGAGGAGAAGAAAAATGAAAGATATAGAAAATATTCAAAATTTTCGACGGGGATTTTAAAAATTTTGAACTTTAGTCGGAAAAATTTCAAAATTTTCAAAATCCCTACAATTTTTTTTTAATTTTTAATTAACTTTAGCCGACGAATTTTAATAAAATTCGTCGTCTATAGTTATATATTATTTATTTAATTTTAGTTAGTCGACGAATTACCCTAACTTCATCGGTTATAGTTATTTATTTATTTTATTTATTTATTTAACCTTAGCCGACGAATTACCCTAATTTTGTCGGCTAAAACCCTAAACCCTCAACTCAATTTTTCATTCTTTCTCCTTAGAGTAGCCTTATCTCCGGTGGTTTTTTTTAATAAAATTTTATACCACTGGTTGCATCTCATCGATTTAAAACTATTTTCAGTTGAATGTCCGGACAAAATACGTAATTTAGACGGTCAAATGACTGTTTTCGTGCGTTAAGGGGTTTGACTAATGAGATTGACCGTAAGGATCGAGCCCTTAACGTTGTCGGATCAAGTTGAATTTTTCCAATAGACATATTTTGACATAATGATCATATCAGACGGTCGGATTTTTGTTTCTCAACTTTGATCATCGAAATCACAACATGCCTACTAATATTGTATAACGTGTTTACTAAGCTTTAATTAACTGTTCCGTTTCAAAAAAAAACTCTACGTAGAAACTTTAAAAGCAAAAAAGTAGTGAAATAAGATATGATCAGAATGGTGAAATACGTCTACGGTTGAAAAATCAAGTAATTTCGGTAAAGTCTCAGTGCTGATAGTTGCGGTCAATACAATTTAGGGGTTTGACATATTGATGATATCTGACGGTCGAATTTTTGTTTGTGAATTTTGATGACCGGAATCACAACAATGTTTACTATTTACCATTATTTATCCATATGGGGAGCCCTATCATCGAGAGGTAAATGTCATAAATTTTTTAGATAGGCAGTTACGTCTCATCATGGTGAGAGTTTGTTGTGTTGAAGGTTCCACCAAAATTCCTCAAATAGATGCAGATATAGGCATTTTCGTGTGTTTAGAAAAACTGCATTTTGAAGCCTTAAACGAACTCGGATGGCCAAAAAACCCATATGTCATGGCATTAGCGATGATTTTTACTCGTACGCACATTCCGCTTCCAGATTGGTATCACAATAGTCAATCGGACAACGAAATATCCGTAGTGCAATTTTGTAACTAAAATGTACTTTATCCGACAAAATACTCTAATTTCGTCGGCTAAATTTCACAGACTATAGCCGACGAAAAAATTACTTTAATCGACGAAATTTTTTTTCGTCGGCTAAAATTCCACTTTAGCCGATGAAAATAATTTCGTCGTCCTGTTTTTTTTTTGAATTCGTCGGCTATGCTATTTATGCTAGTAGTGAAGTCGATCTAGAATCCTCGAGATGTTCTTGAATCTAAGAGGAAATTGAGTTAAACTCAAAAGTTTTGTTTTTATAAAAGATAAGATGATCGAAATACATCAACTAAGGCTCCTTATATAGGAGTATGAAACCCTAAGGCAACTAACAACAAAGCATAAAGCTCATGGGTTAAAAAGAAAGTAAAAAACAAACTAATAAAAAGAAAGTCCAAAACAAACTAATAAAAAAAATTCAAAAAATAAGTAAATCAGTCTTTAGAGGCCCAAATGGATTCGAAAGTCTGAAAATGATTTGTCACGATCAAACCATTCTCCAATTTTTATTTTATATTCGAAAGTGACCCATCCTCATTCGATCTGTATCAGTAATTTGCATCGATCCACAAACACAGAACACAAGAACTTCATGATTCGATAGCTAGCCAATTAACAGATACGCTATTTCATTTACAGGCTATGAACGATTGAGGTCATTTCAGTATGTGTTAGCTAAGTTATATCATCCAACTACTCCACTAGTAAAGCTTTTGATTGATAATAAGTTCGATACAGATGTTTTTCTGACACCAATCAATCTGCAGGCTCGCTTCTCCCAAACTGGTTGTTCTAAAAGATTTGAACGCAATAGATGTATAGCATGGAGCTATATTGTATGTGCATTCTTAATGAATACACCGTCTATTCATATTGGTTTAAGTACGTGTACCTTGATGTTTTGAATCATCTCACGATTGCCAAACTATTCTCTCACCTTTAACCGTTCACAATCTCGGTTTGTTAATTTCAACCTAAGAATAGCTAATCTTTATGTACATGAACCGATCAAAATAATTATTAAGAGAGTGACCTCTTAACATTACGAGGATCAGCAATTTGGCCGACAAAAAGAGAGTGGCCTCTAAACCCTAAACCCTAAACGAAAAATTTTCATCGTCCTGCTGCTGGTCGAGACTGTCTTTCTTTAAAATTCTGGAGTGGTCTTAAGGACCCCCTCGTCGGAGGAGAGGTGGCCAGAGGCGGAGGCGCTAGGTTTGAGAGACGAAGCCGTTGGGTTTGAGAGGCGGAGGCGAGGAGCTAGGAGGGGTACACAGGCGGAGGCGAGGCGGGGAAGGGTTTTTGTGGTGAGAGGAGGAAAATTTGATTTAGGGTTTTCGTCCGAGAAGAGTTTTTTTATATAGATATGACCTTTAGCCGATGAAATAACAAATTCGTCGGCTATAATAATGACAGTCGTCGGCTATAACATGCAACTCGTCGGCTATATTGTATTTTTTATTTTATTTTATTTATTTAACTATAGCTGACGAATTATTGATATTATCGTCGGTTATAGTATTTTTATATTTATTTAATTTATTTTCAATTTATTTATCCTATTATCATTTTATTTATTTAACTATAGCCGATGAATTATAGATAATATCGTCGGCTATAGTCCTTTTATATTTATTTAATTTATTTTCAATTTATTCTATTATCATTTTATTTATTTTATTTTAGTTATTTAACTATAACCGGTGAATTATTGATAATATCATCGGCTATAGTCCTTTTTATTTATTTAATTTATTTTCAATCCCATTTTATTTTATTATCATGTATTTTATTTTATTTATTTACCTATAACCGATGAATTATTGATAATATCGTCGGCACATTTTGATTCTGATGATGAAACTTGTAGTTGTACGTTAATACCAGCAGTGTTGACAACTCTAGGAAAGGGTTGCACCGGCTCAAGCATATACTGTCTTTAAGAGCATACACCTCTCTCATAAAGAAACATATCGTTGATGAAGGCTATTGTTGGATCGTTGGATGTACTATCCGTCTCATAAAATTGCCCATAATCATGTGGACCCCCTGATGATATTTCACCGTGATATATCCAACATGTGTACATCTCCCAAAACCCGCGAGTTTTCAGATGTTGTCATACTTTGTCAAACGTAAATCGATGCATATCGTTGCGACACTGACATTTCATGCACGGACAATAGAAAATTGTATTCCTGTTAGCATTAACCAGGGCATATTCAAGAAAACTATTAACTCTTTTACCATATTTTTTGTCCTATTTTGGAAGCGAAATCCAACACTTATCCATATCATGAAAAGATAACAAAATATATATGTATAACTCTAATTAATTAATTAATTAATTTCATCTATAAAATCTCAAATCATTTAGTATATAATCTACTACAATTAATTAATAACAAATTAATAATTAACACACACATATATATATATATATACATACTAATTAATAATTACATAACAATATTATATATCAACATCGATCATCACAAAATTATAATCAACATATCATCAACAACTTAATTCATATCATGCATCAACACAATATTATAATTAAATTAATTAACATATATATACTACTTATCAATTAACAACAACTTCATATATATTATCAAATCAAAATCGATCAACTCAATCACACTTAAAATCCATTAACTCAAATAAAACTCAAAATCAATATTATATAACTCAAATAAAACTCTTAAATCAACTTAAATAAAACTCAAAATCAACATATATATATATATATACACATATATGTACTTATATATAGCTCCACAAACTAATTTTGGACGGATTTTGACAACACCTAACAATTTCGACAACACCCAATTTTTTTCTCATGTTTTTTTTTTCAAAATGTCTTTTTGTCTAGATCTGCAAATATAAAGCACTTTCGCCGACGAAATTATATATTTCGTCGGTTAAGTTTTTATAATTTCGTCGGCTAAAATCCTCAAACTATAGCTGACAAAAAAATTAATTTAGCCGTTGAAAATTTAACTTAGTCACTTTAACCGACGAAAAAAAATTTTGTCGGCTAAAGTCTTTAGCCAACAAAAAATTAATTTATCAGCCTGCTTTTTTCATGTGCTAAACACTTTCACCTTATAGTATGAATGAGTAACTATACTAACCTAAGTTACTCATGACGATGACTTGGTGAATTTCCCCCCCCCTCTCTCGATTTTGGAAGTGTCCATCAGTTAGTTATATATATACATACTTTGACTTGCTGTGATGGAGTCGATGCACGTGTATCGAATTATATGTTATGATTTAGTCAATATAAACAAAACCCTACTCGTTTTGAATCAGAGAAACACACACAATTCCAATTTAATTTCGATTCACATAGTAAATCCGGAAAGGGATAATTGAAATCAAAATGCATGTGAAAAGACTTCGATCGATCAAGAAGACATTTACATAAGAGGTAAATTTATCAGCAGTCCCTTAGCTTTTATGACAAGACCAATGTGATACTCAAACTCTATCAATGTAATACCTAATCTTTTGTTATAATATCAAAGAGATGTCTCCGTCCACTTTTCGTAACTCCACCGTCAAATTAGTGACGTGACAAATAACTGTGGATAACCATCAGTCCCTTAACTCTTGTGTCAAGGCCAATGTGATACCCAAATTCTAAAACATGTCAATGTGATACCCATACTTAATTTCGCTATCAATGTGAGGCCGTAGGCGTCACGTTGCCGTCAGTTTAGTCAAGTGACGCGCACGTAGACCTGTAAATGGACTGAATCTTATCTAAACCCGCTCCGAATCCATGGTTTTTAAACGGGTTTGGATCGAAAATTTGACCCGTTGATCCGTTAACCTGTTTACTAAATGGATCGGATCCGGATCTTGGTTGATTCGATCCGTTTAGGACCCAGATCCATTTAAAAGAATTAAATAATATTTTTATAAATATAATATTATTAATAAATATTAAATAATATGATAATTATCTAGATAATCTAAACATTCATATCTAAATTGTCTCGAAAGTATAAGTTAATGTCTATGTATCTATGTTAATAAACATTGGAGGTCAAATATTTTAATTATATTAGTGTACTGTTAATGAGTATTTTAGAGATGCAATTCAACTTTTAATGTAAACCTTTATTTTCTTATAAAATGAAATAAATGTTTTATGATTAAACTATAAAACTATTATTAAAATTTGAAATATTTATTATTTGGAGATCAAATATTTTAATTATATTAGTGTACTGTTAATGAGTATTTTAGATATGTAATTTGACTTTTGATGTAAACCTTTATTTTTTTATAAAATAAAATAAATGCTTTATGATTAAACTATGAAACTATTATTAAAATTTGAAATACTTATTATTATAAACGGATCGGATTACCGGGTCGAGTATCCGTTAACTCACCGGATCCAGATTTGGATCGAGCTATTAAAGTCCGACGATTAACGGGTCGAATCTGAATCTAAAGTTTCTATTACAGATCCGGATCTAGGTCGATCCAGTCCATTTTCAGGTCTACCCGCACGTGACCCAAAAAATGACAGTATGATATTTCGCTTCACAAACTCATACACACAAGTTCAACTAACTTTCTCATATTTAATTCCTCAACCAATTTAGGGATTGTAGTCTAGATCTACGATATGGTCTTCGAGATTGTAGTCCAGATCTGGGATTTTAATTCCTCAACCAAAAAGGGTAGTGTGACGGAATATGGCCTCCGGTCTCACATTAATAGCAAAAATTAAGTATGAGTATCACATTGATAGGTTTTACACTACTTCAAAAACATGCTTAAGCGACGAAAGTGGTGGCGAACAGATTATTTCCATCGCTTAAGCTTGCACTAAAGTGACAGAATAATGAACTTTCCGTCGCTTAGGCTTTTCCTCTTAAGCGACGGGAATAATTTGCTTAAGCGACGAACATTTACTTAAGCAACGAAATTGGATGACTCAAGCGACAGAAATTTCCGTAACTTCCGTCGCTTAAGTAAAAATTCAAATTTATTAGTTTTGGCGCTCAAAACTGGGAAAAAAATTCAAACTTTTTATGTGACGGAAATGATTGGCTTAAGCGGTTCCGTCGCTTAAGTCAACTTTCAAATTTAAACGGTTTGACGCTCGAACAATGAATTTTAAAATTTAAAACTGACTTAAGCGACAAAATTGGTTCTGTCGCTTAAGCAAATTTCAAATTTTATTCTCCCGCTCTTGCTGCAGAAGAGAAGAAGTAAAAGAAGAGAGAAAAAGAAGAGGCCGGGAGGAGAAAAAGAGGCCATAAGAAGAAGAAGAAGAAGAAAAATTTGAAGAAGAAAAATTTGAAGAAGAAAAAGAAGGTGGTGGTGGCGGTGGTGGTATCGTAGTGGTAGCGGAGGAGGTGGTACGGTGGTTGTGGTAGCGGAGGAAGAACAAGAAGAAGAAACATTTTGTAGAACAAAAAAAATCCGGCCGGAAATCCGCGGCAGATTTTTTTTAGAAAAATCTAAATGTTAAGCAACAGAAACATTGCGTCACCTAAGACATGTTTCTGTCACATAGGTACATGGCTTAAGCGACAGATTGATGTATTTCCGTCGCTAAGAAAAAATACAACCAAGCTTAGGCGACGGAAAGTCGGGCTTAAGCGACAAGACATTTCCGTCGCCTAAGATAATTTTTCTACTAGTGTTAGAAGTTGGGTATCACATTGACATTGTCACAAGAGTTGAGGTACGGGTTGTTATCCACAATTGTTTGACACGTCACTAATTTGACGGTGCCGTTACAAAAACTAGATAGAGCCATCTTATTGATATCATAACAAATGATCATGTATCACATTAATAAAGTTTAGAATTTATGTATCATATTGATATTATCACAAGAGTTGAGAGACTCATAATGAATTTTCCTCTTTCAAAGATAGTAAAAAAGATGGTAAAAGGAGCTTTTTGAATCGGAAAGACGGGAAAGAACAGAGATGGCCAAACTAAAGAGAAAACTTTTGCATGGTCTCCAAGAATTTACCATCATTGAGATCTCGAGGCTTTTGAGACGAAAGGCAGCAGCTGCATGTTTGAAATATATGATATATGCCAGCAAAAACTGAGTTGGGGTTTATATGAATTTGGTCCTGAAAAATGTTAGCTCAGCTAGTTTATACTCATCCTTAGACGTGGAATCTTCTAGCTATTTTAACCCTAAGCTTATGGGTCATCATCATGATCACTTCACTACGTCTGCTAGCTGCTGATAGAGAGTACAAAAGGAAAAGGGATCTCGTCACTTTCATCATTTTGCTCGATCTAGCCAATAGGAGGAGTACGTACATAAGAGCTTAAAACGACGAAATAATTACTTAAAACCCTTAATTAGTTTGTTAAACAACATGGTTACAACGTAAAAGGAAAGGTAGAGAAACCGGATCCATAAGAAACCTTCATGACCATGCAGATCGGAAACAGACTATAATCTGCAAAATAGATCTTGTTCTTCTGACGCAACATTCAACAAGATAGAAGTCATAGAACAATCGTCACAGTAAGAGAAGCCAGAGTTGCACTTGCTTAGTTCAACTACGTATAGTGCGTAGTTTATACTTACTGAGGCATGCTTAATTGTATTGTAAAGAGCTTTGACCACTGATATATTGTATGGAAAAAGGAGAAGACAGCTTATCGATATCCAGATTTTGAAGAGTGAGAAAAAGGGAAAAGGTTTGTTTCTTCATCACCTGTCTATAATTAGGTAGCTGAGATTTATACGTACGTAGACATACAGAGAGATCTGTAGGCTGCAGCTTTGTGCATGACTCTGTATACAAATTGTTCCATCAAAAGAATGTCCGACAATAGAACAAAGCAAATGAATTCGTCTTGGCACCATCAGAAATCTAATACAGACTATGCTATACAATATACGCTATCATTGGCCTGCTTGTGTTTGTTTGTTCTTTGACCTAACTCGCTGATCATGACCCTTCGGTCGCCACAGTTTTCTCTTTTGTCTCTATGACTAAAGTAGTACATGTAGCTAGGGAAATCTAGAAGGGAAAAATCACAGATCAGTTATGCAATGGTAAATATAACAACTTTGGTCAAATGATACCGATTAGTTTTACGCATGCGATTGGAGATTTATTCTTTCACCATTTTGTAGGGAAAAGTTTCTGAAAGAGTGAAAGACTATCCACGATAATGACGATATAGCCAGATTAGTAATGGTCCCATTCCCTTTCTCTCTTGCAATTGAAAGATGGAAAGGGATCAAAGAGGTACTAATGTATTGCATATTCGAAGCATTAACATCTAATCTAGCCACTATTCATTACTCTTCTTCTTTTGGATCTGATATATGCAAGATTTTAGAGTAGTGCCCATGCATGATTATGATCAAGGGAAATTAAGTTGCAAAGAAATTTGTAAAGCCATAGAATCTTGGTAGCATTTAGCTAGTAATAACCTTACATATTTACAATTTACACTCAGTATAGTATGTCAAACATACCATCAAACAATACATATGAACTATTAACAATTAATTAACACCTTATGTTACAAATACAACAAAAGATGATAATTAATTAATTAACACATAAATTACTAACGAGCATATGAAACTAAGAAGAACGAAGAGGAGTTAAAAGAAAGAGAGAAAAATGGTTGAACACAAATCTCTGAGAATCGAAAAATTTCAAAAAGGTGAAGAAACTAATTTTACTGCAACACAAGAACTTGTCTTCGTTATAGAATCTAGTGTTTTGTATAGTTCCTTTGCGCATGGTCTAGCCGATGGGTCACCAGCAGTACAGTGAAGGGCAAGGTTCATGGTTTCAACAATTTCATTCTGATTCTTCAAGACATGCCCTCGGATCATCGGGTCCGTCCATGCATCAAGATGGCAATCCGAGTAGCAATACCGAGCCCACTCAACGATGCTCTCGTGTTCCCCCAACTCTATGTCGCCGGGGCTTTTTCCGGTCAGTAATTTGATGAGGACTAAACCAAAACCGTAGATATCACTTTTCTCCGTGAGGTTTTTGCTTTCTATTGCTTCTGCAAACACACACCTTGAAGTTTTAGAATTACATGTTATAGAGTTAGGAGAATGTCATCTGATACATTAGTAATGTGAAGAACGAATAATATATCTAACATTAACACATTGTAGAATTTTTTGATAACATAGTACAATAAACGATATTCAGAATATTGTGACGTACCTGGAGCTACATATGCAGACGAATCAAAACCCTTTGAGTCTCTGAGAAGAGGAGGACTCAACCGAAGACGAGGCTCATCTTCTGCGTCAACAAGTACTTTATCAGGAGACACACAACCGATGACAACACTAGGAGAGCAAGAGAAGTGCAAGAATCGTAGAGCTCTTGCAATCCCGACGGCAATCTTCCGTCGTTGTTCCCAGTTTCTATTCCTCATAATTTGACACAATGCTTTCCCTTCGCAATACTCATGAATGACATATGTGCTCTTTTCGGACCGACATATTCCGATGAACCGTATAATGTTGGGGTGCCGAAGGTTTCCCAGTTCCACCATTTTAGACCAAAATGTTGGCGAAATTGAATTCACAGCATCCTCTTTTACAACAAACTGTGCACCATTGCTGCTAATTGCAATGACATTACCTTGTTTCGCTGCTGATCGTATATCTTCAATTGAAACTAATCTTGAAACTTTGGGCTCAAAGAATTGCATTTTCCAAATTCCATCTTCAGTCTCCACAGTTTTCGCCTCCAAATCCTTTCGTTTCCGAATGTATACAATGACAAAACTAGCAATACCAAAAGCAGCTAAAGCAACGAGAAAGCAAGTGAGAATAAACCACCACGTGGGGTTATGTCTTACGCTTTTGCTCTTGCATGGTGGAAAACCACTCGTGATGTCACCACCGCAAAGGTCGTTTCCGGCCACCGAGCTCGCATTTACCGCAATAAATGCTCCGGTGGATGGTAATGCTCCATGAAGGTGGTTGTGAGAAATGTTTACTTGAACAAGCGATTCAATCACGCCTAGGTTCCGTGGAATTTCGCCGGAAAGTTGGTTATGGGACAAATCGAGCTGGCCAAGAACTGGCATCTCAGAGAGACTCACCGGAATTGGGCCTATGAGCTGGTTGCGGCTGAGGTCTAGGCTCACGAGCTTTTTACATGAAGAAAATTGTTGAGGAATAGAACCGGAGAGCTTGTTGTGAGAAAGCTTTAACTGCATCAGCTCCGATAGGTTGCTGAAGTTCATGGAAATAATTCCCGATAAATGATTTTCAGACAGGTCCAAGTTCTCGAGCTTGTCGCTGCCGAAAGACACCGGTAAGTTGCCGAAAAGTCTATTCCTAGCCATGTTCAGCATTTGAAGTGAAGACAAGTCCCACTTCTTGTCATCAATTCTTCCGGAAAGATTATTGCCCGATATATCCAAGAAATACACAAGCGGAAGCTTTACAAACTCGGCGGATATTTCACCGGAGAACCGATTGTTTTGAACTCGTACTCGGCCTAGGCTCTTGCAAGAAGCCATACTTTTTGTGATATCACCTTCAAGAGAATTGGAAAAGAGGATGAGCTTGAAAAGTTTCCCCGAATGACATAGCGTATCGGGTACTTTTCCAGTGAGGTAGTTTGTAGATAAGTCCACAACAGTAAGATTGCTTTGCTTTCCAAGATCACTCGGAATTTCCCCTGAGAACTTGTTCGACCACAGCTGAAGGACTTGCAGCCGAGAAAGAGAAGCAAGGGATATGGGAATCTTTCCGGTAAAGTTGTTTCCGAACAGATGAAGAATCTCAAGTTGTTGTAGCTGACTAACAAGCTCAGGAATCTCACCGGAAAGAGAATTCTCACTAAGATCAAGTGAGACAAGCAGTTGGAGACCGAAAATGGATTTAGGAAGCTGACCTGTGAGCTTGTTTCCGTAAAGGAAGAGATATTGGAGCTCGGTAAGGTTTCCTAGAGAGGCCGGGATTTGGCCGGTGAGATTGTTGAAAACGAGATCGAGATGATTCAAAGCAGTAAGCTTGCCAATCTCTTGTGGGATTTCACCGGAGAGATTGTTGTATCCCAAGTATATCAACTTTAAGTTCTTGACTTGGCCTAATTGGCTTGGAACTTTGCCAATTAGTTGGTTTGAAGCCAAAGTCAAGTACTCCAAGTTAGACATATTTGACAAGGACTTCGGAATTTCTCCTGCTAACACATTACCACCGAGATCAAGAAACTTCAAGCTCGAGAACGAACCAATGTTTTTGGGGATTTTCCCCGAAATCATGTTGTTACACAAGTCCAGTGTCTCCAGTCCGGGAAGTGAACCTTGTGGGATTTGACCGGTTAAGTTGTTGTTGCTGAGATTGAGATGCCGAAGAAAATTTGAGCTGGTGAACATGTCAGGAGGAACTTGACCTTGTAGCAGGTTGTTGGAGAGGTCGATTTTTTCGACGTGGGACAAGTGAAAGAGTGAGGATGATAACCTGCCAGAGATGTTTCTCCCATTGAGATCGATGACGTTAACGTGCGGCGAGTTAACATCACCGACGCATGTAACGCCGTGCCAATTGCAGAGATTGTTGGCCATGGATTTGCTCCAGCTTGAGAGAGAGTGTGAAGGGTCGTGGACGATGGAAGCTTTGAAGGACAAGAGAAGCTCAACTTCAGCCTGATCATAACCATCGGAAGCATAGATATGATTTGAGAAGATTAACATGATGAAGATCAACATGCAAGATTCGAGACTAGTGTTTCGAGGTCTCATTGCCATCTTCAGCTCAATTGATATAACATCCACGTAGAAAGCACTGAAACCAGAGAATAGAGTTCGGTTATTTAACAGGAAAAAGATGGAAAATTTAGTAAAATAAATAATGAACTGCCAAATACATAATGTATTCGTAATCTGAAGAAAATGATCGAACTAATCAAAGACGTTGGGGCATAATGTCTGCAACATACCTGAAGCTCATAATTAGGGCTTTTGCTGATTGAAAGATGGTGAAGATTTTGTTGAGTGAATTGGAAGAGATGGAGGAAGGTGACGAAGAAGAGGGTTAGTAGTGTGAGAGAGTGTGGGAGATTTTGAGTGCTTAAATAGATGGGAAGATTAAGATCTGGAAATGAGGATGGAAGTGGCGGATAATTACGATATGGGACCTTGGCTTTGATCAGAATGATGTATGAACACGAACGGTTGAAAGGGAAACAGGGACAGATGTTGGAAAAAGCTTCTGATTTTGTCGGGTTATTTGCTAAAATGCTGTTTTTGACCGATTGACTACCTAAAAACATAATGACAATATTTCGTAACCATGACTTACAACTTTCTGACTTGTAATTTTTGTTGGTAAAAATAATTTTGAAGTAAGCATAAAAAAAGTTAATTTCGAAGTTGATCCTAGTGGTTTTCAATTATAAAAAAATTGATCCTAGAGGAAATCTGTATATCACCATTAAATGGTTTAAGTACAAATTAAAATGGTATAGTTTAGATAAAACATGTATCATTTGTTAAAAAGAACTACAAATAAACAATATGGTGAAAAAAAACTTACGATACAAATAAACATGTATCATAAGTTCATCCAATAGAAAACTATTCATTGAGAATTGTTTCTCTCACTCTTTAAAGGCAACCAGCTGAGAACAATAATTTTTACATCAAATACAAGGATGACGAGTTAATCCTTCCTACGCTTACCTAAAAAAATATTTGCTTCAAATCCATTCAAAGGCTCGGTTGGAGTTTCACTAATCATTGTTGCACTTGCACCTACCTTTTAAGCTGCTAGTGTTTTCATCGTTTCTAAAATACTTTCACTTTTGTCAAACAAAATGATGACAAGTGATTAATTAAGAACTATTCTATACAAGAGCTATCTAGCTTTGTACGTTGCGTGTAACTGTGTATACACATGGTGGAATAAAAGTAGTTCTAGTGCAGAAACGAGCAAGGGAAACTTTGTGGCTAGAGAGAGAAGTTGATCATAATAATGATGATCGAGTTGCGCTGCATGAAAAAAAATGTATTATTCTCGAACCCTTTTGTTCGGAGTAATCGGCCTTTTCATAGTCATCTTGGATTCTCCTTCTCTGCTCGAGAGAAAATAATTTGGAGAAAGAAATTAAGCTTTTAGCTGCAGAAAAAGAAAGAGAGACCTCTCTGCACTCTGCAGAGAGAGAGAGAGAGAGAGAGTACTTACAAACACAACGAATCGAAGGAGTTGGCTAGAAAACACAGTGGGGCTAAAACTGAAGGAGGCCTGCTAAGATATGAGAGCGAGTAAACCAGAATAAGATAATTCAAACCAGCAGGGAAATCAGAAGGGAAAGAATGAAGGACGATCGTCGACATGAGTTGAAAAGAGAAAGTTAAATGTCTTTGTACAGTAATAATAAACTGGGCTTTTGCTAGGGTAAGGAGGTAGTGGTAATGCTCGTGCGCACAAGAATGCCTTTTCCTTACTCTGTATCGATCGGGGCCCAGTAGAGTCTCCTTTCTCGAAGGAATATACAGTGTGTGGTATCTGTCATTACCAGCATGCTTTCCTCATCTCCATTTTCTAGGGTTTTACAATATATACTCGCTCCAGTCGACTCAGCTAGCTCTCCCCACTTCTCTATCCTGAAACTAGGCCTCATTATAGACTAGTCTAGAACCGTTCCGATTGTATTAGGTAGGGTATGATAGGGTTTGGTTAAAATCAACAAAATTTAAGATCGGAGAGGGTAGGACTGATACTTGAATATGTAAGACTTAGTCCGTCCTAGCGGTCCATTTTGTTAGGGCTAATAGGGTCAGGTATGGCCGGCCCTTTAAGTAGGGCTAAACAGGGGAGAGATGAGCTTGTTATTTTTTTCTCACCATTTAACCTTAGAATTATATGTAATGAACTTTATTTTTTGTGTTATATTTAACATACATGGATATATATTATACTTAATTTAAGACATCTGTAAACTAAGTGATTATACTTATATATCTCACTAACGAATGCTCTAAATAATCAAAACAAAAGGAAATCAAAGGAACAAAGCTAGCAAATCAACTACAAAAGAGAATATTAGTTGTATTGTATCTAAAAAATAAGAAACATATTAAAACAATATAAAATAAGAAATTATTTGGGCCTAAATGACGGGTTTTTAGGGTCGGGTCGGGTTCGACCCTAAAAGGCTCATTAGGGTAAGGTCGTAGGGTAGCGCCGGGTTTCATTTGCTCAACCCTTACCCTACCCTACTTGAGAAGGGCTAGAGCCGACCCGCCCGAATGGAGGGCCGAGTAGGACGGGTCAGGGTCAAAGGGTCAAATGATGAGACCTACCTGAAACTTTACATGTATTGTTTGCATATATGACCAAACACAAAAGGCCTTGTGTATTTTGACACATCAATATGGCTTGTATAGTTCATTTATTATGAAAACAAGCATAAAAATACATATTAATAATTTGATTATATATATCATCAAAAAACCCTTTGTGCAGGGCAAGGGCGGAGGCATGAAGAGACACCATACGTCTCGGGCCTCGTTGAGCATTTTTCAAGCAATTTTATTATAAATATGTCTTATTAATGTCCCACTGATTATATAACCCCATAATTTAATATAGTATATATATATACACCTAATAGAGAGAGCCACTTTATTGATATATACATGATTGATCAGTTTTTGATTATTACTTTTAGGTATCATAAGTTATTTATGGGTTATTTGACCATGAATGAGTGTTGATCGATGTTTGAACTGATCACATGTGTCATTGTAAATTTAAATTTTTTTACTTTTTTATTTTTAGTAAAAACATTTTTTAGTTGTTGTAAATGCGAAAAGCTTCGGTCAAGGAATCATTTCATCATCGATATAAATTATTATTTTTTCCTTCATTTCACACTCTTTTTTTCTCGAGCAATTCATTTTCATCTTTTAACAAAAAAATTAACATTTTAACTCAGTAAAAATGACCGAGCAATTTATAGTAGAACACTTGCTTAAATATATAAAGAAGAATATTTTATTATTATAGACGATGAGACTATCATGCAACGATTTGTCAAAAACAATTAGTGTACATAAATTTAAATATTAATATAAATAAATATTTCTTATTGGACAAATGTCTATTTAGTACTAATTATATGATCTTGTTGCTCACTCTAATGAAATACATGAAACTTTTTTCCATGCCCATTTCAATTAAACTTAAGCTAATTACTTTTTTTATCCATACCTCTTCCGTGTCTACCGTCTCTTTTTTCTCTTTCTCTCTCTCATCTCCCCTCTTATCTCTCAATCTGACTGATCCTCTCTCTCTCATCGAGGCCTTAACCACCGACGACACTCCTTAGCCACAACGGACAACCTCTTCCGACTCACCTTGCTTCCTTCATCTCCGACGACCTCGTCCTCACCTCTCTCATACACATATCCATCGCCTCTCTCTCGCACAGATCCATCGCCGAAGACCTTGCCTCCACCGTATACGACGACCTCGCCACACCTCCACCATCTCCAGCGACGTGAAGTGGCATCGACGCTGACGCTAGATCATTAACTCTTTCTCGCCCTGATCTTCGATCTGGAAACTTTTCTCTCTCCAGATTGGACATTACGACCGAACCCAGCCCAAGGCGGAGCTCCGCCGTCGCCGGAGCTTGAATTTTGAAGAAAACAGTTTGGAAGATGTAGTCGCAAGACGTCGTTTCTCCCCACCAGGTGTAACAAAATTAGGTCTCGATTCTCTATTTAGATCTCAATTGGTTCAAATTTTAATAGCAAAGTTGTGTTAAAATTTACTTCCTTCTTCTGATGTGAGCAATTACTTGATATTAGAGGCATGTGTATTGAAGATGTTTGATTCTTCATTTATCGATTGAAAGTTAGTATATACACCTGTATACTTTATGATATCGTCTAAATTCTTTCATTGTTAGGATATATGCTGGTTTTGTACCGAATGGAATTGCTCCCTTTAGTGAAGGAATGCATGGTGGTGAAGTCAAGGAAGTTGAACAACCTGTAAGTTTTTTGCTTCCAAGCTACACATAACTTCGAAAATCATTGGCACCACGACAATGTCATGTAACACATAGAAGTATGAATGATTTTAGCTCATTACCAGTTCAGTACAGACACAACCTTTATGCTAAGTTTGATCCATGTTTAATTTTATGTAGAAGACTAGCTTCGAAGGGTTGTCACTTGGAAAAGCCACAAGAGGTGTATTTGAATCCTTCATAGCTGAAAATATGTTGTCAGAAAAGGAGTGCGGAGAAACATATAGTGTTTTTCTATTATGTGTTTTATGTTGTTGCTTTGTGTGCTTAGCCATGATGATTATGTGCATTTTTTAGGATGATTATTTTACCCACTGGCTCATTCTAATCATGCTAGTTTTGTAAAATCTTGGTGGTATATATAGCAACAGTGTGGTTCTCATGTGATGCAATTAGTTTGATAAAAGACAAATGATGTAAACTGTGGAATAATATGCAATATCCTCTTCTTCTCATTTCCCCTCTTTTCTGTTGGAAGCTACATTATTCTTTTTTAGTTTGGGAGTCAGTAACTAGAATATATGAGTTACGGACACCCAGTAACTCAAATTATTAATGATTATTGGGGGTTAGCAACTCAGTTACTGAGGGTCAGTAACTAGAATATCCGAGTTACTGGGAGTCAGTAACCGAGTTATCGATGGATACTAGGGGTAAGTAAACGAGTTATTGATGGATAGTAATCGAGGTATCGAGTTACTATGGGTCAGTTACTGAAATATCTGAGTTACTGGGTGTCAGTAACTGAGTTATCGATGTATACTAGGGGTAAGTAAACGAGTTATTGATGGATATTAATCGATGTATCGAGTAACTAGGGGTCAGTAAACGGATTATCCGAGTTACTAGGTGTCATTAACCGATTTATTGGTGGTTATTAGAGGTTAGAAACTGAGTTACTGAGGATCAGTAATTGAAATATTCGAGTTACTAGTCGTCAGTAACCGATTTAGTGATTATTGGAGATATGAAACTCAGTTACTGGAGGTCAATAACTAGAATATCAGAGTTAATGGGTGTGCGTAACCGATTTACCGGTGAACGAAATCCGGCGACCGGAGAAATCTGATCACCGAAGTTCGGCATCGGCAACCAGTGGCTAGAGTCCGGTGGTGCTCAGGAAAATTCTTCTCTCTTTAGTAAGAGACAAGGATAAAAATGTTTAAAAAATCATTATTTTAATATGATTTTAAGAAAGATTTGTGTGTTTGTGCACAAATAAGTGTATCTTTCATTCAATTGTGTTTCAAAGTTTTATTTTCATTAAAATGAGGTTTTACTTTTATTTTTTGTGTGTAAATATACATTATCTTTTTATTTTTATTTGTGTCATACTAATTTAAAATTTATGGATATGACACTGGTGTAACCTTTCCGCTATGTCTCTCATGCCTAAAAGCCCTAAAACCCACTAGAAAAGTAGAAACTCCACTTTGTATACATAGTCCGAAAGGAGGCAGGGCTAGTGGGCAGAAATGGTAAGTGCTAAGCTAGCTGGTAGACACATAGCATATATAAGCCAGCAAAAGACAGTTTATTTGCTTCTAAACATCTTCTTTATGGGCACCATTAATCAAACGTAACACTAATTGATCAGATACATACTATCCCTATACTTAATCCGTCATCCACTACTTGGAGTTGGATGTGACCATGTTAGTTTGGCTTCCATCATATGATAAAGAATAAGGATATTTAACTACTAATTCAGTTCATAATCCTCTTTGGAGATAATATTATTATTGAAAAGCTCATTTATGCCATTATGCTGTTAATCCTGATCAAGGAGCTCCATTATATATAGTCCAAAACTAGGTTTAGTGCTTCCATTTTGACTTATACAAATAATTGTATACCACTTTTGACTGCATATACCTTCCATGTTCATAGTTGTCTTAACGATTTTTATAAAGGGAGTTTAATTAACTAGTGATCGATTAGTTTACTAAAGCCCTAGACCAAATTTCTCATTTTCAAGTGGAAGGAGACTCCTAGTTGATCATCAATTGCGTCACTAACAACTGTGGCATTCCATTGAAGCTGATGACTATCATTAACGACATTACGAGAATAGCTGCTTCTTTCTCAACTATACAAGCGTGACTCGTGAATCATTCTTGTACTGATACTGTCTCAACTTAATCACCTTTAAGGTGTTGGCTTTTATCAACAAAAAGCCTCGGTACAATTAGGAATGATCCACCCACATATCAGTTATATTTTATTTATCTTATTTCTGATGTGAGATCTCTCCTCTCTAACACACCCTCTCACGTGCAACCTAACAAGGTCTGCACGTGAATCTATGTCATCCTCTCCACTCAAACATCAACCCACACGTGCAACCAGACTCAAGGGTTTAGCACGTGTATAAATGTTTAAACCAATCCGACCACTAACCTGGCTCATCTAGCACTTGGTGACAATCTACACAAACACTAACCCTCATGTGCAACCAGACTCAAGGGTTTAGCACGTGTACATATGTCACACCAATCGAACCCACCGACCAACCAATGAGACGCAATTAGAGAGAAACTCGTTCTGATACCAAGTCAAACAGCGACAAGCGTGGCTCGTGGATCATCCTTGTACCGATACTGTCTCAACTTAACAACCTTTAAGGTGTTGGGTTTTATCCACAAAAAAACTCGGTACAATTAAGAATTATTCACCCACATATAAATTATATTTTATTTATCATATTTCTGATGTGTGATCTCTCCTCTCCAACAATTTCTTTCTGCTGTATCCTCGGTGAAGCAAATTTTGTAACAAATTCTCTGAGTAACTATTCTAGCTAGTACAAGCCTTGGTTTCACCTCATGACTGGTTTTTGGATTTTCTTCCGTCTGTTAGCAAGGTCATAAACTTTGATTTGTTTGGTGTTAGCTGCTCAAGCCTGGTAGTATTTCCTGTTTTAGCATCAAATAAAAAACTTTTGATCGATTAACTAAATGATTGAGGTATGCATGGCGAGGAGGTAATTAACAAGTCGACCCCATTCCCCTAAATAAGGGTCTGAATCTCTAGAAATTCGTAGGGCTTCATGGTCTTATGCTTATGGCCCAGTTCATTCACTTAGCCGCAACTTTAATCATTCTTAGCTCGCCTCATTAAAAAATGAATGTCTATTATTGACAACTTTGGCTCTTGCACTTGTTTTTTTAATTTGTTTTTTTATCTCCAAAGAGGGTTTTCTAAATGCTTCCTCGACCTAAAGACTAATCCCTCTCGATCTTGTGAAAGAGTCCAACCATATATCATAATATAGTGTCCAGACACGTTTGATAATTCAGCAATTACAAAGTTCTTCTCTAATATTCAAACGGCACAGCTATGGTTAACCAAAACAGAGATACACATAATG
This sequence comes from Comarum palustre, assembly GCA_951800085.1. Classification (NCBI taxonomy): domain Eukaryota; kingdom Viridiplantae; phylum Streptophyta; class Magnoliopsida; order Rosales; family Rosaceae; genus Comarum; species Comarum palustre. Next base: position 22,171,329 of record OX637583.1, read on the forward strand.
AATGCCCATTGCATTCACTAAACCACTTGCCGTGGTTGGCTCTTGCACTTGTTAATCTCAGTATGTTCTTTCTTTCTTTCTTTGCCGTGGTTGGCCTCATTCAAATCGCATAGTAGATTGTATTGCACGTTTTGCAACTCACATGCTAAATGATATTTTGCACCAACTCTGTGAACCATCGATCATCTTCAAGTATGAGTCCTAGCTAGCTAGGGCTAGCGTAAGACCCGTGCATAACAAACACCAAAATGAACTATATATGTCTAGGTAGTCCGGTTACGTTAATATGGGAAGGACCTTAGGATTAACTGGACAATTCAACAATTATATGAATATCAATTATTTCACACACACACATATATGTGTGAAATATATATATATAGTCCGGATCAGGAGCGGAGGTCCGTTCCTAAGCTTAGGAACGGATTTCATCATTTTGACCCACTTCCCGATCGAATTTCCTCAAACTTCCTTCTAGACATATCTATATCATCTTGTGTAGATCATCTCTGCAAAATTTCAGCCAATTTGGTGATCAGGAAGACCTTCAAACTTATGTTACAAAAAAGATTGACAAACTGGACAGAATTCTGTCCGTCAGTCGTCGACGACAAGATGACCTCCACCTCGGCTGACATCTCCGGTGTCCTCACATATCTGATCTGACCAATTGATGAGCAACGCAACCCTCCAACCGTGAGTATAACGTCTCTGACCCGATCCCAACACGCCTCTAAAACTCGTACCTTGATCTCCATCTCTCATCTCGCCAAAAATCCTCTTCGTCGAGGTGGCGCGCCATCACCGGCGGGATCTGAAGGCTTCTTCTTCAGTGTCACGGTTACAAAACCAAGATCTGGATTCCTTATGATCATCAACATTCACAACCTCCGTCCAGCATTCCGCATATAGCACCGCCCTCACTAGCTACAAGTACGGCGTGCTCCTCCCTCGCCGAGAGTGACATCAACGACCTCAAAAAATCCTCTGATGTTGATCGTCTATCTCTAGTTGTTTGGTTTTGGTGCTTGAGAATTAACAAATGTGAATCTGACATTAGTTGTAGTGATTTGGGCAGCAAGGTCGGTAAAAATACCTTTCTTTTTTCTTCTAGCTGGGCGCTCTCGAATCCATGAGCTAGTCGGCACCACCAGCTCCGACATGAATGAATTTATATGGTTTTGGTGAATCAGTGAAGTGAATAGATGAAGGTGAATTTGAAGTCATTTTTTAACTTTACTGCTCTTAGTAAACATTAGTATAAAGTTACTTAAGTTTATTGTTCTTAGTAAAGTTTTCATATATAATCAAGTTTTTGTTCATTTTGTTTAGAAGAGCCACAAAAAGGAAAATAGAGATATTGTATAGGTGTTTACCGACCTTACTAAAAGTTTACTACCTCTAGTAAACTTACTGTTTGAATATGAATATGCACAGAAGTTATGTATGTGTTTATTTTGTGAATAAACGTCAAGAAAATAAAAGTAGAGATATTGTATTGTTATTTATTAAGCTCATTTAAAGTTTACTATAGGCAATAAACTTGACAGTTTGGATATCAAACATGTCATTGCAGACAATAACATGTTTATTGAGGTTAGTAATTCCTGTTACTAGACTCCGACGATCAAATTCTTATGACGGGAGTCAAGCTAGTGGTGGCCGGAATCTGGCGATTGGTGACCGAAATCCGACGGCCTGCCACCGGCAGCAAATAACTTGAATCCAGCGACTGACGACAGGTGACCGAAATCTAGCAGCCAGTCGGAGTCCGGCGACCGGAGTGTGAGGTTCCGGTCAAGTCTTTTATCTTTTTCATTTTCTCTCTCTATGTATGTTTGAAATGTGAGGGTATAATGGTATTAAAATAATATAGGTTTATAAGAGTGTCTTAAAAGTTTAGACCTAATGGATACGAATTCTCTTTAAAAAAGTTCAAATGGTCAATTTTCAAAAAAAATGTTGTAATAGGAAATAAGAGACCAAAATTTATAGTAAATAGACATTTTCCCTTTAATATATCATCTTTACTATACATAATACATGCATTCTAAACTAACACTGTTATATCTAGCAATTAGAGAGCACAAACCTATCTTAGTAATCGATCGAGACGGATCAATTAATCCTTGGACCACAGCTACTTCTTCGTGTAAGCTTGGGCGTGCATGACGAGTTCTGAGAATTTCTGCTCTCCTCGCTTCGTTTTGCTATGTCCCTCATTGCAAATGTTAACGAGAGATTGGGATTAAGTCTGGTACTGTTAAATTTCTGGGCTTTCTGGCACACATCCCAGTGAGAGCTCACAGCTTCTTCCACATCAACTGATCTCTGAGCTGATCTTGTCATTCTTTCCTTCACAGCTTCGGAACAAAGCCCGCAAACCCATTTCCCTGAAAAGAAATCCTACACTTTGGCTATATAAGCTTTGGTGCACTCCTCTTTCATCCCACAGCATACGCATTCTGCTTGCTTCACCTCATCAAATGTGCTAAGATTATTAATCTTGCTGCCGTTGATAATATTAAGTTATGTCTGAAAACTGAAATGCATAATTACTGAAGTTAAGATCGTTTCACAATGAATCACAAATACAATACTGTATAAACCAAAATCACATAAGAAGCAAAAGGTGATTATCATATCTATTGGGATCGTTGGAAATACCATTCATGGAAGTCATCCTTGAGAGCAGCACAGCAACACAATCTGCAATATTACAAAAACAGCACCAAGGAAAATCTTCTATGCTATACTACTTTTCTCACAGAATGTGACTGTTTGATCTCAATGAAATGTGTGTAGCTAGCATAGGGACTTTCTACTGGTATATATAGAGGCCTAGAAAACAAACTCGTTCTCATCCCATAAAGAGTCCAAGTTTTACTTAATGTTTATTAATACAAGTCTTTAGGTTTATCTCAAAAACTTAATGTTTATAGGTTAATCAACTTGATAAGTCTCCAACTTCTAATGAGAGACATATACCTCAATAGATAACAAGATAAAGTTTATATTTATGTTTCTACTAATTATATTCAAGTTATCAAACACTATTTATTTAAACAAGGATAATGTAGAGTCTAATTGTTTTCCAACAGATAAAGATTTCCAGTTCCCTCTTATACTTGCCTATCATCTCGACAGACACATCAGAACTTGTCCTTCGGAGAAGCCCTTGTTCATTCTGTATGCATGCATATAAAACAGAGAGTTAATCTGATTAGTATAAAAACTGATATAACCGAAACATAATAGTGATTTGTGCTGGTAAATTGAGACTAGGGTCGATATGTGAGAGGCTTACCATATTGGCTACGAGGCAACTGTTCATAATGATGTAGTGGCACTGGTGAAGATGGTATAGTTTTCAGTTGAAGGTAGATGACTAGTTCTTTGTATTTATATGCTAAAGGAAGCCATGAAGGTGAGGATTATCTATCTTTTTGTTCATAGATGAATGCTTGCTAGTGTGAAAGCTGACTTCGAGAAGTTTTCTTGCAGTACGTCTTATGCATGTTTTGGGAGAGAGATAGAGCACTTTACAGACTACAATATCTGTGTATATAAAGATATAATTTCACCTTTTCTTACATTTTCTATGCGATCGATTTGCAAATTGCAAACCTTTAAAGAAATTAATTTGCAAATTGCTTAACCACTTGTCATCATCGGCTCGTGTTGCAAATTGCTCGAGCAGGTTAACTTGTTTAAGAATTAAGGAATAAAAGAAATCGACAAATGATAACTACGGATGGAAGATATATATGTATTTGTGGGGATCGGATTTCACACATTAAGATACACTTGTACCATAAATCAATGTACCAGCCACTTGATTGGAGATGCGAAAATATGATAGAAACTGTAAACCTTTAATTCCTTCTTTACGACATTGTCTTTTTTGATGTGATCAGATTCAAACCTTATAACTTATTTCACCTCATGTGTTTGAAACACTTATGATTAGTTTATTTTTGTTTCAATTTTCTTGACACTACCTTCGTCGGCCTGTAAGCCAAATTCGTCGGCTATGACTTTAGCCGACGAAATAAAAGTGGTCGTCGGTTATAGTGTCACACTTAACCAACGACATATTTTTCAATTAGAGGTTTGGAAGCATATAGACCGCTTGAATTTTAAAGCTGGGGCTGGGTTTGAGAGAACTTATAAGCACCAAAGGTTTTGGTGTTTGGTAAGTCCAAAAATAAGCTACTTCTTAAAAAAGTATAAAGTGTTTTGAGGGAAAAATGAGAAGCTGCAAACACTCACATTCTGCTTATAAGCTAAAAGTCAGCTTATATCTTATAAGCCCAGCTGCACCAAACCCAGCCTAAGTAGATGAGTTTGAGTAGGAAAACAAAACAATTAAGGATATGATTCCTTAAACAAAACAACTTCGATATCCTCATGATTCCTTAATTGTAGCACCTAACTAATATTTAGCCCGAGGAACTACAAGTGCGGGCCACCTAACTCTTTATTGGGCTTCGTAAGATGCCCACCTCAGGTCCAAGACTATTCCTGTATGTAGGCCTTGGAAAGGATGGGATGTCACTCTTCCTGATATCTGAGAAAAGAGCGCACTCGCATGCCAATTCTATTCTGTTGTGGCTGATTAGAGATATTTTGTGCGGGTTTGAAGAGCAAAATTGAAGTTTTCTATGAAGTTAAAGACTTCATATGTGCGCCTTTTCTAAATAAATTAGTTTCGTTTATAGATTAGCACACTTTGCTAGTCTAGAAAACTAGAAATTTGACTATACAGTGTGATTTCAATTTTTATCCATGATGTTATCTATGAAGATAAATGCAATGCTAGTATGACTCAAGGTAGAGGTTATATGTCCCCTCGACGTCAAAGAATATTAGATGTGGGCAATGTATAGACAAATAAGAATTACAAACTTACCTATATCTGAGCTTAGGTAAACGCTGATGATGGTTAATACATCGATCATATATACAATTACAAATACACACCCTGCGGTCTCTTATACTATAGAGGGCCACTGGTTAATTCTTGTGCCACAGGTCATTCTGAACACAAACACGTACAATATCGCAATAAATATTAGTACAGAGAAGATGATCGAGCAGAAATTTACTGCAGAAGTAATTCTAGCAGCTCCGTTTACTAGTGTATCGGTCGCCAGCTTCTCTGGGGGTGATGGACGGAATGCAACTGGAGCTCCTGGCCAGACCACCATTGTTCTTCTGAACACCACTCTTGTAACTCATAGATTTAGACCTGCTGGTACTAGAACTATTCTTTCTTAAAATATCTTTGATGGCCTCAGCTTGGTACAGAACAGGGTTTGCCCTCTCAAGCCTATTGAACTTGACACAAGCACTCATGTGCTCATTCACAGCCTCTTCCTTCTTCCCTCCATTCTTGTCCATCTCTCCATTCACGGCCTCAGAGCACAGCCCACAAATCAGCTTCCCTGAAAACTGGTCTCGGACGCGGTTTATGTACTCGGCCGTGCACTCCTCGGACATGCCGCAGCACTCGCATTTAGCCTCTTCCACTTCCGATATCGGCGGCAGCGGCGGCTCCTCCGCGTCGTCATGAATTTCAACTGCTGCTAACTCTTTGCTCAGAACTTGGATCGAAATGTCGGATTTGGTTCTTTGGATAGAACTACTTGCTCTTAATAGTGTCGGTGGCTTGCTGTTGGAGTAGGAACCCAGGTGGATTTCTCTGGTTGGGGCCATTAGCCCTAAGCTAGCTAGGGTTCGAGATCATTGAAGGTTTGGGAATTTGAGTTTGAAAAACCAAGGACTTGGAGGCTAATTTATATTGCTCTCCAAGAACGTTGAGATCAAATGTTTGTGGACTATGATCGAACATGTAAGCTGCAGCAATTAATATATGGGTGTGACCGTGTGACTCAATTACACAGGGAGCAAGACATAACTGATTCCTGAAGAAGCAAGATATTTCATGCATGAGTCTTTCATTGCTAACGGCTTTGTTCCCCTTTCTGGTTTCACTTTCGAATTCCCTCATATCCATGTCAATTCCGCACACAATAATTTAAAGGTGGTTTTGCAGCCTGGTTTGCTTGAAACAGTATGGTTTTACTGTACTGAAAATGGTTGTAAACTCTTTTCTGTTTGGGGTGGTGAGATGTCTTAATAATCATCTTATACATGCACAGTTTTTTTGGTAATGATAATTTTATTAAGAGAGCAAACCAAATAAATAGAGATACCAGAAGAGAAACAAACAGAGCAGAAAACTTAACACATAAAACAAAGCAACCTAGCTAGGGAAGAGGAGAAGCAGCATCATCGAAGATGAGAATCCGCAAGAGGGAGGATGGGGGATTGGAGATCCAATCATCAGAGCACACCCTGTGCAAAGACAACGAGGCCACATGATCAGCAGCCGAGTTATAGCCTTTCGGCTGGTCCAAGACCAGTTAACACGTTTGAAATTGGAGGTCATTCTTCTAAGAGGAAATTAGAGAAAACTCTAAAAAATGGAGTCTCTTTTAAGATAAATTCATTAACATATTTCATTTTAATTTACACCAAATTCAAATTATTTAACATGTCTTATAGGTTTTATTTTTAAAACTAAATTTTGTCACCATTTTTCTCCTAACAATTTTGCTATTCTGATTTAAATTATGTTTTCTATATTTTAATTTGTGTTTATGGTGTATGTATTAACCCTGTATTTTGTTTATAACCTTTAAGTTAGGTTACAAATAGAGGAATTGAGTTTTGGGTTTTAGGTATAGGGTTTTAGGTTAGGGGTTAGGGGTTAGGGTATAGGTTTTAAGGTTTAGGGTTAGGGTTTAGGGTTTAGGGTTTATTGTTTATATATTCATGGAATACCAGTTCATTAACGTCTAGAGGTAATGACGACTTCTGTAAATCTAAAAAAAATAGGTTTTATTTTTTATCCTAAATAATAGATTTATTTTGTTTAAACAAATTTAATTAATAAATTTAGGTGTATTTTAAAACAATCTTAAAGATGGGTGTAATTTAAAATAGGTTTAATAAATTAAATATAACATCAAATACCCCTTCTTCTAATTCTTATGACCAGAGTTGAAGCAGACCAGTCTACAAGTGAAAAGGGGTTTAAAAAAGTTGAAATCAGGGAAAGATAATGTGATTCTAGCGAAAAGGATCTCAGAGACATCAAAGTGATCAAAGAATCTTGGCATCTGTTTAGCTTATACATGCACAGTTAGACATCAAAGTGATCAAATGGTAATCTGAAATGGTAATCTAATTCAGGTATTGGATCTAATTGTTCTTTGTACTATATCAAAGTTTGAAATGGTAATTTGAATCATCAAAATTCGTTGTGATTTATTAGGTGCAAAGAACAATTAGATCGAATACCTGCATTAGATTGTCATACATGGAGACTATAGTAAACCATAGAACAAGAAAGCCAAATCATCAAACTTGTGGTTGTCGAATATTCTGTAAATATTTACTTTCCTTGTAGGTGTATGTAATATTATTCTTATTAGTATTATGATTGTATCTCTATATATACCCTCTTATTTGGAGGAGAATAATACATTGAAGTATTCCAAACCATATCAAATTATTCTTTTCTACGTGACATCAGAGCCACAAACTCGAATTTCGTATTCATATTCCGATGCGTACTGTAATCATACAAAATTTCAAATCTCAAATTTTAGATCCCGAATTGCAAATCTCAAATTTCAAATCTCGAATTTCAAATCCCGAATTTCAAATCCCGAATTTCAAATTTCTAATTTCAAATCTCTAATCTCAACTAATTGAATTTATTTTTCATGGCATATCAAATCAACAACCACATCATTATTCCACCATATCACAAACCAAATTTATATGCAAACTCAAAATACTCGATCTATAAATATTTCGGTCATATCAAGAAACGGTGTTATGAAACAATTAGGTACCCAAATTGGTGGGATTTCACTAAGACACCTAAAAGAATCAAGCAAAAGTTGTCATAGTCACTACAGAGGAAGAACAATCGTCCAATGCTTCCAATGTCACACAATCAGGTATGAACGGTAAGGTATCTATAAATAGTTCCTAGATTATTGATAGCGGAGCAAGTGATCACATGACTAATGATTATACCATCTTGTAAAAATTACAATCTTCCTCTCAAAATAGTCTACCGCCGATGGTACTCCAACTCCGGTTACTATAGAAGATTTTGTTGTCCTATCAGATACGTTAACTTTTGATTTTTTATTAGTTGTCTCTTCATTGTCATACAATCTCCTATCAGTTAGCCAAATCATATAAGCATTATCATGCAAGTTTGGGACACATAAACTTCAATTATCTAAAGAAACTGCAACCACAATTATTTTTGGTGTCGACCATTCAAATTTTCGTTGTGACATATATGAACTAACCAAGAGCCATCATATTTCATATTCCTCAAGCCTGCATAGAAGTCATGTTGCATTCATGAAGATTCATTTGATGTTTGGGGGCATGCAAAAATTCCTACTCATAGTGGCTATCGATATTTTGTAACGTTTATTGATGATTGTACTCGTATGACTTGGGTGTCTCTACTGATGAACAAGAGCGACGTCTATTCTCGGTTCATAGAATTTCACAAGATGGTGTCTACATAATGTCACAATATCAACAGGCTATTCGATTCTTCCAATCTGACAATGGTGGAGAGTATGTTAATGGTCGTATGCAAGAGTTTATGCAGTCCCATGAAATTCGACAACAAACTTCAAATTCTTACACTCCTCAGCAAAATGGATTAGCAGAACAAAAAAACGACAATTTCTTGAAGTTGTTCGTGCTTCTTTATTTGGCATGAATGTACCTCTTGAATATTAAGGAGAAGCTATGTGGTTTGCTGCATATCTCATTAATCGTACTCATTCTCGGGTAATTGAATTTTAAAACCATTTGCAGCAGCTTCAACATCTTCTTTATGTTATGTCATTACCTAATTTGTAGCCTCGAGTATTCGGATGCGTAGCTTACATTCATATTCCAAAAAAACAACAACAAAGTAAACTTGATCCTCGTGCAATACGGTGTATCTTTATTGGGTATGCCGATTTTCAAAAGGTTGCAGATGTTATGATCGTCTCACCTACACCATTCATGTATCCCTTGACGTTTCTTTTAACGAATTTGAGCCTTATTACTCAGGGAGAGTATCGAGTTATTTCTTTCAGGGGAAGAGAGGTTGTGAAGGGAACTGTCGAAATAATTTATTTGAACTCGAAGAATTAGAAGCTTTGGAAATATGATTTGGAGTTGGAATTCATAATAACAGTCATATTGGAACAGAAGTGTCAAATAGACATGAAAACATTGACGCAAGCGCAAGGAATTCTGACGATGCAATGCGTTTCAGAACAAGAGAGACTGAAGTTGAGACCCGTCGAGCCAATACATGCTAGAGAAGAGCCGCCAAGACGAGTCACCAATTCTGCTAACGTGCCTGCTTTCACAAATTCTGTCCATATAGACCAGAGTTACCAGACAACAGTACTTCATGACTCGCAAGTCAGGCCCACAGAGTTGATATCTTCAGCTGATAGTAATTCAAATACTTATTCGTCAAATCCGTTCTCTTTCTTCACACAATCAACCGAAGAATCCGCCGCAAATGTCCCTCTTCAGGTACCTTTAAATTCAAACCAATTTTATGGGGTAGATAATATTGAACTTAGGAAATCACAAAGAGTTACCAAGGGTTTTCCAAAGAAATAATATGAACCAGATATCAAAGCCAAAGCCAAGTATCCTATAGCAAATTACATGTCTAACCATAGGTTGGCTGGTTATTCAATTATCCAGTGTTTCTATTCCTAGTACCGTACAAGATGCAATGAGAGATCCGAAGTTGACTCAAGCAATGAATAAAGAACTGGAGGTCTTGCAAAAGAACTCGACATGATATGTTGTTCATAAACCTGATAAAAAGAAGATCGTTGGGTATTTACTGTAAAACTCAAAGCCGATGGGAGCATTGATAGATATAAAAACAGATTAGTTGTCAAAGGATACACTCAACACTATATGATTGATTATGAAGAAACGTTTGCAACCATAGCAAAGATCAACACTGTTCGAATTTTGATTTCACTTGCAGCAAATAAATATTGGCCTCTATGACAGTTTGATGTGAAGAATGCTTTCCTCAATGGAAACTTGGAGGAAGAGGTATATATGGACATACCGCCAGGAGTCAAATGTAGACCTTGCGATGTCAGTAAGGTTTGTAAGTTGAAGAAGTCCTTGTACGGACTAAAACAATCTCCTAGAGCGTGGTTTGAGAGATTCTCCAAATTAATGAAGACGTTTGGTTACAGACAAAACAACTCGGATCACACTTTTTTCATCAAGATTAATCAGGGTAAGATCACGCTCTGATTATGTATGTTGATGATATGATTGTTACAGGAGATGAACCAAAGCAGATTGAGGCTTTACAAAAGTATCTCTCGAAGGAATTTGAGATGAAGGACCTTGGACAGCTGAAGTATTTTCTTGGAATTGAAGTTGCAAGATCAAAGAAGAAGATTTGTTTATCTCAACGAAAATATGTACTTAACTTGTTAGCTGAGACTAAACTGCTTGACTGCAAGCCTACTGAGACACCGATTGAGATGAATCACAACCTCGTCATCAATCCAGATCAAGTCCCGACTGATAAAAGGAGGTACCAACGTCTAGTAGGGATTCTTATTTATCGTTTTCATACTAGACCTGATATTGCTTATGTTGTGAGTATTGTTAGTCAATTTATGCATTGTCCAAGTGAAGAGCATATGGATGCATTGTATGGTATTTTCAAGTACTTAAATATGACACCAGGTAAAAGATTATTATTTGAGAATAAAGGAGAATTAGATGTTGTTGGATACACTGATGCAGATTGGGTTGGTGATATGATTGATAGACGGTCTACATCTGGGTATTTTATATTTGTTGGAGGAAATCTTGTAACTTGGCGAAGTAAGAAGTAGAAAGTTGTTGTCAGGTCAAGTGCTGAAGCAGAGTTTCGAGGTATGAGACATGAAATTTGTGAGATGCTATGGATTCGTAATTTGTTGAAAGAATTGGGTTTCAAACTCAAGAAATCTATGGACTTGCATTGTGATAGCAAGTCTGGTATTGAAATTGCTCATAATCTTGTTCAGCATGACCGGACAAAACATGTGGAGGTGGATCGACATTTCATTAAGGAAAACTTGGACAAGAAAATCATGTGGAGGTGTTTCCTTTTCATGTATACAGAAGACCAATTAGTAGATGCTCTTACGAAAGGAGTGTCAAGGAAAATATTTGACAATTCGGTTGGCAAATTGGACATGATAGATATTTATGCATCAACTTGAGGGATAGTGTAGAATATTTTGTAAATATTTACTTTCTTTGTATGTGTAGGTTTTATTATTCCTATTAGCATTATGATTGTATTTTTATATATACCTTTTTATTTGAAGGAGAATAATACATTAAAGTATTCCAAATCATATCAAATTATTCTTTTTAATGTGGTTTTGTTTCCAGACTACTGGGATCGGTATAACACTAGATTTAGGATGTTGGAAAATTGATTGTAATGTCGATGCGTAGCTACACCTAATATGCGTAGGGTTGTCCATGAAATAGATGGAGTTCTAAACTTCTTTTTCACGAGAAAGATCAAAAATATAACCAATTGCATGTGGAAAAGCAATGAGAGTAAAGATGAAAAGAATGGTGATAAAGATGATACATGTAGTCACAGGTATCTTGGAGACAAAGAATACAGTTATATGTCAATCAAATATAATGTCTGTTTCATCGGCCGTAGAGTAAGACATTACAAACGAGGATATGATCGGAGATCTAAACTTTTTAAGAATTGACCTTCCCAGACTTTGATGAAGATTAACAACACCCTTTTGAAAAGCTCTTGTTTCATTTGTTTGTTGAGTTGTTCCGTTTTGCTCGACTGCCTCGACATATATAATTAACGTAGTTGAAGAGTCTTGCCATCAGTCTCTTTTTTGAATTGACAACAGCACCTTAATTTGTTTAGCAAGTCATCTCAACTACGTCAGTAAGTAACTCATGTACACGGATCCTATATACACACCTGGTCAGTATTCAAACAGATGTCCAGGAGATCAAGTATCTTTAAGTCATATTAAACATGAATCCAAAGGCCGCTCAAATCTGTTAGCAGAACTTAAGAGAGTTGCCACTCAAACTCTTCACACATAGTTTGATACTTCGAAATTTGACCAACTTTACCGCACCACGTCGTTCTTGACCATTTCTCTATATATAAAGCTGCGGCCGTGTTATCACTGTTCGCGTGAATAGTGACGTGACTATTCTATCCTTAAAATATGTTCATCTTTTACACGTGTCATTCTAATTTATATTGATTGATTTGCCCTTACCCGTATCACCTCTTCAGCAATAGAAAGGAACGCAAGAATTTAAAAAAAAATTTAGTTTATCTATTTGAAATTTAAGGCTGACATCATTTCACCTTTTATATTTTTAATTTTAAAAGTTTACCCTTTAAGATTTTCAATTTTCATCAATCATGCCTAATTGTTGAAAATTTGATCAATTTAGACTTTAAATGCTAATATGTAGTATTAGAAAAAAAGTTCTAAAAGAATATTTTTGTTCTTAGATGATTATATTTTCCCTTAAAATGAGTTATAAAGTTTTAATTAACGTATACATTACACAAAATTTCAACAATTTAGCATGATTGATGAAAATTGAAAACTTCAAGAGCAAACTTTTAAAATTAAGAGTATGGAAGGGGTGAAATGATGTTTGCCTCAAATCTCATGTGGCTAAACTGAAATTAATCTTTAAAAAAATACATTGATGCATCGCTAAAATTTCCAATTAGAGAAGAAAGAGTCAGTCTTCAGAGTGCTTGCGAGCAAAGACGCATACAAATACAATGGAATGGGTATGCATACGAATATGTCAGCTAAAATTCTCATATTTTTACTCAATTGGGTTCATCATGGCAATTCAGATGGATTGCTTATATCATTTCTTTGATGTTTCATCATCGATTTCGTAGATGTAGGTCTAAATATTATGGGTTGGTATTTTATGGTGTGTTAATTTGCTAATGCTATTTACTGTGTTAGTCCTCTTTCTTCAATCAAAATTTTGTTTTTTGCTGCTAAGACTTGAAATTGTTGTGAATGCTTTCATGGGTTTGTGTTATTGACGTGAATGCTTTTAATGAGCAAAGTGCGTTGGTTCACCATTAGTCTTATAATCAAGTTTGTTAATGTCCAGCAAAGAATCGGAGATATGCAAAGAATTTTATTCGACAGAAATGCGTTTACTTAGAAATGAAAATGAGAAAATGACATTGTATTTTCGAGAATCGAAAATTTATATGATAGTTTAGTCTGAAAACAATTTCTAACAACGAAAACGCCAAGAATCCGTCTGATACTACCGTTCAAAAATGCATATACAAATTATTCAGATCTTTTACATATATAGAGATCAAGTTTGATATATATTATTAACCCCATTTCATAATATAAAAATCTTCATATTATAGTTTAAACAAATACAAAGGAATAAACGACAGGAGAAAAATTCGTACACAAGATTTCAAGAATCAAGTCTCACTAGATATTGAATGAATATCATCTACTATACATACATGAGAGCAATATGATCCTACTTAAGGGCGGATCTCTTTGAGGACAGGAGGGGGCTACGGCCCCTACAACAGTTTTAGAAAATACTTAAATATTATTGATAACTTATATTTTTTTCAATGAACGAGAAGTTATTTAGACAAAAAATCATGATTATGACCAATTCAAATTGAAATTCTTACCTTACATATTTCTTGGAAATGAAAAGTTGTAATAATTACACTGATTTATTACATTAATATATCTTATGAAAACTCTAATGGTTTCAAAAATGAAGAAAAGATATAAATTTACTTTTTTAAAACATATTCAATAGTTACAGCTCTTTTTATTGTGGAAAATAAAAATAAATAAAAAAATTAAAATTTATTATTTATCTTTGGCCCCCTAAAAATCAAGCTTGAGATTCTGCCACTAATCATATTGCGCGATAAACTTCCTTATACCCTAAAGCAATTGTATATATTAAAAAGAACAAACGAAAGCATACAAAATTAGCATAAAAAGAATTTTGATTGAAGTTGCTAGTGATGGAAAAGGAGATCAATGAGAGAAAAAATTGACTATATCTAAGAGAGAGACGTGACATGAGGAGATGAAAGAGAGTATGTAGTATTTTTTATATTGAGTCTCAGTTCCAGAAAAACATTTTCTCGTATTTTCTAAAAAATGAAAAGAAAAATGAAAAAACGTCAAATTGACGTTTTTCCATTTTAGGTGTAAAATTAAAAACTATTTTCAAAAATCATTTTCTGCATTTTTGAAAATATACTAATGAACAAGTTTTCAAATAATTTTCATTTTACAAAATATAAAAGAGGTATTGAAAACGTTACATACACTGTTCTAAAAGGTGTCGCCTTGCCCCGCCTAGGCGCTACCTAGGTTGTAGGCGGAGGTCTACCGCCTGAATTTTCTCCTAGGCGGCTGGCGGCCTAGGCGGTTAAGACGCCGCCAAGGCGAAGTAGGCGACTCTAAGGCGGTGTTGGACTAGGCACTACTAGGTGAGCCAGTGCTTCCGAGAAAAAAAAATAATAAAATGACATCAAAGGACGTTGTTGTAGACAAGGTCTTCAGGTATGTCCGGTAGTTTAGCAATAAGGACTATTTGAGATTTGGGTTTGAGGTCAAGGTTTTGCAAGAGGTTTGGGAAGTTCGAATTCCATGAATAACGATTTTGGAATTTCTCCTCTATGTGATGCACAATTGAAGAAGAAGAAGAAGAGATCATAGAGAGGTACAAGTTGGTTTGTATTTTCTCTTTTTCTGGAAACGGAGGCTTCAGTCAAATAGCGAATGAGATAGATGATGTTGCAAGTTACAAGTTGCAAGATACGTGGACGAGAGTTGGTTTAATGAAATACCAATACTTATCTAATCTCAACCTTTTAATACTAATACTTATCTAATAAAATAAAAAATATTATTAATAATTTTTTTGGTTGTGTATCTCTATTAATTATCCCTATTTTATTAGTTTTAATTATTATATTTATTAATTATATGTAAAAAAAATAAATCGTCTAATCCTCATCTAGTCCCCACCTAGCCTGTCAAGGCGTTAGGCTATGGGTTTCTACATGTCTAGCGTCTAGCGCCTTTAGACCATTGGTTTAAGAACACCACATAAGATTCAAGATTATTAGCTATCGTACTTACACATGCACAATAGCGTGGGCTGGAAGGCTAGTTATTATTAATTTTCATTGTGATGTGACATATTATTTGAATTAGAGGAAGTATTTGCCCAACAAGAAAAACTTAGAGCAAAGTCATTGGGCCTCACATGTGGGCCGGCCAATAACATAACCCATTTTGGAAAGAAAACTAATCAAGTCATTTCCTAGTTCTAAAATTCAAGCATAGCAGAGTATCTTCAATATACGGCTGTGTATGTATACGACGTATTTGAATAGTTGAGATTAGAGGATATAATATTAATATATAGGTGATCAAACATATAAATTGTTATGAATGTCTAAGATTGTATCGTGTACATACACGGCCGTAGATACAAGAATTTCCCTATCTCTTGTATTACAATGATGTGGGCATAGATTTCAAATGAAGGCAAATTATTCAAAAGACGATGGCACTACGTCTTTGCATTCCCTTTTCGAGCTTGACTTCCAAACTTTTCCAACCTAAAATATATCTTTGATGCCGTTTGAGAACAAGGAACCAATACCACACTGAAAAATGTTATGCCTTGACCAATAATAACACAAAGATGATTTGTTTAACATTGCGTACCAAGTACTTCCTATTCCATTCAAAGACTTGGAGCTACTGCTTGTTGTTTTATACTTGCCCTTCCCGTTCCTCTTCTCTCTAGTTTAGCACATTGAACATGTCGCTACTGAAAATTGCATGCACCAAACAAGCCTATCATCTTGTTCTCACCAAATATGAAACATCATTTTTCTAGTTTGTTGATTTTGGCTCTACTTGACCTTGACACTGATTTGTACCCATAGCCCAATAAAAACTCAATCTCAAAAAGCAGGAACTTTAATATAAAGCTTACTTGGAAAAAAATATTTAAGCTCTTACAACACGCACGTGTCGATGTAGACATGTAGACAATATCTTTAAGATTGCAACGTAAATGCTTTTCAATCCTTGACGTATGATTACATCACAATATCAGCGTTGAAGTTTCGTAACTTCTTTCAACGTGAGCAACCTCAAAGATAGAAACATGTGATTAGTGATTCATTCTATGTGGCAAACAAAAATGTTGTTCACAAAATCTCATGTAGTAGCATCATGTATAATTGAAGCATACTGTTTGGCATATATATGCATGGCACCGATTGACAATTTTATAAGCAGATACACACAAATGCTAGGCTAGTTGTGGAGAAGTTTGAATCACAAATATATGCATTGAATATATCACATGTATATATCATGAAATAATTAAAAGAAAAGGCATACATTGCTTAGCTTTGTTAACTTGTGGGGATCTCCGGTATGCGAGAACACTGAATTCTTGTTTCCCAGCAATTAGCTTGATGGCTCATCTCTTCCTTAATTCACAAACATACATTGTTTTCATGCTCAAATTCATGCGTGTTCGGTGATTGTTCGCGTAATTTCATTGTAAATTGTCACGCGGGGAGACCATGAAACACATAAAAATCATATGATTAGTTAAACTTGCCATAAACAGTACCAAAAAATTGAAAAACATCAATCATATGAAGTATTCAAGGAGAAACTAGGAATACAACCCGTTTTTCTCAAGGAAAAGAGATTCTTATACGCGCTGCAGTGATTGTGAGGGCCGGTTCACTAACTTTTACTTTGGTTTTGGAGGTGTCCTTTTGACTGAACAATCTTAACATCCATACGCATATCCTCTCCAAATTTTAAGTAAATCGGAGCTCATAAAGTTACCAAACCGGTTGCTTAAATAGTTATTCTGGTCTATGTAATTCAGGGGACGGTTCGGTGTGTTTTCGGTCGGTTCTTAGAGTGAGGCCGGCCGCGTTGGAATCGTTACATCAATATCTTCAAGTTCTTTGTTGGTGATGAAAATCAACTCGGATTTTATTCTATCGATATTGGCTTGGGAAAGCTGGGGCAGATTTTAGAGTTTCTTGGGTACGCAGGTGCGCGGCGGTGCCCAAGGGGGTGCGCAGGAGGTGCGCTGCGGTGCCCAGGTGGTGCGCAGCAGTGGTGCGCGGCAGTGCACAGTGGTGAGCAGGGGGTGCGCAGGAGGTTCGTTGCGGTGCCTAGGTAGTGCGTGGGGGTGCGCGCGGCAGTGCACAGTGGTGCGTAGGAGATGCGTTGTGGTGCCTAGGGGGGTGCGCAGGAGGTGCGCTGCAATGCTCAGGTGGTGCGCGGCAGTGGTGTGTGGCAGCGCACAGGCCGAATTTTTTTTTTAGAGTTTACTCAGGGTTAGAGCGAGTGTTTGATAACGTGTAACAGTAGAAATAAACTGAATGAGATAATTGAGGAGAATATCAATGTTATTTCATTCATAGAATAAGCCTCTATATATAGAGGATACAATACATAAGGAAATTACATGTATTCCTATTACAACATTTATATCGAATCCTATTATGAATATACTTTGACTAAGACACATACTAAAAACCTATTTTCCTTCAACACTTCCTTGTTTTTCACAAATAAAACATAAAATGTGCAACATATTTTTCTTATATATAGAGGATCTTTCGATTTTTTATTTGACTTTCATAATGTATTCATCAAACTGCTGATGAACGCATGTTGGATGACTTTTTTATTTCAATTACGAGATCATTAACGATCAAAATATGAAAATAAAATACTATACAAGAGAAAAAAACAATAAAATAGATGAGCAGACATAGATGACACTTGTCCAAAACTCAGTGACGATAATCCAGAGGCTGGAGTTTGTACTTCCATGAATGCTTACGTGGCACACACGACCTTCATTATTTAATATCATCAATGATCAGCTTAAGGACTGTGGCTCGTCCAGCCAACTCAGTTTTCGGCTTGCCCCTTCAAAAATTATCTCTGATTTACCATTTTTTATTCGTTGGATTAACAAGGAAAAATATTGTCGCATTTCTATCAGATAAATTTGTTCCTTTTTTTAAGAAGAAAATGATTCTGTACCTTAACTATTCCGATTCATTAAAACATATATTAGTTAACTTTTTCATATTTTTTTAGATTTTAATGCTCAATCAATTTTTTTCTCTCTATTCAATTATCGTGATCATTTGTTATAAAATAATATATGACGGAAAGATACACCTAACAGGAAAAAAAATTGACCGAACACTTAACATAAAAAAGCATATATGACGGTTAGGTAACAATTTGGTAAATTTATAAAAGTTAAGGTAGCAAAATAACAGAAAAAAGATAAGGTAGCAAATTGACAATATAATGAAAGTTATAGTAGCAAATTGGCTAAAAAGCTTTCGTTACAAAATAGTATAATAAATTTTGACAAAAAAAAGAAAGAACATAGATATAGCAAGTGAGTGAAAGTGAGATCTCAATTTTGAACGATAAATAAATTCTATCAATATATTGCAGTAATTGTGATTTTTTTAAATAAAGGGCTGGTGCAGTTATCCTCAAGTTTTCATTAATGAAACTGTCGAATACAAAAAGGTATATAAAGCCTAAGTCACTGATTACAATAAGCATATAAAAATCCTGAAATAATATCAAGAATTTCTACAACTACAAAGTACATGTATTCTAACAAACCAACTAGCAAAGAGTACATCTCTAATGACGACTCTATTTGTTTTGTCATAACGGTGACAGAATGAAAAGATTAGTAGACATGTAACACGATTACATATCCTAATATATAATAAAATAGTTTTTCTACTATGTTGACACCAGAATTTAAACCCAACGACACATAGTTTCATCCTACCACTAGGAGGGTACGACCATTTGACCAAACAAACACAGCTCCTACCTAAAGCAGATAAGGCACATGAGGTGCATACATCGGGACGAAACCCATAGTTTCGTACCATGCCAAAAGGTAGGTTATCTTCGGCATATATAAAACCATAAATATTAGAAATATAAAAATTATAGCATAAAAAATACCATGGACTGGGCCAACACCAAGTTCAATCCAAAGCCCAATGTTGCAAGGATTCTTAGGCCAAACCCTATCCCAATCATTACCAGGCCCAGTCCAAACCCAAGACTGCCCGAGACAGATCGTCACCATATTGTCGGCATCATCGCCTTCCAGCCATCATCGACACCACCCTCACCACCACCGTTAACTTGACGCCCAGAGACCATAGATCGTCTCTAAGTTCCATAATGTCGACTGCGAACACGATAACACCTGACAACAACCATAAAACAGAGAACCCAGGCCATATCAAATAGATTTGATCTCGACACCGACCAATTTCTTGCCGTCGTCAAGTCGTCCACACCATGTGAACTCTGATCCAACAACTCTGCCTCGACCGGACCCTTCTTCTTTGGACAATAGGTTCTCTCGGGTCCGTCCGATGATGATGCCTGGAAGGCGCGTCGCCGGATAAGGCATTCTCTCACTCTACGGTATTTCTCTTACAGTGCGGCATACATAGTAATTGTGATCTTTAACGATAACCAAAAATACAAACTAAACTCTAACGTGTGAAATTTAACAAAGACAGAACATATGTGATGTGTAAAATTTGAATGAAAGAATTTTCATTGAAATGTGAGTTGGTTGGAGGGAACTTGGGTGCTTTTAAGTGGAAATCATTTAAAGTAAAGATAGATTACATCGTCGTATTTGAAAATGAAGAATCCAGTTTTTTAAATATTAATAATTCACACACATTATATATGTTCATGGGGTATGAACTCTTGACTTTAAAATTATTAGTTACATACCTTAACTAACCAAACCACGACTCTACTGATTAATTTGATCGTACACATAGTTGTGCAGCATGTATATTATTATCTTTATGGTCTTTATGGCCGAAGCTCCTGACTAAGCTTACTGACATGACACGTCCCCGTAAACATCCCTGAACACTGTCAGTTGTGATTCCGTTGTGGCTGATTATGAAATTATATAAAAATAAAAATATAAAAAAGAGCATAAAATTATATAAAAAAATGAAAGCCAAGCCTGTTCAAAAAAATTAAAGCCAAGCAGTTTAGTGCCTCTCTGTTCATCCTTTATATCGCCTAACGGCCACACCAGAAAAACATAATTATGACGTGTAGGATCATGTTACCCTGGAGCCGCAATCACCTACTCCCTCTCCGAAATTCCCTCCAAACTCTCACCCATCTTCACTCCAACTTCCAATCCTCCAATCACACCTCACCACGTCACCAAACCCTCCTTCCCGCTCTCTCCACGTCGGATCCACCCAGTAAACGGCCCAGATTGACCGCTGCGATGGCGGAGCAGGATACCCCACACGCTATAAAACCCGCGCTGGGATAATTTCCTCTTCCTCTTCCCCTTCCCCTTTTTTCTCGCTGATCTCACTTTCCGTTTCGCTTCTAGATTCTCCGAAAAGCCATTCCGGCCGTCACGCCGCCTCCCCTCTATCTCCTGCCATGTCGACGGCGGAGATGGAGCAGCTCACCTCGGGGGCCAGCAACCGCATCAAGGCTCTACGGGCCTCTCTCTTGTTGGTCTACACCGTCTTCCTCTCGCTCCTCCTCTTCGTCCTTCCCCGCCGCCGCTGCCTCTCGGAGTCGCTCTCCGATTCGGCCGCCAAGAAGCGCAAATCGGCGTGGCGGAGAGAGGAGGAGGACACGTTCAGACGGCGGGCTTTGGCCGAAGGGCTTCACACCGGTGGTGACGCCGACGGAGACTTCCGGTTCCGTCGCGACACCTTCTTGTTCTACGGTGTGAGGCAGAGCGCTTTGTTCTGCCGCTCTTGGTTTCCGGTCTCCGGTAATCCAAGGTGAAACTCTTCTCTTCCGATTTTACATTATCAATTTTGTGGATTACATTTGTAATTAAACGGAATAATCCGCTCTATTTGTTAATTTAGGGTTTCATGATCGTTGATTAGGAAATTTTCGGAGTTTTCAGTTTCTTTGATTTTGTGTAGTGTTGTGAGAACTGAGGAGTTTTGTGTTGTAATTGCAGGGGTATTTTGATCATCATACATGGGTTGAATGAACACAGCGGAAGATATGCTGATTTCGCTAGGCAACTAACCTCGTGTAACTTTGGGGTTTATGCAATGGACTGGATAGGTAGCTATTTTTGTTCAAGATATTGTTGATTTTAGCTCTTTTTAATTTGTAGTTCAAAATGAGAATTATTGTTCTGGCAAAGAGTATTTAAGTGTGTTAACTGTTATGTGGGTTGAGTAAAGTTGAGAACTTGATGAAGTGATTGCGTAATGGATCCTCTTTGGATGTTATTGATTTTCAGGCTCTTTATTTGTAGTGTTTCTGTATGAACATCTATGGATTTGTAAGGCAATTAGGCGAGGAACCTTATGATAGAAAACGTTGACAACAGTATTGTACTCTCAATGTTATGTATTTATAGGATAGGATTGTGCGAGTTGTTGGAACTTAGAATTGCGTATGGTAATGCCTTGTTCCTTTGGTGTAGGTCATGGTGGTAGTGATGGATTGCATGGCTATGTTCCTTCACTTGACCATGTCGTTGCTGATACTGTAAGTTCAAGCTACGTTTCCAGTTTTTATACAATATACATATTTAACAAGCACTATACCATTATTCAACTACACATGTGATGAGCTTTAAGTTTGACAGTTTTGGGGTTTCTCTTTTAGGGGGATTTCTTGGAAAAGATTAGATTAGAGAACCCTGGAGTACCATGCTTCCTTTTTGGTCACTCAACTGGAGGAGCTGTGGTTTTGAAGGTAAGTCATTAAAAGTGTTATTATGTTTGGCGTAGTTAATCTGTGTTTCCAAAAATCTAAATTGGTGTATTTTTGTGTAGGCGTCAACCCATGCTAAAATTGAAGAAATGGTGGAAGGTATAATACTGACTTCACCTGCTTTGCGTGTTAAGCCAGCACATCCAATTGTTGGGGTAAGTTCGTTGCTACCAACCAGATTACAATAACGTTATGTTAATGCTTCAACTTTTGGACAATTTTATTTTCCATATCCTTTGTGCTCTGTTGGTCCCTGAGCTTATTATGGGTATAAGCGTGTAATGTTAACTTGCTGATTCCATCTTTGAGTATTTGTTGAATTTGTTGTGGTTGCTTACATGTGAACGTTTTTTCTGATGTCTTGATCTAGGCTGTAGCTCCACTTATTTCTTTGGTCGCTCCCAAGTTCCAGTTTAAAGGTGCAAACAAAAGGGGAATTCCAGTATCAAGAGATCCTGCAGCATTGGTGGCCAAGTACTCTGATCCCCTGGTCTATACAGGGCCAATAAGGGTCAGAACAGGCTACGAGATATTGCGTATCTCTGCTCACTTGACGCGAAACTTTAAGTTTGTGACTGTACCCTTCTTTGTTCTTCATGGGACTGCTGATAGAGTGACGGATCCTCTTGCCTCCCAGGATCTGTATCAAGAGGCTGCGTCCGAGTTCAAAGACATGAAGCTGTATGATGGTTTCTTGCACGACCTCCTGTTTGAGCCTGAACGTGAAGAGATCGCGCAGGATATAATTGATTGGATGGAGAAGCGATTAGGTGCTGTCCCTTTAGATGTTACCATCTTTGCATAAATTATTTGCCCCACCCCATTCTGTCCCTAAACCCATAAGAACTGGGCAGTTTTGAAGCAGTTAGGCCATATACATGCATGTCATTTTAGATGGGAAAAAGCTGTTTAAAATTGCAGTTAGGCCATATATATGCATGTCATTTTAGATGTGAAAAGTTGTTTAAAATTTCGTGTGGTATTGTAATCAGCATCGAAACTTTTATTTAATAGATTGAAATGTTCATAGGCTATAGAATGCAATCGGCAAAATGTTGGAGCCCTGTCGATGTAAATATGATGATAGGTGTGTGTTTAGGAAAGCGGTTGCTCTTGAACAAAGAAAAATGATTCAAATAGTATCTCACATTTTAAATAAACAAATTTTGGTCTATCAATTTTAGAAAACTTTAAAACGGTATCTTACATTTTTACATTGACTAAAATTTAGTATCTAGAGAAGCAATTTTTGATAAAAAAGGACTAATTTACCTTTTTTAAATTCTTTCTCAAATAATAATAATAATAAAAAAGGCCAATATTTTCTTTCTTCCTATAGCCCTTTTTTCCCTGTTTATTCATTCTCCTCATTTTCATTTTCAGTAAAATATTGTACTCTTTCATTCACTTTATTTTGAACGGCATTCCAAAGAAAGATTTTTTTTTTCTTTCAAAGTTTGTATAACCTTTCAGTGGCAGACCTAGATAGGGACTAGTGAGGGCTTCTGCCCTCAGTGAATATTATATTCTTTCTTTTCTCTAGCAAATACATCTTAAAGTTACCTAAATTCTCTAAAATTTTAATGTTTCCATCCCCATTTTCGAACTGTTTTGAGCTCCTATGAACATTTCGCTCAGGGCCGGCCCTGAGATATTCATAGGCTCTAGAAAAACCCAAACGCACCTCCAATCTTCTATGCAAAAACAAAAAACCAATTCCATAAGCGAAATTTCATATCTAATTCCATATATCTCAGATTCCAAAAAGAAACAAATGAGGGAAAAAATAAAATTAAAAAGTTTCAATGGCAATACCGAAGAAGAATTTGAATTTGTGAGCCTATGAAATTCAAAGTAATCTTCAACCCAGTCTTGAAAAAAAAACTAAATTATGAGAGAGAAGATGGGAAATTGAGAGATCGAGAGTGCAAAATTGAGAGGGGACGAAGAACTTCGAAGAATTGCAGCAATTTATAGGGAGAGCAGACAAATAAATTTTGGTTCCGGAGAACATCAATCACCAATCGAGTTCTTTGCTCCAACGGGTCTTCTCCATAATTGATCCAAAGAGTATAAAAATTGAGATTTGGGAGAAGATTAAGAATTTGAGAGAGAAGAGAAGCACGGGAAGGAAAAGAGGAAGATGCAGATAGAACGACCGAAACACAACCTAATTTTTTTAAATATATATAAACAAAACATAAAAAAAATTACGGGCCTCTTTCGCCTTAGGCCTGGTGCGAGCGCATGGCCTGCACTGGGCTAGGGTCGGGCCTGGCTGCGCATACGTTCTTTCGTCTCCAAAACATCAAATAATCTTTCGAACCCCTCAATTCAAGATTATAGTAGAATCTTAAGTAGACGTAATCTTGTCCATATAACTCTTGTGTTGTTATTATTTTTATATTCTGTTAGTATAAAATAAACCTCAAGAACAGCCGGTAATTGATAAATTGTAACATGATAACTTTGGTACCACAGTAAACTGGCTTCATGGCCTGGCTGTAATTGTACTGCCCATATGAAAATAGAGCTGACAGTTCACTTTGGTGAACCAATGAAGGGGTTATTATCACCATCTCAAAAGAAGTCGAAGGCATACTCGCCAAAAAAAGAAGTCGAAGGCATGAGATTCTTGGTTTCTTTATACACCATACGGCATTTTAGTTATTGACTAAATTTCAGTTTATAAATACACCATTTACACATTATTTTACACTTTTAAGACAAATATTAACAAATAAAGATAGATTGATGTCCACATGTCATCTGTCACTATCATTTTTACCAAATTACCCTTCTCTGCATATTATACTGTTACATGCACAACCAGAACAACTACTTTAACCGACGCAATTTTTTCGTCGGCTAAGTAAAAAATTTCGTTGGCTAAAGTCTTAGGCGACGAAACGTCGTTGGCTAAAGTCTTAGGCGACGACACGACGTCGGCTAAGAAGTCGTCTAAAAAGCCTTCGGCCAAGACTTTAGCCGACGAAATTACTGTATATCGTCGGCTAAAGTCATTTATTTAACCGACGAAGAAATTTTGCGTCGCTTAAAGTTTGGACTTTAGCCGACGAATTTTTGGACCTTAGCCGATGAAATTTTATTACATTTCGTCTGCTATATTAATTTATTTAATTTATTTTTTATTTAACTTTAGTCGACGAATTTTATTAAAATTTGTCGGCTATAGTTATTTATTTTATTTATTTAACTTTAGCTGACAAATTTTATTAAAATTCGTCGGCTATAGTTATTTATTTTATTTATTTAACTTTAGCCAACGAATTTTAATAAAATTCATCGGCTATAGTTATTTATTTTCTGTTTTATTTAACTTTAGCCGATGAATTTTATTAAAATTTGTCGACTATAGTTATTTATTTTTATTTCTTGCATTTTTTATTTATTTTTTTTCTTTTCGTTTTTCGACCGGTGGTAGAGAAGGAGAAGAGAAAGAGGAGGATCGGAGGAGAAGAAGAAGAAGAGAAGGAGGAGGATAGCTAGGCCGGCCGAGAAAGCTCAGGTTCGAAGGAGGCCAAGAAGCTAGGAGATGAGGAGGAGTAGAAGGAGGAAAAGAGGATGAGGAGTTGCTGCTGTCGGAGGAGGAAGAGAAGGATGAGGAGGAAGGGAGATGAAGAGGAGGAGGAGAAAAATATAGAAAAAATTCAAAATTTTTGGTGGAGATTTTGAAAATTTTGAAGTTTAACAGACGAAATACCCTAATTTTATCGGCTAAAGTTCAAAATTTTCAAAATCCCAGCCAAAATTTTTTAATTTTTAATTAACTTTAGTTGACGAATTTTAATAAATTTCGTCGGCTATAGTTATTTGTTTATTTAACTTTAGCCAACGAATTACCCTAATTTCATTGGTTATAGTTATTTATTTATTTATTTAAGTTTAGTCGACGAATTACCCTAATTTCGTAGACTAAAACCCTAAACCCTATATGTAGAAGCTTCAAACGAAAAAAAAGTCATGAAATATGATATGACCGGAATGGTGAAATACGTCTACGGTTCAAAAATCACGTAATTCCGATAAAGTTTCGGTACCGATAGTTGTGGTCAATGCAATTTTTTCATTTTTTCTCCCTAGAAGTAGCCCTATCTCCGGTCGTTATTTTTCATAACATTTTTATACCACTGGTTGTGTCTTATCGATTTGAAACTATTTTCAGTTGAATGTCAGGGCAAAATACTTAATTCAGACGATCAAATGACCATTTTCGTGCTTTAAGGGGTTTGACTTACGAGATTGACCGTAAGGATCAAGCCCTTAATGTTGTTGGATCAAGTTGAATTTTTTCTGATAGACATTTTTCGACATAATGATCATATCAGTTGGTCGGATTTTTGTTTCTTAAGTTTGATCATCAGAATCACAACATGCCTACTAATGTTGTATAACTTGTTTACTAAGTTTGAAGTAAATGTTTCATTTCAAAACAAACTCTACATAGAAACTTCAAACGCAAAAAAGTCGTGAAAAATAAAATATGACCGGAATGGTGAAATACGTCTACGATTGAAAAATTATGTAATTACGGTAAAGTCTCAGTGCCGATAGTTGCAATCAATACAATTTAGGAGTTTGACTTACTAGATTGACCGTCCAGATGAATACTTTAAATTTATCGGATCAAGTTGAATTTTTTTTCATAGACATATTTCAATATATTTATGATATCTGAATTTCGTATTTTTGTTTGTGAAATTTAATGACTGGAATCACAACATGCCTATTATTTATCTCTATGGAGAGCCCTATCATCGAGGGGTAAATGTCTCAAAATTTTTAGATGGACAATTACGTATCATCATGGTGAAAGTTTATTGTGTTGAAGGTTCGACCAAAATATCTCATGTAGATGCAAATATAGGCATTTTCATGTATTAAGTGGTTAGAAAAATTACATTTTGAAGCCTTAAACAAACTCAGATGGCCAAAAAGCCCATATGTCATAGCATTATGAATGTGTTTGACTCGTAAGGCTGTTCCGCTTCTAGATTGGTACCACAATAGTCAATCGGACACCGAAATATCTGTAGAGCAATTTTGTAACAAAAAGATACTTTAGCCGACGAAATACCCTAATTTTGTCGGCTAAACTTTTCAAATTTTGTCGGCTAAAGTTCACAGACTATAGCCAACGAAAAAAAATAGTTTAGCTGATATTTTTTTGTCATCAGCTAAAGTTGACTCTAGCTGACGAAAATATAACTTAGCTGACAAAATAATTTTTTGTCGGCTTGTTTTTTTTATTCGTAGGCTATGATGTTTATGCTGGTAGTGATATCTATCATTGGCTCATTGCTACTACCCATTTCGACATGTCAGTTGATGCTACTGCTGATGAACGTGAGTCGTTGCTACTACCTGACTTGAACGTCAGTCGCTGCTACTGCCTGAACGTCAGTCGTTGCTACTGCCTGAACGTTAGTCGCTACTACTACCTGACTTGGATGTCAATTGCTGCTACTGCCTATTTGGATACCGATTTTGAAATCTGTTACTGCCTAAATGATACCATAAGTAGATCTAAATGATTCCATAGCCAGATATGCAGTACCAACAAATCCTGATGATCTGCAGCAGTAGCAGCAAATCCTGATAATCTACAGCAGTAGCAATAAATCTTGATGATCTACAGTAGCAGTAAAACTTGACCTTTTGTGGTAGCCTAGTAGCAGCAAGACTTGATAAACTGCTACAGTAGCAGCAAACCCTGATGATCTACAGTAGTAGCAACAAATCCTGATGATCTACAGCAGTAGTAGCAAGACTTAACATATTATGATAGCTTAGTAACAACAAGACTTGATGAACTGCTACAGTAGTAGTAAGGCTTGACAATCTACTACAAACAGTATATGAATACCAGATCACAACACCTGTCATAATCTAATCTAAGAGCTCATATTAGTGGAATGATATGGTATGATTCGGGCATTGGCACCGTTGTCGTGTCTTTAAATAGTGTCAGAGGACAAATGGAGTCGATCAAATCTAGACAGTGCAGGACATTTGAATCTAGACGTCGAATTTGGATATGTGATTCGGTCGTAGTCGAGCGCCGTAAAACTCGTCATCAGACGTCGAGCCTCGTCATTCGCGTGGTGCTTAAGGAGTCGTCATTTGGGCTTGGACTCATGTCCTAAACTGTATAAAAATTATTGAAAGTAGTGTTTTTATGTTTTTAAATTTAGTCGGTTACTTGTATGTAGTTTACCCTTCTTTATAACAGTAGTGTAGAGCAAAACGAATCTCAAAACGAAACGTTCAGATCGGAGACACAGTACAACAACATTGCAACACACCAGTAGCAAGAACACAATGTAAACCATCATACAGTGGTAGGCAAGGGCGTAGCTAGGGAGGGGACAAGGGGGTCAATTGTCCCCTCTCAATTTTAAGAAAAAGTAATTACTCTTAATTTGTATCGGATATTAAAGGAAATGAAATATAAATTGACCATTATCCTTTAAGAAATCTTTGAACAGTCTTTAATATTCTTCAATAATAATAAAATTAATGAAATAAAAATTTATACTATTTTAAATACTTAATCTAATTAAGACAAACCATGTCAAGGGTTTCGTACCTTATTGATCCCTACTAATATGTAATTTAATGCTTTAAATTTCATTTATGATTTTTTTTATTTATTTTTATAAATAAGCTAAATGGAAATATCACATTGATGTTTACCATACATTGACGTACATTATGTCTTAAAAATAACATATTGAAATTCTGAAAATCTGAAGTTTATTGGAGATGAATTAATGGTTTGTTCGAGAGTGTGTTTTCATTTTGAATTTGTATAAAGAACATTGTTGAAATTAAGTTTGTGTCACTTTTTTAAGCAAAATCATGTTGTTGCTAAAGAGTAACCGAAAATCATTTAATTTTTTCGTTAATCAAATTTGATCATTCTAAATGAGATGTCTGGCTATGACACTGGTAGTCGCACTAATACTACTAGCTAAGGAGAGAGCATCTTCAATCTTCTTGGCCATCCCTTGTATAGTAGCCTCCAAATAAGACCTCCAGTCCACTCTCCACCCTTCGACCGGATCACAAGCAAACGACCACTCGATGACGCACCCTTGGTCGTTTTTGATCACCACTTGAATGGTTGCAACATACGACTTGAACCCCATGTTACTATCAACGACCTCGTAACTGAAGCACCGTTTGATCGGATCAACCGCGATCAGCTTCTCCTTGGCCCACTTAACGGTGGCCTCGTCTTTCTCGGTGGCCTGTCCGGCGCAGTACCGGATCAGACCCGGCTGGCCAGGGAATCCCTCGACTTGGAAAATTACAAAGAGTTTTGAAGGAAAGTCTTCGTGTGGAAATGTAATAGAATAGATTAAAATCTGTGGATTTTAACGACTACCTGAATGGTAGAATCTCTTCTCGAGTAGTTGCCGCCCATTACTACAGTTGATGCATATTGCTCATTCTTTGTATCTTTTTTTTGGTAATTTTTTGGGGGTCATGTATATATTATGCTGCATTTTATTGCTCAGATTTTTATAGGTGATTAGCAGTTTTTGATTAATTTGTTATATTTTTATTTAGTTATGAATCTCTCTAGATATATTAGAATTAAAGAAAAAAATGCCGCAGCAGGGCACGGCGGGGTTGCTTTCTAGTATATAACATAAGGATCACTCTGCTGGTTTGGATCTATAAAAAGAATCGTCAAGAAACAATGAGCCCATGCTCCTCTTCATCTTGTCCATGATAACTAGGACAATTAATCTACCGTCCCAATTGTCAAACTCTATCTCTTTGAGAGATGCATCCTTGTGTTAGCTAGAGATAGTGGATATCGAAAACGAGAGGTCGAATGAGGCTCCAAGTTGGTGATTGATGCGTATAATGATGTTGTTGCTCCACCTTGGAAAATAATCAAGATTGTGAAAGACATTAAAGCTCTTGCTACTGGCTTTATATCCATCTCTTTAGACATATATATCTTCAGAGGGGTGAATTTTGTAGCCGAATATATCTTCAGAGGGGTGAATTTTGTAGCCGATACTTTAACGAATTTATGGTATAAATACTTTAACGAATTTATGGTATAAATCTACTAGCCAGTACTTGTATTACATTGTAAACTCTATTTGTCTTCGTATTAAAATTAAAAGGATTACATGGTTATGGCACATGCATGCATCCTTCTCGACTATCAAACTATAGCTAATACTTCTTGTGCTATCATAGAGTAGATTAAAAGAGGCAAATTAACATAAAATTCATGTTCATTCGTGAAAATTACACAACTATAGAAGTACGAAGATATACAACACAAGTAATTTATATCGAATATCATTTATTTAATTCAAATTGTAAGAAGAAAGAGCATGCTCGATCTTCTTTGCCATGGATTGAAGAGCAGATTCACCAAAGGATTGAACGTCTTCCATTTTGCCTCCCTCGTTCGGATCACAAAAAAACGACCACTCGATCATGGAGCTATCATCGTCTTTGCTAGAAACTACCTGCATTATTGCTACGTACGACTTAAACCCCAGTTACTATCAATGACCTCGTAGCTTATGCACATTTTGATCGGGACAATAATCAATAATCTCTCTTTTGACAACTTGACGGTCGACTCGTCGTGATTGCTCCCAAATCCGGCTCAGTATCGAACCAGACCCGGTTGGCCGGCGACTCCCTCGATTTGTGTTAACATTTCTCGACTCTGGGAAATACTTTGTGTAGGTTGCAGAAATCCGCCAGGAGAGGCCACACCTCTTGTGCTGCCCTTTCACCTCAGCAGATGACTTGCCTCGCCATTTAGACTGCGCTTGTTCTTCCTTAGAGAGGAAATCCAACACAAATTTGAAATCATGGGATTGACATGAAAGATACTAATCGATCAGTTCTCTGGATTTGATTCCTCAGTACATCGTTGAAACACATCCTCTATATATAATGGTTTACATGCATACTGGTTCAGTACTAGACTAATCGTTCTATTCAGGACCATTTTTGTGCTTCCTACCCACCAGGGTAATGCAGTACCAGGTTAATTATTACCTGTCATGAGTATAAAGAAATCGAGTCAATTAACTCACAAATCTTACGTTTAATTGTATTTTAAATAATTTTTAAAAGATATCAAATATTAATCTGCAATAAAATGATGCACAGTTGAGCACTGATCGGCTCTGTGAAGGGTCCGTCGCCATTATCTCAGTATTGGTTATTAGGTGTATTCTCACTATTCTGTATTAGGTCAGAGTATTGGGTTGATCATTGATTATTGCAAGCTAATTAACCATGATTATTTAATCTCCAAGTGCATCCTCCATTATCTCAGTCGGAAAATTCTAGGGTGAGTTGATGCATGATATGCATCAACTCTTTTGAATATTTTTAACCATTAGATATAATAAATCTATGAATATATCTAACGGCTTAGATTATTTAATATTGTTAACTTGGTTATCAGGTAGCATGTAATTAAATATCTTATATATGAAAAATATAATTAAAAACAAAACTAGAATTTAGAAAACCTTAGCTAAATTATAACGAAGAACAGATCGATCGATGAAGGACTCTGTTCTCTTCTGTTTCATTCCTCTACCAATTTCCACCAATTTGAGAAGATAATACCCTAAAGTGAAGGAAGAGAAGAGGAGAGGAAGGAGAAAGAGGTCGGGCTAAGTTTGTCTTCTTTCCCGACCATGATTCTACAATCTCCTTGTTTCTGATTGTTCCATCTTAGTTTTAGGTTTCATCAGTTTTGGCCGGGTTTTGATTTTTGTATCCTTTTGTTTAATTGGCAAGATTTGAAGGAAACTATAATCAGATTGGATTAGATATCATATAATGATGTCTGTAATTCTCATAGCCTTATTTGGTTAAAGCTGCATTTAGGTTTTCCAATTGTGCCATATGATTCCATAAAGCTATATCTTTATTGCAAAAGCAAGTGTTGTTTTCGCAACCACTCTTGTTCATTGATTGCAAATAGGCTACCTTACAGTATAAATTGATGGATTTTCCCTAGTCATTAGGTATCCAAGCAGAGAATCGTACATGATTCCTGCTTCGATTGAAAGTGCAGGAAAGTTATGAGGCATGATTGATATGTGCAGAGAACTATGATCTTTTATTTCGAGATGAAACTTGTATGTTGTATCTGTGCATAATTCCTTTTGACTTGAAGCCAAAGGTCCTCTGATATGCTGCATCAATTTGGCTTAAATTGGTCAAATTAAGACCAAACTCTGAAGAACATCATAATCCTCTTACTGTCTTACATGTATTTACCATGTAAACCATAAGACTAGTATTCTTGCAAGTTAGATAAATCATAGGGTACCAAAAAAAATACAAAGACGTTTAAGTTTATCTTACAAAGTTAGATAAATAATATATACCAAAAAAGAACATCGGATGGAGAAGAATCTGTGGAGGAAGGTGGGGAGAGAGGTAGGGTATTGGGAATTTTTTTTTCGACAGAATTGGGGAAGAGCAGAGAAGACAACTTTTTTTTTTCGAAAGAATTCGGGAAGAGCAGAGAGAAAAAACATTGGGGATGGGCAATCCAAATGGATTTTCTTTAAGGAAGAAAACCGAGAAATATGGTATCAAATTTCATCTTATATTTTTTTAAATGTAAATTTAATCTCATAAGTTAAACAAATATAATGTATACCTATAAAACAACAGATCTGTCGTTATACAAATAAAATATTAGTAACATGAGTAAATCGTCGTTAAAACTCTTATGATGTAACAAGACCCTTTATGTTGTAAATCATGTTGTTTAAGAAGTTTTTAGTAAAGTAACGACGTTTTTACAAAGTATATCAATAACTGAGGTGAATGTAGTAATTAATGTCATTTTCATAGTAATTCCTTGTATGAAAACCATTTGATTCATAACTCAATAAATTGTTGAAAAACCAGTAATAAAACTTGAATTTGTAGTAATTTTCTCAATTACAAGTTCGAGAACTATTTTACCAATCTAACAACAAATTGTCGTAATAATGGTAAAACGGATGTACATATAGTAAATAAGCTCTTTGTGTAATAAAATCATTTATCTAGTAATTATATCGTACTTTATGTAAATTTTATTGTAATTGAGATAATTACCTATAATACAATGTCTTTTACTATAAATTACAACAACTAAGGTATAACTAACAAATATGGTTGTATTCTTAATATTACTTGGAATACGATCATTTTTACAAAAATAATAATAAATTTACCTCTAATGACAACAAATATTGTAAATATTAATAATCATACCTAAAACATATGAAATCGTTAATCTTGTAAAATAGTTTTTTTATTGTAATTATGGTCATTTTCTAAGTAAATTACACCATTTATGATATCTTTACTACAAATTCCACATGTAATGTATTTAGTGGTAATTACATTATTAAACAAAGTAATTACAACATTTACTACCCTCATTACATGTTTTTAAACAATTCATGTATAACCAAATTAAACAGTCGTTAAAGTGATAATTTTTTAACACGTGTCATAATATTACTGGACGACTTGTTTACCTGTACAACAAGTTATTTATTTTTATATATTATTTTTAAATAGTTGATGCATAGTATGCATCAACTCACCCTAGCCTTCCCCATCTCAGTCTCTCAGACATGGACGACTATAAGGAAATTTCTAACACCAACCCTATGTTGCAATACGGGACACATCGACATGGTAAAACTTAAAAATTAAATATTTGATACGGTTTAGATATGATAAATAAAATTATATATTTATGTATTTTTAATAAATACATAATACATTTAAATATAAAATAATAACATCTCCAGCAGTGAACTTAAAACATTGTTAAATTTAACAAGAAATTTAAAATTTAGTTATCAATTCAACAATTAATATTGCTCCAACAATAGTTGCTATTTACTTTGTTTTAACAAATGTTGTAGTGACAGTACTTGGGCAAGAGAGGAGAGAGAAGATTCAACTATTGTGTTAGTTATGCATCAAAGATTTATAAATTTATCAATTTTATTTAGTAATTATTCAGTTTAGTAATGTTTTATGTATTCTGTTGGAGCATCAATTTACTGAAAAAATTGACAAATTTTATTTTTATCAATGCTGCTGCTCTAAATACATTACATTACAAAAATAATGTTTTAAATTCAATCAATTGTCTAACCATAAGAAATAACATTAGAAATATAGTTAAATGCAAATGATAAAAGTACATAATTAACAACATTAGAACATAAGATAAAAAACAAAAAAAAATCGATTACTTTATGTTTCGGTGTGAATGCAACTACCGCCTATTTATGTTTTGGTTTCTATTTATTTTTTTGAATTACAAAATTGATAAATGATAACATGGCGTGTCAGAGATGGTATGACGAGTCAGTCAACGTGTATGTACGTGTTGAGAAAGTCAACATTTTCGACACGTCACGTATTTTGTCGTGTTGGGCACGTGTCAGTGTGTCGGGTGTGTCCGACACTCCGAGGTTGGAAGTGTCCGTGCAACATAGCACCAACTCCTCCAACGGTTCTCCAAGGTTCAGCAACCAGCGACGGACCTATTTTATAAATGTGAGGACAAAATGTTCATAGGAACTCAAAACAGTCCGAAAATTGGGACGCAAACATTAAATTTAGAGAATTTAGGTAACTTTAAGGTGTATTTGCTAGAAGAAAAGAAAGAAAAAATTCACTGAGGGCATAGCCCTCACTAGTTCCTATGCAGGTCCACCACTGTCAGCAACCACCGTAACAATCTAGCTGTCAATCATGAACAGCCGGTGCTGCAGTACGTCAACGATCACAGAGCTAGCTCAGGCAATCAAACGTTCAGTGTCGACTGTCAAACAATCTCGATCTTGGATGTGATTGAAACCAGGCGCAGAATCTGATGCTGGTAGGTTCCTTGGATCACACAGCAAGTGTCTAGAGCTGGAAATAAGATATGTACAAGGCGGGGAGTTGAATAGGTCTTTGAGCAGGGGCCATTTCTGGTTTGCCCTAGCAGAAACTTCGCCTTCACATTGTTTGCAACGCCATGGAAGTAAATGATCACAAGGAGTGATCGATTTGTAACAACTTCTGGAAAATTACGATATATAGTTTTGGTTATTGGTGACAAATTTGTAATAAAACCTAGATGCTAAAGAAAACAAAAGCAGCTTTTTCATAATGGATGAATTATTGCATTCTGTTACTTCGTCTTGTCCATTCTAAAGGGAATAAACTCGACTCAATCTGTTGTGCTGTGATGAACTAGCTAGTGATTCTTCTAGTTGGATTTGATGTTACAAAAATCCGGCTTTTTACTCAAAGATCGATATTTCGACTTTCTTACATGGGGTAGGTTTTATACAGCTACATTGACAGAGAGTTGAAAAATCAGTTGGGTGTTAAAGCATATTCACAAAAATATATTAATCCCATTATCATGACCAAACGTATAGGAATTCGAAGAAGAAGAAGAAAGCGATTCTTCAACTAATCAAGTACACAAGTTTTGAATCTTTTGAACTATCCCCATTTTGTAACTGCTCGATCATTCATATTACGTTATTGTTTAGAATAAAATTGTTGCCCGACCAAGAATCTGAGGTTTCTCATCTCACAAGTTGTTAAAGCATCTCCAATAGCGCATGTAAAATTAGAATAATTTTTATTTTAGAGGAAAAACATCATTTTTGGCTCCAACAGTTCATGTAAATGATCCTCTATATTACAAAAAGTGAGAAGAGGGAGAAACATTTCCTCTAAGAGCATCTCCAATAGTTCATGTATTAATTTTTTATTATAGAGGAGAAAATCACAAAATCTCTATATAAGAAAATGAGCTAAACTCCAACAGCTCTTCTATTTTTATATACAAAATTAAATATTTTCCGTATAATTTTATAAATTTATAGAAATACATAAATTCATTCAAATCAAACCTTAATTATTTGGTTAATTGTTTTAACTTAATGACACTTTGTTCTTTCTTTAGGGAAGAAAATGAATTCAAAAAGGTAAGCAATAAAGTTATATGAAGATTCAAATTTGCAAAATTTTTATAGATTTAGAGGATATGTTTCTCTCTCTTCCCACTTTTTGTATTATAGAGGATCCTTTACATGAGCTATTGGAGCCAAAAAATGATGTTTTCCTCACAAAATAGAGATTATTATAGTTTTACATGAGCTGTTGGAGATGCTCTAAATTTATAAAAATTTTACAAATTTGTATCTTCATGTAAACTTTATTTCTTGCCTTTTTGAATTCATTCTCTTTTCTAAAACAAGAACAACATGTCAAAAAGTTAAAATAATTAACCCGATATTTAGGGTTTGATTTGAATATATTTATATATTTCTATATATTCATTAAATTATACCTAAACAATTAATTTCGTATAATAAAATAGATGAGCTGTTGGAGTTTAGCTCATTTTCTTATAGAGATTTTGTGATTTTCTTCTCTACTATAAAGAATTAATACAAGAGTTGTTGGAGGTGTTCTTTGAACAATTAGATCTATATGCATCTAATTATTGCTCTCTAAAGCTAGACCAAGATCATTGATATATGATGGAAGAAGTTGATGTGTAAATTAACTAATAGAGTACATGTGTTGGTTAAATCATACACAAAACCTCAAGATTATAGTAAAGTTTCACCTATCAAACTTACACAACCTACTATCCCATTCCCAATTTAACCTATCCCAATTAGGAATATTCATCAAGATGAATTTTCTGCACCAAGAAAGCCCATAAACATTGCTTTGCCTACAAAGATGATAAACACAAAACATTCCAATAGCTCTTCCATTGATTCTGATATTAACATTTTACACAGGATCGTGGCTAGTTACTAGATATCATCATTAGGAATCCAACACTGCAATTTAATAGTTAAAGCATTTTGATTGCCTTAAACATTTTCATTTATAAACTTCAAAGTATGGGATAATGTAGGGCTAGCTAAAGGTAGGCTTACACCTAACAAAAGTTTCCACAGAACGGATAGCCATTCATTTTTCACTTTCTACACCCCTTTTATCTCCACTATTATTAGCCCATTATTATTTGTCTAATAATTAGCTTTTTATTTATTGACTTATTTCACTCTCATATAGAAAAATATATGTTCCTTGCTTAAAGCAATACTCTCATTTGATCAAATTAACATATATGAATCAAAGTGAAGGGCTTGAGATATGAAAGCACTAATTGAGATTGAAGATTCATGTCGCTGCTGTTAGATATATGGTACCAGAGTAGCTAGCTTTTGTGAAAAATATTAAAACTTCAAACTAAAGCACACTTATTTAGTAGGGACAACAAATGCATATTATCAAAGAACAAACCCAGTAAGAATGCTTTGGAAAATAATTAACAATATAAAAGAAACAGCACAAGTGTTCTTTAAGAACAAAATTAAAAACTCTCTCTTAGGATTTTCAACAAAAGCGTCTCTTTCTTCCGTTCGACAGCGTGTCTAATGACGCAGTTGTCGGACGTGTTTTGTTCCTCGATAGGTAGTTGTCCTCGGTGCTTCCTCATGGATAGCCGAGAGCAGCAGAAGTTGACATGGGAGGTCCTGGTTGTGGCAAGGTTGTTGTTTGGCGACTGCAGGGAGGATTTGCGGTTCAGATTGGGGGTAGGATTGTAGAAGCTAGTCGGTGGGTGATCTAGATCGGATAAGATCGTTCCGATGGCTGGCTTGTCCTAGATCATCTAATAGGGTGCCTCGATCTATGCAAATCCTTCTTCTCCTGGTCACTTAGTGGTGGTGGTGGTTCGGCTAAGACGAGGTTTAGATTTCCTGGCCTATGGAACGACAAAACTAATCTACTTGGATCTGGATGTGATGAAATCTTTCTTCTGTCATTGTCTTCAATATGTTCCTGTGGGTGGTCTAAGGGAGGCGTCGAAGCCATGAGGAATGCAATTCGACAGAGAGGGTGGCGTTGCAAAGGTGGTGGAACGGTGATGGTGGCTTTGTAGAAGGTGGACCGGGCCTGGCTAGTGGGCCAACAAACTCCCCATGTTATCTTCCATAATAAGTGGGTCGTTTTATGTTTTATTTATTTATTATATTTTTTCTAGTATTTACTTGTTATTAGTTGGTGGCTTTATGCTGGAAATAAGTCTCTATCAGTTTATGATAGGACAGTGTGGGCTATGTTCTGATAAGTGCACGTAACATGCTATGATTGTTCTAATGAGACAGCTAGTTCCTTGCATCGTCAAATGGTCGCAGCCTCTTTGGAACAGAGTGAAACTTCAACATAATGGGAAAAATGATATACATGGTATTTTATGGCTCTATATAAGCATTAACTTTCCGTTATGTCGTCATGTTTTATGCAAAGCAAAAGGAGTAGTCAATGAGACACTTTTTACTAAATGATTCTTGTTAGAATGCATAAGTTATGTAGGGTCTCCTGATGTTATTTTTGGATGTTTGTACACTATGCAGTTTATGCCCAATGTCTCCTCCTGTACTATGTAGTTTCATTAATAATAACGGTGTGAGGATTGTCTTTCTAGCCCTTATATTAAAAAGGGAGCTTCTAGTCATACCTCTAAAAATACTACTTGGATCTTCTTACTTATTATAAACCTCCAATTTACTTTTAGAAAGAACTAAAATGCTATTTACACCTCCCTATTTTTCTCAAAACGTCCTTAGTCAAAATAAATCAATAAAAACTTTTTCATATAAATGTTCTTTTATAAATGTACTATTATCATTCTCATCTTTATATTATATAAATTGCTTAGGGTTGTGCCGCTCGATTTACATTTAGTTCTCTATATATATGACTATATATATGAGTATATGAGCAACTTAACGATTCCTCATAAGAATTTAGCCGACAATAAGTTTTCTTCTTGTTGAAACTATCACACTAATATATATGTGATTCATGCATGATATAATAATAAAGAACACGAAATTGTTACCATGTGCATAGACTCCAAATCCATGTTCAGCTCAATTGAATCACAACTATTTTTCATGAAGTTTCATAGTATATGTTATGTTAGGGTTTACGTTGGAGAAGAAATTGATAAAGACTACTATCGTGAAGGTAAAACAAATGCTTTTTTATTTGTTTTGTTTTATTTTATTTTTTAGTTTTATGTATCTTTATTGGTAATTTTACATAGGTTGACAAAGTCAACTTTAACTTAAAAAAGAGAGGTGTAAGTAGTGTTTTTAGAGGTATGAATAGAAGCTCCTTATTAAAAAAATAGCACAAAACAAAAGTAATCATTACACATGAAATGCTATACTTATCAACACTAATTATCTAATTATAAACCTTGTTTAACAAGAAATAAAATCATTATTAAAGAAAGTTCAGCCTTTAGCCCACAAGAAAGAAAAGCCCAATAGAAATCGGGCCCCATCATTTCTACCTTCTTGGCCCTTTAAATATACCTCCTACTACCTAGCTTCAAACTCCTCCGTTTCCATAAACTAGCTGATCTCTGTGATCTTCATCTCCCCCTCTCTTAAATCTCCAAGTTATTTAGGCTCTGAGTTATATTCTCTATAAGCTTAAAGATGGGACATACTACCACACCAGAGATAGCAATCAAGAAACTAAGCAACATGTTACGTTTGATGATGAAACGAGGCAAAATCCTAGGCAAGTCGGTAAACGACTTCATGCTCCGCCACCACACCACCCTTGACTCAGTCCGGTGCCGCTCAATCGGCGACGTTCACGTGTCGTTCGTCTACCCCCTCGAGTACGAGTTCAGCTGCAGCAGCAGCCCGCCGCACCACCAACGGTCCCGCACGCCCGGCCACCTTAAGCGCAGCAACACCAACTACTACAACGGCCGTTACCATCATCATCAGCACTCGCGGCGGTCCCCTTACTTGCCGATGATGTGCGAGGACGTGTTGGGGAGTAAGAACGTGTCCTTCTGCTGCGGTGACGTGGTGGAGCCGCTGCGGCGCAGGCCGAGGGTGAGGAGGCCTAGGATAACAGAGTGGGAGCCATTATTTCCGTTGAACACGAGTGAAGACGAGGAAGAGTGGCATGTCGACAAGGCAGCGCAGGAGTTCATTGACAAGTTTTATCGGGATCTAATGTTGCAGAAGTGGAATACAGTATCAGATCGATGCTATTAGCTGAAGACGTACGTGATCGAGGTTAGAGTTTTTACTACGTACTCCGAGAAAACGTACGTAGTGAATCTTAACCAGATGTATCCATGCATGAGAAGAAAATCGTAGTTTTCAATTTGTACTTTGTTCTAGCATGTAAGGGTAATTAACAGGTTAGGTTTTTTTACTGGTTGAATGTACTGCTCGCGTACAGTTATAGCTTAGAAGCATCAGGATTCCCATGCATGGAATATAAGTATATAGTGCAGGGATTCTTGAGGGTTAATGTGTTTAATATGTTATCTTATATATAACTAAGCCTTTTCTTTTTCCAAAGAGGTTCTGGTTTACAAAAGAAATGTGACCGGTAAAGCAATTTCATACTTCAGAATTCGAATTTATGGCGTGTCGATTGCAATTGGATTGGCATATTCTTTCTTCTTTGCTTTAACCCGCAAATTCTGTTGGGGCTCGATCTTAAGAATAAATTAGGCCTTAACGGAGCATCATAAAGTAGAGACTGCACTTTGGTTGGCAACGTATTGTTCTTACGAGCTTGACCATTGACGATAGTACTTGTGAATGACTCTAATTTTGATTAGAATATGTAAGTTAGTCGATTATAATTTCACTGATTAGTTCGATATGATCAATAACTCACTAATTTCATGAATCAAATATAATCAAATAGAGTTGTTAATATAATACAACCCAAATTCATGGCATGCATAGCCAGGTATACTTATTATTACAATGATGAATTGTTTCAAAGTGCTTCTAAACACTTCTAAGTTGGAGAAAAACAATTTTATGTGCAAAAACTAAATGCTTCAATAACTCATTCAAGATACAATTTACTCAAACACGAATTATTTAGTGAATCAATCACGTTTTATAAATGGATTTGGATCCTTGTGAGAACTGAATGTTTGTTGGGCCTGTATAGACCAATTCAATGGGCCATATCTTGATGGATCGACATTCAAAATTTCAAATGGATGGGATGCTTCTCAAAAATTGGAGCGTCTCAAAGGACTTGTAGGTTTGGACGAACAGAAAAGATTTGAAAATCTTTCCACATGACACCATATTTTGTGTACTTTTCTGCCCTTGAATCATACAGAAAGAATGAGTGTGTGAATATTAATCCACTTTCACACCAAATTCCAAAGAACAACATGGATGCTCATACTCGTGATTTCTTTTAGTTTTGGATAGTTCATTGTCACAAACAAAAATAGTTACCATTGTTGGCTTGTAAAAAGTTGAACAATAAATTTAAGAATATTTTAGTTACAACCGAATTAGAAAATGTCACGTAGTAATAGGACATTTCATAAGAAATTATTGAGATATGTCTTGTTTATTATTGACTTGACTAGTATTCCGTGCTAAAAAAATAGTCTCATTCGTGCCAAACTGACTTACTTGTGGCAACCATCAACAACCCATCAACTTAACACTAGTCACTACATCTATCCTCTGTTTAAAATAGCGTATCTTGTGGCACGCTATAGCTGAAGATGTGATGTGACTTCTCAATTTCGTCTCAAAGCTTTCCTTGGAAGACTTCTGTCACAAAAGAGGTGCTATAAGCACGTATTTTCATCTAGAGATGGAAAAAGCGTCGCGAGACATCACTATTTGTATATGTGATTTTTTTTTGTACCTTACAACTAAGTCGTTTTGAATAAAATCTAAAGAAAAAAATAATGTTGTTAGACTTCTTTCATTTCATTCACGAACAATTTATCTCATCTTCTTTTTTATATCTTTAGTTAATGATTTTATTTCTATAATTTATTTATTTTTATTTAAAAAAATAAAAATTTAGAATATATGAAGGGCATCATCTTTTTTGTCTCAAGTTTTTTGTGAAATATGGTTTTGACAAAGCACCCTGCCTCACGCTATTATATACAATCAACCGATCAAAAACAACTTGAATTCAGGAGAGAAGAAAGACAATGCATAACAATTTTGTCAGTATTTCTTCATTCAAACCTTTTCATTTTACCGGACGCCCGATTATTTTGTTTTGAACGGACCGACGTCCAATTTATATCTTCTAGAATTTGTAAAACCTTACAAGTTACAACTGATTTTTCTTTTTACGACGGTAATAATGATAAATAAGTAGCTGCGTGTTAAAATTTATTTACCTTCCTCTCAATTCCATCTCCCTCATCTGTATATTTCATCTCTGTGTTCCCAATTCCTCCCCACCACACCCTAACCATCTCTCCATCGCCTACATTTCTCTGCCGATCATCTCGATTCTCACGGCGGTCGTCTTCCATGGACCACCCACCCGCAGCTCCGCCGCAGAAATCCAACCCCCAAAAACCCTGACCCGATTACCCGAACGACCGCGCCGAACAAGAAGAAGCAGACGAATTGTGATAGGAGCAGGAAGAAGGTACTTGAAACGAGGTCGTTTGAGTTGAAGGAGGACCAAGGTAGGGGTTTCGGA
This sequence comes from Comarum palustre, assembly GCA_951800085.1. Classification (NCBI taxonomy): domain Eukaryota; kingdom Viridiplantae; phylum Streptophyta; class Magnoliopsida; order Rosales; family Rosaceae; genus Comarum; species Comarum palustre. The sequence goes on from OX637583.1 coordinate 22,213,994, forward strand.
GCCATGGATGAGTACCATAGCGGCGGCCGCAGCGGCGATAAGGGCCCTGTGGCTGACGAGGAAATCTCAGCTCCTATTCCTGAAAAGGTTCACTCTTTTTTTTCACTTCAAATTTTTTTCCTGTAATTTTTAGCTACAAAGTTTTAATCTGTTTAGGTAAAATTTTGTTATTAATCTGTATTTTGATGAAGGTTTGATTTTTTTTTTCTGCATGAATTGTTTTTTGTGTTGTTACTTAAGAGTTAGGATGGTGATGATATGGATTTTGATTTTGATTCCATATTCTTTCAATGGATAGGGATTAGTGAGCTCTTTGGTGAACTGGACAATGCAGTTTCCTTCTGCAAGTTTTTGATTTTAGTTTCCGCTTATTACTGTTGTTGGAAACAGGTCCAGGTTGGCGGATCCCCCCTGTACAAAGTAGAGAGAAAATTGGGGAAGGGAGGCTTTGGACAAGTATACGTTGGACGACGCACTGCACCCGGCCCTGGAGCTGTTGAGGTTTGTGATCGTCATCTTTATGGCATTGTTGAATGACTCGTAGTTCATTATATTGGATATGCATGGTTAAGTTACTTGGTTTGTTTTCAACCTCAGGTTGCATTGAAGTTTGAGCATAGAAGCAGTAAAGGATGTAATTACGGCCCACCTTATGAATGGCAAATTTACAAGTGAGGCTTCTCTTATCTTTTGTATTTACTGGTCTAATATGACACTCTCACTATCTCAGTCTTGCATAATTAGTTTGTAATTGGCACTTACATCATATGTCTGTGCAGTGCACTTGGTGGTAGTCATGGAGTTCCAAGAGTTCATTATAAGGGCCGGCAAGCTGACTACTATATCATGGTATGAGTTTGCTCTCATTCGACTTTATGACAATAAAATGTAGTCATGTCATTTGCCAGATTTGTGAATATACTAACATAAGCCTATTTTGCATACAGGTTATGGACATCCTTGGGCCTAGTTTGTGGAATGTCTGGAATAACAGCTCGCACACGTAAGTTTTTCCTATATTTCCAATCAAAGGAATACAATTTCAATTTTTTTTATAACTTTAACCTTTTTCCCCATCTGACACTCACTTCTACTTTTGGAATTACAGAATGTCAATTGAAATGGTTGCATGTATTGCCATTGAGGCAATTTCCATATTGGAGAAGATGCACTCTAGAGGGTAATAAATTTTGTTGCAACTCTCTCTCTCTCTCTTCTCTCTTTCTCTCTTTCTCATGTCATTGGCCTTCCAGATAATTACAAAAAAAATTATGGTTCAGCAACTTTGACATATCTTCCACGTACATAGAATCCCATTGTGAAGTACTTTAAATTTTATAATGATACTCATTTCCAACATAGAACCTGTTTATGTCATGGAGGTTATTTAGCCACTTCATCTTTGTAGTTTCTGTTGCTATAAAACAAGAACTTTAGTTTCAACTTTGACATGTCTTCCACGAATATAGATTCCCATTTCAAGTTAATTTGAATTTTTGTAATGATGCTCATTTCCAGTACGGACTTTGTTTATGTCATAGAGGTTATGTAGTTTTTTATCTTTGTAGTTTCTGGTTCTATAACACATGAACTTTAGTTTCCACTAGCCTGGTTTCCCATAAACAAAACAAAGTGAGTGTTCTGAGTTTCTGGCAGCCTTATCAAGCTGTCATTTCATGGTTTCATAGTTTGTCTGGCGTTGATCTTGGCAGATATGTGCACGGAGATGTGAAACCTGAGAACTTTTTGCTTGGTCCGCCTGGAACTCCTGAGGAGAAGAAGCTGTTTCTCGTTGACCTTGGATTAGGTATGCTCTAGTTATTTATTCTCCTTAGAGCTGTCTCTACTTCCAGAGAATTGTGGCTAATGTCTCATCATCTCATGACCTTTTTAACTCTATAGCCACCAGGTGGCGAGATAGTTCAACTGGTCAGCATGTAGATTATGATCAACGTCCAGATGTCTTTAGGTAAAATTAACATTTGTTTTACTGTAAGGCTGTTTTTGTCCTTATGATTAATCCATAACAATAGTCATTACTATACGGTCTCCTGATAGTTCGTGTTGCAGGGGAACTGTGCGGTATGCAAGTGTGCATGCTCATCTTGGTAGAACTGGTAGCAGGAGAGATGACTTGGAATCTTTAGCTTACACACTGATATTTCTTCTTCGTGGGCGGTTACCTTGGCAAGGATACCAGGTTTATAATTTCCAGAATTTCGGTTGGTTTATGTTTCCATCTCTTTGGTGTATGCATTGCTAACAACATTGTTTTGTTAGGGAGAAAATAAAGGATTCCTTGTCTGCAAGAAAAAGATGGCCACTTCTCCAGAAACTCTATGTTGCTTTTGCCCTCAGCCGTTCCGACTGTTTGTTGAGTACGTGGTGAATTTGAAGTTTGATGAAGAACCAAACTATGCGAAATATATATCCCTTTTTGATGGAGTTGTTGGTCCAAATCCAGATATTAGACCAATAAATACTGATGGTGCTCAGAAGGTACTTTCCATGTTCTTGCATCTTTGTAGTCTATATTACTAGTGATTAGCTATTTAGGTTCTTTTAGAGTTCATCTAAAATGTATGTCTTGCATGGTAAAGCTTATATGTCAGGTTGGACAAAAGAGAGGGCGATTGACCATGGAGGAAGAGGATGACGAGCAACCAAAGAAGAAAATCCGCATGGGGATGCCGGCAACACAATGGATTAGTGTTTACAATGCCCGTAGGCCTATGAAGCAAAGGTATGTACTTGAAGTTACTTTTTTGTTCTGTTAAATCAAAATTCAATCAAGACTAGGACTAAGTTGATGTTTTCATCTCCTGTAGATATCACTATAATGTGGCAGATGTGAGGCTTTCGCAACATATTGAGAAAGGAAATGAAGATGGGTTGTTTATCAGCAGTCTGGCTTCATGTTCAAATCTTTGGGCACTCATAATGGATGCTGGAACTGGGTTCAGTTCCCAAGTTTATGAGCTCTCCCCATATTTTCTTCATAAGGTTTGTGTTCAATAAAGTGTAGGATGGTGTTCTATTTTGAATTCAGCTTACTACTACTGCATTAAATTTTTTCTTCTAATTAATGCTGGATAGACTAGAGGTACAGCGTGTAAATCAACGTTAACATGTTATTACCATTTGTGTATTGTTTGAAGGAATGGATTATGGAACAATGGGACAAAAATTACTATATCAGCGCAATAGCAGGAGCTAACAATGGAAGCTCTTTGGTTGTAATGTCTAAAGGTTAGTCTTAAATTTCAGCAAACACAAATTTCTTTAATAACATTACATGTCTTAACTTTTCTTCTTTTGTTTCTTACAGGGACCTCATTCTTACAGCAGTCCTATAAAGTCAGCGAGTCATTTCCTTTCAAGTGGATTAACAAAAAATGGAGGGAAGGTTTTTTTGTTACTGCAATGGCCACTGCAGGGAGTAGATGGGCTATTGTAATGTCTAGGGGTGCAGGATTTTCTGACCAGGTCTTATTTGAATTCTCAAGTATTTGTTCTGTTAGAATGCCATTTGCTTTTGAAGTGTATTGATCATTGTGTTTTGCGTCCATCGGAATGTATAATTTCAGGTTGTAGAGCTAGATTTTCTGTATCCTAGTGAAGGTATTCATCGAAGGTGGGACAGTGGTTACCGCATCACGTCAACTGCAGCAACTTGGGATCAGGCAGCTCTTGTTCTTAGTCTTCCAAGGAGAAAACCTGCTGATGAAACACAAGAGACTCTTCGAACCTCTGCTTTTCCAAGTACACATGTGAAGGTAGGTTGATAATTTGATTATTCAAATTTTCCTGCTTGCCTTTTCCATGCTATTCTTCTTTTTTGAAAGCTCAAGTGTCTGGGTGGCTATTGTGCAGGAGAAATGGGCAAAAAACCTTTACATAGCGTCTATTTGTTTTGGTCGAACTGTGTCATGAACAACCAAGGTTTATTGGGATGCGCGATCGATCTAATTTTGACACATAAAGAACATCAACAAGCTTTACATTTACTGCCTCTTTGGATCTTGCAGCGAATTGATTGGTATTGGCCTTTGGAGTGATGTATGCTAAACTCTTCTTTATCGCCACCATGACATAGCATCTTAGAAGCACTTGTGCACTGTCTTTCAATCTCGTGAGCTTATTTATTCTCATCTATTGTTAAAAGTTTGTATATTTCTGAGCAATAAACCTCTGTTGAAGGGATGTGCACAAGTCATAGTTTGGGATCAAATTTTGGAAACATCACTTATCATTTGCTGTGATTCGGGAATATTCTGTACTGGGGTTTGCTCCTTTTTTTCTTTTCTTTTCTGGGGGAGGGGAATAGGGTTCCTTATATGGAATTTAAGATGGGATGTCCCAGATTAACCTGAAAAACAGAAAGCATTTGTATACTCTACAGCATCAGTATACTGGTTTGTAATTATTTATTGGTCTACAACTTTTAAAATGTTTCTGTGCTTTTGATTTGTTATCCACCATACATTGCTAACCTGTTATATTTGCATACACATAAAAGTTGGCAATGTGATATGCTATATTATTAGTGAACGAGTATCACAGGTTAAATAGTTGATAATTTGTTCAAGTTCTTCGAAGCAGAAACGCAGTAGGGAAGATGACATGTATGGAGCAAGACTCATGATGACAAGGGCAACCTGTTCTCCTGTCGGTAAGCTGTACGGTCATTAGGGAACTCTCTTCAAGGGTCTTTCCAACAGATCATGAATTTGACTTTGTCTTGGTTTTGTAGCTGTGTTTCATCATCGACTAGCTGTTGGTGTAACTGGACAGCACGGCACTTGGTTCTATTTTGTATGTTAGAACTGGTAAGCAGATTCTTCTTTTGTCTGCTTTGCAGTTTTGGTCATTTGAAATATCTTTACTATATCTAATAGGTTTTGAGAAAAGCTGGAATCTGGCTATGTTAGAAGTTTATACACTGAATGTTTGTCTGTGGCTTTGGTTCTTTGATATTCATTAAAGACTTGTTAGAACTTAAACACCAGGTTGGACATATATTCATCTTGAAATCACATGCATTTTTCCCTAGTTAACTAATTTTACTGTTTGATGCATTTCTAACTTTGCGTTTGGGAGTTGGGCTGGCTCATTGCCACAAGAGACCAACTGTGCTTTTTACCATTAACTAGTTGAAAGTGGGGAAATATACAGACTTATAGATATGATGAATAATGGATACTGTTAAAAAGATCACATAATAGATGAATACAGAGGCATGGGTGGAACAGACTAATTCCTTGCCCTCTTCTGAAGTATGGATCTTCATCATTAGAATTTATGAAGCTTGGATTTACCGAATAACATTCGAGTGTGGTAGTAGACTATGCCTGATTTCTATACCATTGTTAATTTGTTGTGTTAAATTGTGAAGCAGTTCACGCACGGTTTATTCCTTAAACCCCCCCCCCCCCAAACATTTGGCGATTTTTTTCCAGTTGCAGGTCGTGAAGTAGTGACATCCTTATGATGAATGACTGAACTGACTGTGACGTTCAATATGGCTGCACTGGTCATGGCTCTAAACAAGACGAAGCCATGACGGACATGAGGCATACGTATATGGGGGGCTGAGTTGCTTATATCACAGTTGAACACTATTGAATTCAACTCATTTGTGTACACATGCTTTATTATTGATCCCTTCTGTGATTGCTACTCACTTATTCATGCAATAAAGCTTACACTGCAAAATAACAAGAACCCACTAACAGAAATCCAAATTTCGCATTCAAGCATTTGCTGAGTACCTACCGACAGAACCCATCAAATGCCAACAGCTAACGAAAAGGGGAAAGAAGCCTTCACCACGGTGACGGTGCCAAATTGTCCTCATTGTCGATGCTGCGACCCCAAACGATTCCTTTGGCTTTGATCAAGGTGTAGCTCTGGCGTTGATCGAAGTGTTGCTGGAAAGTGTCAAATTTTTTAGCCAACACACAAGTTAATTTCAACGATCTGTACAAAGAAATGTCGCTTGCACAACAAATAACTAATTTAGAATAACTAATTTCAGTCAAAAGCAGTTTATAACACGTGTTTTTTTGGTACAATCATATATGGTTTTACGAAAGAAATTGGCAACAAGATCGCAAACCCATATAAACCAATGGTGTAAAGGAGCTAGGTGGTAGGCGGGCAGTGACCCATAGTCTAGCGTAGACGGGGACTAGACGGAGATTAGACGATTTACTTTTTTCATATTTATTAATTAAAAATATATATTTTATGTACTCAAATATTCGAAAACAGTCAAATATGGATAAATTATTCAACATAAATCTTGTTAGATATATTTATAAAATAGATTATAGTCAAAATTTAGCATAACTTCATGTAAGTGAGCAACAACAACAATAAACACATACACTTCTAATTCTAAAAACATAATTTACTCTTATACTCTCATGTTCCTCACAATGTAACAATCCCACCACTAAATGTAAATAAAATTAGCCGGAGAGCTTAGAACCCTGGGCGGCATCTAGGCGGCGATTAAGCGGGCTAGGCGGCCCCGTAATTGCCCACAGCCTGGTACAAAGGACTTGAAAAAATCGAGGCGGCTTGTTACGGCCTAGAGCCTAGGCGGGGACTAGACAATGCTAGGCGGAGCCTTTTAAAATCATGATATAAACATACGTCAAATTCCAAGGATTTCAAAATACATTAAGTCTTTGATCTTTCTTCTTTTCCATCAGATACATGAACTCAAGGATCTCGCTTGCTGCATTACTATATAAACTAGCTTTGCTTACATAACAAAAATGGTATCTCCAATAAGTGGAAAGATATATAGAAAAATCAAAACCAAATTCCACCACTAACTTGTTAGGAGAATTTTCAAGCTAAGAGAAACATATCTCTGATTTTTCATAGATCTAATTGGCAGCACGACACAAACCCCATATAAATATAGGCAAAATCTCAAAAATTTCACAAATACTGCAAAAAACAAAACAGAAAACTTCCTCAAAATCGATCAGTATAGCTAGGTGATATAGAAATGGAGAAGGCTATTAGCTAGATGATGATCGTTCTCCTTGTCACTGCATCCTGTGAGTCTGAATATCTACGGCAATGTTTCATATTACAAATCAAGACGCACCAATTAACTGTTTGACGAATTGCAAACTAAACAGCACTATATTTATTAATTTATACATGCAGGTTTACCAGTAGCAAAACCTGAGGAGTCTTGCAGTTTTTCCTATGAATGCTCAAGTATTACATGTGCTGGAAGCTTAATTGTTCTGTGTATCAATGGCGTATGCACTTGCGTAATACGCCGCACTCATGGATATGACTTCGCCCCACCACTTGCTGCTTTATTGGACAGCTCTGCACCGGTAAGTGAGGGTCGTATTTCGGAAGAGCCAACAACGTGTTCTACTGTTAGAGACTGTGAACGCGTCCCTTGCTTCAGGTCTGGATGGCACGCTGATTGTGTTCATGGCTCATGCATCTGCGTCCATTCCTAGTCTCCTAGATTCAATTGGAATAAGTATATTAGCGAGTCTCCTATACAGTTTTACTCACAAATAAGGTGTCAAGGTCAAACCAATACGTTGCTTTACTAATAAATAAGATGAAATCATCAGTTTGCTCTTTATTTAGGCATTGCTCTACTGTGGAAGATCAGATACCTAAAGAAATGAAATTGATGTTTCATATTTACATTTCAGACATCAGTCAAAGAAATTAGCTGTTATTGGCCTGATGAGCTCTGTGCTGGATTTCATGAGACGGTGGTATGGGCCTATTATTGCCGTACCATGTTCTCATCTCTCCATGATTGCAAAAGGGTCGGCAATGGGCCAGGCCGGCCCGACCTACCCTAATCAAATTCAATGAGCTCGGATCAGGCTTAAATTCATAATTTATAAATTTAAAGACGGGACCAGACTTTTCAAAAATAACAAGGCTCATGGGTCGCCAACAGGCCTGGACTTTATAAGGCCGGCTCGGCTGGACTTTTTTATTAGGATCAGGCCGAGCCTATTTTATATATATAATAAAAAAACAAAAAATTATGAATATGTTAAGATTTTGTTAAGGGAGCTTCTATTCATATTTAATAGATTATGATTTGAACTAAATGTAATAAAAATGAATGAAAATTGTGACTTAATGAATTAACAAGTTCACATATGTAACAAATAATTTAATATAAATATTAATAAAATAATTTAATATGCTTTGAGCTGGCTTTTGAGCACTGAGCCAGGCCAAGGTTTTGAAACCTCTACCCTAACCTGGCCTCATGCTCTATAGGTCGAGCCGAGATAGGCTTTTCAATGAGCCGGGCCAAAGTTTTGACCTTATAGACCGACGGGCCATCCACCGGCTTTTAGGCTCACGGGTCAAATGATGACCCCCTTGCATCATGCCATATACTGATATACATGAGCCCATTGACATATATACTCATCACAATTATATTGAACTGGGTTTTGGTAGCATTCACATGCCAGTATTAGAAAAGCTTAAAGCACCGAATTAAACTTGAACAAACACCCAAAGCACCAAAGTACAAAGAAGCTAAGTTGGCAAAGCTGCAGGTAACTTCCAACATGCAATGCACACTGTAAAGTAACTTAGCCATGCGGTGATGGAGTTCTTTCTCCACTACACTTCACTATACCTTTGCCACTTTTCCACGGCGAAGACTTGCAAATTTACCTCAGTTGTTTTTACAATACTCAAATTACCCCAACCTCTCTGAGGAATTACCAGTCACTGGTACCACGTGACTCCCTCTCAATTAGGAAAGCACTTGCATTGGCCACTCCTCACGTGACCACCATCGACACGTGCTCTCACGTTATCGTATAGTTATAAAAATGGTGTATGGGATACGATTACAATTGTACGCCAAATTATTTCTAAAATATCCGGTAGAAAAAGGTACTGCGCAATAGATGATCGCCGCGTGGCATTGACCACCGTAGCTTTTGGCTTTTGACACGAGGCAAGCACTCACATGGCTCGCTGACACTGCGCAACCAACTATCACGTGCCATTCGGACCCCCGCCCTAAGTCCCCTCCTCAAATATTAACACACTTTTCTTTATTAAATAGATGATTGTGTTATGAGAGCTTCGGTCATACCTTCTAATTCATTACTTAGATCTCCTCATATTTTTGTATAATTTGAAACTCCATATTACCCTTATATAAAAAAACAGTTTACACAAACATAAAAGATAGAAAGAGGAAGGGGTGGTGTGGTCTCATATTCAAATATCAATTTGAGTAAGTTTACGGTCTCTTCGATAGCAGAAGAAACTTATTTAAATTGAATGAATAACTCTCAGAAAAAGAATAAAATTCAACATGATATGAATTCCCAACTTATGTATAGTTCAAAACACAAAAATTTGATGAAAACTTGAAGCTGCTAGTAACTCATAGCCAAATCCCGAAAAAGCATGGTACCGAACTCCAACAACTATTGCAATTACCTTAGCCAAAACAATTATCAAAGATTGAGTGAAGAATGTTATCACTTATTAGAATATCTTTTTCTTTAATCCAGTTTTACTGCATAAAAGGCCAAAAGAATTGAATTCCAAATTCAATTATACCAAGAAGTTTCAAATTGCATGTAGAGTAACAAATGTTTCAGTGGCACTCTACCATTCTTTTCATTGGGAACACCCAACTGCACCTCCCTGAAACAATTATGGTCGTTGATCAAGTTAGACTAATAATAATGGAACATATAGTCTGCAAAATAGAGAATGTGTAGAAGAAAAAAAGAAGAGGGTAAAAATGGAAGATTTTGACAAATAAGAAGAAGAGAGGTCAGTAGCGAATTAGGAGGTCTGAATATAACTTTCTTTATGTTATAATATTGTGAGTCAAACTCGTGACATCTCACTTATTAAGAAGAGATTATGACCACTAGACCAATTGATATTGGATAAATATTAACACACTTTAAAAAGAAAAAAATCACATGAATTATAGATTAACTTTTTTTAATTATTTTTTCTTGATAAATAAAAAAAATATTGAAGACGAAAAATATATCTGAAAAATGAAACCCTCCGAACCAAGCAACGGTCCAGGTACCCTATCTTTTTCAGGCTTTTCTTTTAATTCACGCAAAAAAGCGAGATAAAGTAAAAATACCAAAATGAAAAGAATAAATTAGTAAAATACAAATATCTCCGCAGTCCTCGGGATCAAATTCGGCCCTCACGCCTCGATGTCTGCCACGTGGGGACATGCAGCACATGTAAACCATTAGATTAACGACATCAAAAGTCTATAATTACATTAATCATACATACATGGAGTACGAAAATTAACAAGAGTAGTAGCTAAATACAAGCAGCTTCACTCCAGCTTTCTCACGTCCATGCTATTCATATTATGACTCAACAGTTCACCTCTATTTCCTTCAAGCACATTTAGAAGGAGGCGAATTCCGTTACTCTTTAGCAAACTATATTTTGACTTCTGGGCTGTAATCGTGTTTTTAGCTCGTACTTCATTATTTCTCTACGAAACAACAACAAAAAACAGGTTGGTGTTCTGAATAAGATACCACTGAAAAGGTGAAACTCTTCCAACCATGCCATTTGAGCTACTCCTCCGTTGTTACCACCTCAACTAAAGTTTTGTGGTAACTCGTAAAAAACGTGGTTTATATGTTTACAGTAGACTCGCTCCTAATCCGACGCGGCAGTGAGGTAAAAACTAAAAAGTGAAAGCCGAAACGGAAGGTTGGGCGACACGTTGACCTGTATCCGCCGTGCTTACAACTGCAGGGTTCTAATAAATTAAACCAAACCTGCACAGGGAATAGTTAAGACCTTATTATAAACCACTTAAATAAAAATTGGGTGGAACTCAGAGATAATTTTTATTAAAAGTAATTAAGAAAAAAAAGCACGTCACCGCAGAAAAGAAAAGAACAAAAAATTAAAGCAGAGGAATCGGTCTGTAAAACTTGGACGCTAATGGCACAAGGCTCAGCGACAAACCTGCTAGATCGATTCCTAAGGGAACAAATTTAACACTTTAATCACGTTTAAACTCTTTTTCCACTTAATTACCCAAATTAATCCCACCTCCGCTTTCCACTTTCACCCTCCAACTGTTACCAGCACTTCACACGAAACTTCCAAATCTACCCTTCCCCTAGTTAACTTGGAGTGTGATCAGCGACTGTACTTAAAAGTACATTCCGTGATTATTGTTGTACACCTCGATGATCATGACAGCAATCATGCATCCACGAGCGTCCGATTTAATGACTTTAACTATGCGCGGGTCCCGCACTGGCTTTAATTTGACTTTATTGACCTGAACGCTTCGGAGCAGCAGCTGCTGCATAATGCAGGCATTAAAGCAAAGGGCAAAGTAGGTAAAGCATTGAGGATAGGAAAGTAACTTCGGGGGGAGATTTGGGAAATAAAGAGGCTTTAAAATGGTAGAGAAAATATTTAAACAATTTTATAGGGGGCATTTATTTTTGCCCTCGTCAAAATCCCCCCGTTTTAGGTGTCCGTCGCTGGGGTCTCTTCTCGCTCTTCCTTAACTATTTTCTCACTTGCTCTCTTTCTCCTCCACATCATTTTTGCTTTAACCAAAATAAGACAGACGCTCTAACCAACCAAGCCATGGAGGCACCCGAGTATTTTCAGAACAGCTTCTGCCCACAATTCGCGACAGAGAAGCGCACCTCCCTTGATAAGGCCAACAATGGCGCGGCCGGTGCAGGCGACAGTTTTATGGTGGAGGACCTTCTCGACTTTTCAAATGATGACGCTGTCATTACCGACGTTTCTGCCGCTGCTGTTTTTGATAACGTCACCGGAAACTCTACCGACTCTTCCACCCTCACCGTCATCGACAGTAGCTGCAATTCTTCCTCGTTAGGAGCCCGGAGTTTCAACGAAGTCCCTTTTTCCAGTGAACTCTGCGTTCCGGTATATCTTTAAATCATTTAGTTTAGAATTTTTATGCTTTTCAATCTCAAAGAAACATGACGACAAAAGTTACATCATTTTTTCTCGAGGTGGTTACGTATTGTTGGCATAGAATTGGCTCGTTTTAATTTTCTTAGCTGATGATTTTTTTTTTGAAATTCTTTTTTGGCAGTGCGATGATTTAGCTGAGCTCGAATGGCAGCTCTTGAGTTTCTCGGAGGAGTCGTTTTCCAGCGAGGACCTCCAGAAACTGCAGCTGATATCCGGAATGAAAGCCCGACCCGACGAGGCCGCCTCCGAGACCCGCCACTTCCAACTCGACCCAAACAACCACAGCAACCCAATATTCAACTCCGACGTTTCAGTACCCGCCAAAGCCCGGAGCAAACGCTCCCGCGCCGCCCCGGGAAACTGGACTTCCCGCCTCCTCCTTCTCTCATCTACAGAATCATCACCGGAGTCGTCCGACGTCGTCGTTTCGGAACGTCCGCTGCCGCCTCCTGCGGCGTCTAGTGTCTGCAAGAAGACACTAAAGGCCGCGCCGAAGAAGAAGGAGAACCCGGAAGCCGCGCCCGGGGACGGAAGGAAGTGTCTGCATTGCGCTACGGATAGGACTCCGCAGTGGCGTACTGGGCCCACGGGCCCGAAAACGTTGTGTAACGCATGCGGCGTCAGGTATAAGTCGGGTCGGCTGGTGCCTGAGTACAGACCCGCAGCCAGCCCGACTTTCGTGCTGACGAAGCACTCGAATTCGCACCGTAAGGTGCTGGAGCTGCGGCGGCAGAAGGAGATGGTGAGAGCTCAGCAGCAGCAGCAGTATATACATCACCCTCCGCCACCGCGCCACCACCACCATAATCCCAACATGATTTTCGACGTGAACGGCGGCGATTACTTGATTCACCAACACGTGGGGCCGGATTTCAGGCAGCTGATCTAGTGTGGAAGATGCTAGCGTAGCTAAGCCTGGCTAAAGTTTTTCGAGGTTAATTTAGCGTCGGCCCCAGTGATCATCTTCTACCTTTTTTCCTCATTTTCTTTTCTTTTTTGTTAATTAGACAATGTCGTATTTTTTTCTCAAATTTTCCTAACTGAAATTTTGATTTTCTTTGTCATAGACCGTTTCAATGTTAAATTGTTAATCCAAGAAACAAATGTTACTGTTCTCTTTTCTTTTACCTCTGCATACTGTATATATGATTGAACTCACTGAAATTTATACAGTTGCTGTGAATTAGTAGTGGTTTTTTGATGATTGAAGGCCAACAAGCACAAAACTACAAAGATCCAGAGGGCTTAATAATGTGGCTCTTTCTCTTTGTTTTGGTCCCATGCATAACGTAAATGAATTAATTGAATTTCAAGCCAGAATTAGAACACCATCGATACGACATGATTCATTTGCCCCTACCACGTTTGGAGGCTTCAAATGAAAGATCATCATTTTCGACTGTGCATGATAATAATGATCCACATATATCTTAATTTCCTTATTTCTTAGTAGGAGGGTAGCTAGTGTTTCTATATTCTTTGTTTTGTGAAAGTGTATTGAGTATGATACGTGATCGTGACAAGTTGATGATCTTGTGAAATATGTGAATACCTGATCAGTATTAAGAACATCTCTAGTAGAATTGTTAAATAAAATATTTTTTAAAATTTGTTAATTTTTAGAATGAATAAAAACTCTAACAGAATTCTTAAAATATTGCTAAGTTCTAAGATTGCTAAACAAAATTGATAGATTTATCAATTTGAAGAAAGAGAAACCACTATTGCTAAATTCTCAAATAGTACAATTTCTTCACTATTGATAGATATATTTAAATTGTTTAAACCGTTGACCATTTATTTTAAAAAACAATTTGAAATTTAGCAATTCAACTAGTTATTCTTGCTGGAATCATACTGTTTAAAATGAGTAACTAAATCAAAATTATTGCTAAACTTACTAATTTTTATAATACCACTACTGGAGATGCTCTAAGATCTTTGTGTTTGGTCATTTTAACTTAAAGAAGCATCGAGTGGACCTATCTATGGTTGAGATAATTAAGAGATAATTAACAATATAGGAAGAAACTCGACCACCCTTTTTACCATTGATGAACGATCAAGTACACGATCCCACCTAGGTGCTTATGCTATTAGATCAAACGATGTTGAATTGATATTATTTTGTGAACGATTGATTATAGGATATATTTTCATATTATCAATAATGTAAATTAGCAATTTGACAACATAACTATGGCAATCAATCATAACTTAAGGGATTGGGTAGAAATAAATCGCAGATGATTAAGGTAGTAATGACATAGCACATAGCACATAGCACATGCAAGAATGGTTAATGGCCGGGCCAATTGTGATTGAAAATGGAATGGTGAATATTTTGTACGATATAGTTGTCCAAATGTGCACACCCACTGATCGAGCTGGTTGTTTGGTGCGAGATAATCATGTTATCTTGTTCTTCTGCAAATATCACCCCCAATTGAATAGATTGATTGCACAGGTCTCCCAACCTAATCATAATTTGCTTGACATCAAGTAAAAAAAATTGTCCTTTATTACTTACCTCACACAATTAAAATCAGAAATTAACCTCTTTTAATTATGACCTCCCCCATCAAAAACATTGCAACACTAGTAAAAGATTATTATTGTAGAACAGTGTAGGTGGTTTTAGTTGAGAAATTGAAGAGCATGTGAGCAAAGATTGAATATTACTTAAAATGAAAATAATGTTTCATATAATATTATGTGCATGAAATTCAGTGGAGAAAACTGGTAGTACCAGTGGGGATTAACCATAGCCGAGAATGTTAGAAAAGAAAGGCAGATTTGGATGTAGCAGATTTTTTTGACATCCTTTCCTGCTGAGTAATGTTAGGTGAACTTAAGAGACCATCTTACGTGACGGCTGACGTGGCAGAGCCACATCATCATAACATAAATTCTGATATTTTATTTTTATTAACATTTTCTTAATAAGAAAATTCTTTTCTAATTTTATGATTTAGTCTTGTAAACCAGAATTCTAAAATTTCCATTAGATTCCTGCATCGCCTCAAATTGATGAACAAAGAATCATAGCATGACTTTGTGGTCCTCGTTTCACACTTGGTTGGAAATGAAACCAGATTGTCACAAAACGAAAGGTCAAGGTGTTTCAGATGTTGTAACTCAAGAATGCTGCAGGGCACAGTTGTTAGATTGCAGCAGCTTGTCAAACGTAGCTTTTCAAGATTAATGAGATATCTAACTGATGATGATGAAGAAAATCTTTTGATGCCGGTCAACCCTAGGTCCAGGAATTTCAAAGATCTCATCTCTCCAACAATTTCAAACTTCTCAAGTTTCTTGCACCCACTGAGGTTCAACTTCTCTAGATTCTTAAAATTTCCAACCTCAACTGCAACTTTGAACAATCACTTAGATTCAAATCCGCAAAACTCGGGAACATAGACAAGCCACTAATCTTTCTTACACCGTGGCAATTTGACATGTCTAAAGATTTCAAATTCTGCATAGTCTGCATATATGTGAAAGTATGAGAAAGAAATTAAAAATGTCATTTAATCAAACAACAATTTACCATTAATAATCACATTACCTTTAATGCCTCTCGCAATGGTGATGTTTGGCTATGACGCATCCTTAGTATAACAAGTTTTCTGGGATAAAAACTAGGCGGAAAAGACGATAACAGACAATGTTCCCAGTCTAAGAGCCTCAATTCGTTGGAGAGATAATTTATATGATCTCCGGTGAAGGAGCCTCCAGTGAAAAAATCACAACTAAAAAATATTTGAAGATTTTTCATCTTTGAGAAGCTTTTACTGTTCAGATGTATCTTTTGTCCCCCGCCATTCAGGTGTTTGACCATGATGCCTCGAATTTTACCCGATCCCTACAACCAAAAGTAACAATGTTAAAAGCTCAATGTGCCTCAGATACAATTTTACATATTTTCTCAGTTTTGTACTGCATAAAAGAAGTTGGTCTTGAACTAATAATATGGAATATATAATTCACTTACTGTGTTTTCCATAAATACTCGGTAAACATCCTCATATTGCCACAATCTGCTACGCTCTCCAGGCTCAGTCGGTGACTCTTGTCGAACTATTTCTTTCCCCATTTCTTCTAGCAGATCATGCATCAAAATCTCATTTTCTTCATTGATGCTTATGAGGGCTTTTTATGTGAGTACTTGAATACCATATTCAGGATTGAGATCGCATCCTCTTAGTATATCAATCACGTAGTTCATAGCTTTGCCTTTAAAGAAACATGCAATTTGAAGAAAAATTTCTTTTCTCAGTAGTATTGAGAAAAGGTTAATAAACAATTTGTGTTATAAAACTAAATCATAAAACTAGAAAAGAATTTTCTTATTAAGAAATGGTTAATAAAAATAAAATATCAGAATTTGTGTTATGATGATGTGGCTCTGCCACGTCAGCCGCCACGTAAGATGATCTCTCAAAATATGGTTCACCTAACATTACTCTTTTCTGCTACACCAAATCCGGTTGGCGAATTTTGTTACTATCTTCTTGCACAAATTTTCTTATCACTTTTTAAGACTTCGAGAAATTCAAGTTATTAGAAATTTTGCCATCAAGAGAAGAAAAATGATTGAACATGCATGTATTTCGCATTATGATATTGTCTCGTGGATTCATTACCTATGGATGAAATGAACTTCAGCATAAGTCTAGGTTCAAGACCATGGTAATACATTTACTATCTCTCTTAGATACCTTATCTATCTATTCAGAGTTTAAAGTTTAGAGTTTAACTTTCACGTAAATAACTAGCGATAACATTTTGCGAGTTACCTAATGAATTGGTCTCATACAATGTCCGACTACTAGAGTTTGTGTTTATAATTTCATGGTTTATACGCAAATGAAGATTAGTAATATAAACTGTGGAATCTGGTATAGACAATGCAAACAATGTATGCAGATCACAGGCAGCGCTGATCCAGAGGTCTGCCAAGTTCATATTATTATAAATAGATTGATGTCGTTTAGATGCTCTGTGTGTACTGCTTTGCTGTAGTTTTACTTGGTCTTATTGCAAGTGATCAGATTAAGCTAAAGAATACGTACAGAGAGAAACCTGCAAACCCCTAATGGCAATAGTTATATATCATCGTAGTGGTGGGAATAATGATATTTCAAAATTCCAAAACTTACTTATTCGATCCGATATGTATGTATTTGTACTTTCGTGTTGATTTGTGAAGCAAGGTTTACGGTGATCACATGCCCTCATGCACCACTACTCGCTACTAGTCTGGTTTATGATGCCATCACTGACAGACACATACACCAGTTAAGTTTCTGCATTGCTATTACTTAATATCTTGTTCTAAAGCTACATGCACTCTGTTACATAACTGGGAATTTCTGTTAAATATATTGGGGTTTTAGACTAGGATCAATCATCTCCATTCTTGTTTTGGATTGATTTGTGTTATAAGCAGTACATAAGTAACTACCAGTTGATTGTTGGTGTTTCACAGGTTCACTCAATTCACTCCTGTAAAGTGTGAAGAGGAGCTCAAGTTATATGACTTACAAGTATGACACAGTGATTCAAAGAACTAAGAATCATGGCCAAGAGGAATATGAGGATCAAGAAACTGTCATAGTTATGTATAATCGGGATTTCTACTTACGGTAGTTTTTCTCTATTAGTGAGAAGTTACTGATAAATCTCGTATTCTCGATGTGAGATATACATCTCAACTTGGATGGTCGTGGAGTTCGTGTGGCCTTTGGGTTTCACACATGTACATGGGTAACCCACTTTGATACCATGATAAAGTAGTCTGAGGTTCAACTCCAAAACCAATTGACAATGAAGAGAGTAGCCCAAACCCTTATAAACCCAAAGACAAGATTTCATATTCCCGATGTATGATATATATCTCAACAGTTATGATAATTAGACATTATGTCTCGTAGAATCTAAAGCAAAACTGTTCTTATATAATACACCAAATTTCCAATGTATTGGAATATATGAAGTGTGAATTCCATTATAAACCATAATGTGTACTGAAGGAAACGCAACTCCATTCTCGACGACTAAACCAGGTAAAGAGAAGCATACTTTTTACAAGATTTTACAAGATGATTAGCTATATTGGTGTGTGATGAACATCATATTAGTCCCTTTCTAACGATCTAATGGGTTTCCATGCATGGGGATATGCTTCAGATAACATTCATGGATTATTAAATTGAAAAACAGAAATTGAAAGAGAAACGCATAAAAGCTTTGAGACTACATTGTGTTTTTATTCAAACATATGAGAATGAGGTTACAACAACTACATATAGAAGTTAAGATGTAAATGACATAAATGCCTTTATGACTTATTGTTATAAACTAAACCTATGATTAACACTCCCCTCAACCATATATTTGGTAACTCCCAATATATAGAGCATAATGGTTGGAATAAACTACACAAATATAGCCTAAAAATAGATAACTCCCAATTCAATAACCCAACAAAGAATACTCGTCGTGATTTTGAAAAGACAACTATATCCCTGAGATGAACTCTTGTGCACTAGTACAAAATCGCGACCATGAGCTATGATAACATTCATGAATTATTGAATTAAAAAACATAAATTAAAAAAGAAATCACAAAAAAGCTCTAAGACTACATTGTATTTTTATTCAATTATAGGAGAATGAGGTTACAACAACATATGTAAATGACATAAATACCCTTACAACTTAATTATTATAAACTTAAACCTATGGTTAACAGCTTCCATGTTCATTATAAGGGGTTTGTCTCCCATTGCCACTGTCACCTCTATTCTGACAATGACTTGGTGACAATAGCTTTAGTTTTTTTTTTCTGAACCAAAGCTTTTCTCAATTGCCCTAACATGGTAACCAGTGACGGTCCAAATGAAGAAACACAATTTATTAGTTAAGTACCAATAACACATGGTGGAACTACCATACATACAACTAGTTGGTAACAGATACAAATCAATTTTCGGATTCATTCACATTGGAAAGACCTTGTTAAGTTTTATTCCTGGCCAGTGCTCAAGGACACCAGAAAAGAGTAGCTGCTAAAGACGGTGGTGCTACTGTTCAGTTTGAGCAATGTGCATTGCAGTGGGTGCTGGAAGTTGAGATTGGGCATGCAGACAGTATCGATTTGAAACAATGTCGAAAGGTCTGCGGATCATTCAATCTCACTTCTTAAACCGATGAACGAATCTACTGTCCAAATCGAGACGTACTACTAACACTGCAATCTTTAAGGAGACAGAAAACCCTGAATCAGAAACCACATAATGATCATTCCACTAAGCCCTTGCTCCATGTATGGTTGAGTACGGAAGAAGTGACCTTTCTGCAGACGTGCAAAGGAACTGTGGGAAGAGATGAGGAGGAGACCAACACGCAACATGCGAGTCTATTGTGATCATGGACATTATCACATCTACCGCCGTATCCTCAACCTGCACTTCACGTTGTTTACAAGCTTATTTTATATTATCAAATTTGCTTCTACGTGTCCACAACCCTTTTGCCTGTTTTCAGTTCATCATTTGAAACTTCAAAGAGAAAATGAATGTGGAAAAGCTTTAGCTGACGCAAAATCTTGGTACTTTGAACTTATTCTTTTCCAGTAAAGAAACAACAATGTGCTACACTGGAGCCATGGGGAAATCCCTTGGAAGGTGAAACAAATAGAAGGATAATCTCAAAATTATAGCAACGAATCAGGGATATCAGTTCCTGCGGCTACATCCTCCGTTTACAGAACTGTAAAAATTAACTCCAGTAGGTGATGAAAAGGATATGTTGACAACAGAGGAGATGTGACACTCGGGTCTATGCCTCTATCTTCCAACTTCAATCTCCTTTCATTATCGCGGTACACTGAGACCCAGCTCTGTATATATTCAGGAAAATGAAAACATTTTAGATTTGTTATTGTAAACAACTAGAGGACTAATCTGCGTTCTTAGCAATCAATAAATGAACTCAAATAGATAATCAGCATTACAGGAAACATAATTAAATGCTCCCCAATGTACCCCAAATTAAGAATCAAGTTAGAGACCTAACGGTTGAATGCTGGTTATTTACTCATAAACAAGCTCTATCCTTTCACATCCTTCTTTGGCCTTTAAGTATAGGACGTCCACCCCGCCCCCCCCCCCCACATTAATTATTGTTACAGTTAACCACTGGAAAAGATTAATCTTGATCTATAGGCTTATAGTCTAAGGAGATATTGATACAATGATAATGCAGGCTCAATGAGGCCCATGTAATAACACGTCTTTCGGCATGCAACATCATTTACACTATTGTATTTTATATGCAATCAATGAAAAATAGTGCAATGCACTGTAAACTAATCAGCATTAAGCATTCATAATATCACAAAAGGGCAACATTAAACATGATATGTTAGACCTCAAAAAAATTGTTGCGAGTCACTGAAACCTTTTAGTTTCAGCTCAAATAGGAAAGCTTTAGAGTTTGTAAGGACAAAAGACTCCCATGTTTGGAGAACGAATAGTTTAGACAACATCAACAAGGTACAAAATCTCCAAACAATAAGAAACTGAACCTGAATACTAGAAAATAAAAAAGTACCACAGGATATTCCCTTTCTCACTCGTGAGACTTCATCCTAATTTGGTTAAAAAATGCCGTGTATAAAGGAGTAAAATTCAGGTAAAGTCATCTCCACACATCAAGTTTTGCTCCACATGTTTACTTGACTACAAAAAGCCACAAGCTTGACAACTAAAGCAGGGGTGACCTCGAAACTAATCATTTTCAAACATTACTAGTAGCACATTACACCCAACATCCCCAGTATATGATGTCGATTGCTAAAATGAACTGTTAAGGAAAGCTAAAGTATCATCACAAATACGATAAACTAATAAACCAGTCTACAGTCGTGACATGTACAGTGAGATGGCAGGCAACCAAAGATGATCAGTATTAAGTTTCAACACTTCCATTAGCAGTACTCAATTGTCATTCATTCTCAATTTCGATCATTTTCATTACAAAAGAGCAAATTTCAACACGGATAGAAAGAAAAATGAAAAGTCAGGATTCAATTTCTAGCTCATAGAGTTTAAAAAGGGTTGCTTACAGATAATAAATACAAAAGAGTGAAGATATCAAACTCCTGGGTTTGCACCGAGCGTACCCTGAGACAACGACCTCGAGCTCCTCGAGTCAATGCCAAGGCATGACGTCAGCCGAGCTGAAGAGACTGCCGTGTGAAATGGCAGCAGAGACTGAAGACAACCCAAGTGAGGAGGAGCCGACCTGAGAATTCAGAAACTCCAAAAGGTCAACACTTTGCTAATTTGACACAAACCCATTGCAGAAAACGACCTGAATTACACTACCAAGTTCACAATTTTGCAAAAGATTGAGGATTTGATCATTAGGGTTTGAAGGGTTTTGCTTACCTTGAGAGTAATAGGGTGGATGGGAGAGAAGAGATGGGTCTGGAGTTGAGAGGTGGTTTGTTGACGGTGGATTTGAGGAAAGAAAAGGCGGGTCTTGAGAAAGATCTGCAGCGAGAAGCCATTGTAAAAAACTTGAGAGAGATGGCCAAAGTTTAGGGCTTTGGGATGCTGGGCTCTATAAGGTTTTTGCATCTGGGCGAAATTACCAAACGGGTACCCAGGAATCCAGGAATATTACTTCGTTCTGTTTTTGTTAGTGTAGTACTGTAGGCTAGTCCTTTCTTTTCTCTTTGATCCATTTTGACATTGTGAGTTTGTGACTAGTGCTTCCGAAATAGGTGAGTTTGGATTTGCAAAATTCAAATTATGCTCCTTCTATTACATTAATACAGAATTTACATGTTCAACATTCATCTGAATCAGAACAGTGGAAAGTTAAAGATACATCCAGCTTTCTGACCTTATCCGCCATATTAGCAGTGAGGTTATGTCTACAACTCTACATAATGGAATTAGAAAAGCTTCTTCCTTGTAACACTAGGAAAAAGGCATTAGGCCACAGCTTCGCAAAATGATGAAATCAAACTTCAACTTTACTGCATTTTACTGTTTGATCAGAGAAGATTTAAGGACACCGGTGTGGCAGGTAATAGCCCTTTGTTTCAGAGGAGGTCCTGTTTCCCTGTCACCAAAACCACCAATTCTTTTGGTCCTGCACAGACACTCAAGTGATAAGAAAGTACATCTTTTCAGAACATGCTTTATACATTTCATCACGGTAGATTTCAGTAGGAAATGTAGAAAGCCACAACAATCATAAACTAGGCAGAGATCACATCGTTCACTACACATCTTATGGTTAATTCTATTACTTTCATCAACTGAACAAAAGGATGGCACATTTGTCTACAAAGGCATGCAAAAAAACTACATATTTTCCAGCAAAGTGTGAGACACGTACCAGGTCCAACGGCAAGAACTGTCTTTGAGCCACTGGAAACCTGAGCAAAATAAACTAACTGTCAAGACTTCCAAGTTCTCAAAAAACTCAGTCATCTAACTCTGTACATTCCAATATTACACCTTACCTGTGTTCACCCTGCATCTGTGATAACAAATGTTGGAAGGCCAATGCCATCAGCTGCTTCTTTCAGCTTATTCCTGATATAACAAAGTAAGGAATCAAAAGCAGAATATTAAACCAACAAATCAGCCAAAAAGAAACATTTGCAGTGAGTTGTATATTTAAACAAAATAACCTGCTTACATTTCTTGTTGACTAATGCATGTAACCACTATTTTGGGCTGCCCATTTTGCTCCCATTGTCTCAAAAGTGACCTACGACTGTTAGTAAAACTTAACGTTACACATTCGAGATGTATTGAAAATAGCTGGCAGTTATAAAAATGTCTTAACACAGGTTTAATTTTATTTTATTTTATTATTTTCAATTAATTGGTGAGCCCTTGCAACAGATGTTAACTTCTGTATACAAGTATTGCACAAGGGCTATAACGGCCCCAAAAGATACTAAACATTATATAGGGAGGGAGAGATTCAGTGAGAGTATTAGGTTAAATATACAGGAAGGTACTGATAATCACCTTTGCATCAGTTCTGCATACATGCCAGTGGCAGCATATGCAAGTTTGTGAAAGAAACATTTCACCAAATGATCCAGCAAAAGAAATCAAAAAATAGAATGTTGAGGCTGGGAAAGGGGGAGTTATCAAAGAATTCAATACCAAAATAAACTAATTTTCAAAAATTTAAGGTACTTACGAGCACACTGAGATGCAATTTTTCCGGTTTTCATCTTCAAGGCTCGTCTAACTACAAGAACCTGTCATGAAGAGTGCAATGCTTGAAAAGACAAGACACAATTAACAACTAAGCTGAAATAAGGTCATTCCTATCTTGAGACTTGCACTAGAACATTGCACACCATCAGACCAGAATGACTAATACTTCACAATGCTAGAAAAGAAAAGATATGCAATTCACCAACAAAATAGTAACCCAACAAATGTAACAGCAGCATTACTTCTTTAGTTTCTACTGTTTATTTTTGTGTAAAAGAAATATAGTCTCTGCCTCTCTGGTAAAGGGTACGTGACTATGTTCATACATAGACTTCAACAAATACTAGAGCTAGTTATTCACAACTTTTCCCACTCTGTTATCACTTATCCCCGAGTATTGTTGTTTATATGGCTTGCCTGATCATAAAACACAAATACAAGATTTAATCTTTTAAGGAGCATGCTTAAGTTTCTCATGGAAGTCTAAATCATCCTGGACAATGTTGAATATAGCATAATGTCATAATGAAACACAGATGTTCATCAAAAATATTTCAATGATAAAAAACCAGATACTCAACATCAACTTTAAGTAGACATGACCCCAAAGCATGTTATCAGACACCAATACATGACACAAACCAACAGTAACACCAAATAAAATAGGCATTCACTAAAAAATTATCAAGGAACTAAGAAACAAACAATTTTGAGCTCTTCATCACCGCTACTCGAGACCAAACTCTGTTGTTGGGGCTTACCCTCTGAGAAATTTTTCCTCCTTAACCTTAACGAACCCTTGCCAGGTTGCGACAAATCCAACAACAACCCAAGAATGAAGCCAATGACAACTCCTGGAAGGCAATTCTCAGGCTTAAAACTCAAGTTCAACCATTCTCTTTCTTGCTTCGTCTGACCAAAACTGATGAAAATCCAATCAATTTCTGTACTTAAAATCCTAACAAGCAGAACAAATTTCCACTCAAATAAGCTTACAAAATCAGCTAAATGGTCTCTCCCCACTTCACTTCAAATGAAAAAGATGCAATCTTACTGTTTTGGGTAGATTAGAATTCCAACATGGTTTAGATATTCCTTTATTCTCAGACATTAAACTCAGGCTAATCGAAGAAACATGAAAAACCAAAGCAAGAGAAAAAGAACTACTTAAAGGAGATGAAACTAAAGATAGTACCTTTCTTTGATTCTGGGAAGCTCTTCTTAACGAACCAAACATTGGTATTGCTCAGGGGTTTAGAGAGAGAGAGAGAGAGAGCAGCTTTCTCAGAGGAAAGAAGAGGGTGTCAGTGTAAGATTGAATCACTTAGACCCATCATAGATTTTGGGCTCAATGCCCACAAGAACCAACATATGGGCCTGTTAACTGACACATGGAGACCACACAGTGGTATAAAGTAGAAGGTAAAAGAACTAAAACCCTAAACAAAACTACACCGCAACCAAAACCAGAAGAGGCGGAGCGAAGACTGAGATGGCAGATCAGCATCGGTTCTTGTTCCCTTCAGTTTTGCATTTTGTTACCTTTTCATTGTAAATTTTGGATCTTTATACTTTTGGGTAAAAAAAGTATGAAACTTTGATCTGTTGATGCTGGTTTTACTGTACTTCCCATACCATATTACTAGAATTCTCTCTGTACATAGCTGATTTGGGTTTTCATTATTCTCTGTAATTGCTTTGGGGGTAATTTGATGCACATAACGTGCTGGACGGTTTTGCCTCTAAGAAACACAACACTCCAACTTTACCAAATTTCTATACGCCCCCGCTATTCCTCACTTGTTCCTCAGATTCACACAAAGAACCCAAACCACATTTCCGACCTACAAATCCCACATTGCAAACAGTTGGTCTAATTTTGTTTCAAACAATCATTTAATTCAACAATGCCGCGGGCCAGCCGCTACAAGCCGTTCAATGACCGGGTGCGGCGAGCTCTCAGCCAGCACATTCGCCTCCTGCACCGCTCCGGAGCCACCTTCTTCATCTTGGGCGACACCGGAAATGTGTACACTGCCACCATATCGACTATGCCAAAATGCAGCGGGAGGATGACAAGTTTCTCAGGGACTACTTTTTCTCGCAGTGGGAGGCGGAACGGATGTTGGCGCGGGACACGCTCCCTGGATCAATGGCAGGGGAGAGCGTGCGTATATGGTTTCATCAGCTGTATGATGTTGAGGGCAAGCAGAGGCAGCTTGGGTCATCGTCTTCGACGACAAAGCCAAGAGTGGTGATAGAAGAGGGTACTTGCTGCCCTGTTTGTTTGGATGAGATGGGGAAGCAAGACAAGGTGGTGGCTTGTGGGATGTGTAGGAACCCGATTCATGAGGAATGCTTCTTGAAGTGGAAGAGAAGCGCGAGGAAGAAGCAGGCACATTGTGTAATGTGCAGGGCGAGATGGGGTTCGATCGAACAGGAGCAGGACAAGTACTCGAACTTGGCTGCTTATGCTAGTAGTAGCGAGGAGGATGACTATGATGATGAGGACAAAGACTAGAATGAATGAGGATCTTCAAAGTCATAGCTTAAAAGTGGAGTGATTGTAATAGATTCGTAGTAGATGATGTAAATTTGGTATGGAATGACAGGAGTGGAGGGCCTCTTAGTGTTTGAATTTTGTCTGAATTTCCACTGTGGAATGAAGGAAAGAATGCTCCATGTGTAGGTTTAGTGACAATATGAATGCTTGTGTTCAACGCAAATCCAAATCGGTAGCAACTCCGGTCATGCCTATACAACAATGCAATCTCGATGATAGTAGTGTGAGCAGGGCAACTGAGTAATGCTGCTCTCTCCCTTCCGTGCAAACATTTCCATACAGATAGCACACATCAAGTGGACTCGCTGCTTCCTCCAAAGCCTGGATGAATGATTCAGATCAACTTGGCCTTGCAGTATTCTTCGTCCAAGTCCAACAGCAAGGACTCCTCCGTTTCTCTAAATATTGCATCCAAGATTGGCACCTCGATAAGCATATCCATAATTTGGACAATAATAAAGGGATGCTCATCTTTGGGAACACGCATATATAGCTGTGCAGAGATACCTGCCCAGCTTGTTCCGTAACTGGTTCGCTTCTCTCGGAGATCTAGCTATGATCCACTTGTACCTTGCAAATCTCTTCATCCTTGTCTTTGCATCTCCACTCGACTTCTCCCTCGAGAACCGCAACTTGAGAGTTTTAGTACGTAACAGATTTAGTGGATCATCGTCATACCGATGGGTTTCTGGATTATAGTTTGCATATCCCTTGAACAGGTGGAATCTGATCGGAAGTACGTCGGTACGTCCACGGTGGTACTTCGGAAGGTCTTGTTTCTATGGATTTTGTTAGAAAGTAACGATCTCACATCAGAAAATAGATAAATAAAATATAGCTTATAAGTGGATAGATTGTATCCAATTGTACCGATACATTTGTGATTAAAACCGAACACCTTAAAGATGTATAAGTTGGGACAATATTGGTACAATGTTGATCCACGGGCCACGTTTGTCCTATTTCAAGTTGGTATCAGAGCAAGTCCCTCATCAATTATTTCTCCGAGAAACGTCTCCCAACATAATGAGCATAAATTGGGTTTAGGTCTGCAGTGGGTCTTGGACCGCATATCGGTAAACCTTTGACTTCATATCATATCAAGTGTCTGTAATAGGTCTTGGACCACATACCCCAATTTCTAAAATAGAAATTGGACTAAATCATATTCCGAATCAAATTACCGATTTTCGATGTGGAAATTGGACTAAATCAAATTATACGTGCATACCTAAAAGTTAGGTTGCACGTGAGGATGAGTGTTAGAGAGGAAAAACCCTACATCAGAAAATGGATAAATAAAATACAACATATATGTGGGTGGATCATACCTAATTGTACTGACGCATTTTGTAGTTAAAACATAACACTTTAAATCGGTAATTCCCACATCGACAACTTAACTTTTAGGTATGCACGGGCCACGTTTGTCCCAGTTCAAGTCGATATCAGAGCGGATCTCTCTTCAATTACTTCTTACATCATGACAGTGGAAAGTCTCCAAGCATAATGAGCCCAAATTGGGTTCATTGAAAAGTCTTTGGCTTCATATTATACCAAGTGCCTGCAGTGGGTCTTGGACAGCATATTCCAATTTTTGAAATAGAAATTGGACCAAATCATATTCTGAATCAAATTACCGATTTCCGATGTGGGAATTGGACCAAATCAAATTACACGTGCATACCTAAAAGTTAGGTTGCACGTGAGGAGGAGTGTTGGAGAAGAAATATCTCACATCAGAAAATGGATAAATAAAATACAACATATATGTGGGTGGATCATACTTAATTGTACTGAGGTCTTTTGTACTTAAAACCCAACACCTTAAAAGGTGGTTAAGTTGGACAGTATCGGTACAATGATGATCCACGAGCCACGCTTGTCCCAGTTCAAGTTGGTATCAGAGCGGGTCTCCTCTTCAATTAATTCTCCCAGCATAAACGGGAGAAAGTCTCCTAACATAATGAACCCAAATTTGGGCCTGAATAACGAATCACACCATAAACAAATAACCAAACATGAATCTTGAATTACACCACAAACAAATCACCATCATAAAAATCATAATTACCAAATCACATACTGATTTTCGATGTGGGAATTAGACAAAATGAATTACAAGTGCATAACTAAAATGTTAGGTTGCACGTGGGGGGTGTTAGAAAGAAAAGATCTCACATCAGAAAATGGACAAATAAAATCTAATTTATGAGTGGATGAATTGTATCCAATTTCATCTAGACATTTTGTGATTAAAAACCAACACCTTAAAGGTGGTTAAGTTGAGACAATATCAGCATAAAAGTGATCCACGGACCACGCTTGTTTCAGTTCAAGTGATTTGATTAACTTTGCTCTAGAATACATGATCTCTCAAACAGCAAGGTGCTCATGCTGGCTTGCTTCGGCTGGGGAGAGTGGGAGACTGCTTTTCGCTCTGCTTTTCTACATTAACCTTAAAGGCGTAAACCTAACACAAATAGGAAACTACCTTTACCAAATTGTATATTCCTATTTCGAAAAGGATTTCTTTTGAAACTTCTATATCACAGAAACTTATTGTGGGCCGGGTTTTTTGCAACTGATGGCCCAAGACAAATAACCAAATGTCACTCCCGAGTACGTAGATTTGAGGATCACTTTCGATTCCTAGGGTTCTTGAACCGCTCCTCGGAAGGTAACGCAGTTCAGGGCTTCTTCATTCCAGGAAATTGACCTATCAAGGACTCAAGATACCTGTCTCATGTCTGTTTTCAGTTTTTCGTTGTTGTTAGCAAAAACAGAGGATAGAATTATGGATTTGCTAGGTGATGACGAACTGGGTCTAATCCTGGACCGGATTACCGACCCGGATGATAGAAACTCGGCCTGTCTAGTCTGCAAGCGATGGTTGTTACTGGAGGGTCTGACCCGATCAGTCATCCGTGTTACAAAAACCCAAACTCCTCCCTCGATTTCTCTCTAGGTTTCCCAACGTATTCAAAGC
Organism: Comarum palustre; assembly: GCA_951800085.1. NCBI lineage: Eukaryota > Viridiplantae > Streptophyta > Magnoliopsida > Rosales > Rosaceae > Comarum > Comarum palustre. The sequence continues at coordinate 22,242,819 of OX637583.1, forward strand.
AAACATGTGTATCAGCGACGCAAGCCTAGTACTGTTTGCAAAAACATGCCCAATGGAGGTCATCGACCTTAGTACTGTGTGGATCCCTACACAAGTTGGGGACGAAGGTCTGTGAGCATTGGCAAGTGGGTGTCCTAAACTATCCGAGGTTTATCTTCGGAAACGGAATTACGTTGGGGCGATTGGACTCGTGTCGCTCATAACTTCGAGGTCATGTAACTTGACGCATTTGGGATTGGCATTTTGTTCCTCGGTTTGTGACAATGTATGTGCTTGGAACAATTGGTTCCTCCAGTTGCGCCATCCGCTATTTGGATTTGCATAATTTTAGTTCAATAACGGATTGTGGATTGAAGTTTTTAGCAAACGGGTGTTGCTTGAAAACCATCAAGACATTGATCCTTTCCGGGTGCACTAGTATCATTGATTCCGGGGTCTCACTTTTGCACAAGATATCTGTTTTGGAGGAGCTGAATTTGAAAGAATGTAGTGTACATGTCACCGATGTTGCAGGTGTGGTGATCTCTTCATTTCCAGCACTCAAGAAACTGCATTTGGGTTGGCTGGACTCCGTGACAGACAACACAACTGTTGCTCTAGCTCAGAATTGCCTCCATTTGGAGATGCTTGATCTGAGAGGTTGTGAGCAGGTGACCAGAGCTGGTATTGGTGCATTTTCAGGTCACAAGTGCTTACAAACCCTTAACCTTTTCTGTTGTGTGCCTGGTATGACAGTGTCGGATGTAGAACGTTTAGCACTTACATACCCCTCATTCAAGTCTATCGTGGACTCGTGGTGGATCCGAGATTGCGATCAAGGATGTTGCAATACACGTGAAACTGATTAAGAAACAAAATCCGGATCCCTTTGTTAACCGAATTCAAAGAACTCAAAACTTCGAACCTCAAACTCTAAACTCTGAAAGAACTCTAAACCAAACTCCGAAACAACTTTAACCAAACCAGGGTCATGGCCTCTGAAAGAACGCACCCGGGCTCGTGAGAGAAGCAATTAGAGAGGAACCCGCTCTGATACCATGTCAAAACGCGAGCGACAAGCGTGGCCCGTAGATTATCCTAGTACCGATAATGATCTAACTTAACCACCTTTAAGGTGTTGAGTTTTATCTACAAAAGATCCCAGTATAATTAGGAATGATTCATCTACATATATGTTGTATTTTATTTGTCACTTTTCTGATATGGGATCTCCCATCTCCAACATGCATCTTATCCAATCATCGTTAGAACTTATATACATGCTTAATGCTTTGGTACGTAACTAAGCGGCAGCTGCGGCACCATCAAGATTAAAAAGAACAGTCGACTCTGCTGATGGTACTTCGAGATTGAAAATGACGAGTCCTAGCTAGCTACCTAGCTAAGTGCCTTGCTAGTGCAATACTTACGTATCTTCCTCTTAGTTTTTCTCTACAATCCTTCTATTGTTTGGCAAATAAAAGATCGAGTGCGCTCTTGTTATCGCCTCAAAATAACGAGAATTGCCAGACTTCTAGGAGTTCTAGCTAGTAAAAGATTAACATGAACTGTAAAATCTGTGACTGTCTTGGAGTTAATATGATCGACCAAGCTCAAAACTCTGCTTATCAATTGAAACACTAGCTCCGCCCAAAAATGTTTGCATCAGTTTAGTGATTGTGAAGCCGACTGTGTTCGCCAGAGAAAAATACATGGGCAAGACCTTCGGATCTAATCAACAATATGGGCCAGATCCTTCTATTGTAGAAGGTATAGAGTAAAGCTGTTTCCGCGTGCAGAAAATGGTCCAGCCCCGTATCCAGCTGAATCAAGACTTAAAAAATCAGCAGAACCGCAAACGCTATCTGTTTTTCACTGTCCAGTTTCCATGGATGTTGTCCTTGATATTTTATAACGCTGTATGTACGTGGCGTGTCATAAACATGGTTGTACAATTGTACCTGTGTTTTTGATCCACTTCGATCAATCCATTCGACTCTGCGTTCTCATCAGAGGCTCTCGGGAATTATTACTACTACTATTACCAGAACCCAGAAGGCCACTCTTATTAGTTCCTTGCTGACAGGAAGACACATTAATGTCACCAGAGTAATAATTTTTTGAGAGGCGACTACACGTCGATCGAGTATATCCACATCTGAGAAAACAAGTTGGAAGACAACAGATTCAGAACCTTCTTAATGAGCTTTTTCACTACCCTTGTATGATAATGGAGTGCAATGTAGTTGTTTAGGTGTAAATTTACATTACTGTAAATGTTGCATTTTGAACCAGTTATGTGTTTCAATGCAGATGTGTTCGAGTATCCCGGGAGATAATCATGATCAAGACTGTATCTTGAAGATCAAGCCATCTCAATGTGAATTAGGGTTATTATCAATTATCATGGTTTCGGTGATTGATGGCTTATACCTGGTGACCAAAATTTGAAGCTTATATGGAAGATCTAGGATAAATCTGGACGTAAGAGGCATGTTGAATTACCTTGGCAGTCAAGGTGTGAAATGATGTGCATGATGACAGCTACAAGGAAAGTTGATCAACCTTGATCTTTAACGTGAGTATTATGGGGGAATAAAGATCCATGATCGATGCAATAAGAAATTCCCTTATGGATACATGAAGTATTAGGTGACGTCCATAGGCAAGTTTGGGTATCATTATATGGTCTTAAGCATTCTTGAAGTGATTTCATGGAGTTACACATCCACATATGCCCAGAGGTAATTATATCACCTATCAAGTCGGCATATCTACCTGATATTTGAGAGTTACATATTTGAGGTGAATATCTTCATCTACGGTATTGTATCTAAGTCTATATTAGATTTACGATACATGGACCGACACTTGCGGTCTAAATCTTGTTTATACTTTTTCTTTTCTTTATGAGTAAAATATGACAAGATATTTACGAATATATTAAGAATATATTCGTAATATGGTTAGGAAAGATTCTTTCCCAATTGCATTAAGGGGTCTGATATTCCTTGATCTATAAGAATATAAACTCTTAAGTTCTCTATATAAAGAAATCAAGGCGAATGAGCAAAGAACAACCAATTCAACATACAAACATTATTTGTCAAACAAATATCAAGCCTTCCTCGAAGAATCCATACAAAAAGACTCCCTGCGTCTTTTGTAGCTCTTCGATCCCTGCTCGAATGTTATCTACTTTCTGATCGTTGTTCATAAGTCATCCACCATCCGATCCCTGCTCGGATAATTTATCCCGCTTCACTCATTAGTTCGATCCCAGTTCAGCACAAAGTACATCCCCATTTCATAAAGTCTGATCCCTGCTCGGTGAATACGAGCAAAAACCATTGCTAAGACCTCAAAACCTTAGTAAATATCTCAGTATTGAGGAGAGATCTTTGATATATTTCCTTTAATATTCATTGTTTAAGCACCCTAAGAACAATCTTGGGTTCAATAAAAGAATTCAGTAATTGCTTGGAGTAGAAGTCAGGAGGAAACACAAAGTATTCAAGTCAAAACGGTTACACTGAACCCAAAGACGTTAACACGCCAACACAAATCAGACATTACGAATTTCATGCAAAAGAGTTGTTTTTCTACCACCTTGGAGTCATTTGGTGAAATGAAAAGGACATGAAGTCATATACATGCATGGCTACAGTGATAGACAGACCTCCAGATATGCATCGACCCAGGGTTGATTAATTTGGTTGCTGGGGCTAGTAATTAAATCGATACTTGTTGGCTAAGGTTAGGTTCGTTACTCGCAGAAACTCACATGGAAGTGATTTTCTCTGTCTCTATGACTCTGTCTTAGCTAGCCTTGTGCTTGTGTTGCCCCATTAGCATACCAGACCCTTCATTACGGAGATCGATCTCTTCGTTTTCTACTTCTGATGGAGAATTTGACATCAACCCTTGAATTAATCCGCTCTACAAAAAACTTGGTTGAAATCCAAACATGCGTACGTATTTCTTCCGTGTCTTTCAGGTTCCAGATCGATAACATGCTTTTCGGATCTATTGCTTTCTTGCTAGTCCACAAGACTAGTCGTTCACTCAGTTAATCTGACCTATCTATACGATAGAATAGTCCAAAGGAGAGAAAGAGATAGGACATTGTCCATGGTCCTTCATTGCCCGAGTCTGTCTGTACGTGTGATTCTCTAGGGTTTAGAGGTAGTACGTGTTCTCTGTCTCTTAGGGTTTATAAATGTGACTTCTGACCAAGTGGAAAGAAAAAGAAGAAAACTATTACAGGAAAATTCAGAACGGTAGAAATTGATGGCTCCCGTCCCTCCCACCATGTATGGAGAAGAATTATTGCCATTGAGATTTCGACAGGGGCACGTGCCCCTTACAGAGGACATCACGTGCCGGTGTCGTTGACGAAGCAGAGGTGGGTGCATATGGTGGCTCCGATCATCAGAGCAAGTATGGCTGGTCGGTGGTTTCCAACGCCGCAAAGTCGTATTCATGCACAGTGTGCATATCGTCTCCTTTTCCGCGTTGGACCCTGATGTACGGACGGCCACCGGTGAGCCGACACGTCACGTCACCGGAGGCTGTGCATGGTAACAGTGAGACGATGCGACTTCTACCTCCTATTGAACGTGCGGTTGAGATGCCTCTTTGAAGGTCTGATTAAGGTTTTGCTCGACATGGACCATCAGAGATATCAACTATCAAGTGTCAGATTCTTGTTCGTGCTGTAAGTAGGAAAATCAAAGTTTGTTTTCTTGGGTTGGGCCCGCTAACTGGCGGTAAAGGGTTCTGTTCTAATGAAGGCTAGTCTATTTTGATTATTAGGTGTGAATAGTGATCATGTTGGGGATTACATTAACACATAACGCTCATCATATAAATCAATGTTATACGTTTGTTTAATTGGTATAGCTTTATTTTTACTATGAAAAAAAAAATTGCATATAGTAATGCGTTGTTTTGTTGTCGCGGTAAAATGATGTACGTGTTATAGGGTTCTATACTTTCGAAGTCGTTTCATAAACAATAACACATTGTAATATGAGAGCTAAACCAAATGTGGTAAAATTATGTTTGCGTCTTTACGAGCATATTCTGATTCTCTCTCCTCGCCTGAGATAGGTCTCAATCTCTTTGGATAGGGTTTCCACCAAAACAGATTTCTCTCCCTCGTCCATCTACATCGCGGTGTTGTTTTCGGTCTCTAACCGCTCCAACGCTTGGCGGGTGTGGTCGGACGAGATTTGTTTATCGATTGATGGATGTAGCTCGGGCTCAGAGGACGGGAAGGGAGGGGATTTTCTCCGTATTTTTCAATTTTGACGACCGTATCTGGTTTCTTGATTTGTGGGGCAACCATGGCATGACTGTATTTCAGATCAGCTCTGTGTTTTGGAGTATAGCAGGATTAGCGGCTGACAGAGGGTGGTCATGCATGATGGGGTTTGGATCGATTCGTTGGTTTCCGAGAAAGAGGTTGGAGTCTATGCTTTCTGGGTTAGGCAGATATCGGGGTTGTGGACTGCTCATCTGTGCACGACGATGGTAACATGATCAGTCAACTTAGTCGCCGGTGGATACTACCGATCGAAGTGCGGCGATGTAGCGACGGTCGGATTGGAGGATGTCGGATTAAGTCTTCTTCTGCTCCAAACTTTGGGATTAGGCTCCAGAGATGGGCCTTAGGCCTTTGTTTTAATTTTATTTTTTGTTAGTTAGTCGTCTTTTACAGTGTGTTGGTTGTCCCTCCTTTTTTGGGCGAAGTTTAGGGTTTCGGTAGGTTGGTGTTGGTCGTCCCTTTCCTTTGAGCGAGGATTTAGGGTTTTAGGTAAGTTGGTGTTGGTCGTCCCTCCTCTTTTGGATGAGGATTTAAGGTTCTGATAGGGTAGTGTTGGTCGTGTTGCTGGGAGAGCTATGGTTATGGTGTCGTTTCCAGTGACTATTTTGATGTTGGTTAGTTCTTGTTGTCAATGTAATAAGGAGGTTTACCTGTGCATATATGCTGGTTCGTTTGACATGTAGTGTTTGCAAGAGTTGTTTCTTCTTGAGGTTGACTGTAAAAATTGATCGAGATTTCTGAATTAGGTTAGTTTACAGTTGAACCCTTATTGATATCGGTTCTTGTCCACTGTAATCGTTATTTTTTTGGGTAGGTAGGGTTGAGAGTGGAGAATTTATATCCACCACCGTTATCCCTCATGGTTGTAATTCATATTTCCGTTTATTCTATCAATAAAGACTAATGTTCTTATAAACAACATATTGTGATTCTTTTTAAGTCTTTTTTCCTTTCTTGATGTATTTATGAGTATTTTCATATGTATAAAGCATAATGATTTTTTTTAAATACCTTTATCTGTTTGTTCACTTTTGTAAATAGCAAACCAAATCCAAGAAACCATAAGCTGGACGATTAACTTTTGAATTTAATTTGACGTTGTTGCCCCGTTGTCATCCATATACAGTGACCTTCTTTGTTTGTTTTTGAATCAGAATGACAACCATTTTATTGAAGAAACAAACTTTAAATATTACAGTTCAGCTTCTATTACAGCTTGAATCACTCCTGGTGTAGCAAAAAAAAATTCATCCTGCTCAATTGAGCAACCATTTGCTGCAAGTGCGCATCAGTATTTCCCCTTCTATTTCTATACCTCACAGACCAATTCCCCTGCTCAGTCATTTTCATCCACAAGTCCTCGTATATACTACCCATAATACTGATAATAGTAGTATTTGGCTCCTCTGCATTTACCAATTGTCGCTGGACCACATGTGCATCTGTTTCCAACATAACACAATTAGAACCATGTTCTCTAGCAAAGTTAAGTGCCTTGCAACAAGCCACAATTTCAGCATGTTTAGCTGATATCAACCCATCTAATGGACCAGCACCACCTGCACACATTGATCCCCAATAATCACGAATCACAAACCCTATCCTCCATGCTTCGTTGCGTGATTATAAGCACCATCCACATTCATTTTCCAAACTCCAGGTGGTGGAGCTTGCCATCTCACACAACTGTTGCCTTTCGGTTTCTTTTAACTCAGCAAGTTGTGACCCCTAAATTCATGAAGTCTGGCAGCAATACTTGTGCTTACATCAATAGCTGCCATACTCTTTTGGTTCCAAATTCTCTCATTTCGTTCCATCCAAATGCTCCAAAGAGAAAATTGTAACTCACCAAAAGACTCAATAGACATATCTAAAGAACATTAATTGATCCAGCCATTCCATCACAGACATATGAATTTCACCCCATCTAAAACATAGATTTTTCATAATTGGATTCACTTTCAGTACGCTCTTGGTGTACTCACATTCTCGACAAAGATGTACAGTGGTTTCAGCAAACACACCACATAAAGCACATAAGTCAGAATCCAACACAACTCTCTTATCGGCTAATCTTCCTAGAGAAGGTAGAATATCAATACAAATCCTCCAGGCATGTAACTTAGCTTTATTAGGGATGCAAGTTTTTCACAGTTTCATCCAGAATTTAGCTCCCACAACATTATCTAACGGAGAATAATTGGAAGAATGTAGAAAGGCATACATGTAAGTTGTTTTTACTGAGAATTTTTCATCCTTAGCTAGCTTCCAACATAATCTATCGGATACTTGTCTGCAGCTAAGAGCGATTCTCACTATCAATTCAGTATCACTAGGAGAGAAAAGTCTGGCCACTTTTACCTCATCCCATCTTCCTGTATGTAACAGTAGATCAATCACCTTTGTCACCTCCTGATGAGCTGAATTTAAACATACCGGACTGCCAGAATCTTTTCCAGGTATCCATTTATCTGAGAATATGGTGATATCTCGCCCATCTCCAACCTGCCAATGCACATTCTCCCTCAAAATATCTCTTGTACTAAATATACTACGCCAAGAGAAAAAAAGGTGAATAATGATCTGGAGCTTCCCAAAAAGAGTACTGGAAAATACCGAGCTTTGTATATTCTTGCAATGAGAGAGTTTGGATCAGCTAAAACTCTCCAAGCTTGTTTTGACAACATAGCAGTGTTGAAATTTGATAAACTTCGGAAGCCAAGACCACCAGCTTCTCTAGGGTTGCACAAAACATCCCATCTTTTCCAATGTATTTTCTTATGGTCTTAAGTGTTTCCCCACCAAAATTTTGCACACATTTGCTGATGATCATCACAAAAATTCAGAGTTGATTTAAAAACACCCATATCATTAGTTGGGAGAGCTTGGGCAACAGCACGCATAGTAGAGGGTTTTTTTCGTTTATTAGTACTGAAGCGATGAAAAATTTGTAGCGTAAGATTCGTCGTATTAGATTTATACGATGAAAACTTAAATTTTCGTCGCATAAGTACCCCTTAAGGAACGAAAACAAAGTCGTCGCTTAAGAGTTTTCAGTAAATAAAAAAATAATTTTTATTTTTGTTATAATTTAAATTAAAAAATATGATTTTTTGCTTTTTTTGTTTTGCCGATCGAGGTGGTAGTGGCGGAGGAGATGGTGGTGGCGGGGTAGTTGTGGTGGCGGAGGAAGAAGAAGAAGAAGAGGAGAAAATCTCTGAGAAGTTTCTTCTCTTCTTTAAAACAAAACCAAACTGGAAAAACAAGAATGTGAGAGAGAGAAGAAGAAGAAGAAGAAGAAGAAGAAGAGCGAGGAAGAAGAAGAAGAAGAAGAAGAAGAAGAGCGAGGAAGAAGAAGAAGAAGGGGTGGTTGTGAAGAAGAAGAAGTGGAGGGGTGGTGGTGAATAAGTAGAATGAAGAAAAATAGGGAGGAGGAAGAAGAAAGGGGGTGGGGGGGATTTTGGTGGAATGATTCAAAATTTAAATATTTTGTCAGAATTGATGTGACGAAATGAACAAATTTCGTCGCATGAGTGTGAACTTATGCGAATTTTTTTTGAATATTTCGTCGCATGAGTCTGGACCAGAGGAAGTTTGAAGAAAAAATTTAAAACTGATGTGACGAAATTTTAAAAAAATTTCGTCACATCAGTTCACACTCATGCGACGAAATTTGTTCATTTCATCACATCAATTCTGGCAAAATATTTAAATTTTGAATCATTTCACCAATTTTCCACAATGAACACAGATCTGTCGAGTAAGAAGTTCTTAGTCGATGAAAATTCTTGACGACCTTGTTCCATCAGCTAAGATTTTCTTATGTGACAGACTAGTTTTTCTTGCCGACGAACTTATTTCTGTCGGCTAAGAAAATATGTTTCGTCCGCTGAAAGTAATAATCCACTAGTGTTTCCGTTGTATCACCGTATCCATAGAAACCTGTAAGTCTCCAATCCAGCAAATTTGCTCCGCCTAGAACCACTGCATCAATATGGTGCGCCGATTTCGACCCACTGCTAACTTCATTATTCCAGAATAGACACAGGCTCCCAGAACGACCATTGCTCAACACCGTTTCAGCATTCGCAAATCCTAAAGCAAGCCTTAGACGCTCGAAATCCTCACATCTGCTGATTTTCATTTCACACAAGAATACCACTTGAGGTCTGTTTTGAGAAATCAAATCTCTTAGAGCGCGCCCTCGTCGTAGTATCATTGCAAATTCACAAGATCTAGATCCATGGTAGAAAGTCGATAGGTTTGGTCGCGTTCTTCAGATCTCTAGCCGCGCTAGAGAGAAAAGAGCGATAGGGTTAAATATATGATCGGTTGCATTAGTGACCTAGCTTGTTTGTTATTAGGTAGTCTCATAATCTTGTTTGATTTTAAAGCTCGATAGCTTTTGGATTTTGGCTGATGACCTAGCTTGTTTGTTATTAGGTAGTCTCATAATCTTGTTTGATTTTAAAGCTCGATAGCTTTTGGATTTTGGCTGATGACCACGTACAATCTCTCCATCACTTATCCTCTTCGTGGATATCTCATTGGACATCTCTATAGGTCCTTCATTAATAATACTATCTACACCCTCATCGATAAGTTTACCTTGAAATTTTGGAGTTTCGAGTTGAAAAAAGGGATTCGCTAAGCTGTATACATAGATAAATAGGCATTGTTTTCTAAACCATACAAATTATCAATGTAATTGACTTCAGTTTAATTTGTTGTTCATTATATAATTCGACACTCTATAATTGTGTTTTTAGAGGTCAAATGGTGCTCCCTTTTTCCATTTAATTTAGGAGGAGGGTGTCTAGTTTTTCTTACGTTCCATATCACCTAAAAGAAAATGTTATGAAATATAAACAAGAAATTGACCAAATTAATACAAATTCCTCTTTCAATTAGCTAGCTAGAGATGAAGAATTATACAGATTAATTTTGGTCCCAGATGAATCTAATCGTTAATCAAAGCGAGAGAGCATATATACATAATGATCATACGTGAGATTAGTAGCAAATGAAACAAAGTTGTGCATCGATAAGACTAGACAGTTTAGTGCAAGAGACTTTAACTTTCAATATCGAGGGAGGTGGTAAGGCGTCACTTTCTCAATCTGCCTCCCCCATTTGATTATGTTCCCTATATATAGGGTTGTATAACATTTACGTAGAACTATATATAAATATAGGGTGAGGACCAAAATTTCATTTTCAAATGGCCCCAATGAAATTGTACTAATTGATTTTGAATGAGATCGATCTTGTGGAAGCTGCGACATTTTGTTTAATGTACTAGTTGAATTGTGGGATAAGTAAAAGTATTTACTCCCACTTGTCAGCATTGCTACATTAGCAAATGAGGTTAATCATGAAGAGAGCGGGCTTAACAACGATCGATTTTTTTTGAATAATCGTCTGTATGATAAATTATTACATTCTCTATCGCTGTTATTTATAGATAAACAAGAAGTTAGGGATAATACACACAATGGTATGTATACAATAGACCTAGCTATCTCTAAGTACTAAACATCATAGAGGTAACATATATCTGCATTCAGTACTATTCCAAAGATACTAAAGATTACAGAAAATAAAACAAAACCTATATTCTATAAGAATAATAGGCATTTATTCTAGATGTAGTAATAAAATCAAAAGAAAATTTAGTTGTACCTAACATTGAAAAAAGAAAGAGAAGGGTGAGTGGGCTAATCCATCTAGACAACAAATGTAGCCTGAATAGATTGAAGGCCCAAAAGGTCCATACCCATCCCTTCCTCTCTTCACTTCAGAAAAATCCAAATTCTGACACCACCCAGCTCTAGCGGCCGTCCTCGCCCCTTCATCATCACGGTTCACGTTAAACTGCCTTTCGTCGCCTCAAAAAGATCAGGAGGAAGCTTAACATACAACACCTTCATCGTCAATCAAACTATCGCCGCCTGCACATTTCAATTATGATATATGAGTATCAAAACAGATTCCACACCCAAATCGTTAACCAATATGAGCACTGAGATCACTACCAATTGCTTTGACTTATCAATGCCATCGAGAGGCTGCTGCACCCACATAGCAATTTGAGACCACCATAAGTCGCCAAACACGTTCAGACATAGGCCATAAGCCCTCGTCGCCGCCCTTGAAACCACGATCGAGCCGTCCTCCAGAGGAGAGCCACCATTGTAAGATCCCGTCCCAAAAATTTATCCTTTTACCGGGACCAAGCGTGTTACAGAGGGTTGTAACTGTGTTGTTAGTTTCCTTGAATTAATAACGAGTGAAATAACCTGGAAATTAATTAGTGGTATTGGTGTGTATTCGTACATTCGTGAAGAGTGTCACAGTGTTCGGAGTCAAGGGAAGCTCGGAAACGACTTATTTAAAGGGTCAAAGGTTGACTTTTTACTACGTCGAGTTTCTCAGAAAACTTCATGAAACTTCTAGTGCTCAACGATACGAGTCCGTGGACATACGACATGTGTGAATTGAATACTGTGTGGAGAAGTTATGGTCAACCGAAGTTGGGTTTCTATTTTTAGGAAGTATAAATAGAGAGGATGAGTTTCTAAAAATAGAAATAACCCATTTTCTTCTTCCCTTCCATACACGCACGCGTTCCCATACTATCAAAGAATTTGAACTGACGCGAACCCAGCCGACCTAACTTGACTTTTGCGGCAAGCTCCGGCCACCGGAGATGTCGAGGCCAGTCGGGATCTCTTCATCTCCTCCATGTAAGCCTCCCTGTGGTGGCGGCGTGGTCTAGCTCGGCCTGGAATGGTGCATCTGGGCCTGAACAGTACGGCGTCGAAATCCGATTTCTGACTCGACTTGTTCTCTGGCGTGGGGCGGCAGCGAGGCTTGAAACCAGCCCAGAAAGGAAGGCCAAAGTGTTCTGGTATGGGAACGCGTTACGAAGTGGAAGAACGAGTTACAGACCCACTAGACTACGTATGGGAACGAAGGTTCTGGTACCCCCTTGAGTTCCAGTTCAAGGAGTACAAGTGGCGTTGGCTTCTGATATCAGAATTCAACAACCCTCATAAACAGGTAATTAAAAATAATAATTTCTTATATTGTTATTAATTAGTACGTTTTAAAATATTTTACTAATTTTTTTTCTTTTGTAGGCCGTTTTCCGGACTAACGCTCAGAACCGGCAACGCAACACAAGAAACCATCATGCCAGTTCTAGACCGTTCACATCGTTGATGGATAAGGCAACCAGAGAATATCCAGAAGTCAACCGGTACGTCTATACGTACGAGAAGGCATATCCTGACGCCCAGAAGGATATTGTAAGTCGTTTTACGTTTTCAAATTTTTTAAATTATTTGTATATATATTTCAAAATGTTAATTAATTATTTTTTCCTATCCAAGTAGGCGAGAGTGAGGCAGGCCAGTGATAAGGTGATGACTACTATAGTAAGGGAGACATGGCCAGACACCCAAGAGGAAGACATGTCTGAAGCCATGTCTTGGATCAACACTTCAGATCTCAGGGTTGGGGCGAGGATCATGGACACAACATTCCCACAACGAGGATATAACTTCTATTGTCGGGGTCTAGGAAATGAGGGCGAGGGGGTACTGAAGACCACTCCCGGATTTCAAAAAAAGCAGCCTCGACCAGCAGCAGAACGACTCAGCTAGAGGCGGAAGTTCAGATGCTACGGGAACACCAAGCCGCTTTACAAGAGTATAATGCGGCAGTATATGCAACCCAGTAGACACAGCAGCAGCAGCAAATGTTCCAGTACTTGCAAGAGTTTTCAGCTGCCCAGTTGTAGGGACTTTCGGCTCCGCCAATGCCTACGCCTATCCCCCTACCTCAGCCGTTGCAACCTCCTCCTGGCGCGGATATAGATTTAGATGATATAGATTTTATATAGTTTTATAGTTTATGAACAATTTATAAATTAATAACTTAATGCAAAACGTTTAGACTACTTTTGATGGTGTACGTTGTTGGTTATATGAAATTGTTTTATAATTTGCAGCTCGCTTGGATGATAATTTAGAAATTTTGAGGTTTTTTAGCATAAAAAGTACTATAGCCGACGAAATTTACCATAATTCATCGGTTATAGTATTTTTTTCAACGTTTAGCCGACGAAATATGGCTTCATTCGTCGGCTATAGTATTATTTAGCCGACGAAATGTACTATATTTCGTCGGCTATATTATTTTTTTTTATATTTTTTTAAAATATTTAGCCTATGATTTATATTAAATTTCATCGGCTATAGTGTTTTAAATTGGCCGACGAAATATTTATAGCTGACGAAATATTTAAAATAAATTGTCGACGAAATATGGCTAAAGTCTTAGGTTGAGGCCGACGACAATTTATTTCGTCAGATTTAGTCTTACTTTAGCCAACGAAAAATATAAAAATAAGTCGTCGGCTAAGTGCTAAACTATAGCCGACGACCACTTTTATTTCATCGGCTAAAGTCATAGCCGACGAGGCTTTACCGACGACATCTTAGCCGACGAATTTGGCTAACAGGCCGAAGAAAATTTTTTGTCGACCAAACTACTGATTCTGGTAGTGATCGATCAAGCTCTTTCTCTGCGCACCTGCCGGAACAACCCGGTGGCTCACTCGCCGCCCTTCGATTTGGTAAAAAACGACTTAAGATTAATGAGATCACAAAGAATTGCATCTCACGTAAAATTTGATACCATATTTTGTTTACGAGCAATTAAACTTCCTTTATAATGGAATTGGGGGATTTGGTAGAAGTTTTGTTTAGGGCTTTGACCAGTTGAAGACGACCGATCAGTAAAACCCTAGACATGTTATACTTGCGACAGCTATTCTTGTACGGCCACGTTTCATGATCGCCACGGGGCCTAGTTAATAATTTTTTTGTGATGAACAGCCTGGATTTGGCGAAACAAAATAACACTATCGAGTGGATACCATGAAGACACGTGGTGAACTATCAGGATGCCGACAGTCGTTGTCGACGTCCTTTTTACACGCATTACCCATTCTGCCCTAATGCGAGGACAACGATTGTGTCCTTTTAGCCCTCGTTCTTTTTCATATCACCCGTTCTTCGGCTTTGCGAATTTGCATATTTTGAGACAAAATTTTTATCACCGATTAATTATGAGATATATACAAGTCAGGAGCTCATCTATATATGAAACGAAATGTAATGGAAATTAGGTTAACAATTCCCAGAGGTAACAGGTATCATGATTGACCAACTCCCTCAACATTATACAAAAATTCGATCATTATTAACCTATCGAGTGGACAATCAATTCCATAGATAATTTGATAGCTTCGGTTCGTCACATTCTCTTTGTCATGTTTAGGAACCCATTTAGCTATAATTTGTGATTAGACCATGAGCATGTTGCATTTCTATCACCGTTAACCATATACAGCAAATAGTTGAATCTCAAGATAGATTGCAACGCACGTGTTCTCTTCGACCAGAGATACATACAGTAAAATATATATATATATATATATATATATATATATATAAAATCTTTTTTACTTTTAATTTTTGTTCTTGGACCCTAGTACAACTAAGCCTTCACCAACCATATATGCGTATTCCCTGGGTCTCTCGGTTTCCTCTATTTTCCAAGATCATTGACATATTGTTCCATATGTATGATTGATAGTCACTAGTTACTAGTAAACAAGATGAAAAAGGCATGCAATAATATCTTGTTAAGATCGAGCGAAGTGAATTCAATCTGTTTTCTTTCTAATTATTGATCACCTTTAACTTGCCACCAATGCATATATATAAGATTCCTTCGAATCAATAATCGCGCACAGATAGTCTTTTTGGCTGTGGTGTTTCGGGGTAGGGGTACCAAATGGATGAATATCAACATTGGACATCATGGGTTTAGACATAGCCAATGGTGCTTAGTATTAATCGGGTGGAAAACAACTAGAAAGGGGTCTTGTGAAGATGACAGCCATTAGTTAATGACACTAACTAAGAATCTTACTGTTGTTCTTGGCACCCATTTTTCTAGTTCTGCTAGCTCTATTACTTAGACTCTCACTGTGACAAGATTTGGAGACAAGCTTATCTTTTCAACCTTTTCTAGGTATGTTATACTAAAACAAAAGTTGGATGATATTTCGTTGGGTCAATAAAATTTGATGATTACAATTACACAATTGACGAGCACCAGTTTTTGATTTTGTTACTAGGATCGACATCGTCTCACCGATTCAATGCAGTCAACAACTTACCAAAATGTTAGATATGCTATTGCATGCATGTATTTCGCAAAATTAATCCAAATTGGTACGTACCTGCAGTACAATGTCAGGGAATAGGACAGAAGAGAGCGAAGGTAGGAGCTCAATTTTTGATCGATAATTTTCTTGAGATTAAAAAGTTTGAACTCCTTATGATCAAGTTAATTAACCTATTTTGCTTTTTTCTTCCGAATGCAGTTACTATTCTATCTAACTAGAATTTTGACCTACATTATGTGCGTGTTAACTTGTTTTTATATTTTTTTTTGAATTTACTTATTGATATTTCAGTTTTACTTTTTTTATAAGAAATATAATCTCATTTCCAAGAAAATAAATTGTCTATTTAATCCATATTTTCTTAAATTATTATAGCATCTCCAGCCGCTTTCCTAAAATTTATTTAAAATGGGGAAGCAAAAACCGAATTCTTCAAAAATATTATGGTCCAATTCCAACAACTTCTCTAGCTATTTTGAAGATTTGACATTTATTAGAACAACAAAATATAGTACATCATAATTAATTATGCCCAAAGGAGATTATATATTTTATTGAACAACAAAATAATTAATAAAATATTCTATTTTTGTAAAAATTTTGTTGGAGCACGTGAAAAATTAAATTTTGAGGAATGAAAGTTTTGCTGTAAATTTGGGAAAGCAATGCTCATTTTTCTTCTCCATCCTCATTTTAGGGAATGAGATGGGGAAGCTGTTGGACCTAAAAAACACTCAATATTCTTCAAATTTGACAAAATCAAAAAAATAAGGAAGCTGCTGGAGATGCTCTTAAATTTAAACTTTAATAAATCAAGAACATAATCAGAAGTTTAAAAATTTAATCAATCTCACTGTTTTCTAAATCTCTCCTGACTTTATTAATATAGATAAACTCTGAAAAATGATACACACCACCAACATACATTTGCTCCAATATCGTTTCAGTTCGCTACAGAAACAGTTCGTTATGGTATGATATCCAAAAGTCGATCATCAAAATATGTATATATAATACAAAGTTACAAACGTCAAAGGTAAAAGTTACTAGCTTTTAACTAAAACCTCGAAGTTAAATCATATTTCTCCATGCACACAAACGTAGGTGAGCAGTAGTCTAGCTGGGTAAGGTGTTAACCAACAAGAGTTATTAATATTTAAAAAAAATCATACTCCTCCCATGCACATGGCAAACCATATTCGACTGCCAAAACGAAACGCTTATGAAATATGAAGGATTTAGGTGTACCTAACGACATTATATACTTGCTAATTAAGCACACAAGTATTACGGATAGCAAAGCTACGCACAAAACTGGTGTAAATATGTTTATTTAAAGGAAATTTATCAAAATTTACCTTCACTATGAGATATATAATAATTTGTATAAGTAATTTTTTTTAAAAAAAAAAAGTAAATTACATTAAAAAGTCTCTTCGGCAACCAACATTTAAGTAATTACATACTATAATTTATATAGCTAGCTGTATTTGGTACGAATTATGTAACCTTCTTGTGGCTACATATATATGATTTGGTTAGCTTGATGTACGTATATATAACACCGAAAGATCGAATTATAGAGTGTACAAAAGATCAGAGGAGGAAAAGAAGCAGAAAACAGATTCATTTCTATTTTCCTATAAAAAAACACAACATACATTTTTATTTTCTCATGAGCTAATCAAAAACAACCAGGAGTCGACCCCTTGTTTAATAAGAGAAGACAATGCTAAACCAAGTTGCAGCAAGGTTGATTATTAAACAAGTTCACAAAAGTCGACAGATTCAATATCATTAGAAACAAATGAGAGGGTGACCCCAAATTAATCCGATTAAGAAACTCGTATGAAAGATGAAAAAAGGCACTAGATCGAGCAATGGATCGATTTGTTTTGCAAACGAATGTGAATTCTTATCCATCTTCTATTCATTTCAGATATTTATCTCGGACTTTAGACGGCAAATATACATAGAATAATGGCAATGATAATGTTGGTGGAGAAAATCAGGCTTAAAAACCAACAAAGTAGCAGATAGTATATGGAGTGTTAACGTCTTCCATATATAGATAAATATAGAGTCGGATAGAACACTAATTTGGAATTCTTTGGGATATGGGGTCTGACTCCGGTTCTTATTCCATATGTTACCATCAACTCTGAATTTTTATCCTTTTTTTACACTTAGATATTTTGTCCCCCCTTTTACTCTCAAGATATTTTGTTTGCCTGTTTTACACTTGGATCCCTTTTTACTCTCAAGATATTTTGTTTGCCTGTTTTACACTTGATATTTTGCTCACTTTATTTTACCCTAGGATATTTTGCTCACTTTTGTTTTACACTAGATAATGACGGCATAATCGTCTGTATGACGGGGCTCGGCTGATCGAGGAGCTTTGTTTTACCAACTCTTCTAAGTCTTATAATACCTACCTATGTCACCTATTAGTCTGCCTTTATATGACGCGCAGGTCAGTAATTTTTAGGTTTGAGTCAAACTTTTAAAGTTGGGTCATATTTGTAGTTACATCTATAAATTTAAAATTTTATAATTTTATCTGAATTATAAAATATATTTTAAGGTTTTTTTTATTATTTATCTATTGTTTTTGTCTAATTTTTCATTAGTATTCGATTGAATGTTTGATTTTTGAAAACTTAAATGGTATAGTTTTTTTATATGAAATGGTATAGACTTTTAATATGATTTCCATCTTTCTTCGACTCGTAATATATTTATACTTGTTTGGGTCCTTTTACTTAATATCGATACTATTATGTTTTTTTTCTTTTATAGTTGGTCGAGACGTAAACTTTACTATTTAATTGCATTTAGTATTGGACAGAGCTGTAAATTTTTTCTAGTCCCCCTATATCTCCGGGCCATGAGCCGACGGACTCACCAGACTCGTATCAGGTCCCGGCCTGATGAGGCGCCAACGCTAAGTAACTCAGTAAAAATCTCTCACTACGTAATCTTTTGTATTACAGGGGACTTGTTCAGCTGAGGAGCTTTGTTCTACCAACTCTTCTGAGTCCCGATCGAGCATCTCCGAGGACAAAAGCAGATGTATATCATTTCTCGCTCTTTGAATTCCTCTTATATATATCCGCAAGATAAAAAGAAGAAAGACAGATGGAAAAAAGCATGTATAAGAAGACAAGTTTATTAAATCATAGAGATGGATAATAAAACTGGAGAATATATTCCAGTTGGATATTTTGATTTTATTGTTGGTTAGCCAATCTTGTCTTTATTGTAAATAGATTGTATCCTTAAGTTTTCTAGTTCAACTAAGGTTTCCTTACTTGCATTAGAATTTTTGTAATAGGGTTTTCATTATAAACCAGTATATATAGCCTTGTAAAACCTTTCAGTATTGTAGAGAAATATAAGCCTATTTCACTTCAAATTTGTTCATGGTATCAGAATGGGTTATCCACGTACATGTGTGAAGCCCAAAGGTCACAAGGCCTCCACGTGTTAGGCTTAAAGATTCGCCACACGTCTGAATGCGTGTTGAGATATCTATCCCACATCAGAAATTATGGCTGTTTTTTGGACCGAAACCCTAAAACCCGGACCGGTGCCGCCCGGATCCGAACCGTTCGGGTCGGGTTTTGTAACTGAATTTCCCGGATCAGGCTAAACCCAAACCTAATTAAATACTACCGGGTCGGGTTTCATATCTTAAAACCCAAACCAGCCTGAAAACCCTAAATGTAGGTATTGCTATAGCTTAGGTGTCGTATTCCTATTGGGTATTTGGTTTACTACTAGCTAATAAATAAAAAACTCTATTCCTTCACTCTTGAATTGGAAATGAATCGAATAAAAAAAGAGGAATTTGTTAATTGACAACATTGTCGGAGCGATGACGTTGAGGAAAGTAGAGGCGCGATGAGTGGAAGGGGCGGTGGAGATGTCGTTAAATTAAACATCCAACTCATGCCTCTTCACCATAAAAACATCCAATTAAACTCGTTTTATAATAAAAAAACGTGTTCTGCAAACTTTATTCATTGGTAAACTTAGATTTGAACTTTGAAATTTTTTTTGACCTGAAAACCCGAAAAACCGCCCCGGCCTGAAATTATCAGGTTTCGCCTGAAAAAACCCCCAACCCGAACCGACCCGAAAATTCCGGGTTCGGGTTCAGGTTTTGCTTTTTCTAACCCGGGCCGGCCCGAAAACAGCCTTATCAGAAATATGAGACCTTGACTGCGGTTTATAAGAGTTTGGCTACTCTATTCATTGTCAATTGATTTTAAAATTAAACCCTATACTACTTTATCAATCGGAATTAATCCCAAAAAGGGTTGTTCTTCAAGCACGAAATGATTCTGCAAATTTATTCAATCATATATAGCTTGAAAATGGGGTCGTGAATAGAATTGCATGATTTCTCGTACAGTTGATAAACATCTCTCTCTCTCTATAACCTGGTGTACAAACCGCGGCCAATAAAGGCAAAGAGAGAGACCTGAGGCCTGAGGGGTTTCATTTTTTTGGTCAGGAGGGGTTTCAATTTAAGATTCACATATCCATGGACCGGGTGACCTAATCATGATCGACTCGAGGGGTCCAATATGAGATTGTTATTTGGAACTATGCAGCATAATTTTATAGACGAACTCAAAGAAGCTTGCAGTATTACTTGTCTGAATCGAAATGAACAAAACAGCTTATTGGAAATGCTGGGTTTCTATCTGTAAAAAAACATAGTAGCTAGGATCTCTACTTATAAATGATTACCCAAAAATTAATAATTGAGAGCTATAATGTATACAAAGATTGTATATGCCACTTTTTCATGAAGTGCTTTCAAAGCGTGACTTATAAGATGCTTAATAATATAGTATACTCCGTACGTATGATTTTACAAATGTGTAAATCAAATCAGATTTGTAGGCCTAAATTCCATTATCAAACTGTAGCCTTGGAAATTACCACATATGGATCGATGACTGCTGGAGTGCTGGGTAGCTACTAAATATCTATGGCTACTTGCTGGAGGACTTCACAGTTGGGATGGATTATGATCAGGCTGGACCTCTCTATCACGACTTTGATCAAGTATATTGTTTTTTTTCTTCACCTATTGTATGCATATTCGTATAGTCTAAATCCGTTAGTGATGATGATGATGATGATGATGATGATTAATTTAGTTAATTACTATTTGTGAAAATCATGGGATATTTCGTCATCCACAGTGGTCGATCTCTGTAAACTTGAGGGGAAGCAACATTAAATGACGGAGTATAAAACGAGGAAATGCAGTTGTATATGCTGGTGTACGTCTCAGTCCCAAGATCGAGCACATTCTCATGCAAGAGCCAAAGTGACTTAATGAATTGATAGAATAGACCTGCTTTCATATATATACTTCATTAAACTAATGAAACTATTTTCAGATTTCAAAACGACATCACCATATCTATGCTGTGGAAATTTTCCTGTATTTTTATACACAAAATATTTGTTTTTTTTTGTTTTAGTCTGAATAAATTTGTACAATTTATGAACCACTATTTTGTAATTAATAAATATTCATTTAGTACTAATTTTAACATCTCATTACCTATTCAAATGAAAAAAAAATTAATAACTCATTTCAATATAAGATCACCTATTTTGTATCCAAATAAACAAATCTTTTTTAAAACTCTTAAGAAACTATATATTTTAGTATCATTATACCTTCACTCCTAAAACATAGAAGAGAAAAAAATTGAAGATAAAGAAGATTTGGCTGGAACCTCACTGGATCTGATCGCCGGATTCTAGTCATAGAATTGCGGTCACCGAAATCTCACCGGTCGTTTGATTCTGGTTGATGCAATCTCGTTGGATTTTTTAAAACATCACCCGAATATTACCGGACCTTGCCCTTAACCATGTACATTTGTTAGAAGTTTTATTAGGTTCAGTAATGTTAAATAATGTTTTACTGAGGGCGGTAAATTTTTATTAGGGCAAAACAAGAATTTATTAGAGGACAATAAAGATGAAATCTCACTAGAACAATCCTGAAGAAATGTTACAAACATTTGTTGAAAGTTTTATTGGGGGTAATAATTTTAATGAATGTTTTATTAGGGATAGTAAACTTTTATTAGAGAAACAAAGAATTTACTATAATGCAATAAAGATGGAATCACATTGGAACAACCTCGAAAAAGGTTATAAACTATTGTTGGAAGTTTTATTAGAGACAATAATGTTAAAAAAATATTTTACTAAGGTCAACAAAACACAATTAAAGCTATTTGTAGCTGGCAACTGAATGGGTTGACAAAAATGTAGAAATAATTGTAGAGAGGAATCAGAGGATTAAGAGTTAGAGAGGTGCTTTTGGGGTACTAGGAGAATCACTAGTAGGATCCGGGACCTATGAGACAAAACTATTTCGTCGCATAGGAGCACATATTCGTCGCATAAGAACCTAAGCAACAAAAACGTCATCTCATAAGCGTCGTCACATACTTACCGTCGCACTGAGACATATGCTACTAAAATAATGTATTCGTCGCAACAGAACAGTCTTATACGACGAACAATGTTTCGTTGTCAAAGTCTTAAGAGACGAAATTTCTCAACTTACATTACCAAATATTTTGTCGCTTTAGTATTTACAATATTTCAAAAAAAAAAGTTTTGCTCGCGTGCTAAAAGTTTTGAAATTGATTACTACCCATCCAGGTGCCACCACCACCACAGACCACAGACCACTACCCACCAAACTCATCATCGATCTCTCCTCCGTACAATATCTCGCTCGTCAATAACGCCAGAGTAGAGAACGATTTTTAATGGGTTTCACTCTAGGAGACAACGACATCAAGGTGGAGGAGATGGACGAAGGGGTCGGGTTCAGGAAATTTGGATAGGAAGTAAGCCGGATCTGGTGGAGAGGAAGAGAGTGAATCGGGATGGGATGTGAGGAATCTTACGGAGGGATCGTAATCATCGTCAACGTCTTCTTCTTCGCTAGGGCTCCGGCGAATCAGGATGGGTGGAATCTTACTGAGCTTGGCCTTGGATGGAGAGGGTGCAACGTCAGGGTCCGTCGGGGTCGAAGTTGGCATCGGCGACGGAGGTGGAAGTCAGAGGCGGATTGGGATCACTTGATATAGAGAGAATGAAGTGGCTGGGTACTTTGAAGAAGAAGGGAGGAGGTCTTCTGTGGGAAAGATGGAGAGAACGGAGGAATGAAGTGAAAAATGTGGGAGAGTTTAAAAAGATTTTTGGTGGAAGTTTTGAAATTTTTTGTGGAAGTTTTGACCGCCTAAAAGTTTTGAAATTCAAAAATACTTATGCGATGAAATAAAGTATTTTGTCGTTTCAGTGAAAAACTTATGTGACAAAATATAATATTTTGTCGTTTTAAGGACAAGTTTATGCGACGAAATAAAGTGTTCTGTCTCATATGTGTGAATGTAAGAGAAAATAATTTTTCGTTTAAGTTATGAGTTCATCATATAAGTTACAATTTAAACGACGATAATTGGTTTCGTCTTATAAGTTGTCACTAAAGCTCCTAAGTTGTTTTCGCTTCATATGTGGCAACTTATGAGACAAAAATTTTAACATGCGTCTCATACGTCCCTAATCCTACTAGTGAATAAAAAACAATGCTCTCTCTAGCTACGAGGATTTAGAATGGATTGGCATGAGAGAAAGAAAAAGACAAAACAAAGAATAAGCCAAATATCAATTTATACTAGGTCTGTCATTCGGTCGGTTAGAATCGATAATGAGTGTTACTAACTTCAAAACCAAAGCTTTTGGTTATGAAATATGACTACCAAAAACCAACCAACTTTTTCAGTATGAGATAAATCTTACCAAATTTGGCATTTCGGTTTTCGATATTATCAAACTTTACAACAAATATATTTTCTGAATATAATGAAACAATAAAGGGAGCAAATTTTTTGAAAATATAGTCATTGACACCATAACATGTCTACTAATATGGTGTAACTTGTTTAGTAGGTTAATTATATACAAGTGTACATCTTTGTGAACCAACCGTATAGAGTGCAAAATTTTTGAAAATATTATTAATTAAATAGGATATGATCAATATGGTAAAAAATAACTATGGTAGAAAAATCACATATTGTCTGTAACGTTTAGGTCTTGATCAAATCAGTCAACATTATTTATTCTTATGATTCCCCATGGGAGCCATATCGTTGGGATGTAAATTTCTCAATATTTTTACACCAAAGCATTATTTCTCATTCATACGAGAGGCTATGAGCGGAAGTATCGGTCAAAATAAGACATAAAGGGCTAAATAATAGCGTTTTCGTGTAATAAGTGATATCATATTAAGGTTGAGCGCATTGATCAGGTTCTAAACATTGTTGAAAATAGGTGAAATTTATTCCATAGTCGTATTTAAGTATACTGACCAAATCAAACGGACAAATTTTGATTTTATAATTTTCAGTGGTAGAAACCATAACATGCCTACTAATGTGGTATAACATGTTTACTAGGTTATCTGCAAGTGTAGATCTTTGTGAACCAATTGTATGGAGGAAGCAAAGTTTTCGATACTCATGTGAAATAAGATATGATCAGTATAGTAAAATACGGCTAAGGTAGAAAAATTATATATTTTAGATAACGTATGTGCTCAGATCAAAGTGGTTAACCTTATTTGTAAATATAAGTGTTTAAATAACTAACATTTTCGGTAAATTCGGTATTTACCAAAAACCAAACCAATTTTTTCAGTATTTTTAGATTATTTCAATTTTGATTACCAAGTTATGGTTTATTAAATCGAAAATATTCAGTTGGCTTTCGGTCGGTTTGGTATTTACCAAACCAAATGATACCCTAATTTATACCCATATGTTACATTCATAGGAACCCAGAAAATTAAATGATAAACATGAACCAAAATGCTCCATCATTTTCACACTAACCAGAACTCTCCATCATTTCCAAATCAAATCTCGACTCCTTCACACCGTCCGAGCACCTCCGCCATTTGAAATCCATCATGCAGGCCAGCACAACTCGCTTCTCATCGTCGTCATGCTCATCTTCTCCTACAATGACGACAGAGTTGTTGGAATGGCAGACAAATTCAGAGGGCTCCAATTTCTTGCCGATGCTGGTGAGGATGTGTTGGAGCTCAGATGGAAACGAAGATGATGGCGTCAAACCTTGAAGATTTTGCGGATCTGGCGATTGGATGACTTTTGCTACTTTGGTCAGAGGATTTCAATGCTTCGAGATCGGGGACAATGGTGGCTTCAGTCGAGATTCTCATCTGAGACGTGCTTGGAATCGTCGTTGTCGGAGAAAGGTGTGGAATAGAGACGATGATCTGAGAAACAGAGATAGGAGTGGGAATAATAGATCACTGGGTGAAAGGTAAGAAAAAGATAGTTAGAGTAAAATAGTCTTTTTTATAAGACTAATTGAAATAAGTTTTTGTTTTTTTTATTGAATTAGGGTTTGAATTTTTTTAGTGTAAATGGTCATTTTTACGTTTGTAATTTTGCGATATAATTAAGTTTACTAATGAAAATTCAAACAATTGTTGTTTCCTTCTATTTTAGGAAGGTCGACAACTCTAGCTTAATTAGTATTGCCTTGTATATAAATACGATGCTTAAATTAAAACACTGCTATATATATAAGAAATAAGCTAACAAAGACAATTGAACCACAATAGAGGTTATAATGTCACTATAATGCTTTTGCATAATTCTGATTAAACACTATTTCATTCTTTAATTTAATTTTCAACCCTAGCTAGCTCTTGTCTCATCCTGTTCATACTGCTTGATTTTATGTCGACCGCCTTATATGTAATGGGAAAAATTAATCATTGACAATTAGATATATACTTGAAAATAAGAAGTATTTATATAATTATATTGTTTTGTTTTCATCTTTCACAATGGTGTTTCATCGACTATGGTCTAGCATTTATATTTTAACTATTTTTTCTGTTTGTATTCATGCAACTATACCATGGAGAATACGAATGATGGAAATGGTACCCCAGCTTGACGCTTGTTTATCTACATTATATTTTTCCAAATTATTGTACCGTGCTTTAACTTTGTAATTAACAAACCCCTCACTGCTGCTGTCGTATATACTTATGTAATTAGCAGGAAGGAATGATTACCGCAGAGTTATAATATATGAGTTAATACGAATTTTAGAAACAAACGTGCTAAATCATAAACTTGAAGCTTCAAGGCATCAAACTTTTTTTTCTGATCTCAAATAAGAAAGTTTGAGAAAGTGGTCAATGTCTGGAAACAATGAAAAAATAAAATGAAGCCACTTTGGTGAAGAACAAGGCAACTTTATAATAGAGTGCTCTCCAACCATTCATATTTTAAGACTAATATGAATTGGGAAACAAAATATCTAGCTTTTGTGTGCAATAGTTGAGCTAGCTTGCTAGGTTAATTTATTTTGTTTTTCTTTTATATATAGTTCTTGTGGGTCTTGAACTAGGGCTACAATCAGTCTCCAAAAGATGATTCTCTAGTCTGGTTTGTCTCATCTTCCCCAAAGAAGAAAAGGAGAGGAAGGGAAACTGATTGATCTCTCTGATTCTCGACCTCCTCTATATATTTCCTCATGAGTTGAAGAAAATAACAAATAAAACCTATTAGAACTAGATGGTTGCTGTTTACTACTTTGCGGGGAAAAAAATAACAGTCACTTTCAGATGTCTCAATTCACAACAGCTCATCATGTTTCACCATCTGGGTGTTAATTAGCTGCCAAATTAACCTCACACCAATCAGAGGATTTTCAGATCCAGTACAATCGAGTCCTGAATTTCTCCTTTCAGATAGTACTTTTTACCTATTCTTGTTCTTTCTTCTGTCATCTTTGTTGTTGTTTCTGTTGGTCTTCTTCTCCTCTACTTGTTCCGGTCGTGTTGCCTTAAAATTCATGAAGCTAATACAGTAATACCCACAACGGCTCTCCCCCTTTTTGTTTTGGTTTGGACTGTTCTTCTGAATTGGTAAATTCATTCCAATTCCCAAGAACGGAGCAGAGAATAAGTTGAACGTTGTTGCATGGAAGCTGGTGGTATACCTTTTCCGATCAGAAATTCGATGACAACTCGGACAAGATTTAGGGTCTGTTTTGCAGCAGTGCCTTAACTGCCTTTGTTATGTTTCACAAGAAGCATATACTGAATGCAATATCGATCAAATGATGTCTCTCAACAACTACATTATAGCCGCCTAAAAAATGAGATTAAATAGAAAAAGGCAAAATGGAACAATTGGAAACCAAAGGCTTATTGTATTTGCACAAAGATACCAACCAACCTGATCCTAATTTAACAGCGGTACTTACGCAAAGCAGAGGAGGAGATGAGATTAATAGATCAGAGTTTAAGCCCTTAAATGAAAAACCAAAAGGGCTAAAAACTTGAAAAACCCCACTAGATAAAGAAGGAAGAGAAAACACACAGATAATTTACAATTATACACTTTGAACAAAACCACTTACTAATTAATAATCCCATAACAAACCCTCAAAGCCAGTTGAATTAGCAGAACTTCCAAGACCACCGCACACGTAGACGCCGCAGTCCCCCATTTGCTGCAGCCACGGCGGCGGATACACCCACTCGTCATCGGCCGAATCCACAAATACAAACTCACTCTTCAACTCGTACGACTCGTAACTCGTCCCCAGGCTCGGCAGCTCCACTATCTCGCTCAGCTCCTCCGACTCGGTCGAGAGGTTATCTATAGCCAAGACCAACGAACTCAACGAGGAAGACGATGACGTGCTCGACAGTGAAGGTTTGGTAGAGTCGAATTCGTGCATTTGGGCAGCTTTAGACGCCGCGGCCTGGACGTCATGTGGAGCGAGGGAGGCCGGCCGCGGCAGCGAGTCGATGAGTTCAGGGAAGTTGAGAATTGCGGAGTTACCTTTGATGCTCAACGCGGCCACGTCATGTGCTCTGGCGGCCATTTCAGGTGTCGGAAAGGTCCCGAGCCAAATGCGTGACTTCTTGCGCGGCTCGCGGATTTCTGACACCCATTTACCCCAGTTGCGCATCCGGACGCCGCGATAAACCGGGTGCTTGCTGGATTCGTTTACTCTTGCTCGTTTACTCTTCTTGTCGCTGGTGCTGTTGTCGGGTTCGAGTTTCAGTGAATTCGAACCAGGCTTGTTGTTTTTGGGGTTTAAGGGTCTGGAACTTGCAGGGGAAGACGGTGGTGATGAGGAGGTTGAGCTGCTATCAGTTTCTGAACCCAGCTGGGTTTCAGTAGTACAACTCATTGTCTTAATTTGCTATATAAGCTAGTGTGTGTCTTTGATGCCAAGGAAGCTTCAACAGTGGGCTATGGAGAAGGAGAATGAGTCGTAGAAGTGGTTGGTACTAGTATTAGGAGATCGAAGAAAGTAGAATTGCTGAAAGGGGTTCTTTTATTGCTATCATTTCCCAATGAGTCATACAACACTCTTATAGGAGTGAGGGGGAGAGAGAGTGACAAGCCAAAAAAATAAGAGAGAGGGAAAAATGGTCACCCTCCTGTTATGGACTTATGATACACTATAATGGGGTCCCGTTTTTCTAGCACCACCACGCAACCCCATTTATTTCCTCGTCTATATTTTAAGACTACCTCCTCTCTCCCTGCACCTTCGCCATTTTTTCTCCAAAGCTCTGCTGTTCATTTATCCCTTATCTTCTTCTCTCCCCCAGTCATGCCATGTCTTAATGTACATTTAAAATGTTCTTTAATTGATTCTGGATAAATATAGTTACATACAGATACATAATACTAACAGAAAAAAGACTTTAACCTATGAAATATCTAAAAACAGGCTGACGAAATTTTTTTTCATTGGTTAAATTCCACTTTAGCCGACGAAAAAAAATTTTGTCGGCTAAGTTAAATTTTCGTCGGCTAAATTAATTTTTCGTCGGCTATAGTTAAATTTTTTTTTCGTCGGCTATAGTCTGTGAACTTTAGCCGACGAAATTAGGGTATTTCGTCGGCTAAAGTACCTTTTAATTACAAAATTACACTACGGATATTTCGGTGTCCGATTGACTATTGTGATACTAATCTGGAAGCAGAACGGCCCTACGAGTCAAACTCATTGCTAATGCCATGACATATGAGTTTTTTTGGCCATCCGAGTTCGTTTCAGACTTTAAAATGAAGTTTTTCTAAACACTTAACACACGAAAATGCCCATATCTACACCTATATGAGGTCTTTTGGTCGAACCTTTAACACAACAAACACTCACCATAATGAGACGCAACTGTCCATTTAAAAAATTTGAGACATTTACCCCTCGATGATAGGGCTCCCCATATAGATAAATAATGGTAAATAGTAGGCATGTTGTGATTCCGGTCATCAAAATTCACAAACAAAAATACAATTGTCAGATATCATCAATATGTTCAAATATGTCTATGGTAAAAAATTCAAATTTATCCGATAAAATTAAGGACTTCATCTGGACGGTCAATCTCGTAAGTCAAACCCCTAAATTGCATTGACCGCAACTATCGGCATCGAGACTTTATTGGAATTACGTGATTTTTCAACCGTGTACGTATTTCACCATTATGGTCATATCTTATTTCACGAATTTTTTGCGTTTGAAGTTTCTACGTAGAGTTTGTTTTAGAAACGGAACATTTACCTTAGTAAACAAGTTATACAACATTAGTAGGCATGTGATTCTGATGATCAAAGTTGAGAAACAAAATTCAGACCATCTGATATGATCATTATGTCGAAATATGTCTATAGGAAAAAATTCATTTTAATCCGACAACGTTAAGGGCTCGATCCTTACGGTCAATCCCGTAAATCAAACCCTTTAACGCACGAAAATAATTATTTGACCGTCTAAATTACTTATTTTGTCCAGACCTTCAACTGAAAATAGTTTCAAATCGTTGAGACGCAACCATTTGTATAAAAATTTTATGAAAAATAACCACTGGAGATAGGACTACCGTTAGGGAGAAAGAATGAAAAATTGCGTTAACTGCAACTATCAGCATTGAGACTTTACAGGAATTATGTGATTTTTCAACCGTAGACGTATTTCACCATTCCGGTCATATCTTATTTTCTGACTTTTTTTTTTCGTTTGAAGCTTCTACGTATAAGGTTTACGGTTTAGGTTTTTAGGCGACGAAATTAGGGTAATTCGTCAGCTAAGGTTAAATAAATAACTAACTATAGCAGACATAGCCGACGAAATTTATTAAAATTTTTTGGCTAAAGTTAATTCAAAATTTTTGGCGGGGATTTTAAAAATTTTGAAATTTTTCGACTAAAATTTTGAACTTTAGAAGACGAAATTAGGGTATTTCGTCGGCTAAAATTCAAAATTTTCTATATTTTTCAATTTTCTCCTCCTCCTCCTCTGGCGACAACAACGTCCTTCTCCTCCTCCTCCTCTAAATCCTCCTCCTTCTCCTCTTCTAACTCTTTCTCCTCCTCCTTCTCTCCCTCTCCTAGCCTATCTATTCTGATCTCCTCCTCCCCTCCTCCTATAGCCGACCTCCTCCTCCTCCTTCTCCTCCACCACCCTCCACCATCGGTGTAAAAAAGAAAAAGAAAAAAAAATATTTAATAAAAAATACAAGAAATAAAAAAATAAAATAACTATAGCCGACAAATTTTAAAGTAATTCGTAGGCTAAAGTTAAAAAAGAAAAAATAATAACAAAAAATAATAATTATAGCCGACGAATTATATAAAATTCTTTGGCTAAATTTAAATAAATAAATAAAATAATAGATATGGCCGACGAAATTTTATTAAAATTCGTTGGCTAAAGTCCAGTATTTAAGCGACGAAAAATTTGTCGTCGGCTAAATAAATGACTTTAACCGATGATGAATAGTAATTTTGTCGGCTAAAGTGTTGGCCGACGACTTATTAGCCGACGAAAATTTTTCGTCGGCTAAAGTACTTATCCTGGTAGTGTAATCTGATCTTCGTTATCAAAATTGGATCAAGCATGATGGTGGAAGCCCTTGAGTTTGTTTACTCTTTTTTTCTTATTCGAACTAAAAAAGTCAAGAAAAATGATTATTGACTTTAATAAGATCTAAGATTTGTAACATTAATTCTATGTGGCACAGGCATGAGGTTTTTTTTAAAATATAAAGGATTAGACGATATTAGCTCCTCAGAGGCAAATGATGTAGGGAACAAGTCCCACCCTCAAGCCCAGAGCATGGGCATGAGGCTTGAATTATACTAGTGTGCTATGTCATCTAGACACATCACTAATTAAAAAGATTATATCATGTCATTCTTAAAAAAACAACCTTATCCTTTAAAATCGACTCTAAATTGCTTTTTTTCAATAAGGGAAAAATATGAATTATTTTGTCTTTGTTTTACATAAAACTACATATTTCTAGCTTTTTCTTCCTCTTTTTTCATTTTCATCACTTATATAATTTGTTCAAGAAAAAAAATATATAGGTAATTGATCAAAAAGAAATTGACAAAGAGTTTTTATTTTATTTTTAAAAATCGATACAGAATATATAAATATACATAGAGAACTAAATTTAGATATATAGATGTAAAATTTCTTACCCTTAAAAATAATGATAAGTTAAAAGTCTCACTAGTGGATTATCACTCTTAGCTGACAGAATCGAAATTGTTGCATCAGCTATGATTTTCTTAGCCGACGGAACTAGGTCCGTCAGCTAGGAGAAATAGTTCATCGACTAAGCACTTCTTAGCCGACGGAATAAGATCATCGGTAATTTCCGTCAACTAAGCCCTTCTTAGTCGAAGGATCTTTGTTCCTAGCTCTTTCTGTCGGCTAAGAAAGCTCTTAGTCGACGGAAATATAAATACTTTCATCGACTAAGTTCTTACGTCTTAACTGACGAAATATGAATATTTTCGTTGGTTAAGAAAGATCTTAGCCGACGAAAAAAACTATATTTCGTCAGCTAAAAATTTTCTTAGCAGACGGAACAGTTTATATTTCATCGGTTAAGATTAAAAATACAGTAACAAGTCAGTCATAATTTCTTTCTTTGAAGATGTAAATATGAAATAAAATTTTCAAAAAGTCATGAAATAAGATATGACTGAAATGGTGAAATATATCTACGGTTGAAAAATCACGTGATTCCGGTAAATGCAATTTACCATTCTTTCTCCCTATATGCAGTCTTATCTTCGGAGGTTATTTTTTTAGTAAATTTTTATACTACTTGTTGCGTCTTATCGATTTAAAACTATTTTCAGTTGAAGGTCCAGCTAAAATATGTAATTTAGACGGTCAAATGACCGTTTCCGTGCGTTTATGAGTTTGACTTACGGGATCGACCGTCTGGATTGAGCCTAAACTTTATCGGATCAGGTTGAATTTTTTTTCATACATGTATTTTATCATGATGGTCATATCAGACGGTCGGATTTTCATTTGTCAAGTTTGTTCATTAGAATCACAACATGCATACTAATGATGTATAATTTGTTTACTAAGTTTTAAGTAAATGTTCCGTTTCAAAAACAAACTCTACGTAGAGCCTTCAAATGCAAAAAAATCGTGAAATAATATATGACCGTAATGATGAAATACGTCTATGGTTGAAAATCACGTAATTCCGGTAAAATCTCGGTGTCGCTAGTTGCGGTCAACGCAATTTACCATTCTTTATTCCTATGGATAGCCCTATCTTAGGGGGTTATTTTTTCATAAATTTTTATTCCACTGGTTGAGTCGTATCGATTTGAAACTATTTTTTGTTGAAGGTCCGGCCAAAATACGTAATTTAGACTGTCAAATGACCGTTTTCATGTGTGTAGGGGTTTGATTTACGGGATTGACCGTCCGGATCGAGCTATTAACATTGTCGGATCAAGTTGAATTTTTTACCGTGGATACCATATCCATGTTTTACTATACTTATCATATCAGACGGACATATTTTTATTTGTCAAGTTTGATTATCATAATCACAACATGTCTAGTAATGTTGTATAACATGTTTACTAAGTTTTAAGTAAATGTTCTGTTTCAAAAACAAACTCTACGCAGAACCTCAAACGCAAAAAAATCGTGAAAAAATATATGACCGGAATGGTGAAATGTGTATACGGTTGAAAAATCACGTAATTCCGGCAAAGTCTCGGTCCTGCTAGTTGCGGTTAACTCAATTTACCATTCTTTCTTCTTATAGGTAGTCCTATCTTCAGGGGTTATGTTTTTAAATTTTTATACCATTGGTTGCATCTCATCGATTTGAAACTATTTTGTGTTGAATGTGCGACAAAAATACGTAATTTAGACGGTCAAATGACCGTTTTTGTGCGTTTAGAGGTTTGACTTGCGTGATTGACCGTCTGGATTGAGCCCTTAACACTATTGGATCAAGTTGAATTTTTTACCATAGCTATGTTTTACTATAATGATCATATCAGACGGTTTGATTTTCGTTTGTCAAGTTTGATCATCAGAATTATAACGTCGCATAAGTTCTAAAAAAATAATTTTTTACCCCTTAGCCGACAGAATTAAACAATTCTGTCTCCTAAGGTATCACTTAGCCGAAAAAATTAAATAACTTTGTCGGCTAAGGGAAAAAAATTTCAGAACAATTTTCCCGCGCAAAATTTTAGACTAAAATTTCATAAAAATTATTTATCACTTAGCCGACAGAATGATTGCATTCCGTCAACTAAGAGCTAAAAATTTCAAAATTCCTTTAATTCCCAGTGCTAAATTTCTGAAAAATTTTCAAAAAACTCAAAATCTCTTCTTTAAATATTATCTTCTCCTCTCTTTTCTTCTCCAAACTCTCTTCTCTCCTCTCCCTCTTATCTCTTGTCTTCTCCAAATGGTGATTGTGGTGTGTGGTGGTGGGTGGTTGTGGTGGCGGTTTTTGGTGGTTGTGTGTGGTGGTGATGTGGTGGTGGTTTTTGGTGATGGTGCTGGTGTGTGGTGGTGGAATCAGAATGACTGACGGATTGCCGGAGATCGATATTCAGCTGTAGATTTTCGGTGATCGATCTCTGTTTTTTTAGATTTACCGACGAAATATTTTGTCGGCTAAGAGTTTATTATTATTTTTTTATTTTTAAATAATTCTGTCAGCTAGGATCTTAACCGACAAAATTTACTTCTTTTAAGTAATTCTTAGCTAACAGAATTTAAAATATTTCGTCGACTAAGATGATTATTAATTTATTTTTATTTTAAAATAATTCTGTCTACTAGGAACTTAAGTGATAGAATTATTCCGTCGGCTTAAGTCCTAGTAGACAGACCTTAGCATACGAAATTTCGATCGACTAGGTTGTGTCTTAGTCGAAGGAAAAATTTATATTGTCAGCTATGATCTTCACCAACGCGTCTTAGCAGATAAAATTTCGTCAGCTAAGAGCTTAGGAGACGAAAAAATACTCTTAGCAGACAGAATTGTTCCGTTGGCTGTGAGCCATAATTCACTAGTGTCTCGAACTATATATATATATATACACACAAATTTAGAGCTAAATTTAGATTCATAAGGATTGAAGGAAATTTTAATAAAAATTTACGGTGTCAATAAATTATGGTATGAAGTCTAATTTTGTATGATTATTAACTTGCATTGGTAATTATTGATAAATTAAATTTGGTATACTCATATCTATATCAAGAAGGTAGATAATATTCCATATTAGTATTGTTAGGGTTAATATTGTACTTTTATATATAAGAATGCCACGATTTATTAATTTGATGATTTGTCTACGTTATATGACATGACACATAGAATTAAGGTCATAAATCTTAGAACTTATTACAAAATATCATTGATCTTATATTTTCGTTTCTGAACTAAAAAATTGAGATGCGGGGAATCGAACCGCGTGCCACTCGCATGCGAAACGAGCACTCTACCATATGAGCTACACCCCAAATGACAGATCGCTTAAGGGGCCAGAAGGGTTGCAGTCCCCACATTAATTTTTAAAAATGGTAAAATATTAATGATACTAAGTTATTCTAGGCCAAAATATATAATTGTAGCCAACATTGAATATATAATTATAGCCAAAATTGAATTTTTACCTTAATTTTTTTAGAATGGATGATTGTAATTATTACGTTTGTTTTATGCCTTAATATATAATATAATATAATATAAAATATTAATGAAACATTTAAATGAGAATTTTATTGGCTTCAAAAATTTAAAAAAACAATACAATTTCCTTTTGTAAAACATATTTAATAATTATAGTTTATTTTTTATTATAAATAAAAAAACCTTATCATTTTATTTTTGACCCCGTCATAGACAAACTTCTGGTTTTACCACTGCTACACCCCTTGTTGGCATGACTGTAAACCATTCCTTAACATCCCAAAACAGGTTGCTAGATTATATCTTAGGTTGCTAGATTATATCTTGACATGTTTATATATATATATATAAGGGAATTTGGTATAGAAGTATGATACTCATCATCATTCTCGGGCCATTAAAATTACAAAAAATACTATATATATGATATATAAAAATTGAGATTGATTAGCTGCATTTTTTTTCTTTTTAAATATATATATATAAGGGAATTTGGTATAGAAGTATGATACTCATCGGCTAGATTATCAAAGAGGTAGGAGAAATGTTCCAAGAGTAAGAACAAAGAATATTAAGGTAAGAGAACAAACTAACATACAAAGAGTACGTGAGGTAAGGAAAAGAAGGAAAGGAACAAAAAACAAAGACCCTCTGAAGAAAAGTGGAGACCCGTACCCGTCACCCGACCCATCGTTTTACATCAGTACGTTGTAGTTGAGAAATAAGCAGTATGAGGTGGCGATCAATAATGTTTTCAGTGTCATGACACTAACAATTCTATAATTTCGTCTATATAAGTTCATGATCGATCATTGTATACGCAGTGTAAAATTACGATCGAGTAAAGTCTCTCTAGAGATATGAATCTCACATAACAAATAGAAAACTTTACCGATGAATATAAAGGGATTTGGACAACTCCATCTATTTTCTACCCGAGGCATACAGGGATGCAAACATTTGAGTTAGTTACTTGCTCTATTTCAGAAACTTGTAGCTTCAACGGCCAAGCAATTACTCCTCATCAACTACACACATCAGAATTCGTTATGAAATTTCCGGTCAAAACCCGAAAGCTAGCAGAATTAAAGAGGGTCTTCGATATTCAATTCGAGGGCTGGCTAGCTAGCAAGCTCAAACCCTAAACCTAAATGTAGCAAAAAACCCTAGATTTGAATTGCGTGTTGAAGACCGATCATTGATTGGTTTTTCCATATCAGGATGACCAGGTAGTAGTTGCAGCATATTATTGATCGAGCACCAACTCAGAACTACCAGATTACAAGTGTGTATGATATGCACGAACGACTACTCGATCACTAACTCACACACCACCTCACATTTGGGTCCCCAACCATTTACGTTTACGACCCGAGGATGTTGGCCCATTCAATTTCCACGCCCTAGCTTATTTGGAAAACCCTAATAAATGGAGTACGTTTTACCCCACAAAATTTCATGTCAAAGAAAATGGACAATTCTATGTGCCCTTGTAATTAAGGGCCGGCCCCTTTTCATCGCGTCTTGATATATAAGCTCCTAGAATTTGCCGATCACTACAATATTGATCGGGAACCTCGCGTCGTGCTACCTTATATTGTCGTCGGCAAACTTGTAAGAGAGAGATTTCATCATTAGCTTAGTATTTATCTTGCCATGAGTTTTTTTTTGAAATAAAAGGCTGGTGCCCTTAAACCTCGATTAATGAAACAGTTGAATACAAGAGGGGGGGACATAGAGCCTAAACTCTTGATTACAAAGATTTGAAATAATATCAGAAACATCTACAGTACTCATGTACTCAAACAAACACCAATTAGCAAAGAGTAATACTCTAATGACGACTCTATTTGCTTTGATATGACGGTGAAAACCTTGAATGAACAGTTGATATGTAACACGTTTACACATCCTAATATCCAATTCTAAAACAGCTTCCCAACTATGTTGCCTCCGGGAGATAAAATCCGGCGACGCTCAGCTTCACCATGCCACTGGGCGACACTCAGCTTCACCATACCTAGAGCAGACAAGGCA
Source organism: Comarum palustre (assembly GCA_951800085.1). NCBI lineage: Eukaryota > Viridiplantae > Streptophyta > Magnoliopsida > Rosales > Rosaceae > Comarum > Comarum palustre. Next base: position 22,279,551 of record OX637583.1, read on the forward strand.
CATTGAGTGCACACACAGACACAAGGCCTGGCTAGCCCCACACAACAACTATAGGGACTTATTATTCGCAGAAAGCAAAACAAAACTAAATAACATAAGTAAAAAATAACAGCAAAATAAATTACATAGGCCCAACCCATGCTAGCTATAGAACAGGCCCAGATTCGAATTATGGCAACAAGGGCCCAACTCTTAGATCCAACCCAAACAAAAATCTACAGATCTGCCACTTCGCCATCCCCTACCTCGTCCCGCCGCCGTAGCTGACAAGCACCAGTCAATGACAAACAGACTCCACCACTAGAGATCCTGCAGCAGTAAGCCTCCACCTCTATAACCCCAACACCCAAGCGACCAAAACCCTGATGACAGGAGACAACCGAAGTTGGATAACCGGAGTTGTTCCCGCTGTCCACCCCTTCAGTTGCTCACCACCTTCGATGATAGAGACTGCCGCCACACATCCACACAGCCAAGATCTCGGCCGGAACCACAAAACCAGATTCCTCATGATGCACTCCTCCTTTCCCTGCAGACATCGTCCAAACATGGGATCCAAGAACTATGTCTCTATTCCACCTCCTTCGAAGATGATAATCTCCACGCCTATCCACAGCTGCATCTACACCCTTCACCAACTTGTGAGCTGCCAACCAAGACTTCCCAACATGATCAAGCAACACAATCGGGGAGTGCAGCTTATTCCTGACTAACACGGGGCCGACAAGGCCTGTCCGACGACGGCGAGGAGGCACGCCGCTGGACAGGAAGGGACGCTCTCTAGGGTTTTCTCTTAGACTCTCTTTCGCTAATACCCTAGCCGTGAGTTTTACTTTCTAAGATGGTCGTGCAATTTGGTGATGATTACGTTAATTAAGTATATCTTCAATTAGCTTAACTGGAATTTTGAATTGCCTTTAGTTTGAGGTAAATGACAGGTTCTGCTTACTTGGGCTAATCTAAGAAGTGAAATAGAGGCTATACGAAATCACTAAACTAGCTGCTTTCGATGAATCGTCTTAAGCTGCTTTCGACCTTAATTATAGACATAACATGTACCAACACCTTGACCTACGTAATTATAAGATGGCTTACGAAGCACTGGAGTATCTGCAAGGCTAACTCAAGGGTATTGGAACATATGATGTCCGATCATCTTGGTCGTGTATTCGTATCGTCGAGTGCTGGAGTATTTAGACATGAAAACAAATTTGCGTTGAATCAAACTGCCCATGAACCCTAGAAGTGTTCTTCTATAACTAGAGGGGTCAACGAATGATGGAGAGACAGCCAATTCAATCAACAAACTTGCATACTCTGCAGCCAAAGCCTCCCCACGAGCACCTAATTCAAACAAAAGCTTTTCCAGGGAACATCCTTATCGAAAGAGCACCACCAAATCCTCCCCTGGAGCAAATCCCGCATCATTCACCAAAGTCTTTCTTGAAGCGAAAGTCCATCCCAAGTTCATAAAACCTCGAGCAAGAGCATAAGTCCGCCAACCCAATTCTAAGGAGTAGTCCTTAGTCCATATCCTTTTATTTTAGTTATTTAAGCACCCTGAGAATTAATTCTTTGTTTGATTAGATACCAATAGTTGTCTGAAGAAGTCAAGGAAGGAAAGCGCAAGTCAACTGATTGTGGTTGTCTGAAGCAGTCGTCTTTGGACTAGTTACTTGTGGTCCAAGTGTTAAAAGATTGTGAAGATTGGGTAATTACTGGCTGGAGTGTGTAGATCAGTTAGGAAAGTATCTTGCCTGAATCATGAACGAAAATCTGATTGCCTTGGACACGAAGGTTTCGCGAACCCTAGAAGTGTTCTCCTATAACTAGAGGGGTCGACGAATGAAGGAGAGACAACCAATTCAATCAACAAACTTGCATGATCTGCACTCAAAAGCCTCCTCAGATCCCAGAAGCACCCAATTCAAACAAAGTCTCTCCAGGGAACATCCTTCTCGAAAGAGCATCACCATAGCCTCATTTGAAGCAAATCTCGCATCACTCACCAAAGCCTCCCTTGGCGCGAGAGTCTACCCCAAGTTCATAAAGCCTCGAGCAAGAGCACAAGCATGCCAACCCAGTTGAAAGGAGCAGTCCTTAATTCATATCCTTTTATTTTTCGTTATTTAAGCACCGTGGGATTAATCCTAAATTTGATTAGAGATACCAGCAGTCTTCTGAAGAAGTCAAGGAAGGAAAGCGCGCAAGATCAAGACAAGGGGATTACGCTAAACCCAGAAGTGTTGGCACACCATCACTCAATTTTCAACAGCCGATTAGAGATGTACGTTTTGAATGAGTTGTTGATTAATCTGGACCCCCGGCGATAATCAACTGATTTCCCAGCAGATCAATTCTCTATCGTGTGGGTGGTACAAGTGTACAACGTACTACTATATATCTATACACTGGCGGACCCAGCTAGTGGCAAGTGTGGGCTGATGCGGCCACTGAGTTTTAAGTCATAGTGTAATTGTTGGCTGATATACTAGCTAACAGGCAAAATTTCAGTCTTCCTTTTTGAATATACGCCCTCACTGTCACATCCCGGACCATCTCCGCCGTAGCACGATATTGTCCGCTTTGGGCCCGCCGGCCCTCACGGTTTTGTTTCCAGGAGCTCTCAGAGCAACTTCCCAGGGGGTCACCCATCCTGGAATTGCTCTAACCTTAGCAAGCTTAACTTCGGAGTTCCTATCCCCTCCGAAGCCACTGAGCTCCCAAAAGGCCTCGTGCTAGATGGGTGTCACTGATGTACATATATAGTACATCACCCTCTCCGTTGGTCGGTGTGGGATGTTACATCCACCCCCCTTAGGGGCCCGACGTCCTCGTCGGCACACTCGCACCCTTCGGCAGAGTGGCTCTGATACCAATTGTCACATCCCGGACCATCTCCGCCGTAGCACGATATTGTCCGCTTTGGGCCCGCCGGCCCTCACGGTTTTGTTTCCAGGAGCTCTCAGAGCAACTTCCCAGGGGGTCACCCATCCTGGAATTGCTCTAACCTTAGCAAGCTTAACTTCGGAGTTCCTATCCCCTCCGAAGCCACTGAGCTCCCAAAAGGCCTCGTGCTAGATGGGTGTCACTGATGTACATATATAGTACATCACCCTCTCCGTTGGTCGGTGTGGGATGTTACACTCACACTCAATAATTTTCAACTAATACAAATAGACATGTCTTATATCCACCAAATCTAATCCCTTAATTAATATCATATTGATAAAACCAGTCCAAAAGTGAGGCAGATTGAAGGTTTTTTCTTTGATATGAGTGCTATTAATTTATAACTAGTATACATATATTCTCAATACGTTTTTTATTTTCACATCTGCCATTAGCTGAGTCGAACTGTTAAAAATTGGTCCTTAAACTATAGTATTTATTCAAATTTATTTTTTCTTTTAAAAAAATTCATAAACTAAAGGTACAAACTCAAAATCTAACGACATAAAACATTAGAAATCTTTTTTATACTTTCTTACACTACTCATTTTTTTTCTAAAATAGTAACTAATGATTGTAATATAATGCTTGTTTTTACTAAACTAATATGATTACACAATGAGGAAAAAAAATTTTAGGCCTTTAAAGATTTGAGACCCTAAATCCATCAATTATTAAGACTCTATTCACATACGAATCTGGCTACCTCTAATACTCCAAACTCCAAGCTGTCATCGATATTTTATGTTTTCGAATCTTACCCTTGTTTCTATGGCTTGAGGCTACTGTTTTAGACCTTCTGTTCGGAAATATTTAAAATATAGTGGAGTTTGGAGCTAGCTAGCTACTGCTAGAGTTTTAGTATAGGAATCGATTTGCTACTACCATTAGCAGATAATTAAAACTTAATCTTGTTTGATTCCGATCTTTACCGAACCTAGAATGCATGCAATTGGGAGGAGTAGCTATAGGCATTCGCAAGCATATGCAATATCTAAATGTAACTTGGTGTGATCGATATAGGCTTAGGGTTGATGAAACGAGTATTTAATTGGTTGGTCGACATGTATTTAACACTTTCTTAGGGTTGAGGGATTAAAATTTAGGGTTTCAGTCGGAAAGGAAACTCGGGTGATGGAAGTCTAGAAAAATCTCAATCCCTTTTTCTTTCTGTTGATCGGATTCCCACCCTTTATATGTGTAAAATCTTGCTGAAATTGATTTTCTTGGCGCTTTGAGGTTAGTCAAACGAAGATTTGCTATTTTGCTAGGGATCATAAGCCATTCTTAGCTGTGAATCATAATAAGATCGAGTAGTGTACTTTGGGTGAGTGGAATAAAATTCATGAATCCTGAATATAACCCTTCCTTTAAGTATCAAGTAGTGATTTGAGTGCTCTTGTCTGGTTGGTGCGTAGCTGCCCTTTGCTGTGAGCCTGTACTACTGTCACCTGCATGCTTATATAAGCTAGAAAACATAAAGTACATCTACTGTTAATTTATCATACAATTATTCATGGGGGTGTTTACTATTTCAGCATACAATTTATATCTCAGGGAATTCCACAGCATCCTAGCTAGCTTTCTGGGTTTCTCTGAATCATGTAGATGATCTAACTCGATCGTCGAACATAAATCATAAATGTATAAGGAATTGATCAGATTTAACAGTAATTAACCAAACAAATCACATCACTACAGATTTCTGCATATATTTCAGACACAGTAATATCCCATATCTTGTAGGAAGTGATTGCTGGGAACACAACTTTTATACGAATTTATGATATATATAGTAGACCTACTGAAAATTTTTCTAAGATTTAGTCCATAAAAATCTCTGTTTGTTATCTCGTTTCTTTCACTATGCAATATTCATGACTTCATGTGAAGCATGCTCATGATTCATACACAGTGCACGCATGGCTCATATATGTACGATCTCATATACAGCTCAACCTCCATATTAGACTTCATTATTAATCTCAATCATATTATACATGTAGGTCCGTTCAATCAAACATATATAAATGCTTCTATCCTCGATCATCATATGAATTCTTATATGATCAACACTAATACGTATACTTTAGGTCATTCGATCCTTTAAGGATCATAGCATGCTAAATTGTTGTGCATGTCAAGGTGTGTCTGTCTGGTTTCGTTTGTTTTCTGCAGTACTTGAGCAGTTGAGCTAAGCTATTGTAACGCCTCAAACTGCACCTCCTCAGTTTAGGCACATCACAGTGCCGCGAGTCTCATAAGAAGAAACGTAAGGCAGTTATTTAAGAAAAATATTTAAACAACAAACAAAAGCATAAATATAATTTGAGATGTAAAATCTTTATTTGCTCAAATTACTTTTATTCGCCAAAAACCTTGCACAATGAAATGACAAACTCAAAAGTATACAAACTCCAATGAAAACATCATGAAACAAACTCATAATGAAATTGGACTCTTTCATTTACCTAAAACTCAATTTAAGAAAAAAAAATACCATTAATTAATGAGCTTTAAGGAATAGAATTACGAATGACATAACAAGACCAACATTGTGAGACCCCGCACGTTTTAACTGTGGTTAATGACGAGTTACTGAGGTTTAAGTCGCATTCGGTAACTTCGTGAGTTAACGACCACGTTCATTTTATAGTTTTTAAAAGTTCTTCAAATTCCTCAATTAATGACTCGATGTCATAGTACGTGTCGATATGAGTCTCCCGGTATTTTCAGAATATTTTTCGGAGCTTCCGTTAATTTTCTACGAATTTTCAAAGTTTCCGGTAACTTTTAATTATCAATCTGGTAAAAAGATTTTTACCATTTTACCTTTTTACTTTTCATCATCTTTAAATCTGGGCCATTGGATCAAGGCCCATTGATTTTGGGCCGTTCATTTTCTCTATTTAAAGAGAGAAGTTTTGACTTTGGTCAAAACTCTCCCCTCCCTTTCACTCTCCCTCTCGATGCCTCTCGGCCGAATCGGTGACCTCAACGGTGCTCCGCTGTCCGGCCACCACTGGCCGGCGCACCACCACCAGCTTCTTCCCCTCCTTCTCCTTGTCCTAACCCTGTCCTCAGATCGCACCGACGTCCGTCGAAGGAGGAGATCGAGCGCCACTGCGCTCAGCGGTCAACGGCCGAAATTCGGCGATCCAGGCGACGATTCGACGCGTGAATGGTATATTCTTGTTCCTCTTCTCTTCCTCTTCCTTTTCCATACTCTTGATGTTCTATTCGAGCCTCGATTTCAAAATCTCCAATTCACAGTTTTTCAGGTATTTTCTGGGTTTCGGGTTTTTCCTCCGGTGGCCGTGCTCTTGGACGTCTGGTGGACTTCTGAGGCTGAGGCTGAGGCAGGGCTGTTAGAGGCAGCTGGTGAGGTTTTGGAGAAGAGGCAGGGGTTCGAGGCAGTGGCAGGCAGAGGGTAAGAATTTCTCCCTCTAAAAACTGTCCGAATGTTTCTGTTACAGTGTTGTTGTTGATTGTTGTTGTTGACCTGTATGTTTGTCGTAACTTGGAGACGAAGAAACGAGAGAAACTCTTGCGAAATTTCAGTGAGTTGCCCGGAATCTGGCAGGAGATCCCGGAATCCGACAAAGGTCCCGGCGATGCAATTAAACTGGCAGAAATGCCGAGAGGTAGTTTTCGACTCATGTTTAAAGTGTATTGTTTCCGTTTAGTCAAGTTAAGAGTTGTAATCGGAAGGTTACGTATAAGAAAACGTACAAAAACGGAAACGGACCGTAAATGGAATATTTTCATTTTTGGAAACTTTCTATTTTTAGAAACCTACTAATTTAGGAAACTTCCATTTTGGGAAAGTTTCCATTTTCAGAAAAACAGTTTAGTAAAGAATTGAAGTTCGGCGAAATTTGGTAAAGTGTTGAATTGTTATCGATAAATGATAACTGAAAATTCTGAAAGTGTCAAGTTGACCGTTTTAAGAAAAATTGGTGATTCACGTAAATCGGTAAATCGACTCAAGACTAAAGAACTGGTTAATGTGACGCGTTGGGTGTCCATAGTAATTCAATGAATTATTATGTGACATCCTAACGTCATTAAAATGGTTAAGGAAAGTTCGGAAGTTAAGTCGGACTTCCGGTAAATAAGTAAAGAGTCGATAACTGGAAAAGCAAGAAAATGTTAAAGAGTTAAAACGGAAATTGGTTTGTCAACTTGGTCAATGTGGTCATTCCTGGTCAAACTATGAATGCTGAAGTCATTTGGACTGTTATTGTTTCTTGCTAAGCTACTTTAATTCTGCAATGATAATTGGATGAGGTAGCTTACGCGGTGACCTTGGTTCACCGAGGCAGTTCCTGGATACCTGGAGCGTACGTAAGGAACAATTATTCCAGGTAGGGAATCTGAAGCCCCTTTTATAGTAGTTTTGTATATATGTGAAAGTGCATGATTTCGTATGCTCATGGTCGATGTCTCGGGAAAGTTTTCTTTATATTAAAAGATAAATGATTTATGATTGGGCCAAGAAAATCCGAGGCTAGACGTAAAAGATTTTTATATGATGATGTGATATGTTGAGCACCATTGTCCTGATTTCTGATGCGTGACCTGAGAGTGACGGGACCTAGTATATAACATTCTCACGGTGTCGATGACTGTGAACCTCCGGAGGGCGATGCCCTGTTTATTTTAATTATCCCACTTACGCTCGTCTCGTACAGAGTTAAGCGAGACGTAAGTGCGGTGTGTTGTTACGAGAGATTTGTTGGGCATTAGCAGTAAATGGACACTCTCGCTATTATTCGTCTTCAGACGCATAGGTAGTTGGCCCCGGTTTGCTGTATAGACAAACCCGGGAATCGGTCACAGAGATTCATGAAGCCCTATAGGCTGTATTGTTCATTGAGCGCTCTGGCTCCTGTTTTAGCATACTGCACAGTTTTCCTCGAAAAATATAAAAATGATGCTTTTGTGTGCCAAGGATTTTCTAAATGGTTTTATTAAGATATCAAATATATATATATATATATGGTTTTATGGTTTTCAAACCTATCATTGGTGGACCTATATGTGAGCAAGCGAGGACGACGCTCACCCCTACAACAGATTGTTTGCAGGTACTGTGTACTGTGACGGGATAGATAGAGAGAGCTGTGTGTGTGGAGCCTCATTCCTTCCTCGATTTTTCTTGTTTTACCCTTCGAGTCATTTACCAGAGAATTTGACATATACAGTAAAGGTGTCACCCTGATTCATAAACCTTGTTGTATATTTTTATAGTTGTCGCTAAGTTTTTAATTGACCCCTTTAATTTGACCACCTTCCGCGAAATTAAAAAAACTCTGATGAATGTTTTAAGAATTTCTTGTGGTGCCACTCAAAGTCTAAATTTTAAATTTTATTTTACTTACTAAAAAGCCTACGAATTTAGGTTAATAAGTTGTTGGCACGTCCTTCGGACATGTTGGCTTCTTATTGGCTTAAATTCGTGGTCACTGTATTTTCCCCTCCCGGGGTGTTACAAACATAATAGAATTTGTAACATGGAACACAAAAATAAAAGGGACATCATCAAAACCAAAATACCGATCATAAATATACACACCCAACTCCTCGTCACTATCCCGTCCCAGTGCACAGTACCTGCAACAAAAACTGTTGTAGGGGTGAGCTTTCGTCCTCGTTACTCAGTAGGAGCTAATCTTGAAGTTTGAAAATCAATATTCATGGGTATCCAGTATAAAAATAATAATTTAAAACCAAATGCTTAATGTAAACGACATGAGTTAAAAATCAATGCACAATATTTCAATAAAACTGGCGCCAAATCCAAATATCACCTGATGGCCTACCCTCTATATGAACCCACTACCCAACTTACCTCACCATATAAGTGTACAATAGGTAAGTGTAGCAAGAGTGTCCATTTACACCCTATCACCTAAAAGCAGTGTCACTCCACAAGGGATGTAAGACACTCTTCCGTACATAAAGGCCCCTTCGGAGGTTTAGGGGATCGAATCCCAAGGAAGTCACTATGCTCCTCTCACTCTCAAGCCATCAATAAATCTCACGGTTCGGTTAATAATAATTTAAATATAACCAAACCAAATATGCATCATTTATAAAAAAAATGAGTAAAACAATAATCGAGAAAGTCTTGAATCCCCTACCTGGATTCCAATGCTTTTCCTCTCATGCTCCACGAGTCACGAACTTACGTTCCTCGGTCACTGGAATTCCTATTGTTCCATATAAATACCGTTAACATCATATCGACATAACAATTCAAATATTGACGATTAACAATTCGTCAAACCAACTCAGAGTTGGCCAATTAACACCAATAGTCATGCTTGACTAATTCCACGAATACTAATCAATATCAGAATACAATCCAACATTTACTTGACTTTTACGTAGTAATATTATAAAATTTACTATAGACACCCATTGTATAATTTAGACCATTTCCTTGTCAAACTGGTCATGCTTATGCTCATTGTCTACTTAATACCTTTAGACAAGCCACTAATACCAACAACTTCACTCTTTCCCTACTATCTAACTTCACATCATGCCCAGACTTCAAGACCACAATTGAACTCCAACATCGATTTCATTTAAGTACGAACAAAAGCCTATAAGACATCAATATCATTTGTCAATCTCATCCCATTACTTCCTTTCATGATCATGGATTCACCGGTTCAACTTAAATCAAGTAATAAGACTGGGTGCTTATAGTAATCCTTGGGCTATCTTCTCTATATAAATTAACTTAATCCTACACAAAACAGGCTAAACTTTCAGCCTTCCAAATTTCACGTACATGAAAACACTATCGGCACCAGAAAACCAATACCACAATGCGACTTTAGAACGTGTTCAAATCAATGACTTTCACATAACTCATATTTGTCGTTTACATACCTATCTCATTTACTTTACCTTTTAGCGAGTTTGATAAGGAGAAACGCAAAGCAGTTATTTAAAAAAAATATTTAAACAACATAACAGAAGCATAAATATAATTTGAGGTGTAAAATCTTTATTTTTTCAAATTACTTTTATTCGCCAAAAACTTTGCACAATGAAATAACAAACTCAAAAGTATACAAACTCCAATGAAAACATCATAAAACAAACTCATAATGAAATTGGACTCTTTCATTTACCTAAAGCTCAATTTAAGAAAATACCATACTTAACAAGCTTTAAGGAATATAATTACGAATGACATAACAAGACCAACAGAATATAATCTGTAACATAGAACACAAAAATAAAAGGGACAGCATCAAAACCAAAATACCGATCATAAATATACATACCCAACTCCTCGCCACTATCTCGTCTCAGTGCACAATACCTGCAACCAAAACTGTTGTAGGGGTGAGCCTTCGTCCTCGCTACTCAGTAGGGGCTAATCTCGAAGTTTGAAAATCAATATTCATGAGTACCCAGTATAAAAATAATAATTTAAAACCAAATGCTTAATGTAAACGGCATGAGTTAAAAATCAATACACAATATTTCAATAAAACGGGCGCCAAATCCAAATATCACCTGATGGCCGATCCTCTATATGAACCCACTACCCAACTTTCCTTTTAGCTTCCGTTGTATATTTCGATGAGTTTTAATTAAAATGTCTTGCGTTACTTTAGGATATAAATCAAGCTCTTGGTTTATGTTTTGAAGCCTCGTGACACTGTGACGTGCCTAAATTGACGAGGTGTAGTTTGGGGCGTTACAGCTACTATTTATGCAAGGATGATTGGGTGAGACCATGCTATGCTGCTGCTGCTGCAGTAGTAGACCAGTAGTACTAAGCGTGCTGAAGTTTGATCATATTCATTGTTCTGGTTTCAGAATTCAGAAGGCACATGCATTTTTGAGTCTTTGACAAGTGCTGTAGTAGTAGACCAGTAGTAGTCTTTGAGTCTACTGCAGTAGTAGACCAGTAGTTCTAAGCGTGCTGAAGTTTGATCATATTCATTGTTCTGGTTTCAGAATTCAGAAGGCACATGCATTTTTTGAGTCTTTGACAAGTGCTGCATGTATATATGACACTGTCAAATAAGCTAAGGGGATCATAAAACTATTCAGTGTGCAGATGCTATTGATTACAGAAGGGTGTGAATTTAACTATTTAAGGCAGTTCAGCTGAGGCTTGGTTGGAAGTTCTGAGCAAATGGTGAGATATATATCTTCTACCATGAACACAGTGATAGATTTCACGTGTATGAAGTATGGGCCTAGCTCATCAAGATCATCTTCTAGCTAGCAGCTGGTAATTTAGGGGCCAAACTATTTTAACTCGATCCCATCAATATGGATATCAGATCAGCAAAATTTTCTGTCACTTTCAAAAACTGTTTCATGCCTTCAGTACTTCACCCTATATATTGAGACTATTGAATGAATGAACTCTTAGGCTATCCCCAATAGTTTCATGTTATCAATAATATTCAACTTATTAGTTATGAACTGAACTCAATCTGCAATATACATAGGTATCTCTCTCCTTGTTAGTCCATTAATCGACTGTTTAAGCTCAAATTAAGATCAAAGTTGATGATTATCTATAGTTTTTCATTTAGACTAAAGTTTGAGGGTAAGTCAAACAAAAAGCAACAAGGTCTGTTTCCTGAATGACAATTGATATCAAAAGAGACTAAATTGGAAGTATCAGTTATCTTCACTAGGCTTCTGAGAACACTGATGAATACTGAGATGAAGCTCTGAAAACCCACCAAGTTTAGGAAATGAAACAGAAGTTAATTGAAAGCCTTTGATTATTGTTTCCATAAGTTACAGAATTACAATATAAAGAATGTCTTTCTCTATCAGATTGTTTATTAATCTGTTCAACATATCCCTTTTTTAGTTGAATGGCGAAAACTAAATAAGCCATTTCTAAAAGTACACTGATACAAATGATGGAAGATTGTTTTAATTTTTACTTACCCTCTCCTTTTGGGACTTAAAACAAAGTCGTCATCGTCACTTTCAACAACTCTCTTCTTGGCTTTTACATCACCATTCTTAGATGCCTGTTGTTGCCTCTGTGAACTCTCTGGTTTGCTGGGTGGTTTTGAAACTGGTTTTGGTGGAGACCTGATTGGGGGAGGAGACCTGATTGGAGGAGACTTGATAGGAATTCCCGACCTGATTTGCTTTTGCCTTCTCTGCTTCTTCTCAAAAGCTTTTCTGGATCTTTCAGGGGACAATAAGCCATGCTCCATCATCCTGAAAACCAAAATATGTTGTCATCTTGTTGATAAAAGAGAAACCAAAGCTGCCAACCCACCATTTCGAAAACAATTTGAGTATCTAGTTCACAGCAAAAGAAAATTTGGCAGAGTATCCTAAAAGAGAGGTATAAGACCCTTTCCGAGATTTAATGTAGACAAAAAAACATTGCTGCTTTCCACATTCAACTCAAATTTGAAAACAGAGGAAGTATTTAGTACACTCAGTTTTTACATGTTGTTTATCAACAAGAAAACATTGCTGCTTTCCACATTGCTGCTTTCCGAGATTTAATGTAGACAAAAAAACATTGCTGCTTTCCATATTCAACTCAAATTTGAAAACAGAGGAAGTATTTAGTACACTCAGTTTTTACATGTTGTTTATCAACAAGAAGCTGAAGTTGACTTTGCCTTGAAAGAAAGTAACCCAAGATATTTTCCAATTTTTGTAAGTAGGATGGTTAGTTTTCATGTTTGTCTTTGGGACCTAAGAAGTTGATCAACTACCGAACTAACCAAAAAATGAACAACAAATTCACCAATTCCAATCTCAGTCAATCTATCAATTAATCAGCAATACATTGATGATAATCCAGCCCAAGTTTTCAATGTAAATTCTAATTCTTTGGAGTAGATAGTATGAAGCTTGTAATGATGAACTGCAAGTGTTTCATAATGAAATCAACCTTAAGCAAATGTAGAGCAGAACTTTCTACTGCACCTGAACCGCACATCTGATTTTGCTTATCAATAAGTAAAATAGGTCCATATTGAAAAATGATAATTCACATGATGCCCTAAGCTATGTTTACTTGAGTGCTCCAATCGTAACTGTTTCCCTCTATTCAATTAGTGAATACGCAGCTTACTGATCTGATTACCTTGTACCTATGCAATCTTTTCAGATGAAAGTTTAGCTGAGCCACTTGAAAAACATTGAATAACTACCATTATAGGACTCAAAGTGTGTCCAACTCCTAAATAAATAGAAGATTATGTAAGGTAACAATCAACTGTATACAAGGAAAGACTAGCATTGATCATTAAATACCAAATGCAATGAAAAGTTGATTGCAACAATCAGTGAAATTGATCGAAGCATCCATCAATTCAAGTTGCATCCATCTATTTGTTCACCATAACATAAACAGCACATACATTCTCCATACGATCAGCTAGAAGGAGAAAGCCACGTAAAAGTTAGAACAGAAACACAACTTACCAGAATTCAGCCATTTCACTACTTGGTATCTGTTGCGACAATGACTCATAGAAAATCCTCAAAGGTTCTCTCTGCAAAAACGGAGACAAAACAGAAATGAGTGCCACTTAACTATAGGCATTAATCTTCTCATAAAACAAACTACAGAAATGCATGTCAGGGTTGAACAACCTCTTCAGGAGGATCATACTTCTGTCCAGCCAAACTGAACACCTTCTTCACTCTCGTAGTAGTCGTCTTCTTTGTGGTCACTTTTGATTTCACCTACACAAAATCCATTACATCCAATAACAAAGTAACAAAATCAATTATGTTCATCCAGGACCAGAAACCAAATCAATACACCATAACTTTATCTACATATACCCAATCCAACATCACCTAAATCATATTTATCAATGCAACTCATAATCCTAATCGACCCAATTGGAAAACCAATCAAAGAGGACATACATTCAAGGCAAAAAGAGATCAAATTTGAGATGGTACCTCAGTTTTTGAGACAGTTTGAACAGATTTCAGCTTGGAATCAGCTCCAGGCTTGGTTGATGAGCTCCCAATCTTGTTTTTAGTGACAGAAAATCCAATCTTTCCCTTTGAAGAGCCATCCTGGGTTCCTGTCTTGATCTTCACCGAAGTAGCCATAGATTGATGGATGATAATAATAATATCAATCTATGGAAAAATCTTATGCTATTTGCTATTGATCTGATAAAGCATTCATCTGTTTCATACCTACTCCTGGGTAAATGTCAATTAGCTCAAAGTCTCGAACTTTGTTGTGAAATTCCAAAGGGTTTGGTTTTTAATTTAAAAAAAACAGATAATATATAAAGAAAAAGAGAATTCTGGGTTGATAGATAATCTCAGATTTGCAGGTTAATGTTGTTTTAGCTGATGCTGAGGTTCATGAAGAAGAACCAGATTCTGTTGTGTATGGCGTGCTGAGTTTATTAACTTGCTTGTCTGAAAGACTGTTATGCCCCTGTAAGTGGACACGAACGACAAGGTTAGTTTCGTTCGACCTAGGTAGAGTAATGGTAAGCTGCGGGCGTCTTTGCGTAAACTGTCGCTCTGGTCGTCTAGATGTACACGTGCTCTGTAACATTTGTGATCTGACGTTTATAAGAGAAGCTTAAGATACTTGGCAAGCAGCTGATCATTCCTCGTGTATCTGAAGCAGTCCAATCTACGAAGGACAATAATGGGCAGTTACAACTTTAAATTTCAGAGTTTACAGTCGTTCTCTGAATTTAACGCAAACGATGGTCTGCCACGTGCTATAAAATAGAGGCCTCTCTAATTTGACGTTATTACATTTTTCTTTTTCATTGTGAAAGGAGAAAATTCATATTCAAAATAAATGGGTGGTTATGAATTTGAATTCATTTATTCGAAAAATTCTAACGACCGAACAATCAAGTAAAAGAAATCCAAGACCATCCAAACCAACAAAGTTAAAACAATTTGACTAAACTATTAAAAAAATAATCTGACTAAAAATCACACAAAAAAGTGGATATAAATAACTAGAAAGTTAATAACCTTTCGTGCTCCTAGCAACAAATCAAAACTCCTCAATTAGAGGGATCATCTCTAGAAGGGCTAGGAACCTATTCCGTCTCAATCTCGGACTCGAAACTGATGTAATATGTAGTAGTATCTGTCGAACATGTATATGTGGAATCTAGTGACTCGAACCCATAACTTTATTTATAAATAGTGAATACACTTACCAGTGTGCTGTAACACTTCGTCGAGCTGTGGAGCTTGCTCTTACAATTAGTAAGACAATGATATATCAGATACGGTTGTGTACAACTCGTATATGACTGTATATGTCTCAGATACTCTTAGTGTTATATTGGACTTTTCAGACTAAAACCCAACCCTACGGCCAGTTTTCCTCTAGAATTTGAATAAGCAGCCGGTCGCCGAGAGAAGCTCACTCGGTTTTGATGGAACACCATCTGCAACTGATAGGAACACAAAACCGAGCCATGATTTTGAGACCCAATAACCTATTACTATTTTCATCAGTTCGCTCTCAGCTCAGACCCTTTTGTAGTTGTAAGCCGATCAAGAAGGGTTCAAGAATCATTTCTGGGAGGGTCGTAAGGGATAAGGCCACCGACGCTGAGCTCAAAGACAACTGGCTCGCATCTCTCTCTTGCCCATTTCCTCAAATCATCGATGGCGAAACAGATGCCAATGTTTCTGATTCCAGTTGGGTATTTGGCATCGACCCAGATGTCTCTGGTGCCTTGGCGCTTTTGAAAGGCGGCAACAATCACTCTGCTTTCTCTGCGCAGGTATATGACTCCCCACATCTGAAAGTCCTGGTTGGTAAAACTGTTCGAAGACGATTGGATGCAAAATCTATAGTTGGGTTGCTTAACAGTTTTGATGCTCCTCTTGGTTCGATTGCGTACTTGGAGCAATCAACGCCGTATCCGCAAGATGGGAAGCAGGGTTGGTGGAGTGGAGGGTTTGGGTATGGACTTTGGATTGGAATCTTAGTCGGATTGGGGTTCTCTGTTGTTCCGGTGCCGTCTATGGTGTGGAAGAAGAGTTTTGAGCTCACTGGAAGCATGTCAACAAAGGATGATAGCCGGAGGGTTGCCTGTGATTTGTTTCCGTCTTTGAGTTCGGAGTTGAGAAGGAAAAGGGATCATGGGAGGGCTGAAGCTCTACTCATTGCTGCGTATGGGAAAGGGATGAAGTTGAAGTCAGAGTCGTGCAACGCTGAGGTAGCGATGCCTTGAAACTTTGGTAGATTGCATTGGCATATGAAAAAATGGTCTAACTTTAGTTGTAGCTTCTTGTTGTAATATCGTTTGAGTGTTTATTCTTATTGATTATGACGATATTGAACAATTCAAAAACTTGATTTGTACATGAAAACTTGACCTGAATGTTTGTGTCAGCTGGAATTTATGCGATGGAGTCTATTGTACCAAATATGAAAAATATCATACTTTTTCAGGCTTAACATGCCACAGAAAATGCTGTTGTACCCCTTTCACCCTCATTTGCATCTGTAGATATCTCTTCTCTGGGATTGAAAGCAGTATATTCTTCTGATTTGGAATATTTTTATCCAAAACGAAACAGCAAACGACTCCCAATTCAGAACTTCAAAAAATGGAGGCACAAAATTGTCTGATATAATCACTGGAACACACATAGAAAATGGCCTCTACCATTCTTGGACTGTTCACTTCATAACCTCTTGCACAAATGCAGTACTTGCTGCTCTTCATATGGTCCACATAGTTCTTGTTGCCTTTTCCCCCAGGCAATCGACCAAAGATTTTCTTTTCAGGATCTTTGTTTTCCCAATGCTGCAGCAGAATCGGCCGAACTTAACCATGCATCTTCCCAGCAAAGAAAGCAAGTATTGGCCTCTGAGTTGCCTCCTAGATTCCTTAGAGGATTTTTAACATGAACGTTTGTTTCAGGAAGAGACATCTTTGCTGAATACAAAGCCTTCTTTCAAATCAGCATTGCAAAGGAACCTAATGCACTTACACATGTACATCTTTGTTTCTGTTGGAGCCTAAGGTAATATCATTTTGCTGATTAGAAAATATTGATAATGAGATACAATATGTATGGGCTGAAGTTTGGATTTGAAAGCATACCCAGTCATGGCAAGCAACAAGAAAATGATCTGTGCCAGAAAGAATATTTCCCTGAATTCAGACTGATGTAGTTCTTCAAGTACTCTATGAAATTCTCAAAACTATCTGAATGTGCCACATATAGTTTTTCTTCTAACATTTGAGAGCTAAAAGGCAAGTAATAGAGGTGTGTGCTTTCTGAGGGTCTTCAGTAACAAATTTTTTGTGATCTTGGAGCTGTTTCATGAACCATTCCTCAGAAGCATATATGCCTTTGAGCACCGGCGTGTGCATTATAGGTCTTTCTCCTTCACTGTATATGTATACTTCAAGAGTGCTCTCCATTAGTTCATAGCTCCTGCAAATTAGATGAAATGGTTCATTTTCACCTTAGCAAGTTAATAGTATGGTTCAAATCACACCAAACACTTTGATGAAGTCACCTTTTAAACATGGAAAGATTTCGATAAGGAGGTGCATAAATATTTGGATCATTCTCCATAAGGGGTGCATTTTCTATCTGCGATGCTGCATATTGAATCTCTTTGTCAATGGATGAAGACCATTGTGGTACCTACAAACAAGCACAATATAGAAACAGTAATAAGAATGAAGAGTTGGAGAATCTCAGCACAATATAGAAACAGTATAGAATTTTTCAGACATACTACTGAATCGTATGAGGTCCGACTATGATGTAACAGCTTGTTCATATCAGATATTGTATATACTTCTAACACTGGATGTAGATTCCCCGACCCTTCGTTCGCCTCAGCTACTCTGGTCACTGAAGAACCATTTCCTGTTCCATTGAGGTCAGTATGCTCAGAGTTTTTGGTTGTCACAGAAGAGGTTGTTCGATCTTTCTCCGCTGAGGTCACATTTGATTGAACAGGTACATTGAGAACTCCAGTGTCTAAAGTTCTGTCTAAGCCTCCACTTTCTTTTGATACAAAGCTAGAGGTCGTAGTATTAGCAATCTTATGAAATGCATATGAAGCAGTGTAGTTCAAATCATTGGAAACCGACACATTACCAACCATATCGACATTCGACAGTGGATCTGCAGCTTCGAAGCCGGTTTTCCCTTCCACCAGAACCTTTTTAGCCTAAAATACTGATGATAAAGGATGAAGACGCTGGAGAACTACAAGCACAGCAAACATCGTCCCTACAATCCACAGCAATCTCCTGGTTACCCTTGTACAAAAAGAAAAAAGCCCCAGAAGCATTTTGAGAAACCACTGTAACAGATGTTAGCCTAACCATAATCCACCAGCACATTTTCCACAATCACCAAAATGTAAATATTGAGAAGAGCAACAATCTGTGTTTCTTGCATGCTTATCAACAACAAAACAACAACCCTTTACTCTCTTGAATACTTCATGCATTAAAGTTTAAACCATGACATCACTTGATTTTGGTGATTTGTAGGTGAAATGTTAAGTGAAGCATGACCAAGATGGGAACTTCAGACGGTCAAAAACGCAGACTTTGAAGAAACAGCAAGTCTTACCGGAATTCTACAAACTCGGTTGGTTTCATACATCATATCAAAGCCTCATTAGTATCGTACACCCTTCTAATTTCCAAACACTTGGTTTTGGGGTTCAGGGAGAGAAAACAGAAGGTAAATTACATTGTTGCGAATGGAAGGAAATACATTGGTTTGAGATAAACGTTACAGATCTTCTACGCTTTTCCGTTATGATACTGGTTTTGGCCTTACCTAGAAGTTGACATTTATATCCCTCCAATTCATTATTCATGTACATACAAATTAATTAAAACAATCCATGTACCAAAATTTGCCGGAAAATACAACACCAAAAAGAAAAGAACAAGGAATACAGGATTTACAGGACTAGAATGTTTGAATGTCACCTAGGTTTTATCTGATGGAGTCTATTGTACCAAATAGAGTGTAGTATCATATGAAAAATGTCGTACTTCTCAGGCTTGGCATGCCACAGAAAATGCTGCTGAACCCTTTTCACCCTCATCTGCATCTGTAGATATCTCTTCTTTGGGATTGAAAGCAGTATATTCTTCAAATTCGGGATATCTTTCTCCAAGACGAAAACAGCAAATGACTCCCACTTCAGAACTTCGAAAAAAGGAGGAACAAAATTGTCTGATATAATCACTGGCACACAATCGTAGAAAATGGCCTCTACCACTCTTGGACTGTTCACTTCATAACCCTTTGCGCAAATGCAGTACTTGCTGCTCTTCATATGACGAACGTAGTTCATGTTGCCTTTACTCTTCGGCAACTTACCAAAGATTTTCATGTCTGGATCTTTGTTTTCCCAATGCTGCAACAGAATCGGCCGTAAATAACCATGCATGCTCCCGGCAAAAAAAGCCAGTATTGTTCTCTTGGAAGGACGGTTGCCTCCAAGATCTCTGAGAGGATTCCTATCATTCTTAATATACGTTTCAGGAAGAGATGTGTCCTTGCCGAATACAAAACCTTCCTTCATATCAGCATTACAGAGGGATCGTATGCACTTGTTCATATATTTCTTTGTTTCTGCTGGAGCCTGAGACAGTAGCACTGTATGTTAGAATATATATATATATATATATATATATATATATATATATATATTTTCTTAGGTAAGGTTGTCCTTACCTTGAGTTTGGTAAGAATTTCTTGAATTGGCCAACTTTTACATCAAATTTTCTCATCTTAACCATTCATAATCTAGATATATATATATATGTATAAATCATCTTTACAAAATTTCAGCTCATTTGGTGATCGTTAGGGCATTCAAAACTACGATTTACAGAGAAGAACACGAACTTTTCCGGTTGAACAGATTCGGTTCATTCATTGTATTTGTACGTTTTAAAGACCATAACGATTACCAAATGAGTTGAAATTTTGCAGAGATGATCTATACATATATATATATATATCTAGATTATGAACGGTTAAGATGAGAAAATTTGATCGAAAAGTGAGTCAAATTAAGGAAATGCACACCAAATTTATGGTAAGGACATCCTTAGCCAAGAAAGCCTATATATATATATATATAATAATTGCAACAAATGGAAATTAATTGAGTAGCTTTTTAAGGTAGAAAGCTCCAAGTAACTCGGGATCTAGGAAGCTTAAAGAGCATACCCAGTCATGGCAAGCAACAAGAAAATGGTCAGCTCCCCCAGTTCTATTCCAGAACGGATATTTTCCAGCAATCAAGTCCAAGTAGTCCTTCAAATACTGTACAAGATTCTTACGACTGTGTGAATTTTGTACATATAGTCTTTCCTCCAACATCCGAGAGCTAAAAGGCAAGTAATAAAGGTTCGCTTTCTGAGGGTCTTTAGTAACAAATTTTTTGTGACCTTCCAGCTGCTTCATGAACCATCCTTCAGAAGCATATATCCCCTTGAGTACTGTTGTGTGCATTATAGGTCTTTGTCCTTCCCTATAAACATATACTTTAAGAGTCCTCTCCATTAATTCATAGCTACTGCAAGTACATAAGATGGTTATTTATCAGTTCCGAACACTAGAGAAACATATCTTTCCTAATCACATGCATTGTACTTTGGACGAAATAGATAGTTTGGCAATAAGAAGGAACAGCCAACAGTTCAATTAACAATCTATCTCAAACATTGTCATTTGATTCTAAATGTTACCTGAAAGATATATTCCTAACACTAACTTGTTCAGTAAGAACGCATATGCACAAACAAGGCAGTTCCCAATAACTTCAAGACAATGATGGCAGTGCAGGGAATCAATAATCCTGCTAATTTGATTAGCTTACCTTTTAAACATGGAAACATTACGATAAAGAGGAGCATAAAGATTTGGATCATTCTTTATAATGGGTGCATTTTCAATCTGTGATGCTGCATCTTGCATCTCTTGGTCAGCTGATGAAGACCATTGGGGTATCTACAACAAACGGAAACGAAAAGAATAAAGAACTGAAGCATCAATCAGCTACGTAATAACAACAAGCAGAATTAAAACATACCACTGAATGGTACGAGGTCCAACTGTGATGTAACAGCTTGTTCATATCAGATATTGTATACACATCCAAGGTTGGAACTTCTGGCACTTTGTTCACCACAGGGACTCTGGTTACTGAAGAATCCTTAAATGTTTCATTGAGGCCACCATGCAGTTGCTCAGAATTTTCAGTTTTTATAGGAGAGGATGTTTGATCTCTCTCCCCTAAAGTCACGTTCGAGTCAACAGATATAATGGGAGCTCTAGCATCTGTTTCAACAACTACGGGTGGGTATGCAGGTGGAGTGTTTGGAAAACCAACATTTGAACTGCCACCTGGGTCTGTCGTACTATTGTTCTCAGTCCTCACTTTGGAAAGAGTAATATCAGTACTATTTTCCTTCACCAAATTTCCAGGTTCCATACCCCCCTGTGAAATATCAGTCTCCAAATTCTTTACATTGTTCTCACTCAAAGTTGTATTTTGCTTTACCAAACTTCCAGAATCATCTTCATCCTCATCTATTTCTAAAGTTTTTTCTGAGCCTTTACTACTGTCTGATACCAAATCAGAAGTCCTATTACTGCCAGCAATCTCATGAAATGGATATGTACCAGTTTCGTCCAAACGATTAATAACCGACTCATTGCCAACAGTATTAACAATGGATGATGGGTCTCTAGCTGGGAAGCTACTATTTTTCTCCACTGAAACCTGTCTAGCTGAAAGTACAGATGATAAATGACTGCCGTATGGAAGTTCGAGATGCTGGAGAACCAAAATCAAAGCAAACAACATCCCCACAATCCACAGCAATCTCCTCGCTTCTGTTGGACAAAAAGAGAAAAGATCCTGACCCATTTTGAGAAACCACTCGTGTTTCTTACCAAACTTTCAGCAACCATAATCCGCCCTGCATATTTTCCACAACCACAACAATGTAACAACCAATAAGCAAGAAAAAAATCCTAATTGCCAAACTGATCTTTAAACTTTAGAACCTCAGAACTAAACCACAGCGACCAGTTGAAAAACCACATCCAAACCAATCAAGAGTTCAAATGCAAAGGTTCTGAAATCTATTGCAACAGATTCTCTTATGATATCAAACAAAAAACCAAAGTATGTTGCAAAGCCTTGCATGTTGGAATTTCTAACTCAAATGATTAAATCCAACAAAGTATCTCATCATGCAGAAACAAACCAATCATTACACAATGAATAAACAACCACAATCATTACACAGATACACTAAGAACTAAATCCTAGATGCAAAGACAGAAACTTGAAGCATTCAAAAACACAAACTCCACCAGTTTAATCCTAATCAGATTTAACATCCCTGACTGAAAACATAGAAACAAAGAAGAAAAGATCCCAACTTTAAACAGAATTCTATAAACTGGGTCTTCTAACATTATATTCCAAGCCTCATTTGTTACTCTTCTGAGTCTTCCCAATTACCAAACACTTGTTTCCTCTTCAAGAACAGGGTAAAGAAGCAAATTGCTTTGTATGGTATTAAAGGAGATACCTTTACTTTGAGAGAGAGAGAGAGATGGTGCTGAGCTGCTATGCTTTTTTTGCTATTTCTGTTTCTGGGCTTTACCGACAAGTTGAAATTTCCACTGAAAATTGTTCTTCTTCTTCTACTCGGCTTTCAAGTCTAGAATGGGTTCGGCCGTTCTGGTCTAAAGAGAATTACGTAAACACCCTCATTTATTCAAAAGGCTTCAATTCAATCCACGCGAGTTTATAGCGATTGGGCGGGTTTTGTCTGATTTTCCGGTTGATCCTATGTGTAGTTTTATGGCCAAGACCTCATCAAATTATTCCATTTTAGAAAATTGAAAGTGGGTATTTTTATTCTTTTTTTTTTTGAAGAAGAAGGGCAGGTGGGGCTGCCTTAAATCTTAATTAATAAAATTATAGAATACAAAAGGGGACGTAGAGCTTAAACCTCAAATTACAAAAAGTAATGTATTCTAACATGCACCGGTTAGCAATGAGTGCGTCATTGACACCTCTGTTTGCTTTGACATAACGGAAGGATAATTGTACTACAAACAAGCATCATAACGGCTAATAGTGCAACATTCCGGTTATGTTGTCGCACAGAGTCATATCTAGCGACTCTCTGTTTCATCATGTCACAAGGAGGTTGCGACCATTTGACATATCAAGAAATTCGCAACATACCCAAGAAAAACCAAGCACGCAAGGTGCACACACCAGGACAAAACCCACATCTTCTTATTAAAAGCAGTAAATGATTAACGTCTAATAAATAAAATACCATAAATATAAAAACATAATGGCCCTAAACGGGCTAATTTTAACTTGGGTCAGACCCAAAAGAAGGGGCTCAATCCGAGCCCAAACCAGAGAGAGGGAAGAAATCACTGTCGCCAACCATGCCATGACCACCGCTGACCCGCCTTGTTGGGATCGCCAGATCGCCTCCATTGGCGCTCGAGCAACAAGCTCGCATCGGAATGCACCATGAGCTCGTCATAACCAACCAAGAGAGAGCCAGATCCAGTTCGAAAGTATCTCAAAACCGGAGCAACTTGACGTCGATCGGATCCACAAGTTCCACCTTCCTATATCGAAAATCTCCCAGTTCAGAGCACGTTTGGCCATCGATCCGCCGTCTTCCATGCCACACGCCACGATGGCAACACCGACACACATGATAGTCATTGCAAACTCTTCCTCTCCTCCCCTCATACATCGACACCACGATTTCTTGATCAAGAAGAGTGACCAAGGAAATGCACACCAGCCCAGTCCCACAAGGAGACTACCAGGCTTGTCCGATGACGATGGAGGAGCTCATCGCCGGACAGGGAGAGAGATCTCAATTTTGCTTACATGCGCGTTAAACTCCGATTAATGGAGAGTAACAGATAGTTCAGTTTAGTCGTTAATTTCTACATGTATGTTGGAAGAGTGAAAAATATTAATGGCTTGAATACCTGAATTAGCGACACAACAGATAAATGACACAACATTTATAAAACCTTATTAGAACCGTTTGAACTAAAGAATGATGTTTTTTTGTAAAAAATAAGTACTATAATTTTTACAAGAACAGTTTGGGAATTGTTTAAACTTGGTTATTTCAAAGTTGTAAATCAATGAACAATCAAACATGTGTAAGTTAACTAAAAAATCATTCATCTCAAAATTCTAACAAACGATACGATTAATTATTATAAACGGACAACTTGACTAATTATTATTGAAAATAAAAGGAGAGATTTAGGATTTGAATAATATTATGGTGGGGTGGTATGCATTTGTAAGCTTAAGCCCCACATCAATATTGAACTTCCATGAATGTTTTGGAATCTTGTTTATCTATTCAAAGTCCAAACCTCTGATTGCACTTTGATTGAGCCTCTAATGAATTGTATAATGCAGGTAGGTATTCACGAAACTCTCCTCTATATTTTAGGTACACTCCCTTCTGTTCTTTGTAGTTTGTACCAATTACATTAGAGCTTAGATTATGATTACGGCAAACTCAATTGTAACCCCCATTTCTCATCATTTAGAAGGCAAAACTGGAAATGCTTAATTAACTTCGAGCTCTAATATATGGCTAATGCAAAAGGTTTAAAAAAGCACCATCAGTCATGTGAAGTGCTCAAAGAATTAGTGAGCTACACGCGCCATGGCTGCGCTTGAGGATACTTTAAATTTTTTTGGTTACAGAAAGGGCTTAAAAGGCCTTAACAAAAGAAAAAAAACTACAAACCGGAGAAACCAGTTTTTCTAGTTCTAAAGGTACCAACAAAATCATCTAAGAAAGCATTAATAGCATGTATAGGGGCATTCTTAAAAGTGATTAAACTCAAATCATGAGTATTGCATCAACTAGCATGTTACTCTCTCAAAACATGATTGATCTTAGCATTCTGGAACTTCTGCAACATGGAAAGACATCCAGAAATGAGGGAGCCAAGAGGGTGCAACCTGACATCTGAATGCTGCACAAGCTGAGCTAGGACAGCAGAATCCTTTTCAATTTCAAGCCTTTCAATATGATAATCAGCAACCAATTTGATACTATAGTATAGGCCCTACGCTTTAGCATCCAAAATATCTCCAATGCCTAAATTAATTTGGAAACCATAAATCCAGTTATCTAGATGATCCCTGATAACACCTCCAGCCCCAATCTTACTGTTACTAGTTGCACGAGTTCAATCAACATTAAGTTTATACCAGCTTTCAAGGGGTCTGCTCCAAAACAAACTTGTAAAGTTTAGAATATAGTTCGCTTTAGCCTTGGCTTGAGTACTGGTCCAATCAAGAATGTAGTCGCGGATAACTTTGTGAGGATGCAAAGGCATAATAAAGTGAGTTTCAAAAACAGCCTTATTTCTCCATTTCCACAATCACAAGTGCCAGCAGACAACAACAAAAAGAGTATTTCATTTAATAGCATTCCTGGTATTATTGTGACAATGAATCTAAGTAGCTATCCAATTGTTCTAGTCTAGAGAGAATGAGTTAAGGATAGTACCAGGGGTAGTGAAACCATTCCAGATGGCATTGGCTCTAAGACAGTCTCTGAAGAGGTGTAGAAGAATTTCATCAACAGCATTGCACATAGGACATGAAGGATTTGTAGAGAAGCCTCTTCTTACTCTTTGCACATTTGTTAGGATTTTCTTGCACATCACAATCCAAAAGAAGTTTTTAATTTTAGGATGACATTTTATTTTCCAAACACAATTCCAACTAGGATTTGGACCATCATCATGATCAAAAAAGGAGGAAAAAACAGACTTAACAGAAAAAATCTCATTAGAAGTAGCTTTTCAAATATGCTGATCATGTCCACCTTCCTAAAAACCAATAGCTACATTGGCAATAAGTTGGACAATCAATTCAAGAACTACTTCTTTTGGGAGTGGGATGTTCCATCCAGTGTCACACCAGAAATCAGAAACATTAGCTTCGTCAATGATCACATTAGGCAAAGAAAGGTTACAAAAGGGGTAGTCCATCACCCAAGTATCATGCTAAAATTTAATATTCTTCACATCTCCCACACGCAATTTAAGGTTTTTCTAACCAATTTAGCCCCATATATTATGCCTTTCCAAGTATGAGAGCAGTCAGATGGAGCAATGAGTTTTGTAGGGGTGGGCATTCGAATCCGAAAATGCGGTACCGCACCAACCCGCACCGCTTTAAACCGGTTCTCAACCCGCACCGGTTATAATGGATCGGATTAGGTTTGGAAAAACTCCAATCCGGATGAAAGCGGACTGGATTAGGTTTGGAAAAATTTCAATTCGGTTTAAACCAACCCGCACCAGTTTTATTTAATTATTTATTATTTTTATTTACTTGTTTATTTAAGGGCTAACTAGCCCGTGGCCCATAACAAATAAACAGCCCAACAGCCCAACAGCCCAATTTAGCAATTTTTATCCCTAACCCTAAGACTATATAAGACTAAAAAGTGGGAGGCGTACTCACTCAGTCTCTCTCTCACTCAGTACTCTTCTCACCGTCCCTCATTCAAGAATGAGCTGGATAAGTATCTTTTGGAAGCTCCATTGGACGTTTGTGATGCAAACTTCAATGTTTTGGATTGGTGGAAAGAGAATGCGCCAAGATATCCAATTTTGTCCAAGATAGCCAAAGATGTGTTTGCTGTACCCGCTTCAACAGTTGCTTCAGAATCTGCGTTTAGCCTCGGAAAGAGGGTGATTGACCCTTTTAGGTCACAACTGACCCCTAGGATGGTTGAAGGGTTAGTATGCTTGAGTGATTGGCTTAGGGCAAGAGGATTTCAGGAATACAAGGAACCTACCAAGGAAGAAATGGATCTGTATACAGAGATGGAGAATCTTGAACTTGGTAAGCTTAGTGGAATTATTCATTTATTTGATACTTCGAAATTCTCTTAACTTTGTTTTATATTGTTGTTTTTAACTTTTGAAACTGTTTGATACTTGATAGATTCTCCTGAAGATCTTTCTGATGCTGACTGATTGTTAAAGCTTGCTACATTGTGTTGAAGCACTAAGGGGAGTAGGGGCTGAAGAGCGAAGGATGTGCTTTTGCTGTGTTAAAGCTTGTATTCGTTTGGTCTTTATCTTTCATTTCTGGACTGAATATCGATGAATTTTGTTTGTAATATTGCTTGGTGATTAGACTGTGGAAGTGTAAAATTTGAACTGTTTGAGTGTTTAATATCTTTTATGTTGTTACTGATTAGGCTAAACTGAAAATCTGGTTTAAACCCGAAACCAATCCGAAACCAATCCGGAATGTGGGTAACCCGAATATATGGTTTGGAAAATTAAAATGTGGATCTGGTTTGTGAAATTGACAAACCGGTTAAAATGGATTGGATTAGGGTTGAGCTTCAACCCGCACCACACCAACCCGCGCCCACCCCTAGAGTTTTGGATCTGCAATGCACCCCGGCTTGATGTATTTTGCATTATAAATGGAAGCCCATAAACCAGTATCTTTCTGATAAGGTTTCCAGCTAATTTTTGCAAGTAAAGCCTAATTCATGTCACAAGTATTTTTTATGCTTAAACCGCCCATATTTTTAGGCTGACACAGTCTCTCAGTTCACCAAGTGAATCCTCTTTTTACTCTTAGTATCACCCCTAAATGAAGTTTCTATTGAGCTTGTCCACACTGTCATAGAGGCTAATAAGGAGTTTAACTGCATTACATAAATTGGGATGAAGGAAATAACTGATTGGATTAAGGTGGCTCTTGTAGCCAAATATTTTATGACTTATGTTCTATGCATGCACATGATGTAACAGTTCTGTTATGTTCTATGCATGCACATGATGTAACAGTTCTGTTTTTTGTGGGCTTTAATGGACCGTATATTGTGGTGTGTCTTATTTGAGCTCTGATGTCACTTGCTTTTCATTTGGTCCGACATGCGGTCTGTTAATGCAGGTCTCATCGCGACTGTCACGTGCCCTATGCTTGTCTCGACACGTGTTGCATTACTCCCATCAGACTAGCAAACAAAGCAAACAATCGTGATTATAGACTACTAAAATAAAGAGTTTTTAGTATTGTCGGTACTCAAACTTTTGTAACACGGTTAAAGTGATATTCAAACTTACAAAACTACTAATATGGTACTCAAACTTCATTTTTGATACCAACGAAAGTCATCCGTCAAAAATGAAATTTGACGGAAAGTGATATTTGGAAATTTGACGGATGACTTTGTTAGCTACATTGGCAATAAGTTGGTATCAAAAAGTTGTCCGTCAACGAAAGTCATCCGTGACAGAAAGTTGTCTCAGACCCTTTGTTGGTATCAAAAATGAAATTTGAGTATCATATTGGTAGTTTGATAAGTTTGGGTATTACTTTGACCTTATCATAAAAATTTGGGTACCGATGCTAAAATTTACTCTAAAATAAAATAAGAATTTATAACATATCAAATCCCAGGTGAAAAAAAAACGAACAGAAAAAATAAAATTATCAAGAGATTTGCAGTTTTACTTTTTTCCTTATGAGTTTGCATTAAATGCATCTCTCTGTTGTTGCTAAATGACTGTTACTCTGTTGCTAAATAACCGTTTAACATTTAGCCTTGCATTATTTATACATAAAATAATCTGATCAAGATGTGTATGAGTTAATTACAACATTATGGACTAGTCCCATTCAAATGACGTCTGATTCATATCGTAAGGCTGAAGTTTGGTGTACAAATCTAGATGAAGCAGATCTTAACATCACAATACAAATCAGATGACATTTGACAGTTAGGGTTCATTTGAACGGGACTCCATTATGGATTCTGACTTGAACACTAACTCGACTATAATACCTTTCATTTAATTACCTCTCATATCTTACTCTATTCAAAGTTTAAAGAAACTAGTGCGGTAGCATAACAATTCAAGCATATAGATTGGTATCACAATGAAATTGGAGATCATCGAAGTCATCTCAATTTTATTTGAATGATCTCAAGGCACCAATGCAATTCTAATTTCCACAGCAAGCAACTTTTCAACACTGATAAACGACCCTGATAAAGAATACACATTACATGTTCAACTTCCTTCAAATGAGTGGTTTTGGAAAGAACTGCAGTCTGGATATGAGGCACTGCTCCTAAGTCCCAACTTTCTTGAACACAACATGACTATGCTGAACTAGCCCCAATTGTAACGTTCTCTATCGAGAGGGGGTGGTATTAATATTGTTTATTAGTTAAATGCATTCACATCCTTTTGCTTTTGAAGGGGTTATTGAGAAAAACGGTTATCGTACTTGAAGGGGTTAAGTTTCATAATTTATTACGAAATGAAATCATACTTGTAACTGTATTCGTTGTGATTGTATTTAATAATGTGACAGTAGTTACTTTCCACTAAAATTCTTATAAATAGTGATGGTTGTTGCAGATACTGTTTACCATTAGAAAAAGGAAAGAAAGAAGAAACGATTTATTGTGTAGCGGTAATTAAGCAATGGAGTCGAGGGTACTTGGTTTCTTCTTAGCGGTCTTATTGATCTTTTCGACATCAAAATTTATTCGTTTTGGTGTTGCTGAAGATTGTGACCCTTATAGGAGTACTATCGATATTCAAGTGAAATGCGATACCGGATACTTTTATCTTAAAATGTCAAGAGCTAACAAGTATTGTCAGGAAGAGTGCACTAAAAGAGGTCACAAGAAGGGTGATTGCGGCAGACCCTGGAATAATTGGTTCAGGCTTAAAGAAACATGTCAATGCTCTCACTTAGAGCCATGCTAAGACGATTGAAGAAATGTATGCATGTATTTGCACCATTCATAATTAAGAAATCTCTAGTTATTTTCAAGAAAAATAAGTATATCTGAGAGTCAACATGACAAATTCTTCAGTTATTTTATATCCAAACAAAAATGTGAGAAATAAAAAAAGGTTATTTTTCTATACATATAGCATGTGTTCTTTTAAATTTGCTTTTTCTTGTTTCTATGAATACTAGTTGGCCAAAACTGTGTCTTTTGACCAAACTTTAGTGAATTTAAGACTCGAGACGGTTTTGTTTTTTTAAGAAGGGCTTGTGCGACTGCCCTTAAGCTTTAATTAATGAAACCATATAATAGGAGGGACATAGAGCTTAGACCTCAAATTATAAAAAGTAACGTATTATAACATGCACTAGTTAGCAACTAGTGCATCGTTGATAGCTTTGTTTGCTTTGACAAAATGGTGATATAACAGAAGGATAATTGTACTAAGGACAAACATCATAACAGCTATTAGTGAAACATTCCTACTATGTTATCGCACAAAATCATATCCGACGACTCTCTGTTCCATCTTGTCACTAGCAGTTACGATTATTTAACAAAGTAAGGAACTCGCAACTTACCTATGACAGACAGAACTCGCAACTTACCTATGACAGACTAGAACCGTCAAGAGCCAATACTGGGACGATGTCCTCCTCTCATTGAACAAACAATTAAAAACATACTTGTCCTATTTTCAGAGCCCAGATCGAGCCCAAATAGAGGGCCCAAACCCAGGTCTCGGTCAAGGAGCCCAAGGAAAACAACTTGTCGGACTCGGACCACCATTGTTCACCGACGAAGCCTTACCGGAGGCACCGCAAGAGAAACGCCTGACCATCACCAATGGAAAGCCGCCGTCATAGCATCATGGATATGCTTCCTCCCTTAGATGATCCTTCACCATATTAGATCGAATCAATCTAATATTGATCGGATCTGGCCACATAAATTCAGATCTCACATCCACAACCGCGCGACCATCTAGTAACCTTTGAGTTTCTGCTCGCGCAACCACAGGTCTCCGACGAGGCCAGTCATGCAAGATCACAGGTCTCCGCCGAACATCCCTTGCTTTTTTAGACTTCGATGGAGCGAACGTGACACCTCTCCTTCTCTTCCTCTGTCAGTCCCTCGAAATATTTCAGTATCATTGTAAATCAGAAAGGCCATAGATGAAATCTTTGAATCCAACATTAATCCAACAACGGCAACTGAACCAGACCCAACCCCAAACATGTTTCGATCACCCTCAATCACAAAGCTTAAAATAACTCTTTCGTCGTTAGTATTTTTATTGAGCTCTTCTAGTTTGTATTCCGATCGTCGAAATCCGTTGGAAGCCTAACAAAGCCAACATGGTCTAAACAATTCAATATTCTTGTCAATATATAAATCCATAGTTTGGTATTTCAACGTCGTGGTTCTGATTTTTACGCATGGTTTCCATTAATTCCAACATCAAAAACTCTGGAAAAGTCAATAGCTTACTATTAGAGACTAGATAGAGAAAAGATGATGATGTTTATCCCCAGAAACGCATACAAGAAGGCCATGGAGGTTCATCATGGACTGTATTATTGGGTGTGAACAAAAATTAATATTTGAGATATGAGTTTTGCTTGGGGATTAATGTTGGGCGAGTAGGGATGAGAGAGAAGTATGGGCAGAGTTGCTTCTGATCAAGTGTTGAAAGGAAATCCAAGGAAGAGAGAAGGCACAGAGAGACGGTGTTTTCAGCCTAGACATGAAAGAAGGAAGATGAGATATGCTAAATATGAGGACAATACGGTAAAAGTAGGTTAAGGGGTGTGCAAGATATAAAAAATTTGTGCAAATTAGCACCCTAAAACTAAAACCGTAAATGCCAAAACCCTTAAAACCCATAAGTCCAATTTCTGCAACTTCTCTCTTCAATCTCTTGAAACAACCAAGCTTCGTTAACGATTAAAACGACGATGGAAGTTGACAGACTAGATGGTCGCACACCGAACCAGCTGAGACCACTGGCCTGTACTCGCAACGTTCTCAATCGAGCTCATGGCTCTGCCAGTTGGTGTCAAGGTTCTGACCTCTCTCTGTTCATCATTTACTTTCTGGGTTTGTGCCCTGAATTCAATTCATTTTGTTTTCTAACTGGGTTTTGATTTTTACAGGAGATACCAAAGTTCTTGCTGCAGTTTATGGACCCAAAGCAGGGACAAAGAAGAATGAAAACCCTGAAAAGGCTTGCATTGAGGTTATTTGGAAGCCTAAAACAGGCCAGAGTGGTGAGTTTTATGCAATTATGTTAGTGCTTTACTACGAGTTAGGGAATTGTGGGGTTTATATAAGAGTGGTGATTTCTGTTTTTGATTGAAAAGGACTTTGCAAAGCATCTGTATACTGACTCAATCCAAACACTACGACCTCGGTTATTATTCAGGTGCAGTGGTCTTATTTATTCCAATTTTTTAATCCCTCTGAATCTTGCATTGTGTATTCATTCCACTTAAATTGACTGTAATTGAGGACTTGTAGTGCTAATAGCTGCCAATAAGTGGATCTCTGTTCTGGGTCTAAGCAATTGAATGGAAATGCCTTTACCAATTCAAAGTTTATGTATCAAAGGAAAATAAGCAAGATATTGTAGTTTCTTCGAACCATTAAGTTTATTGGACCTGCATTAGAATATTGTGAAAAGCAATATTGTGCATTTTGAAAAAGGAAATGGAAGAAAATTGGTGACGGGTTGATAACGAGTTTCTGAACCCGTGCCATCTAGTGATATGGGCTGCTATGTCTTGGAATGTCTTAATGTATGAGTTTATGTTTATTAGACCTGGAAACT
Organism: Comarum palustre; assembly: GCA_951800085.1. Taxonomy (NCBI): domain Eukaryota; kingdom Viridiplantae; phylum Streptophyta; class Magnoliopsida; order Rosales; family Rosaceae; genus Comarum; species Comarum palustre. The sequence continues at coordinate 22,312,209 of OX637583.1, forward strand.
GTGTCACCAAAACTATAGTTAAGTCTTAATGTATGAGAATTGTCTTAATGGTTTTGCAACTGAAGTTAAGTAAACATTTTTACCTGGAAACCTTGTGTGTCTATTGCAGGTTGTCAATGATGATGGTGCTGTATCCTTCAAAGCTATGCATTTTTCATAGATTAAATTTGCCGCAGTTTTTATGGAAGCTCCATTTGACATTCATTGAACTTCTCTATTTCGAAATTATGCATTCGTCTTCTCGCTCCTGTGATGGATCGTCATCTAGAGGAATATAAACATCTTGTTTGAATTTTGCACTTATTCAAAAAGATGTATTGACTGTTAGGATCTGTCTTCTCACTTTGTTATTCGCTATCTTCTTCTTCTTCTTCTTCTTCTTCTTCTTCTTCTTCTTTTACGTCAATGATATTATCAGAGGTACCTTGACATATACTTGTATAGCTTTTGCCATGTGCGATAAATGCAGTATGTGCTGCCCTTGTTGATGCTGGGATTCCTCTAAAGCACCTTGCTGGTAAATGAAGACCTATACTGTTGATGTCTTTCTTCAATTGTTGAATATGTGCTAATTGTTTTTTATGCTGGTTTGCAGTTGCAATATGTTGTTGCTTGGCGGAGAGTGGATTTGTCATATTGGACCCCAGCAAGCTAGAAGAGCAGGTTTAACTTTGTTTCGTATCATGTATTTCTGCATCCCATTTTAATATACTCTGTAGAATCTATTTTTTAGAGTTTTAGCTTTATGATGTTCCTGTCGGTCGAGGCCTTAGGTATAGGCTGTATGGAGTCATGGTAAATTCCCGCTACCAACATGCCTCGTTTGGTTCGCGATCTGTAAATTCCTGTGGAAATCCATACCTGGAGGCTGGTGTGACAGGCACGTGTCCACTGTCAGTCCTTCAGGGTTGAGGTTGCAGGTATACCCTGACGATGGTGGTGTAGCATAACCAAGCTCTCACCTAAACTTTTAAATCATCAAATATATAGGTAAAGGTAAACATGCATGAAATCATAAAACGAGAAGATGCGGATAAAAACCGATGATGAATTGAGATACAAAAGAAATTAGAAACCATACAAAATACATAGTATCTTCAATACACGGTCATGTATGTACACGACACATGTGAACGGTTGAGATTAGATGATATAATATTGATGCATGAGTGGTCAAACATATAAATTGTTATGAATGAATAAGATTGTGTCATGTACATACAAGAATTTTCGGGCAAAATAATTATAAAGAAGCGAGATTAGGGTAGTTATTCCTCACATTTATGTTGGAGACAGTGATGGAACCATAATTTGAACTTTGCGTGGACAGTGCCAGTCTGAGCCCAGTGCTAGCTGTACGACCGTAAGAGGCCTATGAGCAAATAGAAAGTCTTGAGGGGTTTTTAATGATGAAATTTAACTAAATTTTAATGATAATCAACTAAATTACACACTAAACTTCAAACTTTCTAAAATCTAAGAGGGTTTCGAACCCATCAATGGCTCCGTCTCTAGGAACAATGACATGGGAGAAAAGCATATTGGCTAGTGATTGTGGGGCCAAAATTTTGGTTAGAGAGGACACCAAAGCCTTTGCCCTCCCTTCCATCTATCTAAGAGATGGAAGAACAACGCTTTTGGTTTTGATGTTGTCAAAGAGTTGAACAATGATTTTTTCGTGTTGTCAAAGAGCTGAACAATGAAAATAGATAGCGAGTGCCTGATCAATTGATCGGGTCATGTAAGAACAAAATTCAAGTGTACTGGTCTGTTAGAGCAGATGCATCAATGGATTAAAAGCTTGGGATAGAGTGCAAATGGACCAAAACTTACACGCAGCGGGCTTAAACTGGTTTGGGGTAATGATAGGTCCTATGTGGGACCTAACTAGTCAGATTAATACTAAGTTGAGAATTAGACCACTGATTGATCTGAGGTAACAGAAAGCAAGGGACCTACATAAAAGACAATAAATTTACTACATACACATATGTGCTAATATCCACAAAATGAAAAAGACTAAATCAATGGGTCTTGATTTGGGCCATTAGATCAAGATCAAATGGATTATATTTAAAGCAACCATTATTTCATATTTTAATTAAAAAATCTAGTCTATACCCAATGAAAATAGGGTCAACTGACAATTATTGAATTTCTATATATATATATATATATAGGCTACACAGGTCCTCATCTATAGTTTTGGTACGAATTTTTATTTTTGTCACATTTTTCGATCTTAGTTTTAGATTTTAACCGTTCAATATCTAGGTATATATGTATAGATTATCCCTGTAAAATTTTATCTCATTAGGTGATTGTTAAGGCATTCAAATCTGTGATTTACCATGAAGAAAAATGACGGTTTCGGTTAAACAGTTCAGGAACCGTCCGTTTTCTTCATGGTAAATCACAGATTTGAATGTCTTAACTATCACCAAATGAGATGAAATTTTATAGGGATGATCTATAGATATATACTTAGATATTTAACGGTTAAGATCTGAAACTAAGATCGAAAAGTGGACCAAAAATAAAAATTCACACCAAAGTTTAGTGCGGGCGTTCGCATCTAAGAAAGACTTTATATATACAAAGAATATACAAAGAATTTTGTGTATAAATAAAAAAACTATTGAATTCAATAATAGACGAAAAAACAAGTAGTTTATACATAAAAAATTATTTTTTATAATACATGAATAGTAATAGATCTTCAGATCGGTCTCATTGGTGTATTGTCGAATCTAAGTCCAAAGACTGATTTGGATGAATGGTGTATTAACCCGGGTTAAGAATTGGTCCAACCCACCTAAAATGGGTGCATTTGCTCTTAAGATGCCTCAGCTACATATATCACTGCACTTCCACTTGACATCTATCGTAATGATAAACGGATCATCTCGCCGTGACATTCTCTTGAATTCTCAAAACTTATGTCGCTCCATCCCTATAGGGGCAGAAAACCCATCGTCGTCTTGGTTGTGCTACCGGAGGCTTTGGGGAAGTCGGAATAAGAGAGCACTCATCTTGAGGTGGCATGGGCTTACTACTTTGATGGTTGGAGAGGAATATTTGTATAAGGATGATGCAAGAATTATATTTTTGTAGCTGGTTCAGTTTTTATGTACCCCCGATCATGCATATGTATGGACAATTCTGAAACAACCACGTACATAAGTTTGGAGCGATACAATATTGCGAAGTTTTGACAGATAAATATGCCTAGTGTTCAAGCTAGTGGGGGTTTATTGTCTTGATTTGATAAGGTTGTGCAAACTGTATATTAATCAAAGCAGAATATTTCAATAATTGCGGGCTTAATTATATTTCAAGTTGTCAAAAGAAGATTTCTAATGCATCCATAATTAAACAGAGAGTTAGTTTGTCGGTCTCTTAAAAAACACATGCACTCGGTTCGATCTTACGTGTAAAGAAAGACGAACATTTTTCTATATGAAACATTGCAGCTAGCTAGGTTCATATATCATATGGATGCACAGGATTCTGAAGCTGGTGAAGACCACGTACAGACAAAGTGTGGCGGCTTGTAACCAATCACTGTGTTGACTCGTTTGTGGCGCATGAAGACATTGTGAATGCAATTGTGGTGAACCAAGATGATGGTTGCGTTTTCACTTGCTCCTCTGATGGTTCTGTCAAAATTTGGAGAAGGGTTTTCAGAGAAAACTCTCACACTCTCACCATGGCTCTCAAATCCCAGTTCCCAAATTCCCACCACCCTGTAAACGCCATAGCCTTAAACACATCATCCAGCACTTGCTTCCTCTACTCTGGCTCTTCAGACGGAACCATCAACTTTTGGGAGAAGGAGAAACTGACGCACAGGTTTAACCATGGAGGGTTTTTACAGGGCCACCATTTTTCAGTGCTGTGCTTAGTGCCATTGAGAAGGTTATATTCAGTGGATCAGAGGATACGACTATTAGGGTTTGGAGGAGGGAAGAAGAGGGTTGTTTTCATGAGTGTTTGGCTGTGTTGGAGGGGCATAGAGGCCCTGTGAGGTGTATGGCTGCTTGTTTGGAGACTGACAAAGTTGTGAAAGGGTTTCTGGTTTATAGAGCGAGCTTGGATCAGACTTTGAAGGTGTGGATGGTTAAGGTCTCGCCGGAAGAGGGAATGGGGTTGAACCCTTATATCGATGGGATGTGATCTGATATCATAGTAGTTGTTATTGGAAACAAAATTTTGTAACCGAGTGCAAGTGTTGTAACCTCTAATTTGTTACCAAGAATTATTTTGGAGACCCAAGGGACATTATTATTTTGCAGTTCTTTTCTTTCTCTAATTAATCTTATGTTTTCTTTTATCGCCTCTTATCTTTTTCTCTAAGCATCCATCAGTCACAATGTTGCACATTTGATCATTTATCGAGTACGGGTGTTATCTTTGTAGCGAGATTGGTACCGGTATCTATGAAATTGGTAATATAGTTTGTTATGTTGTACGTTTATTGTTATAAAACGTATATTACGGTCAAAGCCTAAAACCTCATCCATAAACATTGAGTAGGGGAAAATGGAAAAAGAGTAAATAAAAACAACGCGCACAGAATGATTATTGGAAGGTCCAATGATTATCAGGAACAAAGTAGTCTTCTGCTTAAGCATCTTCCTCATCGAGGATCGGTAGGTAACTACTTGGTCTCTCAATGAAGAAATTCTCATAGATGAAACCAGCGAGCCCACCACCGATGAGAGGCCCAACCCAGTAGACCCAGTGATCGGTCCAGTCCCAGCTCACGAGAGCAGGCCCAAAAGATCTTGCTGGGTTCATTGAAGCTCCTGAGAAGGCCCCACCAGCTAGGATGTTGGCACCCACTACAAACCCGGTGAGAGTTGGGCCAAGCCCATCAAGAGATCCCTTCTTAGGATCCACAATTGTAGCGTAGACCGTGAATAGCAAGGAGAATGTTAAGATGATCTCCCATATCACACCTTGGAAGAAACCAACTCCACTTGCAAGTGAATGGATTGGAGTAGTCTGCAACAAAATACCTCAAATTATTTCCTGTTTCGATTAACTGAGAACTTACAACATCTAAATATAAATTATGAAAAAGAATAAATGTATTGTGTATAATTTCTTCAAACAAGATTATAGATATAAGAGTACGCTACTAACTTTAAAAAAAATGATCAAAGGACTTCATTCCTATCTCGTAGTGATTCAAACTCATAACTTTGTCAATAGGTAATGAATGCGTTTATCACCGTGTTATACTTAATAAAACCAAATGTTGATGTTGATTTTATGTGAGATTATACGAAATGTTTCACTGTTATGACAATCTTTTGTTCCTATATATACCATGATTTTGGACGCCACATGTGATGAATTCTTATAAATGGTTATAGAAAATATAATAAGGAAATTAATATATGAAATAATTATTTCCTTACCAATCCACCGGTAAGATACTTCAAAAGGTAACAAGATGCGGTAGCTGCTAACAACTGATCAATCAAATAAAGCACAGACCGTAAGAGGGTAATGTGACCGCCAGCAAGGAGGCCGAGAGTGACAGCGGGATTAAGATGACCACCGGAAATGTGGCCGGCGGATATCATCACGGCCACGACTAGAGCATGCGTGATAGCTACGAAAAACAATGCCACAGTTGCATCTGCTCCAAGCTTATCTTCACAACACAGAACAGAAATGAGTTAACAAAACCATGCCGGTAGCTGGATATAGAAAGATATGAACATTAATTTACCACTAGCCATGGCAGATCCAACACCAGCAAAGATGAAGAGAAAGGTGGTGACAAACTCGACGATAAGCGCCCTCCAGACTTCTGAATTTGCAGCCTCACTGGTGCTTCCCAACGCTATTTTCGCCATGTTTTGGAAAACTTGATCGAATTGCCTGATGAAGGTCTCTGCAAATCAGCACCCTCAGTAACCTTTAGCCTTGCGGTTGCTTTACACAACGAGGTATCCTGTATATATAGGAATAACTTACCTCAATCTTATTGACTCTCAAACCCATAGTCAGAACGTATTTCCTACTTTGCCATTGTATGCTAGTAAATTTTTTTGGCTCTATTTGCATCTGGCAGTGGATGACCGTATGCCTTGTTGAATTTCCAGGTTTTAACTGATCACATGGTAACATATACTATCTAGCTGGTCCAAGTAGGCAATATATTGGATGCTGATATTTTTACCTAGTTTAGAGAGCTGAAAAGGAAAGAAATTAAATTAATATATAGAGCGGTAATGTTTATTTGATGCAAATTTAAAGATTGAAAACAAAATAACTTAATTTAAAAATAATTATCTCAATTTTTAAATTTACATTTAATGATGATTGATCATGAAACTCCTGGTCAATTTTCATGGGTTGAAAACAAAATAATTCAACTTAAAATAAATAAATAAATGCATAATATGCTCTATTGATTGATTGATTGTTACTTCTGTCCGTAGTTGTTTTAAAAAAAAATAATAATTTATACATTTTATATATGTCGTGAGGTTTAAACTTATGATTTTAAAATTGTTAGTTAAACTCTTTAACCAATCAAGTCACGGCTCACTCACACTCCGTAGTTTCTTTCTTTGGTTGAAAGTGAAAGAGATCTAAACATTAACCACGAGTTTCAGGTTATTCCAATCCTTGATTTCGTTTTAACCTAGCTAGCTTGTGATAGATCCACTCACAACTGATCACAATCTGCAACACATTTTTGGATTATATATATCAACAACTTGACTTTCGTTTAAAAAAAACAAGTTGACTTTCGTTCTTCATTACAATACTGTCAAAACGGCTGTTTATATCGATACAGATCGATCGAGCATACATTGTTGAATTTGATGGATCCACCACACTTGAAGACAAAGACAAGTTCGATCATATATGCATTTGAGTATACATAAACGATCATAATTCACCAACAAATAAAAATGAATCTCATACTACTAAACATGGATCTAAACTGAGCTCATCAAAGTATGAATCCAACTATTGAAGATGACCCTGACGATATGATTGTTGATGTAATAGCCTACTATAGATGCATGTGATTATATTCCACTATGGCCTGGCCTGAATTGGCTTACATTATTCGATTCCAGAGAAAAGTTAGAGGCCGGAGTTTGACGTTCAGTGCATGCCATACCCTCTACATCCCATCATCACTGAAAGCTCTTTAATTTGTTGCCATCATAAATCATGTCTTATTCAAATGAGTATTTTTCTTGGAGTGTGCAAAGCTTTTGTGTCCTCTAGCTTCTTCCACTTACATTTATTTACCATATCTTCACATTTAAATAGTTAAGTTTTAATTATTTGGTCTAATTTTGGGGTTCGATTCTCCAATCATGTACTAACAAATGAAAATGGACGAAGCCAGGTCGTGCGCCAGTCATCATTTGCATGCAATATTATTCATCAAAACTATGAAGAATACTTTCTCTTTTTTATTCGCATACATATCACTGATATCATAGCTAGTATGTTATATTATTGTGTTGCAAAAGCCAAAAAGCGCCAATAGAATTAGATGTATTATTGCTTGAGCTATCGTTCCATCTCGTGACTATGGACAAGTATACAAAGGCACAGGGGAAAGCTAGGTTTGCTGCATTGCTGGATGGTGAGAGCAATCAAACTCACCACTTTGTCTTGGTGCTCATCATGAATGTTCCACCACTTCCTGCAATTATTTCATTGCCGATAGGGCTGGACCCTGGTTGCTTTTTCAGGGCTCGGGTCCGGTTGTAGTATGACGGGTCAGATTTAGTCATTAAAAAATTAGAGTCCGGGTAAAAATTTAGCCCGGGTATGTTATTTGTAGGGTTCAGGTAAAGCTCGGACTGGTATAAAACGGGTTGAATCCGTCAAGTTTTCAGGTCCAAACAAAATTTTTGAGCAAACGTATGAGAATTTATGGTAGGCTTTCGATGTGGTTGAATTTATTGTATTAGTTTAAGACAACCAATCAAAGAATGACATATAAGGAACTGGACTTCCGGGTTTTTTTAGGTAAAAATTTGAAGGCCCGACCCGCACATAACAAAACCTGACCCGTACATCATCTAAAATCACATAAGCCTAGAAAAAGCCCGACCTGACCCGACCCGTCAGTCCGGTCTGAGTTTTTTTCTTCTACGAGCTTTTTGCCCAGCCATAATTGTCGATATGGCAATATCCGCTCCTACATCATTCTTTTCCCTTATTCTTCAACAATGCACTATACAAGAGTTGATTAGATTATACGCTTTCAGTTGACGTATAAATCTCATATTCAGAAAAATTGTTTATTTGACCATTACATTTTCAAAAGTTTTTTAAAATTCTTTTATACACAAGTGTAACTCATCATGCATGTACTATATATTCTTAACTATTAATGTTAACAGATAACGTTTTTTAAAATAAGAAAGACGTAATTGACAAACTAATAACAAACATGAAAAGTGAAATACAATATATCCATTCACAATACAAAGGGCATACTACTGGTCGGTTAAACAAGTCAAGCAATGAGGATAGATGCTTGGGGTGGCCGGCCTTCAAATGACTCCACGGCGACAATGATGAACACTGTCGTTGTGGAAGACATGGTGACTGTGCCCCATGACTAGGATGGGTTTTAGGGCTTGGTTGCATTCTTTATGAGCCTTGTGGATAACTAGATTTATATGTACCACAATTGTATGTTTAGGCAGACATAGAAGACTAGATGCATAAGTGCGTAAGGAGCAAGTTTGTAATTGCTTAACTAGGGTTTATTACATAATGAGTGTCCCAATGTCTTATTAGTCGGTTTACTTTATAGGTTAGTCTCAAATTTTCGTTGTTCTTTCTTATGTAAGACATCTCGACTATAGCTGATTTGGCTATAGATGTGATTCAATGAACTTTTATTTCATAAGAAAGACGTAATTGACATAATCTTGCTAACCGTTCATTCAAATGAGTGCAAGTGGACGTCGGTACTCTGAATCTTCTATTTATTTTTTGTTACAACTAAAACGTGTTAGACTTTTTTCTTTTCCTGTTTGTCGGTCTCTCTCTCACCATGTTATATATTAGCTCGCATTCTATAGTTTAAGCTAAAGACCATGATCTAGCTCTTAAATCTCGATCCATGTCCACGTACATGATAAAGATTAATAATGAGAGTCAGTTAGGGAAGTAAGGCATCACTTGCAAGTTCCAAGCACGCTTTGATTTGGTACACACTCACCTGCTTCCAATGACCCAGCTTGAGCAACGAAAATTATATATACTACTCTCATTTTCTTCGTATGTACCATAAAATTAGACCAATAAATATACAATATAAATTGACTTCTTATGAGTTTTAAATCCAGAATTATAAATTCTCGAGCATATGGTGAAAGGAACTTCACAACATGGACAACCCACAAGTTTGAAAAGAAAGAAAACATGTTTGAGATTCAACTTTTTAATCAAAATTCATGTGCTAAATATCTATAGCCCACAATTTTGTCTGAAAATCATGTTTTTTTTAATACGGGGATCAAAGAATTTCACTCCTACCGCTGTGTTATAACCACTTGCTCGATTGTGTGAAAATTATGAGTAGAAGATTTTTTGTTTTGAGAGATTTGGACCTGTTTCATGGACGTGTCGAGCAAAAAGGCCCAACTCAATCACAAACCCCAAATATACAAGGCCCAAATTGCTGCAGAACATCATCTATAAACATGCAGAACAGAGCAAGAAACTGCTGCTTCTTATTGTTCCACTTCTGGAAGACTCGCACTCTTTCACTTTGGCTCTGGTAAGTTTCTCTTTTCATTTCCACTCAAACCCTGTTTTACTTTTTGTTCTTTTGTTGTTCATGGTTTGATGGGTTCAGACATTTAACATTTTGATTCACTTTTGGTTTATAGCAACAGAATTTTATCCAAAATGTGCAATGTATGCTTGTAACGTTGCATGTGTGACTTCATGGGATGTAAAATTGGGGCCTTTTGCTTTTGCATAGCTTGAAACTTGGTTTTTGTTCATTGAGTTCACTAAAATGTGGATGACTGTTGCTGGAATTTTGCAATGTGGTTTTCTCTGAGGAGAGTGATAAGGAAATCTGTAGGTTATTATTGTTGGAATGTTGAATCTAGCTAATATACAATCCTACATTTTTACTTCACCAACAGAAAATTGTTAAGATATTAAGTTTTATATGTTGTAAGCTTACTTCAGTTTTACGAGTTTCTGTAGGTCGCCAAAACAGTGGAACTTATAAAGGCAGTACAATAATTGCTCTTATTGAAGATCCTGATGGTTATCCATTTGACATTTTAGAGAAATAGCCTACACCAGTGCCCTTTTCACAAGTGATGCTTCGTGTAGGTGATCCTGACCGTGCTATTAACTTTTATAAGAAGGTGAGTTGCGTTAAATATTTCTTTGCCTTTTGTTTTGTTTTTGGTAAACTTAAATATTTGTTCTAGTTAGGCTTTTGTAGGAACTGAAATGGCTTTTGTAATGGAACTTCTCCGCACAAGAGATAATCCTGAATACAAGGTAACTTCACTCTTACTACGCTCTGAGAATTTCTGTTTGTTTTGATACCTCTGAGACAACTTGTAAATGTAAATCTCAGCACGCACTTGGTTCATTACACTGCCCAGTATAGAAATTGTGACCAAAGCATGTCATTGCTATCTTGGCATATATGTGGTTGTCTTGTAGTACTTGTAGGTTTTTCATATTTCTCAGGACTTAGGTAGCATGCTAAAATCTGAATAAAAATGTTGCTCGTTATTGCCCATCATCAGCATATTGCTACTCTGCCTGATATTTGTTCTGCCTTGTTTCCAGTACACAGTAGCCATTTTAGGATATGGTACTGAAGATAACAGTCCAGTTCTTGAACTGACATATAACTATGGGATCACCAACTATGACAAAGGAAATGGTCATGCTCAGGTATATGCTATTCATATTCTAGTACAAACATATATTACTCGTTGCAGCTACTACCGGTTTTACTTGCTATTCATCTTTACCGGTTTTACTTGCCAAAATTTGCGTTATATTCTGTATGAAGAGAGACTGAGTTACCTAATATTAACAGATAGCAATAGGCACAGACGATGTTTATAAAAGTGCAGAAGCAGTGAGACTCTGGAGGGAAAATTATTCTTGAACCTGGTCCCTTGCCAGGTATCAACACCAAGATAACTGCTTGCTTAGACCCCGATGGCTGGAAATCGGTACATTGTATTCTATGGTTTTTTTAAGTGCAACTTTCTCTATTTCCGTTGCATTTCCATTGTGGAGATTGTCAAATATTCTTTAGCTGGTAGTTCTGGTACCAACTAATGGCTCAAAATAATAATAATTGAATTCTGAAAAAAAAAACACGGAAATTTATTCAATGATTTAATCTTTTCTTCTCAAATCTCACGCTGCAGGCTTTTGTTGACAATATTGATTTTCGGAAGGAATTAGAATGAGTAACAGCATCATCTACACCTCCAAATGAGACCATTGAAGATTTGTGACACAGTTAACCGTAGATTATTCCAATCTGCCAATCATAGAAATCTTGAAGCAGCTCATGAGAGAATATACACCATCCCAATTTGCAGATACATCAGTTTGTACAAGCTAACAGTTTTGAGTGCTACCCTTGCTACCCATATGTATATCTAGGATTTGGAGATAGTAGGTGCTCATTGATTGACACTTTAGTCACATGAATCTAAATAACCTTTCATAAAATCATATTATGTTGATATGAGATTCAACATATTCTGAATCCCCTCGATCCACATATGCTTGTCTCTTATACTTTGGCATTCAAATTCTATCGTCATGTCAGCTGTTTTGATACAGAAGTATGCCCTTGGTTTGCTGCAATCTTCCCTCTCCCTTCCCGGCCATGCTGCTACGTCACAGCAAACTCCGTAGACCACACCTGCATAACACCACAGCATCTTGGTTGACAAGAGCTGAAATTAATAGAAATTTCTTGCTCTGGTTTTGAAAATGTTCTTACATTTTTTCTTTGAAAATGTTCCCACCATGTGCTTGCTTTTCATTTTGGCTACGTCCTGTTATCACTCTTAAGTCTAAAAGGTTGAGTTCAAGGTCTATAAGAAATCAATAACTTCTCTATATTAGAAGTTAATTATGCTCATTCCTGTCAAATAGGTAAGAGTCTTACCTGCCCATTTGAGTTGGTGTTGAAAGAAACTTGTTTCCAGTGGAGATCACCTGCAGTCAAAAGTTAAATCTCTCAGTTCCAAACTAGTAATCGATAATCACTATTATTGCCCTCATCCTTTAAAGCATATACCTTACCTTGTACGCTTGAGAAGTTACCCACCTCTCGAGACAAAGTCCAGTGATGAGTTTGATTCTTTTCCTTCACATTTTTCCTCGGTCAAGGCGAAGTGTGGCCGATAGATCATCCTTGTATCGATATTGTTCCAACTTAACCACTTTTAAGGTGTTAGGTTTTAACAACAAAATGTCTCGGTATAATTTAGAATGATTCACCCATATAAATTATATTTTATTTGTCATGTTTCTAATGTGAATGTATGTCACCCTCAAGTGCAACCAGACAAGATCTGCACGTGAATTTATGTCATCATCTTCACACAAACACCAACCCTCACGTGCAACCAGACTCAAAGGTTTAGCATGTGTACAAATGTCTAAACCAATCTAACCGCCAACCTAGCCCACATCGGACATTTGGTGACAATCCACTTAAACAATAATCTTCATGTGCAACCAGACTCAAGGGTTTAACATGTGTCCATATGTCACACCAATCAAACCAACCAACCAAAAAGAGAGACCCACTTTGATACCAAGTCAAACAGCGACAAACGTGACCCGTGGATCATTCTTGTACCGATACTGTACAAACTTAACCACTTTTAAAATGTTAGATTTTAACAACAAAAGACCTCAGTATAATTAGGAATGATCCATCCACATTTAAGTTATATTTTATTTGTCATGTTTCTAATATGAGATCTCTCCTCTCCAAACGTAGCAGCTCCTCCTAAAGCTGTTATTCATTGATCAGCTACCGTATAACACCCTCGGTAAAGCTTAACTAAACTACAGATGTTTTAAGCTTGGTACCTGTTGCAGCTCCAGGTGTTAAGGTCATGATGTCTCCATTAGTCCTCGCGTAAACAGCAGAACTGAAAACTGATAGAATATGGTCATGATCAGCTCCCATCTCCTCTGCAATCTCGATACAACGTGAAGCTACTAGAGCAGCTGCAGATGCTAGTGCTGTAGAAATTTCAGTCCTCTCGGATGTTGCTGTTTTGTGATGGACAATGGCAGCTAATGTTTCGGTTTCAGGCAATGCAGTTGAAGCTGCGATGCAGCAGCCACCCCAGCCACAGAAACTGCAGCATGCAACTGAGCATTTTGGCTTCTCATTTCCTGCTTCTTTGTCTCCTTTTGATCTTTTAACCATCTCCCCATTGGTTTCCTTCTCAAGTCTCAACATGCTCTTGTATAGCTGCAGAGTGAGAATGAACACAAAATTGAAAATCGAAAACAGTTTCATGGATGTTTAAGTTTGAGTTATGTGATATCAGTACCCCATTATTGATCAGTTGTTGAGTGGAGAGGAACTCTGGATAACTGCAAGTAGTAAAAACAACTGCATATATAATTAACCAGCTGTAAAAGTTCATGGGGGACGAAGCTTTTTGTAAATCTAGTATAAACACAACTAAATGGTAATTCGTTCTGGAATCCTCTATCTGCTCTTGGAATTGGAGAAAGTCGTTTAAAATTAGGCGGAGTTCATCTTCTTTTTAAGTTGTAGATATATATTAATAGATCATTTTTATAAAAATTTATATAAATTGAAAATTATTAAGATATTTATAAATGTGATTCACCGATTATAAACTTAAATTTTGACATATTTGAATCATCCATTGATTTAATCTATTTTGATGTCTTCATGATCACCAATTTGACTGAAAAAATTATAGAAATGACTACTTATATAGATATAAACGGAAAGGTTAAGATGAAAAATATGATTAAAAAGCAGATGTAATTTTTATTAAGAATCATCAACCAGTCCTTAACAAAAAGATCCTCAATAGATCCCCTCTAATATTAGAGTTGGAAAAATAACATTTTAACCTTAGATTACAACCTTGGATTGCGACCCTACTGGGTTCCTGAAACAACAATAACCCATTGTTGATTGCGATTTTGAAAAGTTACCATCAAGACAGTGGGAGGCAGCACCAAGATCCCCTATAACCTCCAAGAGCTTTTCATCAGTGTGGTACTGACCAACTCATAATTTCAAGACCAAGACCCAAGCACCAAACCAAGGTCACAGTTCATGATTGTATCTTTAATCATTGTTTCCATTTTTAATCCAATCATGTTTTATAGGTGAGTAAGCATCAACAATAATGATGCCCCAGTCCTACCACCATTAGTTTGATTATTACATTATCAGTTTATCCTAACCGTACAAAAACAATCGTTCAATTTTCTGCTAGACTGCTGCAGTTAATGTCAAGAAAACGGGTAAATTCATATACTTTGCGGGTACATGCAAAACAAAATTATTTTTGGCAGGAATCTGGGGAATGGAGTTTTCCTCAACATTTTCAGCCCCATTCTAAGAAACATGATATAACCTAAGGGCCTACTTCAAGTAATGGACTAGTGACCTTAAAACATCTATAAATACAAAGCTGAAGAATTTAAGAACCAGTATAGAAGGAAAGGATAAATCTCTAATACCCTCTTCAATTGACATCAACACTTCCAATGAAGTTCCTCCTTTTCATCCTTCATAAGCCCTCCTATCAAAGATATGAAGCAAAGAAAAGTAATGTCAATAATACACCAGGATATTAAATAAGGATGATTCTGTGGAAACCATGAGAATATACCTGAAATATTATTTTACACTTTTCCAGATTCTGAAGGTTCAAACTTGAAACTTCATCCAGGGCTTTTGGCAATAAGAACAGAAAGCAACTCAATCCTGAATTGAATAAGATACATGGTCACCAAACTATACTGTGAAAAACAAAAATTACGATCTTTATCAAATTAAAAATGGTAAACAAACTTTACACGTCATCCACACAACATTCAAGGGGGCTCAGTCAATTTTTTACACCTATGCACATGAAAACTCCAAGCTTTGTAGGCAAAGTCCTACTGCATCTAGTGTGGTCATGATTTGCCCAACACAGTTTTCAGGTAGATATGCTAAGTTGACAAGCAAGCAACCCAAACTTCATTACATTTGCTACATCAAAATGTGTGCCGAGTAAATTCTTTTACATCTGTAGCTGAAGAAAACCAAGATGAAGAGTTTAATATGCAGATTTTGAATAATTTCTCCTGTTTAACAGAGTTCATAATATTATTTCTTACAGTACAACACTCAATACCTTTTACTTTGATTGAAAGCTTTGATTTAGAGTGGGCATCCAACTGCTTGAAGCACCATGTTGGCGGCCTACATCAGCAATTTCAGCTGGCCCCTCTGGTTTCGGTAAATTTCTTTTGAGAGCATTACCCTTATTCTGCAACGATCACGAAAGAAGAGCAATGTTATACAACACAGGACAATATGCAACCGACTATATTTTTTAAACAGGAATAAATACACAAAATACGAAAGAATATATCCTATAATATGGTTTACACTACAAGTTACATACATGTTTTTCAATAGATTTATTAGCACCCGAATTCGGGACTGCAGATGATGTAAATGGCCTGTGAATATGAGCAAGATGACTTGATCTTCTAGGTTGTGGAGCCACAGCTTGTCTATAAACATCATCAACTCCTGAAAACCCACAAAGTGAAACCTTAGTCCCAAGAATAATTTGGTACACCTAACACACACATGTCAAACGCTTTCACGATGCTGTAAAACCCAAATCACCCTGGGGTCAAATCCAGAACTAACCTTGATTCCTCACTTCCATAGGCATTGGTCGACTGCTAGTCACAACTTGACCATTGGTCGCTACAGCTGGCTGCCAATTATAAGACAGTTGGAACAAACAATATCAAATATCTAACACAAGTGACCGAATACAGCAGGAAGAGGAGCAATTCTCAGAATTAAAAGAAGATGATCAAAATGAGAGGCTTGGGAAAATACTAACAGCTGATTGACCATGACCCCTTGTTTGTTGCGCCTGCTGGTATTTTAGGATTGTCCAGTCAAATACATAATCAAACTCAAATCCTGTAGAATATGAGAATACACCAATTGAAAAGAGACAATCAGTTAGGATACTCCACAGGATGAGAGTTACATAGCACCTGAAAACAGATGTGAGAACAGATCATTTGTTTACTTCAAATGATAGTGTAAAACTTTCATTGTAACATGATTGTTTAGAAACCCTCCAATTACCAGCTGCCTAATCTACACAGCACATACCTCAATAGGAGTTAATAACTTCTTCTCACAAATCTTATCATATTTTTGCTTCTTTGTTGCAGCTTTTAGACCCTGCCAAGGAAGGCTAAACATAGAAATCAATCAGTCAGCAAGGATACTCAAGATGTAAGATCGAAGCATTGTGCAAACAATGTCAGTCATCAAAATGTCAGTTTGTAATAACCAACAATAGTTGCACCAAGAAAAAACCCTAACTGGAATTTCAGAGGACATCTTTCAATTGGAAAAAAAATATCTGCTGAGATGTGGTAATGAATTCATCGCAGACCTTCCTCTTAAGAAATATAGAAGAACATAGCCAAGTGACTCCAAATCATCCCGACGACTCTGATCTAAAATAATGAAGCTACAAAGGTCAGGATACAGACAGCCGAGCATTTTATTATAGAGTTAAACAACAACTCTCTACTTACCGATTCCCAAATGGGTATTGCAACTAGCATATCGTGCAGTTCCTGTTAAGCTTTTGTTTTCTCTGTTTGATTTATCCAGAAAAATAGATACAGTTAAGCAATAAACCAGAAACTGAACAAACTTGTCTACATGTAGTATAAGCCAAACAAGCACCAAAATCTATGCATGAACCCATGTCCGGAATTGTACCTGTATGGAATATGCCGATTTGTGGTTGGGTCCCGATATCTTTTCGCAAGTCCAAAATCGATGATGTAAACCTGATGAATGAGTTTTAAACAATAGTTAAAATAAAAAACTGATAACCACATAAAGGCTCCTGAAAGTCGGTTGTTAAAGAGAAATGACCTAATTACCTGATTTGCTTTTCTGCCAAGACCCATGAGATAATTGTCAGGTTTGATGTCCCTATGCAAAAACCCTTTCGAATGCACGTACTCTATTCTTGTAATCTGCAACAGAAAGACAGGAAGAAAAAACATTAGCAGCAGGTAAAAAATCTCACCTTACCAATTAAAAGAATCTACCTACAAAAGTAAGAGGTAAATTGTGAATTTACCATCTGTTCGGCCAACATTAAGACTGTTTTCAGAGAAAACTTCCTCCCACAGTATACAAACAAATCTTCAAGACTCGGCCCCAACAAGTCTATGATCACAACATTATCGTCATGATCAAACCCCGCCCACTTCATGCTCGCAATGCCACCTGAAACCACACAACTAATCAGTCAATTACTTCCGGAGAAAACAATATTCCAGGTGATAACAGCACACAGAACTCGTTCAAAACAAAAACTCACTTCCTCCCTGTAGAATTTTATACAGCTTGGCCTCGTACATAAGCTGTAAATGCTTCGTCTTATTACTTTCCTGCCAAAATCAAAACCAATTCTCTAGTTAAGCTCATAGAGCAGTTTTTTCAACACAATTAAGCTACCAAAAGCCTATTCCTAAAGATCTAACATGAAAATTGCAGTTTTTCTAACTAGAAATCCACGCAGAGCAATCATCCCTAGAAATCACTCGAAAAGACGACTAATCGATCAAGACTTACAATCTTGGCCGCCAAGGACTCTCCAGTCTCCATATGAGTAGCTGAAACAACCAAAATAAACTAATCAGCACAATTACGATAATCACGACGATAATTACGATGAAATTGATTCGAGATAAAGAAATGAAAGAGTTCTGAACACACCGAGGTAAATTTCACCAAAGGAACCGCTCCCGATTTTTCGACCTAGCTTGAACTTGCCTCCGATAATCCTCTCCATGACGAAAAAGCCCTGACCGGATTCAAATTTTCTGGAGAAAAAAAAAGAGAGCGGCGGTGGGATTCGAAGTCGGATCGGAAATGCGAGACCAACTCGGATTGGATGAGACTTTTTGGTTAAATTTTAGGGAGGAAGGAGGTGATTGGAAGCATCGAAATCGAAGGAGGACTTGGATGGCGGCTATGGAAGAGGAAGACAATGTGGACAGTTTGGTAATTTTGGGGTCTGGGATTGGGGTGGGGAGTTGGAATTTTAGAATTTTTGTGGGTGGGTTTGGATTATCAAGTTGTGGAGGGGCATCTGAGGAAATATTGGTTTTTGTTTGGGATTGGCGGTAAAAGTTCAAAGTCGTGTAAAAGTCAAATTTGTTGGTAGAAGATCCGGGCGTATTTGGAATTTAGTTGCTCATAAACAATATACCCAAACTATTTGTATTTTTTTCGATACTTTCATTTCGATCTATTATTGGAAACGTTAAGAATAAATGCCTACATTGGTTTGTAAACTATTTGTACGTAATCCACACAATTCGTCATAAAAAAATAGACGGAGGAGTGTAATCTGATATGTAAATAGTACTTCAGTTATCACATTGGTATAGTTAAAAATATAGGTATCAAATTAACCTTTGTCACAAAAATTGAGAGACTCATTGTATTAAATTGTAACATCTAATTGACATGTACACATACAATTAAAAAAAATCCTCTTCTATGCAATTTGGAGCCATATCCCTGAGCTAGGAACTCCAACATGCACAATAAAAACCAAGTAAAAGCCCGGTGGAGCAATCTTGGCCGTTGGTGGCACCGCAACCTCAACTCGGAACAACTCCCACTCCATAGTCTTCAACTCTGTTACGACCAATTGTATAAGTCTTTGTCCCATCGAAAAACCATGTGTTGTGAATGGTGGTGCATACATTGTTACCTTCAAATCTGATAGATCAACCCTAACTTTCTTCACCTGAAACTCGATCAAAATCTTTTGTCCGTAGTTTATTATTTCACCCTTGTAATTGGATGTTATTACCACGCGGTCTGACACCCATTCTGGGTCAAAATATGTCGGGTAAAACTTCTCAACCCGAAGTTCTGTTGGATATTTCACACCCGTGAAATTATAATAGAAGTTTGGGTTGCCCCCAGCCACTAAAACCGTGCCATCTGGCAATAATGTAGACGTTGAACCGTACATTCTCGGTATTGCGGTTTCCCTTAGCTCCATAAACCGTCGGGTTATTGGGTTATCGGGTTTATAAATTACCGGAGTAACATTCGGATCCTCCGCATAGTTCAACCCGGCTGTGCCCTTTTTTGCTCCATTAATCATAAGGACATCACCTGTGGGAAGGATCACCATATCTCCCATGATCCTTGGTGTTGGCATCATCTCCTTTCGCCACGTGGCTTTGGGGTTGGTTATATCAATCCTTCTGCAATCTTGTAGCGCAGTTACATGTATGTCTTTCTCAACAAACTTTCCCGCTCTGTGATCCGCTCCACCACATACCAGAATTTCAGCTCGGACTATGTTCGGGTTTAGATCATTGAGCTTTATAGGGAGCAATGCTGCCATCCCGGAGGCGGGGTAGTTACGAGAACCACCTTCAAGGACGGGGAGCTCTCGCACGACCTTATTAGTGGTCGGGTTAAGCAAAATAGATCGATTATTAGCGAAGATGATAAGGTTGTCATCCGTGGAGAGGAAGACAAATGGGTAGAGATTGTTCTCTACCGGGTCGCTTGTCTCTTGAAGAAATTGTAAATCATAATTTATTTGATTCAAAGTTCCCACCTTGGGAATATACTCGTAATTGAACATGTGACGGCCTCCGACCACTACGAAATCCCCATTTGGTAAAATATGTTGGGTAGAAAACCTATAAACAAAATTAAAGTGACATGAAATTAAGAAATATAAAGTCATAAGTAATATAAGAAAAAGTTAGCGTGTGCTAAGAGGCTAGTACCATCTTAAGCCAGAAAGTGCTAAGGGGTGCTCCTCCCAATTGCAAGTAGTGCATCCATTGAAGTATCTGATTGACCTTCCTCCTTCATCCCATCCACCAGCTTGCACAAGTGTACCATTAGCTGATAACCCCCCAGATGAGCACCATGTATCTGTTAAAATCTGGTCTTAGCTAACAAAGAAAGAAGTCAGTCCAAGTATGTACCAAAACACAATACATAAATCTCCACAGACGATCCAACTTAGAAATAACGTACCTTAAGTGGCCTAATAGCTGCAGTGTCTGTGTCAAATTCCACAGCATGAGCCCAGCAATCCAATTCATAGACTTCATCTTCCTTTCTGCTGTCCAAAACTCGACGACAATCTCCGGCAGGCAGCGAGATCCCAGACGGGCCAAAACCAGCAGCATCAGACATGATGACCTTATTACTATCAGGCATTATGATCATGTGCATGGCAGATACACCTGAATTCTCTGAAACCAATTCCCACCTACCTCTATACTCTTTCTCATGTATGATTGCTTCAATTGGATTGAGAACGGCTTTGAAATATTCATATTCACCTCCATTGAATAAAAATGTAAGCGGGATTCTTAGAAGCCTAGAATTCCCAAATGTGGAGAAGAAAAAGAAGAGAAAGAGAGTAAGGGATTTGAGCAAGATGGACATAATTTGAGAGAGTGGATAAAAATGGATCTTTACCTTCGTATCTAATACTTCTAGTTCTAGGCACTCTTTTTATGGTCTATATTTGCTCCAGATTTGAAGGAAGTTTTGGAGGGTTGTTAGTCTGTTAGACTAAGCACCAAATTAGTGTTCAGTTGGCTCTGTTTCGGAGGTCTTGGGTTTTATTGTCATAGTTGTTGGATTTGTCAATCCAAAAAACGTGTCAACTAGATTTCGACATATAAATCAATCTACAAATGAATCATAATAGTAATAATTAGTAGATGCTATGGATTATGACAATTTTGTGTGTCCTTAATATGACAGAAACGTCTGTTTTGTCTAGCCTTTTGCACAGAATAATTATATATGATTGATTAGCCTTGTATTGAACCTAATTAAGGTGCCGGATTGTGATACCTGTCTTAATGTGTTTTACATGTCCTGCATTGTGCAGTAGTTTCATAACGATCGGCATCTCTTGAAATAGAAACAACGAAGGGTATATTAGAGCAACAAATTTAGAATCATGAGGAAAATATATAGATGGTGATTCAATCTGAAATTAGCATGTGATAACTGTTTGATAAATTCCACAGCAGCTGTAACTAAATTTTTTGAAGCGAGGCTAATGAACTTGCCAGCATCTGTTGTAGGAAACTAGACTTGATTGCAACAAGCTTATCTTACAAGAAAATGATACTCAACACCTTGAGTTTATTTGATTGATCTCTTGGCTATATAAAGCCTTGAGTCTAACAGAAACAACGAGTAAACATGCTCACGTCTCGGTTACACACAGCCACGTGCTTATAAGCAAGAATGATTCAAAAATCTAATCTAAACCCTCAAGATTAGAACTTTTATTCTAACAGAAATATCAAGACCCTAATGACTAGGATTTATCGGGGAAATCCTAACAGACTAGAGTTCTTAAACAACTAAAACAACCCTAACATATTCTCCCTTAAGCTAAACTCAGTGAAGAGATTTAGCTTACTTCTTCAATGCTGCACACACCAAGCTTCTTTCGAAGGTAGGCAAATGCTTCTGTCTTGAGTGGCTTGGTCATGATATCTGCTAGCTGCTCAGTAGTGCCACAGTAGGTTAAAGTAATGACTCCTTGCTTTGTGATATCCCTGAAAAAATGGTACCTAACATCAATGTGTTTACTACGACCATGAAGAACAGGGTTCTTTGACAACTTAATTGCAGAACTGTTGTCACACATTATGCTAGTACATCCCTCCTTCATGTCCGAGCTCCTTCAAAATTCTTTGCAGCCAAATTGCTTGACACGCACAAGTTGCAGCTGCAACAAATTCGGCTTCCGCCGTGGACAATGTTACTATAGGCTGCTTCTTTGAACTCCATGACACTGCTCCAGAACTCATCATGAAAGCATATCCACTTGTGCTCTTTCGATCATCATTTTCACCAGCATAATCACTATCTGTAAACCCTAGCAGCTCATCTCCTTCTCCATTGCTCTTGTAGTAGATTCCGTAGTCGACAGTTCCCTTTAAAAGCTCTCTTTGCAACTCGTAAATGCAACTCAGTAGGTTTAGACATGTACCTACTTAGAAGGCTTGTAACATACATCAAATCTAGTCGAGTGGAAGTTAAATACATCATGCATCCTACCAATTGCTTGTAGAATGTTTCATCAATTGTAACACATTCTTCATCTTTGGAGACTTTACATCCTGGTACAATAGGGCTTGTCACTGCTTTACTATCCACCATGCCAAACCTTTTAAGGACCTCGGCTGCATACTTCTTTTAGGAGGTAAAATGCCTTCTTCTCTTTGCACAACTTCGATTCCAAGGAAATAGCTCAGGTTTCCCATATCCGTCATCTCAAACTCATTCATCATTGAGAGCTTAAACTCGAGCAACAAAGCATCATTATCACCAATGTAAATTAAGTCATCAACGTAAAGACTTACCATGATGATGTTTCCCTCCTTGCTTCTTCTTGTGAAGAGAGTTTGCTCACTCTCACAACGCTTGAAGCCTTTGTTATTGAAGTAGGCTTCTATTCGACTAAACCAAGCTCGAGGTGCTTGTTTCAGTCCATATAGAGCCTTATAGAGCTCATACACACAGTGCTCCTTACCATTCTTCTCATATCCTTGTGGTTGTTCAACATAGACTTTCTCGGCTAACTTTTCATGCAAGAAAGCTGATTTCACATCCAATTGAAAAATCTTCCACCTTCTTTGTGCAGCAAGAGAAACAATGGTTCTAACTGTGTCCATACGAGCTACAGGAGCAAACACTTCGGAGTAGTCAATGTCATGTCTCTGAGTGTATCCCTTTGCTACTAACCGAGTTTTGTGTTTGATAAGCTTGTCGTTCTCATCCTGCTTTGTCTTGTAAATCCACTTAACTCCAATCTTCTTTGCACCTGCAGGAAGTTTAGTTAGTGTCCAAGTGTTGTTTCTTTCAATAGCTTGCATCTCGGCATCCATAGCTTGTCTCCATTTCTCCTCTTTGACAGCCTCCTCATAATGTAATGGATCTTCAATTAGACAGTCACCATCCATCATCATCAAAGCTTCTTCTTCACTCAATTTATCACTAATAGCATGGTCACCAACAACATAGTCCTCCATCCCTTGTTCTTCCTGTGTTTGAAACACCTTCAACTTGACTTACAACTCTCCTGGTTCTAGGGATTGTGTTTAGGTTTTCTCGGTTAAGGTTTGGCTCAGTTTGAGTGGTGCTGACAGTGTTTGGGCTCGATGGAATAGGTTTAGTGTTTGGAATACTTGAGTTAGGGTTTTGAGCTTCTGAGTTCTCTTCATCAGTTTCGGATTCAAACTCTCCCTCAAACTCATATTGCTCCTCATCTCCTTTCCAAGCTATCTCTTGATTTATCTGTACTTCAAACTTTTCACCCCTATTCCATTTGTTGTCTTCTTCGAACACCACATCCTTGCTAAACACCACTTTCTCAGCTCTAGGATAATACAACCTATAACCCTTAGATTCTTCACTGACTCCCAAAAGCACATAAGGAAAGCTACGATTCTCCAGCTTGTTATCTCTCTTCTCTTTTGGAATGTGTACATGCGCTATGCAGCCCCAAACCCTAAAGTGATCCATAAAAGGTTTGATTCCACTCCATGCCTCCTGAGGTGTAACATCCTTGACTGTCAATGTAGGTGACCTATTAAGCACATAAAATGTCCACATAACAGCTTCAGGCCAAAAGATCTTCGGCATGTGCTTAGCTGCTAGCATTGAACGCACCATGTACATCACTGTCCGATTTCTTCTCTCAGTTACTCCATTTTGATGTGGAGTATATGCATTAGTTAACTGCCTTTTGATGCCTTGCTCCCTGCAAAAAGTGTTAAATGCATTTGATGTAAACTCTCCTCCTCGATCTGTCCTTAAACACTTGATGCTTTCTCCTGCACCTTTTTCTACAAGCTTTTTGAAATCTTTGAAACAATTGAAAGCCTCCGACTTCTCACATAAAAGGTATGCCTATGATTTACGACTAAAATCATCGATAAAGCATAGAACATACCTTTTTCCACTGCTAGAAGTTAGTGTAATCGGACCACATATGGCTGCATGAATCAATTCTAGGATCTTTCTTGCTCTCCATAAGATTTTCTTCGGTGTTGCTTGTCTTGCTTGCTTCCCAAGTAAACAATCTCCACAGATTTCTTTTGTAGCTCCAAATTGTGGAAGTCCTTTCACCATTTTCTTGTAATGAAGGGTTCTCAAACCCTTGTAACTCAAGTGGCCATATCGTTGGTGCCATAGGTAGGTGAGATCGGATGCAGCTTGTAGACACTGTCCATTTTGAGAGCTAGAGGCAGTTGATCCATCTGAGACAAGAATCAACATCCGGTTTGCACTCATGATAGATTGTGCAATTAGTCCCCTGTGTGGATGATAGACATTGCATGCACCATGTTGAATAAGAATAGTAAGTCCTCTCTCTTGAAGCTGACCAATGCTTAACAAATTGTTATGCAACTCAGGAGCATAATACACATCCTCAAGAACATACTTCATGCCATTAAAAGAGAGTTTGATGCTCCCTTTACCAGTAATACACATCTTCGAGTTATTTCTAAGTTTGACAAAGTGTTTAAATTGAGTATTCAAACTTGAAAACAAACCTTCATCTCCACACATATGGTTTGAGCATTCTAAGTCAAGAAACCATGCATTGTTTCTATTTGAGTCACCTACATAAGCCATCAAGAGCATCTCGTCTTCCTCATCAAGTTCTGCATAGTTTGCTTCTTTATTCCAACTTGGACACTCATATTGGAAGTGACCAAGTTTGTGACATTTAAAGCATTCAATCGTTGCTCGATTGAAGTTTTGTCTGTCTCTTCCTCTTCCCATAGATCCTTCATGACCTCTACCTCTGATTCCTCTTCCTCTACTGTTTCTTTCTCCACTTATGACCTTCAATACTTGTTCTTCTCTCACACCTCCACTGTGTCGATTCAATCTTTGCACATGAACCAACAGGCTGCTTTGAAGTTCATCCACAGTCATTACATCAAGGTCATTTGACTCCTCAATCGAACATGCTACATAATCAAATTTCGGAGTCATGGATCTTAAAATCTTCTCTACCTGCGACATATCTTGGCCACCATGGACTTTCAGCTTGTTCACAATGGTGAGAGTTTGAGCAAAGAATTCATCAATCTTCTCATCTTCCTTCATCTGCAAGGTTTCGAATTCCCTCTTCAATACTTGCCTACTAGCCCTTTTCACCTTGTTTGAGCCATGATACTTCTGCTTCATGGAATCCCATATATATGCTTTTGGAGGTGGACTTGTCGAGAATTGTCTCTATAATTGTCCTGTGAATAGCTTGAAAGAGAAAATTCTTGACCTTGAGGTCATCCTCTTTCATCTGCTCGACTCTTTGGTATAACTCTTCTTCTCTCTTTCTCTGCATCTCAGTTTGTTGTCTCCCTTCAGCCACAATTGTTGAAAAAGTGACAACTTGTTGAGTCACCTGCGCTGCGGTAGAGATGCCTTCATCAACAAGTCTCCATAGCTTCCTTTGTCGTAGGAAGTTTTCCATCAACATTGACCAGTGGTCATAGTATCCATCAAAGATTGGTATGGATACTGGAGTTGAACTGCTCTCAGTTAGCAGCTTCAGCTGTGCAGCGCTTCCTTCTGCAATTCAATGTTTGGTTCCTTTCATCACTACTAAAACTCCTTTTGAAACATTCATAACACCATTCTGTATGACAATTCTATATCCATTTGTCTTCAAGGCCCCCAAAGAGATTAAGTTATGTCCAAGCATAGGAACATACCATATTAGTTAGTTCTGTAACCACACCATCATGGAGCTTCAACTTGATTGTCTCAATTCCTTTTCTATCATATGGATAATCATCATCCATGAACACACTTCAACTAACATTTGTATCTAATGTTGCAAACCAATCTCTATTGCGGCACATATGTTGAGAGCAGTCACTATCTAACAACCATGAATCTGGATCATCAGATGCAACACAACTTGTCATTTGGACATTAAGAACAAAATCAGACTCATCCTCACTAAGTGCCACATTGGCATGGGTGCCTTTGTTCTTATTTTTCAACTTCGAACAATCCTTCTTCTAGTGTCCTTGCTCGTGACAAAATGTGCATTCATCTCTTCCCAAACTTCTTTTGTCTTTGCAACTTCCTCTTGGAAAAGATTGAAAATTATTTCTGCTGTAGGGATTTTTCCTTTCTACTGCCCTGTCTCTAACCACCAAACAGTTTGAGGTAGATGCAATACTTTGTTTATCAGCATGTCTAATCTCATAATTCATCAAAGCATTAGAGACTTCTTCAAACTTAATAGTCTATTTACTATGAAGAATAGTAGTTATCAAATGTTCATACGAATCCGGCAGAGAATTCAACAAAAGCATAGCTTTATCTTCATCTTTAATTTCTTCATCTAGATTAAACAAATCGGCAACCAATTTATTGAAATCATCAAGATGGTGAATCATCTTCGTACCTTTTTTGTACTTGAAATTGAACAATCTTCTCTTCATATGCAACCGATTCTCAGCACCTTTAGTCATGAATTTGTCTTCTAATCTCTGCCACAACTCTTTTGCTGCATTCTCCCGCATCACATCGAACTTTTGCTGCTTTGACAAACATAACCGAATCGTAGAGCACGCTAACTTATTTATCTTCTGTCAATCTTTATCGGACATATCATCGGGCTTATCTTCCAAAGCCATGTCTAAATCTTGTTGAGCCAACACATCCTTCACTTCACACTACCACATCCCAAAATTGTTTGTGCTGTCGAATTTCTCCACCTCGAACTTAGCATTATGAACTGTGGTTCTTGCAAATCTACTTTCATCTCCATGTACATCACTCATCTTCTCAAATCAGAGTCACAACAGGCTCTAATACCAGTTGTTGAGCTCAAAGCACCCAGAAAACCAATAGAAACTGAAGAACAAGGAGCTGCTGAGAGAAACTATTTAACTGCGAGGATCGGAATAAACCCACAGACCAAACACAACACAACAACAAATATAAACACAGAAGAATACAAAAGATTTAACATGATTCGGTAATAACCTACGTCCACGGAGCAGCAGGGAGAAATAATTCACTAACAAAGAGAGGGTTTACAAAGGAAACACATTAGCTCTCAAAATGGGGTAGACAGCAACAACAACAAAACTCTCTCTTAACAATAAATAAAAAAAAACTATTTCTACCTTTATATATCCTTAAAATGACAATTACAAATATACCCTTAAGGCTATTACAAATATACCTTTAACCCAATACAAATTGAGTCAACAGTCAACAGTCAACAAGTCAAATTCATATTGGGTGTGTAAGCTTACCAGAAACATCTATGATCAAGTTTGTTGAAGTGAAATTTGGAGACAGAAGAAGAGGTTCCAATTCGAAAAGGTTCAGAATCACTAAGCCTAAGTAAGGGCCACACTTGTTGGCCTGGTCGATCAACTTCTGTGCATCTGCAGAGGGTGCACCGTTTGTGTGTATAAGCATCAAGCTGCTGACCACAATGTATAAACAGCTATGCAAGGCCGTACTGCTATTGAAATTCTCATTTTTTCTGTAGATATTGGGAGAGAGATGAAGATCAGATATGATTATATCAGGATTCTGGAAAATAAAAGGAAAGCATGAAGATAAGGCATTGCAAGCTGCTGGCTCTTTAAATCACTATCTAATGCCATTAGAATTGGATAAAAGCATTGTCATCGTACAATGATGTTTAACCTTCTTAAGTTTGAAATAATGCAGAAGGAAACAAAAATTACTGATGCCACCTCCATTTGGTGGCCTATAAATTTGAAGTTCTAGTAACTAAATTGATAAAATATGCCCCCTCAAGTAGTTTAAATTACATCATCACCAGGACACATCTTAGAAGCACAACTAGGAGCTGCCAACTGTTAGATAAACTCAACAATTGTGGCTGAATTATGGGAAGCAGGGGTGCGTTTACTAATATGGAATGAGATTTAGAGTAAATGAGAATAAAGGTGAATGAGAATGAAGGTGAATGGGAATAAGGGTGAATGAGAATGAGAATGAGTCATTCTCATTACTTTGTTTACTTGTCATCCGGAATGAAAAATAAGAATGAGAATCATAACTCATAAATGACAATAATACCTTTTTTTACAACTTCACAATTTATAAAATAACAAGGTTAAAATGTAATTTTCCTTTCATCCCGGGTGAATTGCAGCCATTCTGATCTCTTCTCTCTGGAAAGAAAAAGGCTGAACCATTCTGGGTTTAAGAGTGCCCCCACATGCTTTTCATTCCCCCATAGGCTAGTAAACACCTCAATGGGAATGATTCACATTCTGATCATTCCGTTTGAGGCAAAGTAAACGCACCCCAAGAGTATTGAACGTGTCAGCCTCGTTGGAATCCGCAGAGCCACTGCTGGCCAAGTCAGACAACGCCCTGTTGGCTATGAAGGGAACCCTTTGCTGATGGCATATCAAAGCAACAGAAGCACTTTCCATGTCCACCGGAGTTACGTTGAATTTATCGTATATGAAGTCACGGTAAGCTGCATTGTCTAGCTAGGTAAATGCTTGCACTTGTTCCCCTTTGGACTCTTGCCACTTTTGGTGTATGTGACAAACATGTTGAGTTTAGGCAGCCTTCTAGTTTGAGGTCCTAAAATCCGTGGATGCATATATATAAGTTCATAATGAGCATGTGAAGAAACTCTCAAAACAAGCTTTAAGAATCCTATAAGGCACACTTTCAAACACATTGTTCTATTTCTAAAGGAGGTACGTAGCTGGATATGCAATTGTAAAATTGTGTGAAACATGAATTTATGACACGCATACGTATCTACAGGATCAAACGAGAACCATATATATTGCACTGAAGGAAGTAAAACACAAGCTAACAGAAAATCATTTACCTCTAGATTTTTGGAGATTTAACAGTAGAAGGGATCAACAGGGACCCAAAAGATAAACTCTCTTTGTTCCGGAGTTCCATCAATGGGGAAGAATTCCTCTGACTGATACCAAATATTGTTCAACAGGTCATCATATGAGCTCCCAGCAGTCAAATTTACTGTGTAACTTGCAAGGTTCAAGCACCCAATATCTCTCATTGAATTCAGAGGCAATTCATCTTCAGGCCCACGTCCATATCTCTGCATCATTTGTTGAAAAGAATACAACATACCATGTATTATGTAAGGCTGTACCAAACATGTACATGTGCTTATGCTTATATCTATGCTATGACTTGGTAGCTACAACATTCCAGTAGTATAAAACAATATTCATACTTATCTTTCTCTCTTCTTTTTTGTTACTATTGCTAGCTATGAATATGTGTGGTTCTGTACAAATAATAGATTTGACTGAAAAAAGTACAACTTTGGAAGCAGCATATACAAAATTACAATGGTTCTAACCCAATTAGTAAATTTAAGATCATTGTGCTAAAGTTACCTACATCATTTTGGTTGGGATTCTATTTACATACAGCAAGCTACTTACTTGCCAGGTCCATAGCGCAGTATGGGACCAATACTGAGGAATGACCACATCTGCAAGGTTGAAGGTTGGATTGGCATTGCCAGCTGTTCCATAATGCACCACTCCTTCTACACTGAACAAGCGTAGCAAAAGCTGTGTGGTTATTCCTGCATTTATCTACAAAAGAATGAGTATAACTATACCAGAATCAAATGAGTGATGAAATCAATCAACAGAAAATTGATAAAAGGGATTAGTGTAAGTGTATAACTATACCATTCCCAGTCCTGTCATGCCTAGAATCAATTTCTTCGTAGCAAACTAGCAATGGTTCCAAACCTGAATCTCCTTCCTTGAAACATAAGAAACACATATAAGCTTATATTTCATGAGATGGTAATAGAACTTTTGACACAGTAGTATATATAAGTTTACCAGAAAAGTCAATGATCAAGTCAGTTGATGAGGTGAAGTTTGGAGATCGAAGAAGAGGGTTTGGAATGACCAACCCTAAATAAGGTCCCTCGGCGTTGGCCGCCTCGATCAACTTGAGCGTCTCCGGCAACAACGCAGCATTCGAGCAGTGTTGTTGGGTTGTGATAAGAGCCAAGATAGCATACAGAAGAGTCCAACCTGCTACTGATGCTGAACTACTTGTCATCTTGATTCTACAGAAGAAAATGATCGAGAGAGAGAGCAGAAAATGCCAGGAACCAGATCTATTTATATATTTTCGATCCGGTGAGAAAGCTGCTCCGCCTCACTAGGCCATGTTGGGAGGTAAAATTTTGAAAACATGAGCATCTGTAATTCCCATTTAAAATTAACAAATGTCTCCACATACAGTTTGCCCTAAAATTTGGCTTTAGGGATGAAAGTCGGGGCGGCTCAATATTCCATCAAGAAAATGTGCAATAGTTTAATTTTATTTTTACTATACAGTAAGTAGTGTTTACCTTCGCAAATTCAGCCCTCAAATTTGAAGGGTCAATGTTTTCCCCTTATCTTGGAAGTAGGAACTAAACATTGCTCTCGTAGCTAGCTAGGGCATGGGCAAATCACTTATTTTTTTCGTCTAACAAAGAAATATTACAACGGAACTCCTACAACAACCAAATCCGTTAGGCTAATCTCACTTCACCAAGTTGTGCAACTAGTTGGAGAATGCTTACCCATTTGTACGACTATATTAGTCGTTATCGATAATATTGAAATACAAGAGTGTGTTACTAGAGACTAATCATGGAACAAGCAAAAATGCCCCAGACAACTCTTTGATGAATTCCAACAGAACTAGAACCGAATTACTTGCGGCAAGATTGAAGAAAGTATCAGCGTCGTCATCCGTAACGGAGGAGCCACCTCCGGCCAAGTCTCAGAGAGCCCTAATGCCTATAAAGGACACATTTTGTTGAAGACAAATCAAGGCAACAGAAGCACTTTCTATGTCCACCGGAGTCACGTTGAATTTATCATATATGAAGTTCCGTTAAGCTGCATTGTATAGGTATATGCTTGCACTAGTTCCCCTCTGGAGTCTTGCCACTTTTGGTGTTGCCGACAAACACGTCGTTGAGTTTATGCAGCCTTCAAGTGTTAGGGCCTAAATAAATAAGCATAGTTAGTAATTAGCCTTCATCAATATTAAACGAAGGAAAATATTCGTATCCGAACTGGTATGTATGCGTGCAGAATATATCTTCATGAATTCATGTTACATCAGCTCGAGTTTTTTAGCGATTTCATAGTAGGTGGGATCAACCTCGACCCAGAAAACACGCTCTCTTTCTTCTGGAGTTCCGGTGACTGGGAAAACTTCCTCTTCTTGATACCGGATATAGTTTAACAAGTTGTCATATGAACTTCCATCGGTTACATTCACTGTGTAATTTGCAAAACTTAAATCTCCAATGTCTCTGGTGAAGTCTCTTATTGATTCAAGCGGTAGTCATCTAAACCCTAAACCCTAAACTACTGAGAAATTAGAGATGTATATAGATAACGATCAGATGAAAATTATATAATACTTGTAACCAAAAGAAAAAAAGAAAATTATATAATACCATTCCCATTCCTATTCCTGTCATCACTAACAAGACTTTCTTTCCAGCAATGACTCCAAACCGGAATCTCTTTCCTTGAACCCCAGAAAAGAAGAAAACAATATATATATATATATATAGGCCGATTAGAGGCGGACGTCCGCACTGGCCTTAAAGTGTGGATGTCGCTGTTTTTGCCCCAATCAAGCTCCGACCACGCTGCTGCTCTTGCGCGGCGGACACCAGAGCTCCATCCTAACCTTCTCATTGCCGGTGGACTCGCCGGCGACGAGTTTGAAGGCAAGAATGAAGTGCAGTAGTGTAAACAAAGTAAAAGCAGCAAACACCAACAAGGTATAATATTTAAATTTATGGCAGATAATTAGT
Source organism: Comarum palustre (assembly GCA_951800085.1). Lineage (NCBI taxonomy): Eukaryota > Viridiplantae > Streptophyta > Magnoliopsida > Rosales > Rosaceae > Comarum > Comarum palustre. Next base: position 22,344,455 of record OX637583.1, read on the forward strand.
TACCAGAAGTCTATCTATAGTCAAGTTAGTAGAGGTGAAGTTTGAAGACTCAAGAAGAGGGTTCATTTCGAAAGCATTGGGAATGACTAATCCTAAGTAAGGGCCTTTCTTGTTGGCCTTATTGATCATCTGCTGTGTTTTTGCAAATATTGCACCATCTATGTGCTGTACTGCGTCAAGCAGCATCATGCTCACCATCACCAGGCCATAAACTACTGAAATTCTCCCCATTTTTTTCAGCTGAGAGAGAGAGGAGAAGAAGATCGATGAGAAATATTGAAAGAATGAGAATCGGAATTTATAGTGCCGGTAGTAGTATCCTAGTAGTGGCAGGATGCCAAACTTGGATAAAGACGTCATTATCAAAAGTTTGGTGCAGATTTCTTTAATTTGATCAACTTTTCGATCAAATTTTCTTATCTTAACCGTTTATTTTCTAGATATACATGAGTAGATTATCTCTGTAAATTTCAGCTTATTTAATGATCATTAAGACATTCAAAACTGTAATTTACAACGAAAAACAAGATTTGGAGTCTTCTACTAAATTTGCCTAATAAAAATACATGTTTTCAATTTGTTCGACTCTGTTTAGACGTTTTATACGTCTAGAATTCAGGCTAGGGTTTGTAAGCAGTACACATTGTTTCATTGGAATGGAGTACTCATGAAACTAGTTACTTACTAGTGGAAATAATTCTAGACTGATATATTCATTCCATTTCTACCAAATTACAAAACAACTGACTGAATTGTTGGAAGCAAGAGTGATGAAAGTGTATTATATATAGAAGTCTCTTGTTTCCCTTTGGACTCTTCCCACTCTTGGTGCAATTTGCTACTATAATCAAAGTTTGTTTCTCTACAATTATGATCGAAGCCAGTCATGAATTGCTATTAGAATCAGCCCCGCTGGTCTTGTCCTGGGTTACATAAAGCGACTAATAGCAAACTATTCATAAGCAATATGGGTGGGGACGCTATCAGTGGCCATGCTTGCACCTCTCATGAGTTGAGCGTAGCAATAGCGCGAGTTTAAGAAACCAAGAGAAAACCAAATTGAAGAGATGTAATGAACCAAGAGAATGATAGGTAGATTCATTTTCTTTAACATTGCAAAGAACATGATACTAATCATACTATAGACCAGGGGGTTTGAATAGTGGAACCAGATTATATGCACCTTCAACATCCACCGGAGCTCCTATAGCCCGCTTAAGGAGATCCGGAGTATTGGTCTTTCCCTTCCAAGTATTGAACCATGGACCCCCTCCGACCTCTAATGCAGCCATGTTGCTTGTAACATCTAATATCATCTACAAAAGATGCACAATGAAAATGGTCAGAGAAGAAGATTTTGCATTAGTCACCAACATAAGAATAACTAAATTGTATTAAAATGTAAAGCCAAAATATAGAAGTATCGGAAAATTTTCAAGCAGAATGATTCTTTGACATTGGTGGAAATGAGCACGTTTTACAGTACTGGTTAGATCCATGGACCATCAATCTGCGATGTCCATAATCGAGCCAAGAGATCATTTCAAACTTATTGATGCCTACTTTAACATACATTTATCGTTTTGGAAAATGACCAACAGAATACTATCCACCACATGGCTTGTTTAGTATCAGAATTTAAATGCATTTATAACATATCTACATAGAACTGGTCACCATTTTAAAAACATTTTGGGTTAATGCCATGCTTAAGATTAGGCACAAAAAAGGTATGTGGTACACAACGGTGATGTACTAAAAACTCATCATTCCAACACTCCAATCCCCAACCAGAAAATGCAGTCCTTTGAATCATGAAAAAGAACATCCTGTAGAGATGTGTTCTAACCCAGATCATCCATTCAGCAAGCTCTGGGGTAGAGGAGACTGTTGCTTTTACACATGCCATCTCCAGAAGGGCAGACCATGGAAGGGGGTTCATCCAAGTGTTTATTGCAGAATATGGTGTTGCAATGGCACAATCAACAAAATGTCTAGATTTTACTGAAAATAATGATGTGAATGTCAAACTTTCAGTTAGCTTGTGTAGAAACAGGTCCGCACTTTTGTCCCCTCAGCTAATTATTAGACAGATCATTATTGCAAGTATAGCAAAACACCATATGTATATTAGTGTGAATACCTTTCCCTTGCTGCCATCATATCTACGTTCCCACATCTGTAATTTTAGCACACCAAAACAAGTATCTTTACAAGCTGGGGCAAGTCCAGCTTCTGCTGTTGGAGCGCGCAATGTTGTACCAGGATCCTCTGTTGTTGCCACTAATTCTACCTGATCATTAACAAGACAAATCTGTCAGTGGTTCAATGAATGAGATACTTACTGATATTAAATAGAAGGCAAGAACCAGCTCAAAACGTATGGTAATACTCACATGTTCCCATAAAAAACAGTATACACCTACCACAGTACCATTTGGGCGAGCCATACAAATATCATTTCTAATTTATGGGATAACTCTTATTATTACCACATAGGAGGAAACAATAAGTTAGATACTCATTTACCATATGCGTCTCATTCTCTGCAGCCATGGACCAATAACCCCAAGTGGCAATTTCCCAACTAACAATACCTTTCCATGGTACAAATTCATAAAACTTTCCACCAAAGTGAACTCCAATCTGCAAAAATTAACGCAAGTACCCAAACATATGATTCATAAACAATTCAAAACTATCTGCTAGGTCATATACTCATATGTTTGCTATAACTGTAAAGGTGAGTGCTTGTATCATCTACTTAATATGCATATCCATGAAAAATAGTCATGAGTTTTTCATTCAGTATTCATCTCATTGTCTATTGATTTAGAAAAATATTACATTCACTGACTTACACACCAGCTAGTCAACTACAGTACTTGAGAAGATACTCTTAAACGTAGATCTACTTGGACCTAATTTTCAATGACAAAGCACATACACAGATAACATAAATTGAATTGAAGCAACAAAGGGGAAAATAACATGTTTAAGAGCATTCCTACAGAGATGTACCAGTGCAGCATTTTCAAAAGTCTCGGATAACCCAGGTATTTGCCTCAACCCACCAGCTGCAGTTAGAGCAACTTCGCCTGTAGCCCCTTCAAAAATATTACACTGGACCTGCAGTATGATATCATGTAAGCCAGATGAAGCACAAAAGGATAATACCATAATTATATCAAATGTCTCATATAAGGCTGCAACAATTGAGTTTGACTTACGAAAGCATGCTGTATGATTTGGCCAATAAGAAGCAGGACCCGCAAAAGAGGGGTCTGCAGCATTTTATTCTTTGGCTCAGAACCAACACGTACATTCATTAGAATTTTCCAGTTATGTGGCAAAAATAATATATGCTATGAGCCAGAAGTTCCGAAATACCCATATAGAAATCTGGGAAACTATGCTTCAGAATCTTGTCTTTTCATTCTGAGTGAATGATCTTGTTTAAATGTTACCATTCCATGATTAGTAATGGATGACGCTCACATGGTAATAGATAATAGGACAAAGACTGACTTAATTTTACCACTGTTAGATGACAATGAAAGGATAAAAAGCCTACCCAGAACCATTTTCTTGGGAATGCTCCACCCCAGTTCTTTTCGGAATAAGAAGGGGCATTTTGAAACTCATATCTTTCACCATCCCACTCTATCCAACCTGAGATTTAAATTTAAAGCTGAGGCAATGAACTGAAAATCGCATGCAAATTTCTGAAAGAAGAAAGTTGGCACAAAGCCAAGAACAGAAAAAACAAACGTAAAATAAGAGTAGAAAATAAAAAAAAATAAAAACAATAGTGCAAGCATAAAGTTCCTTGATGGTACTTTACACAGCAAGACACATAACTACCCCAGTTAACAGGGAAATTGGAAAGAATAGAACTGAAATAGAGTCAGATCTAATTATATACAATAATTGAAATGCTTGGCCTGTCCTGATACAAGCACATTAAAATCCATTAAATTCAAAAGGTAAAAAACAATTTGAAATAAATTTCATAAATTAATCACTTGAGTGCAAAGCCTTTCTGAAGGTGTGTTAATAATCCTTTTGGCAAATTATTTTAGCACTCCAATTCCAATCATCACAAGAAAAGTGTTTGGGCTTATTACGCTTATATAGATCCTCAGTCTCTATAACAGTAAGGTTATCTCCATAAACTTATTTCTTTTGGTGTCAAATAACAACTAAATTTGGCTTGCAGCATATGCAGATGGATTCCAATTAAATCAAAAATGTACAATAGTACTATGAAGTCCTATGCTATGTAGTAATCATCATTTGGTTCATATCAGAGAGTAAAGAAGAATATATTGTAGCTTTCTCTCCAAAATCTTGTGTTTTGTGTATTTTCAATGGTATGTTCCTAAGGTACCAAGGTGAGACTGAGAGAATCCGTTTAGAAAAACAAAAGAAAATTTGGCAAAAAGTCTTTGCTCCAAAGTTAATTACAAAACGTCGATCAACATAAGTCGAAGAATAATTTGCAAGCACGCAAGAGATAAGCAAATGCCTGTAGACAATCCACCAGCCAAGCATATTTGCCAATGAGGTTCAAATACGGGAAAAGCTGCTAACCATCCAGCAGTTGGCTTCTGCTTGGAGCCAACATCACCCCACCCAAAAACTGGGCGGGTACTGTATTCCCAACGTGCGGTCGGCACAGTTTGAGCATAACTTGTCCTGCAACCAGAACAAGAATGTACTTTAAAGCACTGGAGACCATTATGAGAAAGCCCATATTTGAACATGGCAGCCTTACAGTTAAGTGTTTCTTAACATATATGAATATATGATAGGAACAAATATCTAAAAATTTGAGAAAATGTCCTAGCCTCTGACAGATTGCCAAAGGTATTATTTTTCTTAGAAACAGAAGGGGTATCTGGTATCTACCTGCCATCATCACGAATAAAACCCTGGTGCCAGAGTGGAGTGACTTGAAAACCTTCCCTGACTCTCTCATTGAATTCCTGTGCAATTCGGCTCATGAGTGGGGGAAAACATCTGATAGTTAACAAAAAAACTAAATTCCGCCTAATGATTATTACAGGAATAAATACCATGGCACAGCAATTCTGCAGTATTAAATAACAGTTAAATGATGAAAATGTGAATCATCACAGTTCAAACATACAAAAGTAATCTATTATGTGCCTGATATGCTGGACTTGTAACAGAACTATGAAAATGCGGTTATGCACAATATTACCTGAGGAGGAACCTCCTTCTTTGGAGGCTTGGATTGTTTTTCCGCTACAAACGTATTCCCCAACATAAGCTCATGCCTACCTATATATACATTCCAAAGTTAGCAATCTGGACATTAAGGTGGAACACCGAGAATTCTAGCATAACTCACGCGATGAAAGCAGGTAAAACCAGCACTTGAATATCATTTCACTTCTTAGATAATACACATTAACAATCCGAACCGAAAACTACACGTACTTCCCCAAAAATTCTTAGATTCTTCACTATACTGGCAAATGTACTTATCATCAGCACCGAGAATCTGCGCTCCGACTCCGGTGGTTCTAGGTCCGTGCTGAGCCAGCTCCAACGGCGTCAGCCTCTGACGGAAGGCCGGATTCTCGACCGAGTACATAAAGCAAAAGCTCTGCCTCCGTTCCGGAATAGAAACCTTGAAGTACCATCCCTCAAAGAATTTCCGAGCAGTTCCGTCGAAATGATACCTGAAAAATCAAACTCAATTGAACTCAGAAATCAAACAACCTCATCTCAAAACTGAACATCACACTCAATTGAAATCACAGTCTAGAAGAATCAAACAATTTGAGCTCAAAAATGAAGACTCACCCGCTGTGAGGGGTCCGGAGGTCCCGGTTCGGAGGCGTGGGAATGTAGAGCGGGTTCGCAGCGGAGGAGGCGATCGGTTCTGATTTGGAGGCGGAGACGGAGACGGTGGAGTTGGTTCGGAACCCTAGGTTGAGATTCCGGCGAGTCAGTAGGGGGTTTGGGAATCGGAAGTGAGAGAAATGGTGCGGCTCGTGACGGAGAGAGAGACTCGATTCCATGGTTCTGTTACGGAATCGAGCAGTGTGGTTGCGTTGGGACCTTTCAAGACTAATGAGGTGGATGAGAGGTGGCGGGTAAACTGGGGGGAAGAAGACAATGAAAATAGGCACACCCAGGGTCCACCTAGCAGACGCAACCAGGCTGCCAAGCCCGTATATAGGCCCAATCGGGTAAAAACTTCAGGCGGCCCATCCAAGTTAGTTTCAGAGTTGTTTCATCATCATTTCTGAGATTAGCTGGAGAAAGAAACAAATTTGAGAGAACAGAAGACGAAACAAACGAAACAATGACGGGCGTTCGGGGGGTCGAGGACAACTGCAGTTATTTTCGTTTTTTTTCAAAAATTTTGGTGATAATCAATGTTTTTTAAATAGCGTGTTATGAGGCGCGTCATAGCGAAAATCAAGGCGAGGCTTGTAGTTTTCGTTTTAAGACGCTCTATATTTAATGTTTTGCACAAAAGGCGATCAAATAGCGCGTTTTATTTGTAATGATTTTATAACTATTACTTATTTATTTTTATTTAAAATATTGAAATACACAAAAGACTTCATCTTGTTCGCCTCAAGACTGTTATAAGGCAAGGTTTCGACTCGACGGCTCGCCTCACGCTTTCGTCTTTTAAAACATTAGTGATAATAAATATAAAATTACAGATGGTTGAAGGGTAGTACCGGAAACAAACACCACAATTTGCATTTCTAATTACATTAAGAAATTTGTTGGATACATTTAGCAACACCCTTTGTTTATTGCAAACCGTTGGCTGCAACAGCCATGCAGCGATCAAACCAGATCTTGTGAGGGGTCTGCCGGTGCAAATTCTGAGGCGTGGGAGTGTAAACTGGGCTCGCGTCCGATTCGGGTGAGGAGGATGCGATCGGTAGATCCATTTTAAATTCTGGCGATTCGATCAGTATGGGGTAATTTAGGGTTTGGAAGGATAGGTTGTGAAATGGTGAGGAAGTCTCCATGTGTTTTTCTAGATTAAGGTTGAAGAAATGTAGCTTGATCGATAGTTGTTAAGAGGAAAAGTAGTGAGATTGAAGGAGAAATGAGAATCAAGTGACTTGCGCACCGCACCCATATATTCTACGTATTGAAATAATTGCTTTGTGTCCCTTGGAATCTTTCATTCTTCTGTGAGGCGTTCCATATATCGGAACTCACCTTTTTCTGGCACTAAGTTAACCCTAGATCCATATGGAACAAACTCTTTGAACTAGGCTAATATATAAGAGATCGAATAAGGCTCTTATTTGCTATTAAAATGCCTTTAAGAATTGAATGTTCCAAACTGAAGTCACTAATCAAGTTTGGGTCCATGTCAATCTTCAATTGTAATTCCTAGGGCTGGCCATGGGCTCCTGTCCTTAAAATATATTATCAGGACGAGACGAAATTGCATTTTTAGAATCATATCTTGTACAGGACGATCCCGTTTGGTACTGGAACAAGATCGGGATGGGACCGAGATCCCGCAATGATAGAAAAAAATATAAAATTGATAAATTGATCATAAATTCGTAAAGAAATTTTATATCTATTTTTATAAAATCAATATGAACTCATCCAATATTGATGAGGATTTTATTCTGTATTAATTTCTCATATATATATATATATATATATATATATTCTATAGTGTTACTTTTTTCATGGTATAATTGTTCTAGTTCTAAACTCCTAACTCTATATAAGTACGAGACGAACAAAAATTGTAAAAATGAAAAGGAAATCAATAACTAATTAATTAAATACTTGTAATTTGTATCTAACTAATTAAGGAAGATCTCGAGAAAATTTTCAAGTTTGAAAAATCAAAGAAGCTCAAATTATCACTGCATAGTTTCGTTGTGAGGGCCGATATCTTTCATATACTCATTATCATCATCATCAAATGTGAATGAATTATTTAACTCTTGTTGTATGAAACTAGTACTGTGAATTTATATTTAGGTTTTGAACGTCTCATTGAGTGTTTTTGAGTTCATTGTAAGATATTATACACCCTAAAATCAGACGGTTATAGTCGGATACAAATACATTTATACTTTCAGGATGGTTCCGTCCCATCCAGTTTCCAAATTATCGAGACGGGACGGTACCGTCATTTTAAAATTTTGTCCCGTCTCGTCCTGCCAATTTTTGGTATAGGACTGAGACAAGATCATGATTGCGGTACAAAGTGTCCAACTCTAGCAATTCCGTCATACATATGATTCACCAGTGTGAGAAGGTGATGTGGAAGCAAGGGTGATATATATGAAATACCCTAACTCGATCTAGCCACAGTTACCTAACTGTTACGGGAAGCTGGACTGCATCATACACAATCTCAAAATCGATATCACATCGGGATTTCCCATGTTAGGGAAATTTTGAGTACATATATCACAAATTCAACAATAGCAACAAAGTACACAATATGAGATGAATTCAATTAGGTTGCTAAAAATATATGTATGGAAGTTCGATCGGATACAAATGTTGGAACAAATCTGCTTAAATACTACATACCTTGAGTTAATGTCTTAAGCCATCAATAAGATTCATCACATGTCTAACCTTTACTTTGAGATTGGAGACAATGCGATCAAAGAAAGGGATCGAGGCCAAGATGATGCCAACACCACAATGCAATATCGTACATACAATTAGAGTAAAACCAAGTTCAAGATTAGGCTCTAGTACTGATTGGAAGTAGAAGGAAGAGAGCGAGGACATGTTGTTCAGATCATTTATGATAATTGAAACAAGTCCAGAAAAGAATGCAAGCCACAGACCGGTTACGACGATAGAAATTACAAGAAGAAGAACGCAGGCGATGAAGCAACCATGGAGGAACGCAAGTAGGATCAGGTCTAAATTGGGTTCCATGTCTTGTTATAGTTGAAGAAAAGTGAGAAACAAAGAGGTATATATAGCTAGGTGAAGGATGTTACATATAACAGGAAAACAATCCGAGAATGAACAAGAAATACGAATAAAGTAACTTGCATTGCACTCATTCCATTGTAGCTTGTTTTGATTTTTGAACATTACTATATTTTGCAAGATATTCCATTCCATGGTTGGGGGCTTCGAGCTCTTAGTATCTCATATTGTGGCTATTAATAAAAGTTTCAAAAAGAAAATCCTTTTCCAAATAGTAATGTACATTTTGGTAAAGGTACGTAGTTTCCAGAACAGAATTATAGAATTATACATTCCTTATAAACATGCGCACCCATCGCCGCCGCTGAAGAACAGAGAGAAAAGCATGCAGTCCCCAGCCCTGTTTGAGATTAGACGTTTATTTACCAGCCGAGTTTTTCAATGCCATAGAAACACCACCTTCCGAAGCAGCGTAGACATGATCCCGATCAGATTCCGCCGGTTCGACGGATTTGCAAACTACAATCCAGAAACCCATCGGTATGAAGAGGAACCAGTACTTCAGAAATATGTTAGAACTCTCAAGTTGAAGGCGAGGGGCGATGCAAAGACAAGGACGAAGATATTTGCTTCAAGCTAAAGAAGCCGACCCCGATAAAGCTACCCATACTCCTCAAAAGTCTGGTGACGCACTTGGGTTCAAGAAAGAGGCCACTCTCTTAATAGCTAGGCCTTGTCGACGTATTCACCCTCTCAAGAAGAAGAATAAGCTCAACTGCCTTCATCACCACCACCGTCGCATTCACCACCTTTACTGCCACCTCCATCAAGGCCACCACCTCCAGCCCCACTTTCACGTTTCTATCTTCATCACCAGAAGGAAGAGTTCAACGATCCATCGGTGTTCATGCAGGAAGTACCTCTCTTGCAACGCCTCATCAACATGTGCTAATCAAGTTCCTCAAGTTAACGATCATAAAACGAAGTCGGTCAACTTCACAAGAAGAGGAGAGCCCCCACCCTTGAACGTTAGTCCACGACGTTCCACGTCAGATTTCAACGGAGGACTTTTGGACTAAAGTGTACAACAAGATTTTGCATCAACACTATGCTCCATTGTTCCATCAAGAGTTGGATGCAGCTGCAAGAGCTTCGGCTGCTTGGCTAATACTTGAAGATAGAGCCGGTGTGGACCTAAATGAACTCCTCTCTTATGCAGCGGAAGAAAGACAAGACAATTGCTCGAGTTTAAGGATAACTGTCTTCTAAGATCTGATACCTTAAATGGATCGTACGAAAGCAAGGTTGTTGTGGTGGAAGAAAAAGCCCTCTCTTGTGCAGCGGAAGAAACACAAAGGACAATTGCTCGAGATTTCAGGATACTCCAATTCATAATTAGAAGATGAATTAATATTGGCAAAGGCGTGCTAAGATTGTAGAAAAAAGAGAGAAATGGAGAAAGAGGAGATGAAGTCTTGAATATCCATGAAATATCATCTCTTCTTTGGTTTGGAACTGGACATTCCACATCTTTTACCCTTCTTGCCGACAATCACAAAGACAAAATATTTCTAAAAGAATGGAGACATTAACCATCTCATATATGTTTCTTCAGAAGACAATCTACTTGCCACTCATTTGGACTGCATTCGCATTAAGAATTCACGCAAGCGAAGCAATGGCATCTAAATTATTCTTCATGAACCACTTATGAGGATAGAAGACATTCGTTGATTCATGATGAAGATGCCAAACCATGATCCTTGAGCAATCATGCGGCAATCCTTCCATTTGACTTTCATCTTCTACAATTTGTTCAACAAATGTGCTCACCTGGAAATGTAAATCAGTATAGTTAGCAACTTAAGCTAGGACATCGGAGTGAGTAGTAAGGAGTATTTAGGGTACGAGTTTGGTAATTCTCGAACCCTATTTCTCATCAGTTTGCAAAAAAAAGTCACAGATGCTTGCCATATTATGGTCTGCTGTTTAATCATTGAGAATGGAAAACTATGGAGGAAGATATAACAACCTGAAAACCATCATTTCCTGTGTCAAGCTGCCTAATAGGTTCAAGAGTCGGTCGATGCCACCTTTTGGGATCCCATAGTATAGTGCTATTGAAGGCAAATCCTGATATTTGAGTGTAAAATCTCTGCAATCTTCTACTTGATTCAATTGCATGCCATCCAATAACTTGAGTTCCATTACAAACGGGCCCCTCTATAGCAGCTTGCAGTTGGTTACTCGTTATCTTGGCAACCGACCATGTTCCAAACCGCCTGCAATTGAATTTAAGAAAGGAAAAAAAGGGAGCTGTCACCACTAAGTGCGGAGAAACTGGAATGCTAATCAAAGTTTACAACAAGGGTAAAGAAGATGGTCTAACTTTGATGCAATTTTTTTTCTTTTTTAAAGTGAATCAAAGGATTTCACTCCTACTCCATATGGTGACTCGAACCCATAACTTTGTCAATAGGTAGTGGATGCACTTACCACTGTGCTTAACTCTGATGCAAATTTACAACAGGCAGGATCACATTTGTCAAATTACAAGTAGCAGTTATTGTGGAAAATTAGATAACAGTATCGCAGCTGTAGCCAGAAGTAAATGACATCAATGAAAGGACCGAAACTGAATGAGCGAAACACTGTTGTTTATAACTTTGTACCAAAATATTATCATTTAGTTTGGAAGCTATAAGCTTGTCTCTCAAAATACTCAAAATTGAATCAGCAGACTCAATGAGGATATGCAAAAGGTTTCCAGCAGGAAATGAGACTAATTATGACACTAAATTGAAATGGTGTATTAATTGTACTTGCTGTGACGATAACTCTCAATCTTACTTGTCTACAAGCTAAAAAATCGTAAATTCCAGTGAATGGAGATAAAACTATATTTTTCTTATATTAACATGATGATTGTAGGTGGTAGTGTCAAAAAAATGCCACAGTATTATAGTAACTGGCATTGCATTATATATAAAACTTAATAAGAGTTATGGTTGAGTTGAGCAAGAAAGTACCTAATCTGCCTCATTTGCTCAAAAAGATCTTCTGAGTAGATGTTGTCCTCATCTGCAAAGTAGATGATTCCATCAAGACGGTGAGTTTCAACGTGAAAAAGTGCAATGTTTCTCTGATGAACACTTCTGTCTCTTACATCAGTGAGATTTTTCTCGCACACAAGATGTCTGTACATGATCCTTGTTCTCCTCAAGATGTCAGTTGTTTGCGGAGATTGTGAGGTCATTTCCACCACGATCCATAACAATGGAGGTGAGACCAACTGTAACACGTGTGCTAAACGATGAAGATTATGGGCTTGAAATGGATGAGCATAAGTTGGAGTAATGATTATTAAAAGCTTCTGGGACTCCAAATCTGCTTCTTGAATGAGTGATTGGTTCTGCATATCACTTTTAAATATGATGCCTTCTGTTGGTCCCCGCTCCTTGACTTGTGACTCCATTGTAACATTCTTCTGCATTTTCCCACTACCTGATGGTGTAACATTTCTGGATACACTACCATGTAACTGATGAAACCTGACTGAGGATACCATTTCAAAGGAAAAGTCTTCATGCTTTGACATGAGATTTGTGGATAAAGTCAATGATACAAAAGGTGTAGCCCCAGTAAAGACTCCAAGCATGAAACAAATGAAGAAATGAGAAAGCGCCCTTCTCCAAACTTGCCCCTTGGGTTTTGATTTCTCAAAAGGCCTAGAAGTCCTTGGAGAAAAAACACCGAGAACATAAGCTTGAGAATCTAATGAAGCAGCCAAGGATGACAAGAATCCATTGGATGACGGATAGTTCTGAGCACAAGATGATGACTTGGACAATGGAGAAGCAACCGAACAGACTTCCCCATTCAGCGAAATTCCTGCTCTAGGCACTGGAGACAATGTTCTTCTAATAGAGGCCATCAAAACAAACACAACTCGATCCAACTTGCTTCAAACTCTGCCTGCTTTACAATGTTATGGCATAAGACATCACATTATCCTATTTGACTAACATCATTGCCTTTCTCATTGAACACAAACTTTTGCTATACGTTCATCAAATGCCTCCTCTCTACTACTGATATTCAACCAAAATTGGCCACTAAAAATAGAAACTAGTCAAACTAGTATGAACATCTGACAATTAATCCCTCTTAACCCTCAACACAATAAAGATGCTCAAAACCATCTTACTTCCCCTATTCAAAACAAGCTCCCAAACCCAGATAATGAAGAAAATGAAAGATTTGGTCTATTGATCTACAGTCAAATAGCTTCGAACTAAACAAATGAAATTCCCAATAAAAACCGAGATTCCAACTGAAACGTAACTAAATCCAAAACGTTTCACTGCATTACCGTTCACCGGAAAATGGGTCGTCGATCTTTGCCACCAAATTGTACTGAGTAAGTTGAGCAGGGACAAAGCCCCAGTCTGTGCTTCAACTTGAACAAAACGCCGAAGTTGCTGGAACAGATAGGCATAGGCTAGACAGTAGAGGACCTCATAATGGGAGTAGCAATGCCAAGAGTGTACGAATCTAATGAAACCATATCAATTATGAGACGAGGATCCCAAAGTTTGTTTCCAGCAGACGCACTCTCTCTATCATAGAGATGCAGAGAATAAAAACAACAATGTGGTTTTTCTTAGGCTTGCGTGACCGACGACCTTTTTTTATTGGGTGGGCGATGTACAGGTCATCTTAGGTAAAACATGAACATGGTGCTTTTCTTAAAGCGAAAATACATGCATTTTTTCTCATTTTAGAAACATACTTGATCTATTATGTGAATAAATGCATTAGATAACAAGTTTGAAACGTTGTTTTATACAAGTTTACATTAGTGATTTAGGGTTCATATGAAAAATTGGATACCATATCAAAGTACATATTCTAGATGGAAAAATAGAAACCATATTCAAACTTTGAAAGCATGTCTAGGCTTTGTAGGATATGTATGTATTTGACTTACTATTTTGGTAACAATGGGTCAAAATATGATATTCAAAGTATGTCAGGGGGAGATGAAGGGTCTTGTATCTGGTAATGGTTTTAATTCGAATCAAATTTGTTCTTGTTGTCCTTAATATTTGAATAAAGACGGTCAAATGAATGGTGGCATCTGGCCAATTGTTAACTAAAGAAAGTACGCTAATTCATCATTAGATGTAAATCTAATGCTAAAAGAAAGAATTGGAGAGGTTTTATTGAGGATCTCTTTGTTGAGGACTAGTTGAAGACTTTTTTGTTTCACCTTCTTTTCAATCGCATATTCACATCTCGACCGTTTAGATTGTAGATATATATGAGACTAGATCATCCCTACAAATTTTCATACAAATTAAAAATTGTTAAGACATTCATAAATGTGATTCACCGATTATAAACTTGAACAACTCTTGTTTGACATATTTAGATCATTCATTGATTTGATCTATTTCGATATCTTAACGATCACTAAATTGGTTGAAAATTTGTAGAAATGATCTACTTATATAGACCTATAAACTGAACGGTTAAGATGAGAAAATATGATTAAAAAGTGAGTGTAATAAACCATTATAAAAAAGTGTTCAACTAATCTTCAATAATAATTTCTTTCGCATCCATGAGATGAATATTATTTTCTTGAAAATTGAAACGGATCAGGTGAGCATCACACTCTTATTTGCGTAACACCTGTTTATTTTTCTTGCGAACTGCAACATGTACTATTTTCTACTTAAGATCCAAAATGAAATAACCACCAGGCCCAAATTGAAGCTGAAGCTAAGCCCGTCCCAAGTAAAGACCAAAAAGTGTTAAAACAGCCCAAAAAAATCGGGCCGGGTACAGAAAGGATATTAATGTCATTTGGATAATCCATTTTCTCGGAGAAGCCGGCCTTTCCTTTTTATGTTGAAACTGCTCACTACGAAGTTAGTGTTCATACAAAACTCTCCGTCGTAGTCTCACACACCTTCAGATCTATCCCTCTCTCAGTCGCCATTGCCACGATGAGCATGGCGATTAGGGCTTCTCTTCTTCTACTACTCTTCCTCTCGCTCACGAATCTGACTCTTTCGCTCTACGAAGATCAAGTCGGCCTCGTCGATTGGTAAAAATTTCAATCTCGTTTTACTTGAACCGAATTCGATTCTCGATTCTTACTTGCTCGATAGCTTTAAATGCAATCGGTGTTATTTTCAATCCGAGCTTGAATTGTGTGGAGTTGATTTAATACGCTTCGAATTTGAAGTTGATTGTTGTGATTTCAGGCACCAGCAGTACATAGGGAAGGTGAAGGACGCGGTGTTTCATACTCAGAAGAGTGGGCGGAAGCGTGTTGTGGTGTCCACTGAAGAGAATGTTATAGCTTCGCTTGATCTCCGGCGCGGCGAGATATGTAAGTTGTGTTTGTTTCCGTAGCTGTAACGGTATGGAATTAGAATTTCGATATGGATTAATCTGTTTTTTTATTTGTATTGTGCAGTTTGGAGACATGTTCTGGGGAGCAATGATGTTGTCGACAGGATTGACATTGCAATGGGAAAATGTAAGTGTTCTATCAATATTCATAGTATTTCTTTCGTAATGATTTTACATTCGTGTATAACTCTATGGTTGTGTGGTTGAATTGTTATGCGAGTCGGTAATTGGTTGCATTATGTTGTTGATCAAAAAGTGTAATGTTTCATTTGATATTTTTAGATGTTGTTACCCTCTCGTCAGAGGGAAGTATTTTGAGAGCATGGAACCTTCCTGATGGTCAGATGGTGTGGGAATCTTATATAGCTGGCTCAGGGGTCTCAAAATCGTTATTAACTGTCCCGGTTAGTAAACCAGTTTCCATTCTCACTAGCATCTTCCAAGTTTGTATATTTACATGTCTTATTTCTACTCTCGCTTTCTCGTATCAACTGATATTAGACTGTAGTATGTTGACCATCCTTATGGATTTGCCTTTACAGTCCCCAGTCATGGAAAAGCATCAAATAGTCTTTTTCAAGTTAATATGGTTCTATTTGTAGACCCAATTTGTTTGTGCATTCACCGTTCTCTGTTTTCTCATGAAGCATGCTTTCTTTTTCTTTTTCATTTTTCCCAACTGGCGCTATGTTCCTGCACATGTCGAAAATGTGTATATGCTTAAATCACAATGCAATTTTTTTTTCAACATGGGGTTCATTAAGGTTATATTGTGCAGACAAATTTGATTGTCAACAAGGAGAATGTTATCCTTGTTTATGGTAAAGGGTCTCTACATGCTGTTTCCAGCTTTGATGGCACACCTATTTGGACAAAGGATTTTGCAGCTGAAGGGTATCTGAATTACGGGTTAATTTTTCTGGTTTTGTTTGTTATTAATACTGTGTTTCATTTCGTTTGTGTTCTTTCAAACATCACTGTGTCATTAATACTTGTGGTGTATCCTCATTTCAGTCTAGAGGTCCAACATATCATTCAACCTGTTGGAAGTGATGCAATCTATGTACTAGGATTTGTTGGTTCTTCCCAGTTTGATGCATATCAGGTCAATCCTGAGAATGGAGAGATACTGAAGCACAATAGTGCAGCACTTTCTGGCGGATATTCCGGGGAAGCAATATTGGCTTCAAGTGACATTCTTGTGACATTGGATGCCTCCAGGTCAAAGTTGGTAGTTATAGGTTTTCAAGATGGAGAACTTAACTTGCAGGAGACATCCATATCTGATATCTTAGGGGACTCATCTGGAACACCAGTACTGTTATCTTCAAAACTACCAGAAATGTTTTCCGTAAAGGTTAATGGTGGAGTTACACTCATAAGGGTGACTGTTGAAGCCAAGTTGGAGGTTCTGGATAAAATAGATAGTGTGGCAGCTATTAGTGATGCAATTCCCCTTAACGAAGGTCAACAAGCTTTCGCACTAGTTCAACATGGAGAGGGTAAAATTCATCTTACAGTGAAACTTAGTCATGATCTGAGTGGTGATTTGCTGAAGGAGACTGTAGGTATGGAAATGCAGAGGGGGATGGTCCATAAAGTTTTCATAAACAGTTATATCCGGACAGACAGATCCAATGGGTTTAGGGCCTTGATTGTCTTGGAGGATCATTCACTTTTGTTATTACAACAAGGTGCCATTGTCTGGAGTAGGGAGGATGGTCTTGCTTCGATTGTTGATGTTCTAACATCAGAACTACCCGTGGAAAAGGAAGGTGTATCTGTAGCAAAAGTTGAGGAAACCCTTTTTGAGTGGCTTAAGGTATTTTTATAGATAATATAATTAAGTTATACTAGTGTCATTTTTCTATAAGTTTCCCAAGATAGCATGTTCGATTTTACTCTATATATGTGCAGAGTATGGGATGATATTTGCATACTTTTGTAGTCTTTGTAGTCATCTTTTACCTGGTTGCGAAATTATTAAATCTTAATCTCTTGTACTTTATTTCTGATTGAATGTGCCCTCTTACAGTGTACTTATCATTTGATTATTTTTTATTTTGAAGGGACACCTACTTAAGCTTAAAGGAACCTTAATGCTTGCAAGTGCTGATGATGTTGCTGCTATACAAGAGAGGAGGTTAAAAGGTTCTGAAAAGAGCAAACTGACTCGAGACCATAATGGTTTTCGGAAGCTGATCATAGTACTTACAAAAGCGGGAAAACTCTTTGCTTTGCACACTGGATATGGACAAGTTGTCTGGTCTCTGTTACTGCCTAATCTGCGTAAATCTGAGTGCGAGTTTGCGACTGGTTTAAATATATATCAGTGGCAGGTACCCCATCATCATGCTTTGGATGAAAATCCATCTATCCTTGTAGTAGGTCGATGTGGACAAGGTTCTGATGCACCAGGTGTTCTGTCTATTGTTGATGCATATACTGGAACTGAAGTTAATTCAATGGATCTCAGACATTCCATTTCACAAGTTATTCCACTGCCATTTACTGATTCGACAGAACAGCGACTTCATCTTCTAATAGATGGAAACCAACATGTATATTTATACCCAAGAACATCTGAGGTTATTGATATATTTCAACGTGAGTTTCCAAACATATACTGGTACTCAGTTGAGACTAATAATGGCATCATCAAAGGACATGTCTTGAAGAGCAACTGCATCCAGGAAGTTACGGACATCTATTGCTTTGAGTCCAGGGATATATGGTCGATTGTATTCCCATCTGACTCAGAAAAGATAATTGCAACAGTGACAAGAAAACCAAATGAGGTATGCTTTTGTCTTAATGAACTGAAGTCAGATTGTTTGATTTGTCAATTCTTGCATCACTGTTTTCACTCTCAACTCCTATTTTTCCTTTTTATCCTTCTGTTAGATGATACTTGTGCATTTGGGTACACCCACTTGGTGCGTTGTAATATAATGAACATTTCTCAAAAGAGAATTGTTTCTTCTTTCAGTTTTGGAAATATGCTCTCCTGTATATACTTATTGTAACAGAGGTTGGTGATCTTGTAGGTGGTTCATACTCAAGCAAAGGTTATAGCTGCTGAAGACGATTTGATGTATAAGTATGTATCTAAGAATCTACTCTTTGTTGCAACTGTTGCACCTAAAGGCAGTGGTGCAATTGGAACAGCTACTCCAGAGGAGTCATGGTTGACTGTGTATCTTATTGATACTGTAACTGGTCGTATATTGCACCGGATGACCCATCATGGTGCTCAGGGACCTGTCAACGCTGTAAGCATACTCTCTACTTTGTTTATGGCTGAGTGAATGTGGGACATTCTGTAATCCATATTATATATCTTGCAGGTTTTCAGTGAGAATTGGGTTGTGTACCACTATTTCAATCTTAGAGCACACAGATATGAGATGTCAGTCATAGAGATATACGATCAGTCTCGAGCGGTATGTTGGAAAACTTGGTCTTTTATTTATTGGTATGTCTATGTGGTTCAATAAATATGCAAGCTGAATCAAAATCTAATCTCACAGGACAACAAGGATGTTTGGAAACTGATTCTTGGGAAGCATAATCTCACTTCACCTATTTCTTCATATTCCCGACCAGAGGTTGTGACAAAATCACAGTCTTACTTTTTCACGTATTCTGTAAAAGCAATAGATGTGACATTGACAGCAAAGGGTATTACCTCAAAGCAGCTTCTTATCGGAACAATTGGGGATCAGGTCAGATTCTTTCTCCGAGCATCATGAGAATTTGTTTCTCTTGCGAGCAAGTATTGTCATCCAATTAGTAATAGTAGCTGTATGTTTTTTACTGAGAGTATATATCATTGTAGGTTTTGGCACTTGACAAGCGATTTTTAGATCCCCGTCGATCAGTCAACACCTCACAGGCTGAGAAAGAGGAAGGCATTATACCTCTAACCGATTCATTGCCAATAATTCCTCAGGTATGTAACATCTTTGCTATAAGAGTCTTTTTTAGGTGGGAGCACTTTATGTCGGAGCATCAGATTAAGGATGTAGAATTACAAGCCTCTATGCATTATTGAAGAATGGCTGCCTTAGCTTCTAAACAATGCCAAGTCTAGGATGCTTGCATGGAGTTTCTGAATTTTAACTGTGGCATATTGAGGGTGGAACCCAATTTCATTTTAGGGGAATGCTTTCAATTTCAACTATTTGATCTTTAAAATCTTATACTCGAATTTTGTACTTGCAGTCCTATGTGACACATGCTCTTAGAGTGGAAGGACTCCGAGGCATAGTCACAACACCTGCCAAGCTGGAGTCGACAACCCTCGTCTTTGTATACGGAGTGGATCTGTTTTTCACGCAACTTGCACCGTCAAGGACCTATGATTCCCTTACCGATGATTTCAGCTATGCATTGCTTCTTATCACCATCGTTGTACTCATTGCAGCAATCTTTGTAACCTGGATTTTATCCGAGAAGAAAGAACTACGTGAGAAGTGGAGGTAACTTCCAGTCTAGTCATTTTATTCTGACATTTTCCTTTTACACTTAGTTAAACCTAATTTAGGAGGTCCTCTCCTAATTTGTAATTCTACCATGCCTTCCTTGATAGGCATTTTTTGTTGTAAAATTCCAAATATTTAGCATTTTAGCTGTGGACGATCTGGATTGTCTTCATGTTGTAAATTTGAAGTGCAAGAAAATGGTCACCCTCATTCACGTCTTTTAGATACTCTCTAGAAGTCGAACTATACTATTATCCTTCATTTTCATTAGGAATGAAATTTGGAAAATACTTCTTGACAGAGATGATCTGTATTAGTTAGTTTAATTTTTAAACGGTTAAGATTACGATTTATATTAAAAAACGTATAGAAATAAGAAATAATCCGGACAAGTGCGTTTACCGATCTAGACATAAGTATTTTCCATAAAAATTTCCGAACGGTGGATGAGCTCCCACCGATCTAGACATAAGTATTTTCCATGAAAATTTCCGAACGGTGGATGAGCTCCCATCTCAATTGTCACAGTTCAACCTTATTATTTTTGGTTTGAGTTTCCCTTCCTTACAGTAGTGATGAATAATTGAGTCGGTAATTATTTTGAGTAGTTTTGAATTTGAGAATTTCTGGCAGATGCAGTCCGTGATTGAACTGCAATGGTCTGGAAGTTGTTGGCCAGTGATTGCTCTAAAGAGAAAGTAAAAATGTTGATCCAAATTTACTGTGTATGTTTTACCGAAATGTATTATATTCCCTCGAAGTGAAAGCTGACACGTACGTACTGGGATTTCTGAGTACCCTTCCCCACATGGCCACAAACTTGCAGGTTCCACCATCTTCTTATGCTCTCAATCTCATTCAAACTCTATCTATCTGTTTCTCTCTCTTTCTCAGATCAACGCCATAGACAACTATCATGAAAACCCAGCAGCCTAAGCTGAAGACCCAGCTCTTCTCTTGTGGGTTCTTCGGCCACTGTACCGGAACAGTCCTCAGCCCCACCACTCCTCATCCTCCACCTCTCCCTTTCTCTTCCTCCGATCCACCACCCCCTTCATTCTCAGCTCCCACTGCTTCAACACAACCCGACCCGCTAACCCACCTCCAGTCTCACCCCGACTCCGGATCATCTTCCTCCTCAACTTCTCAGAGCTTCACCCAGTGGAAATTCACTCTCCCATCAGAGTCCCCTATTCTCTCCTCCTACCCACAACCCAGATCCGACCATGATTTTGATCCTGTGCCCACTTTTTGCTCCAGCCCAGCTCCACCGCCGATGACCTCCACCGCCCTCCAGGAGCTCTTCCACGCAGCTGAGCTCCACCTCAGCACTGGGTCATTCCCGGAGCAGCTGGCAGCTCTCCACCTTCTGGAACGGTCTCTGGTTCCCTACCCGCCATCCGACCCGGAATGCCCGCCCGAATTGATGCGCGGGTTGGTGCGGAATTTGAAAAACAAAGCGGGGGCAAAACCGGCAACCAAAGTGTTGTTGGCGCTCTGTTTGGCGGAGGGTAACCGCCACGTGGCGGTTGAGGCCGGGGCGGCGTCTGCGGTGGTCGAGACGGCGCTGGAGCTGGAGGATACTGCGGCGGAGAGGGCACTGGCGGCTTTGGAGTTGATGTGCACGGTGGCGGAGGGGGCGGCGGAGGTGAGGTCTCACGCGCTGGCGGTGCCTGTGATGGTGATGATGATGGGCCGGACTTCAGCTCGGGGGAAGGAGTACGCGATAGGCGTGTTGGCGGTTATATACGGTGGCGCGTCGGAGGATGAGGCAGCGGAGGCGGTTTCGGCAGCTCCGGCGGAGGAGGTGGCGCGTGCAGTGGAGTTGGCGTTGAAAGGGGATTGTAGTGGTAGGGGAAGGAGGAAAGGGGCCCAATTATTGAAGGCGCTTGGACCCGAAGAAGAAGGAAAGGAGACTTGAATATGGACCCTTTTAGAATCTCTCACTGTATGTTCGTTTAAGGCCCAATACCGAAGTGGTTCCTAGGTTTACTGGTTTGCTTGTAAATTATGGTTTTGGGTTTGGAATGGAAGTTTTTCTTTTTACGGTGTTTATTCAGCATTTGTGAATTCTTGTCCAATTTCCACCAACAATATGTTTCCCAAACTAAAATTTAAGTTGACGATTAACCACAACTTTTCGCCATGAGAGTAGTGAGTGTTCAAGTCCTCAAAGTAACACCCTAGACACTGTTGGTGCAAAAAACCCTTACTATACGTGGTAACCGACCAGCAAGTCACCATTTTCCTCTATTCACTACTCTTCTTAGAATTGCCCGAATGAAACTTTGAATGTGAAAGTTCACTTGGCACTGAAATAACGATCACCTTCTCTGGCAAAAAAAACTGGATGGTATATTTGTTCACAACCATGATTACGTTCATTCCAAAAAGAAAAAACATGATTACATTCAATGAAAACGAGATCTCAAGTCAATAAAATACAGAGGACGTTTGTTATCTTCTCGAGCTAGGAAAATCCCAAGCTACAATCCAATCGTAGCGTCCACTTCAAAGTACTCCCCTTGTTTGGCTTTTTTCCCTTCACAGCATCATCTTTGCCTTCTGTTTGTTTCTTTCTACCTACAAATTAAGCCAAAACTTTCCTTTAGATTTTGAAGGCAAGGCACTATGTACAGCTCATGGTGGCTCCTCGGTGCTCTTCACCTTCTCGTCTCCGTTGCCGCCATGCTTCCGCAATCTCCTGTTCAGTGTGACGGAACCGGTGGCTGCAACCTCTTCAACTCCTACGGTGTTTGGAACGACAGAAAAGATTGCCATGTTCCAAATGCCACGTACCCCACGACC
The DNA here is from genome assembly GCA_951800085.1 of Comarum palustre. Lineage (NCBI taxonomy): Eukaryota > Viridiplantae > Streptophyta > Magnoliopsida > Rosales > Rosaceae > Comarum > Comarum palustre. The sequence continues at coordinate 22,367,104 of OX637583.1, forward strand.
GAAAATGAGCTACTTAGAGCTGTGTGGCCTATGCAAACCAGAACAAGCTCAAGCTCAAAGTGGTGAGCCAGTTTTCACATACCATAACCAAGTTGACATGTCCTGCTACAAGTACAGGAGACTCATTGCTAATAAGCACGTCAAGTTACAATTCCAGGATCGAGATCGATGCGGCAAATTTAGCTGTCACAGTTGATAGTGGTGTAGGACTGCGCAAATTGATCGACACAGTTGAAGCAGCTGGATTGAGTTTGGTGGCTGCACCATATTGGGAGGGTGTGAGTATTGGAGGGCTTATAAGCACAGGCTCACATGGAAGTTCTTGGTGGGGGAATGGAGGTTCTGTTCATGATCATATTGTTGGTCTCAGCCTGATTGTTCCTGCTAAACAATCCGAAGGGTATGCTAAAATTCTTAGATTAGAACCCAAAGATCAACTTTTCAATGCTGCTAAAGTTTCATTAGGGTTGTTGGGTGTCATCTCCAAGGTCAGTGGCTTTACCTCTATCTTCATTACTTGAATTCTATGTGATTTTCGTATGAAGTATGCAGTGCGTGGTGTTTCAATAGGTGAAGTTGTCACTAGAGAAGGGATTCAAAAGAAGCATAACGTATAATTTCACTGATGATGATCAAATTGAACACAAGCACATGGAGCATGGGAAAAAGTATGAATTTGCAGACATTACTTGGTACCCATCAAAGAATACAGCTGCTTACAGATATGATAATCGAGTTCCCTTGAATGCCTCCGGTGATGGAGTTTACGACTTCCTTGGCTTCCAAGCCAATCCCATTTTGGTCTCCAAGTCTGTAAGGGCATCAGATAATAATGTTGATCACATTATTATATATAAAGTTGTTACCCTAACAAGTTTTGTAACATATATATGTGCATGTTGTTGCAACTAATGCAGAGAAAGTCATGGATAATGGGCACAACTTGAGTGGAAAGTGCATACTAGCCTCTTCATTTTTAGGGTACAAGAAATTAGTAGGCAATGGTTTGAAGAATGACCTAATCTTCACAGGGTACCCAGTCATTGGTAAACAAGGCAAAATGCAAACTTCAGGTTCATGTTTATACTCAACAGGAAAAGACAGCTCCTGTGCTTGGGATCCAAGAATCAATGGCCTCTTCTTCTACGAGACAACGGCAATATTTCCGGTACCGAAATTCCGAGACTTCATCCTTGATGTAAAGAAGCTAAGAGACCTAGTCAAGCCAGAGAATTTCTGTGGGGTGGACATTTACAATGGATTTCTCATTCGTTTCATTATGGCTTCTGAGGCATATCTAGGTCAACCTGAGGACTCTGTGGTGGTAGAATTCAACTACTATAGGGCTGATGATGCTTCTACTCCAGGATTTGATCAGGATGTTTGGGAAGAGGTGGAGCAGTTAGCTTTCTTCAAGCATGGGGCAAAACCACATTGGGCTAAGAATAGGAACATAGCATTCTTGAATGTGCAGAACAAGTACTCAAAGTTTAACAAGTTTGCGGGAGTGAAAAGACAGTTGGACCCCCAGAACATGTTCTCGAGTGAATGGTCTGATGAGGTTGTGTATGGAAAAGAAGGTGCAAAGAGTGACGGGTGTGGTTTGGAGGGTATGTGCATTTGTTCTGAGGACAGGCATTGCAGCCCAGGAAAAGGGTATTTCTGTAAACCTGGCCGTGTTTATGAGGAAGCAAGAGTTTGTAGGTATTCTACAACCTCCAATGTGGCCTCATCAGATAATTTTAAAACTGATTAGTGAAAGGATGTTTCTCACTGTGGTTTTTATGTTTAATTTGTACATTAGTAAGATACACTATTATTCTTTAATTTGTTTCATATGGATGGTTTTAGGGTGGAAGCTGAATTTGGAACATTGTTGTTGCTTATAATTTGTCCTCAAACATCTGTAAACAGTTGAAAATTGGGAATATCATTAGCAAAACCATTAGCAACAAGTTCAAAATTACTTGCGGTTAATTAGATCATCTAACTGATACTTCTAATCAGAATTCATTTTATATGGCCACAAGTTCTCAGTTGAAATTGAAATCAAACCTTACATATACAACTTCATACATATATAGAGCAAAACGGAATAAGAATTAAGACAAAGAAACTTCAAAATTAAAGGTTTTGGACATGGATTTCGAAATAATTAGAATCTGAAATTCAAAAAGGAAGTGTATGTGGGCACATACAACCAAACAATACTGCTGATCAGTCACCGTCTCGATTTGTTTTCTAAGTCATGACGTGCACAGTGCCATTTTCATATACCACCAATCCAAAACCTACTACGTACGTACGCCATCTTCATATATACTCTCTTTAATTCGTGATGTATATTATAAACCTTATGATGTATGTAACGAATAAAGTCTTCAAATTCTGCCCGGAAATTAAACCTTATGATCTGGAATGAGTTTTCAGATCTATATATTTTCAGCAGATCGAATTAGGGAGAAATAAGCTAGAGCTGTGCCTGCCACAAAGCTGGGTTTACTGGACTGTTCAAAAGCAAAAGGGTAGCATCTGAATTTGATTCAGTAAATCAGTGCATGATCGATCTTAGGTATTATATGATCGGGTTAAACTGTCAAATTAACCCTACAGCTATCATTATGAGTCCCCTAGAAAACCCGTGTGATATTATCAGATTCTTGCTATATATCACCGGCCATATCCCTATGACCCATCCATAACTAGCTTAACTAACAACGATCATCGATCAGATCGGAGATATGCATGATTCCTGTGTATATATACGTTAATTAATACGTACATATATATGCTGTATATTTATACATGTAGTTATAGACATATATATGCTGCAGCCAATGCTTATGTAAATCTGATATACGAATTTAAGTACGTACAGTTCCTCTAATATATCCAAATAATTTATTTGCTGCGTCGCTTGAATATGTTGTTTGTATACAAAAAATAGGGTTTGTATTTGAAGCTAGGGTTTTTAAGGTCGATCCCCGTAGCTGGATAATATAAATACCACATCATGCACTCGCGTGCACAATTTCCTAATGTTTGTCATCGTTGATTTGGTACGTTCTGATTAATCTATAGTTATCTTTTGTCTGCAGGTTGGGTTCGGAAATGGGAATCAATTAAATCCTCCACAATCTGGTTAAAAAGTAAAAAAAAGGAAAGTAGGTGAAGGCGTGAAGGAAGGGCTTGCACAGCACGTGACACTGTTATTTGGTGTTCCTAACTAATTATATCGTTCAGATTCATGTGGGAACCAACATGGATGAAAAAAAATATGTAAAATTAATTAAATACACCAATCAGAGATAAAGACGAAACAGTTTGACTAATGAAATTAAAGGGAGTCATATACCACGTGGTGTTCAGGTATAAAAAATAACAATAATTGATCATATGGTACTAATTATAGGGATTGATTGCCCATTTTAATGAAAACAGAATTGACATGCCCATTCCAATTAATCTTATTGAGATTACATTTTTGTCCCTGATCTATTATATATGCTCATCTCTTCTCTATCACCTATTTTAAATCGATATTCTCTCTCTCTGGTCTATCTCTTTTCTCTCTCGTCTCTCTTGCTCTCTCATCTAGATCAGAGTCTGAGCTAGCTCCAGATCAAAGCTCGACACCGGTGACCATGTCGTTTCACTGGTTAATGTTCTCCATAGAGATCTGGACGAGGACCATGGAGATCTGGACGATGGACGGCGACCATGGAGATCTGGTGACGACGACCACAACGGTATCAACTCAACCATGAAGATCTTTGCCTCTGCCTTTGGATTCTGACGTCGTCGCTCGAATTTGTTCATTTGCTAGAGTTTACTATCCCAGTAAAAGTTTACTAAGGATAGTAAACTTTATTTTTTGCTTGTAAGTTGAATTTTCACTGTTTTTAATGTATATAATGGGCATTTGAGATATTGTTTTGCAAGTTTACTACCTCTGGTGAAGTTTACTACGTCTGGTACAAGTTTATTAGGGGTAGTAAATTTGTGATTCACTACTAATGCCTCGAGTTTGTTCATCTGCTCGAGTTTACTACCCCAGTAAAAGTTTACTACCCTTAGTAAACTTTAGATTTTTGCATCTAAGTTGATTTTTCACTGTTTTTCATGTGTATAATGGGTTTTGGAGATTCTGTTTTGCAAGTTTACTACCTCTGGTAAAGATTTATTACATATAGTACAAGTTTATTAAGGGTAGTAAACTTATGATTTACTACCAATGTCTCGAGCTTGTTCATCTGCTTGAGTTTACTACCCTAGTAAAAGTTTACTAAGGGTAGTAAACTTTAGATTTTGCATCCAAATTGATTTTTCTCTTCTGATATCCTCTCTTTCTAACTGTCACTCACAGAGCCTTCGTCTCCACCATCTCCTACGACCTCATCCTTGCCTCCACTATCTCCGACGACCTCATCCTCCCCTCCATCTAATATCCGCCTTGTCCTCGCCGGTCGCTGCAACACTGAGTCCGAAGAGCAACGTCAGATCCAGATTTGGTCATGTCGTCTACATACCGACACTAGGAAACGTCGATACTGGGGTTAGTAGACTTGGATTTGATGAAATACTAGGGTTAGTAAACTTGGTTTTGATGTATACAGTGTGTTATTAGACTTGGTTTAGAGTATATTAGGGTTCGTAGATTTGATTTTGTAGTATACTAGTGTTATTAGATTTAAATTTGGAGTATACTGGGGTTAGTAGACTTGGATTTAATGTAGATGTTGCTCTAGTAAACTTTATGTAAAAGTTTATTGCCCCTAGTAGAAAAAAAATCTGACGAAATTCCGGCTACCAGTAATTTTCCGGCGTCCGGTGACCAGAGTCCGGCGGTTGGTGACCGGAGACCGGAGATGCTCCGGCAAAATATTCTCTTCTTTTTTTCTCCAAGTGTATAAGGAATAAGGGTAAAATTGTCTTAAAAATATTATTTTATTATGAATTTAATAAAGATTTGTGTATTTAGACATTAGTAAGTACACCTTGTATTGGAATGAGCATTTGACTTTTTAATTTATTGGTTTAGGGTTTGACTTTTCTTATTTTATGCAAATGGTTATTCTCATAAAAAATAATTTCTCCACAGGTCAAACCAGATATGTCAAAATAATGCTGAATAAGTTTCGAAACATTGCAGTTAGGAACCTAAAATTACGTTCTTGCTAGCACAATGAGATGGACACTAGGCAGTTCTTATTGTCAAAGCACTCGCATAACAAGGATACATTGTCGTCTGTGTACAATGTGTTTGGGACTATGACAGATTACAACAGTATTATCCATGAGAACAACCTATAGTCACCCCCTGTGGATTGCTCAAAAACTAAATCATTCAAAATATAGCTATGGTCTATATATAGCTAATGCCTTGTTCACTGATTTTACTCCCACTTCCTGACCAGAAATGGGGTCTGGGGCGTAACAGTTTCTGCTCCTGATCAACAGTTCGACATACACCAACATACAAGCAGCATTTGTTTTCAAAACAAACTCAAGAACACTTGCAGAAGGTCAAGACACATATAGAGGTATGTACAGGTGTTGACCTTCACCCAGCACCCTCATCAGAGCTCAGCTTCAGTCATGGAAAATGCCCCATATGACTCGGGGGAGGTGGGAGTTTCTAACCGATATTAGCTTGCACCGGAATATGACTTGTTCTGTGACCCTATAATCACTGTGCAGTAGCTGGGGACATCCAACACTTCACCTGTTCATGATAAATCAAATTAACCAACTGATAATCATATATATCACTAATGCATTTTAATAGTAGATAGCCAGGAAAAGAGGTCAATTTCAACTACTCTAGATAGCAAGAGGTTATGAAATACTAACAGTATGGATATCAGGAACACTCCTCTTGAAATTCAACGTCGCACGTGTTGCTTTTCAAAGATCTGTTTTGTATTCCTCTGCCGCTTCTGCTGATCCACTTCATATAAGCCATGCCTCTTTCCAGAAGAAATCTTCTTCCCAACTTTTAGATCTTCACCTCTAATCATGTACCCATTTCCAACATCTGGCATGCAGAAATCAGCTGGATTTCTGTTAATACAGCAGATTGAATACTCTGAACAAGTCCTTGGAGGCTTCATGGTTCCATTAGCATTATGAGTTTCCAAGTTGGGTTTCCTTGAATTTGCAATTGTGTGGTACGGCAGTGGAATCATCATAGGACCAGAAACAGGAAGGAATCCTTTTGGTGTAGTATGAACAGGGATAGTTTTGCGATCATTGCTGAAACCACCATCCATAGCTGACAATTTGTCTGATCTAGGACCTCTATTCTGTGCAGGTGAATGGGATCTATGTATCTTTTCTTTCTTTTGAGAGCTAGCAACGTGAGCCATAAAGTCTGAAGCCCTTCCAAGACCTTTTGACTGATCAAATGAAGATGTAGATGCCCCAAAAGTTGGAATGGTAGGAAACAAGTCGAGAGATTTCTCAGAAAGGTGATTATTCCCATAACAGTTTGATGCTGGATGATTCACAGTATCAGTAGCCTTATAAAGACCAATATCCAGCCCCGGATATCCCATAGAATTGAGATCATTAGAAGATGGTCTCTTGGGATATTTCGGGTTTCCACCCATATTTAAAGATGCACCTGACCGCATACCTGCATCCATGAGGCTGAGCAAATGCATTGCTGGTATGGTGTCATTCGAATATAAATCTAATGACCCCACTGAATTTTGTTGAGGCTCAGTCCCATTACGTTTGCAAGTGAATGAGTACTCTGGATTTCTTCTACTGATAGTTTCAGAACCAACAGCTTCATTACGCATCTCATAGTTGGGAGCATTCAGATTCAGACTCAAGTCACAATCCCCATTGGTCTTTCCCTTCTGCAGTGCGCCAGTGGAGTGTGAAAGCACTTTGAAATTAGATGACTGGGCTGTACCCTTTTGAGGATTCTTATATGCAAAGGACAAAGATGATAAAGGTGACCAAAGATGAGCTGGTTCTCCCTTTGATTGAGGAACAGAATGGCATGTGTTGCATGCTGCAAATATCTGCAAGTTTGAATTTGAGAACCCATGGCCCATCATATTTCCATCCCATTTGCAACTTTGAGCACAGCTACATTTGCTGTTGCCAGCAGCAGGAAATTGGCCTCGTGGTGCAGGCTTCTTTTGAGACTGACTGAATGGACCGAAACCCGTGGTGCAATGCATTTGATCAAGACGATTCAGACCAAAATGGTTTCCATTGATATAAGAAAAATAATCAGCGGACTTCTGTTGGACAGGTGCCACATTTTTCCTTGTTGTGCCATTTTCTGCATGTCTTGCCTGACCTTTTCGTTTCTGACTGGTTTCCTCTGATATTCTCAAGTCCCCAATGCCATACACTTGAGTATGCTCCATCATCTGAGGATTCCTTGCTGTGCTCGGGGTTTCTAATACATGCTTATCATTTTGATTCTCATGAAGACATCTCTCATACTGGTTTTTCGCCATAAGCTCAACAATTTCCATTGGTATGTCATCTATAGTACCCTTCCCAGACATCTCTGCTTGATGGTTTCTATGCCTCCTACTAACAGGCGCGCCTGAATTCTTTTCGATATCAATGATTTTCTGATTCTTGCTTCCACGAGATATATCCTGAAATGTTAACATGAAATACTTAAAGGGAGAAGTGCATAAAAAGGAGAGATACACATGATACTGTTCAAAAAAGTTGACTACAGATTATGATATTCAATAGTTCTTCACTACTTTTGGCATGTTCAGCAAAAGCCAAGGGTAAAAGTATCCATTAGCAGCTACAACAGGAAATTGAAATTACTTACACTTCATAATTGAACAGTGTATAAATGAATCTAGTTTCTGTATTTGGAGCATATGTACTGGTAACCTATCGGATGCAGATAAGTGATAATATCATATATAGTGGCACAATACCATATGATAGATATGTCAATAAGGAAATATATCATGCAGCCATTATGACTGAAAAATCCAGCGCAATAACTGTAGAAAGTGAAGAAAGCTTACCATTTTCTGCATTAAAGAACAGCTCCCTTGTTCAATCTGGTAGCTGTAATTTTGCTCCTCATTCAGAGTAGGCATGCTATAGGTGTAAACTTTATTATTTGGTTCACCATGTACTCCATCCTCAGATAATGTATTTTCCATAGATGTAGAAGGTTTGTTTAAATTCGCCAGATAATTGACCTCCACATTTTTCCTCATGAACTCATCTAGTTTGCAAGTGCTATCTTTCCAAGTTGACAAGGAAGGAAATCCATCTTGTTGTTGAGAAAGACAATTTCTGTCATATCTTGGTGAGGCCAAATAGCTGTTGAGAGAAAGATCCAGCCCTTTTTGAGTAGATGCATCTTCTACCAGATGAAATGGACCAGTTACTTGCCCATTTGGCTTAATTTCTGCATCTTTCCTTGTATTTGATAGAGAAGCCTGTCCAGCATCAGACTGTGGCATCTTGCCTTTCCTCTTACCAACACCAGATTTTCTATCTCTCTTTGTAGATGGATCATAAATGAGCCTGAAAGAGGCACCATTAGTAGCAATCTTGCTTGAATTTTCAAATTTGTCATGGGCTTCTACTTGCACTTTTTCTGCAGTTGGGACCAAGGACGACCAAGCATCAAAGTCATGAGACTTCTTAGCTTTCTTCTTACCAACAGTATGGATCCTTTCATTTCCACTTCTACCCCAATTGTTCTTCATATCAGCCTGCAAAGAAATTCTGGCCGATGTATCGTCATCTAATCCAGTACCTGCAATTCCATTGGTGGCTTCTCCATCTCGCCTAAGACTCCTAACTTTCTTACTCAAATTTTTTGGATGGCTTGTCTCTTGGCCTCCCTTCTCTTCTCCCTCTGACAACTTCCTTTTCTTATTCTCACTTGAACCCACTCTACCATTTTCTTGGAGAGACACTTGACCTTGGGAAACAGATTCTACATCAGGTGTATTATTGATCCTATTGGAAGGAGAATCTTCTTTCCTGCTGTTATCAGTCTTCGGATCCTCTTTATTGCACAACAACTCTGTCAACAAACGCACCTTTCGACTTTTTTTACGATGAAAACCACTTGATTTTTCAGGATTTTCGGATGATGCATAATCACACTCATCTAAAATCGGAGGACAACAAATATTGTTCTGAACCTTGCTAGGATTTCCTGTCTCTCCAATCATCCCCTCCTTAAATGGTCCAGAAAGTTTAATTGAGTCCTTCTGTTTGTCATCTCCAAATGAGTGGTACTCAGTTTCACTATTCTGACTGCAGTTCCTTATCCAGCAGCTATTGATTTTTGTTATATCAAGCTCAAGGCTGGCATCTTCATGACTTTCACATCCTGGATTATAGACTCTGACAGATCCACTAAATTCCAGTGATCTTTCTGTATTGTAAGACATGATAGTTGTCAAAAACCATAGATATGGTAACATGCATGTAGCAATAAACTTTTATGCAAATCTAATTTGCTGGAGGTGAAAGGTTTCATCCAACCAAAAGCACTATTAATATAAAATAAATTAAAATAAATCACCTTTGACATGATTGTGCATCTCCTGCATCCTACTAGTGTTAACTTCTGTCTCAGCAGAACTGAAACTGTGCATTTTGTGACTCATGGAATTTGTTATACCATTCTCATTTGCTGAATGAAACCCAAAAAGCAAAATTAAAAACAAAAATCAAAACACCAATATATATCCGAATAAAAACACCAATATATATCCGAATAAAAACACCAATATACACCAAAAGGAATTAAAATGAAGTAAGCTTCACTCGAAGTATACCTATGATGGTTGTCGGAAAATCCTCACTGTTCCATTTTTTCTTATCGATACATGAGGAAGGGCGAGTCTCACTGCCATCCACAATAGTATAAATAATAGAAGTTTTTGACTTTGGACCTTGTTGACAATCTGACTGAAGCAATGCAGTAGCAGTAGCAGTAGCAGTAGCAGTAGTGGGTGGCATCTGAAAACCAGTGCACTTGGCGGAATCAGATCCAACATGACAATTAAGGTCTGTACTACGACCTTTTGCAACATTTTTAGAACCAATTTCACGCAGACAATTTTGGCAACACCATGATCTGAATTTTGGAGCATCCAAAGGAGGAAGCATAGCTGGCTTTGCCTGATCAGACTTGTCCAAATCTCCATCTAAAGCAAACGGCCAACATATCTTCCAGTTCTTTTTCCGAATTTCAGATACGTAACCACTGTAGTTACAATACAACAGAAAGCATTCAATAAATGAAAAGTACTGAATGTGCTAAAGATGCTCAATATTCATGAAATGCAGCTTATAATTGCAATTATAAAACTCGATTAATTGTATGACATGCATATGCATATGACACATCTCTTCTTTCTCCAATCAAGTCTGTCAGTATAAATAGGTACTGATAAAAACGTCTATTGCAACAAAGTAAGTAATAGATAATAATATTGAGCGGTGAAGAAATTTATAGAAATTTATTAGGAACAACTGAGTAATAGCGCATACACATTGATATAGAACTCACATCTATTCCTAAGAAATATTACCAGTACGTGGTAAATGGTTGAACAAGGGCTCCAAGGCTTACCGTATGGAGAAATGCTCACACTTCCCTGCAGGACTGTTGTCATCATTTGCATCATTGAGATCTATGGATATAGAGTCAATCTTTACAAAAGACCCCATGGACTTGGAGGAAATAATAGGATCACTCCTCTTAATAAGATTATCATCCGTCGAAAGATCCTTCTCCATGCTATAGCATCTAACAAGCCCTCAATGCTCTCAAAATAATTAGTACTTCCTATGTTCACACATACAAGTAAGCAATTAGTTGAGTAATATCATTATCACATGATAGTTAAACAATACACTCGAATGATAAATCAAATAACATGTAAGGAAGCACCTAAGCACTCTAAATCATGTCATAAATCTTGCTTCAAGTCCTAAACAAAAGCATTAGGGTTTATACACAACCACCAAGAAATCACAAGCTAAAATCATTCACTGTCTTAATAGTTATACAAACAAACAACAAGCTTAAACACCCCCGTACATAGTGATATTGCACATAAAATAACACCCTTTATGATTTACAATCATATTTAACTTGAGAAATTAAAGAAAAACCCTAGCTTTCAAACAAAACTGCATAATGCAATTCACAAGGAGCTAATTCGATGCATTACAAACAAGAAACTTATGCCTGCATCTTAATTCGGCCATTAAACATGCCAACTTTACTCACATAGTAGGACCAATCAGAGATAGCCACATGTTAGGGTTTTGTTTCTAGAGGAGCCCACAACCACAACACCAACACAAACAAAAATCTAGAGCTAAGGAAATGAAACAATCCCACAAACCCAACCCAAGAACTCCAAATCTGATTACTCATAGCATGCAAACCAACATTAGGGTTCATTAATTCTGTTATCGAGCTCATAAATTAATAAACAGTCACTAAATAATTAACCCACTATCGAAACGACCTAGATATCACTCAAAACGACCTAGAAATGTTTAATAGAAATTAGAAAACGAACCCAGATAAGAAACGAAAAGCAAGGGCCCAAACTTGACGTACCATACACAGTAAATGCCTAAATGGAGCTCAATATTTTAATTTTTAATTAAATCCAGCTGAAAAACAACGACTCAGCTAAAACCCGAACGATCTAAACCCAGCTCCGAACCCGAATTAAAAAGACAAGAAACCGACCTGGATTCGATCGACCACCACCCGAAACGAGCTCCGATCCTCAACGGCGCGCAGTGAAAAAGATACTAAATTTTACACTATCAAGAGCGAAGATCCGGCCCCGAGCTCCGACCCGAGATTCGCAGCTTCCTAATGGGATTCGAGTGCGAATTTTCTCAAAACCCTACAGAGAGAAGAAGAGGAATTCTCGATTGTTTTAGAGAGAAAGTGAGGAAGAGAAGAAGAGGAGAGAGAGAGTTTTAATCTCTCCTCTTTTTTCATTTTTGGGGTTTTAAAGCATCCATACATGCCCATCCTCCATCACACATACATAAATATTAAATTACTGTTCTTTTACCCAATGGGATCCCTCCACGTGGAGGCAAGGTGCGCCTCTTATCGCAATCCAAAAGGAAAAGCGGAAACCCTAGTCGTAGAGCGAGCGGTGTGAAGGTCAATGTTGTGCCCCCACGCGTTTGATGCACGCGCTGGTTGAGGGAGGGTTGTTTTTTTTATAACCGTCGTGTCAAGGAGGGCGGAAGATGCCTTGGCACATTAGTGGGGTGGGATTGGTGTGTGGGGGTCAAGCGCGGTTGGGGAGAGTGTGAGTCAATGGGTGGGGGAGAGATGGAAACCCTAGATTTTTCTTGTGGGTAATCAAAGTATCTAACCCTAGCGCGCACATTGGTTTTGTTTTACGCCGAATATGGTATGGGGGAAGGAGCGCATTTTCGATTTTTAGGTTTAAAATTATGTGGTCACTGTTTGTGCATTTCATTTTCTCTGGGGTGTGGGTTAGGTCGTCTATCTTTCTCTTTTATGCTATATGCGAAATTAATGAGACTTTTTTTGGATTATTGGATACAAAGTTCATGAGATTCTAGGTGTGTCCTAATCACATAATATCCATGATTTTATCTAATTATTGTTTATATTCTTGTAGATCCGATTGAGTCATGACGAAAGATTTTGAAAGTTTCGTGTTTTTGGGCGAGATAATTTGTTTTATTTGTATCGATAGCCGAGGTTGAAAGCTCGATTCTCGTATCTTGAACATATATGCGGAAAACTAAGGACTTAATATGTGCTTGGTATATTTTGCTTTGAGATCGATCACCTATATCTTTGAGATCCATCACCTATACCGCTCTCTAAAAACATATTAAGAACCCCAAGCCGGCCGGAGAGGTTGAGATCATGATTCGTTCTGAAATAAAATATGATTATGCATGATTGGTGGTTTTCTATAGCGTAATTACGGAGGAAGAAAGTCATTATAGTTATCAAAATAAGGAAGATAGGGTGCGTAAATATCGCGTAACTATAGTGATCGATCGATGAACTAAAGATAAGAGAACAAGTATCGATGCTAGTTATACTTAATTTATATACTCCAACTCATGCGAAGAGCTATATATCGTCTTATTATTTCAATTTATTTTGTGGCTGCTAATTGACACAAGTGCATTAACAGTCATTTTTATAAGCCATGTCGATCGATTGGGGCAGAATTGGATTCAGATTGAGAAGCCATGGCTGGTTTTGCACCCTGCAGGCAATGTCAATCAATTATAGTGTATCGATCAGTGTGCTTTAATTTGTTTTACTTGTAAGGCTTCATGATTGTTAAGCCTAACAATACCCTCTCGATTTCTTCGAAAATAGAAGGAAGAAGAAATATTCATGCAATGAAGGATTATAGGTATCTACGTACCATTTGATTAACTTCAAAGCTAGATATCATTAGTGGGTTTCATTATCATATATCATGCATAGCATTCAACTATGCAAGCATATATACAAGTCAGATTTGCATAGATATTTGCCCAGACGTACGTGATGAAAGAAAGTTGAATATGCAAGAAGAAATGCACGCTCTATTTAATTAAGATTTTCATATAAAAGAACGATGATCGAGATAGGTTGGACATTCACATGTACGTAGACCTTCAGGAGATGCTGGCTTGTAGAAGACAAAAAATACATAATTAGATACAAGTAATTAACAAACCACAGAGAGAACATTAATCTACTGAATCATCCATTAGGTTAACTTTAATCAAGCATCTAGATTGCCTATATCTATATACAAATACATGTATACATCAAAATTTCAAAAGTATGTGAGCACTGTTCATGGAAACCCCATCATGATAAACAATAATAGTTGTCTTTTCGGCTGTCTGTATATGGCTGGTTAGCTAGGCAAATATTAGATACATGTTTTGTTTTCTAGCTGTATGCATCAAACCCAGACCCAGTGCTGTCAACCCGGCCAATATCGATCGATTTCAACCAGCTTGGAGATTAAATCCACTGATTAACCATGGAGGAGAAATGACTCTATTAATTAGTATCATTTAGCTGGTGCGATCAATCTCACAGATTAATAATTCTTAGCAATTCTTAATTAGTACTAATGATTATATTACTAATATTTATTAGTTTTGTACCAAACCAACAGCCAAGCAGGTTATGATTGTGTCAGCAATACAGATCTGGCCAAGAACACTGCTGTATACTTTTTTCACGATGTGAATTCGTGAAGGGATTCATTAGTACTAATTAAGAACGGATTAGTACTAAGAATTATTTGGCACAACATTATGAATCTATATATAAATCTGTATGGTTCAGTATCTTATTAGGGAAATCGGGCCCTCTTCGTATATAATATATATCATCCTTGATTATTAAAATGAAGAACCATTATATATTTATGTATGAAAATACATAGATTAAAGAAATGTTTAGCACAGAAAGTGCTTCCATGACCCAAGAACTCTGTCTGCTCCTCAAATTTATAATCTAGCTGCTCGGTGATCATATATGCTCATTGCTACGTTGAGAACAGATCGAGTCGAAAACAACAGGTTTGTTAAATCACCTCACGCCAGGAATGAATCAACTAAACGTTTTCTTTCTTATTCTTGCCAAAGCAACTTGGCCCAGTAATCCAATAATCAATATTTCCACGATATATAATGTGGCACATTCATTTATATAGAATAGATCGCTCGATCGATCGATCGACCACATATAGTCCAGACTTGAATCTTTCCTTAAACCCTATCAGCCCTAATGAAACTTTTGACTAGTATTCCTTCTAACTAGCTGCGTACCCTATTCGCTTTTCATGGTGCTTTGATCAATTGCTGGCATTCTTGAAACTTGAATCAAATCAAGTTATCAACTTTACTGGTAGAACTGATTTTCCTCACATTGGAAATAAATGGAGTTATGGGGATGCAACCACATTTAACCATGTTATAATGTTAATGTGATTCATTAATTAAATTAGTGAAAATGAATGAATGACAAAAATAATGAATAGAGGGGTATGTTTTAATTTACTGAAGTTTTGAACAAATTAGGAGGGATAAATACACGGTTAGGTTAATATTAGTGCCATATATAACCAACCAGATTAACTCCTATATACTTTGTTTTGAAGGTGAATTAGCTAGCTAGTTACTGGGTAACTGATTAATTAATTTAATTTGGTCGATTTGGACCACGCTGCATTCAAGGATATTAAGTACCAAACTGACCTGATAGTATTATTGCCTCTCTGTGAATGTGACCCGTCATCTCTTTCAAAACCTTTACTTGGTACAAACTGCGATTCCTTTTTCTCAGTAGTAACTCTTGTGTGTACACACACGTATCTATATATCTCTACCGACTTGATCAGTCATCGCAAAAACTAGAAGTAACTTGCTGCATATGCAAATATACGCTTGATACATAACACCCTGCATATATACTTCTAAGTACTACTAATCACTACGTACTGCAAATGAATGAGCATGAACCCGTAGGAGAGTCAAGCGTGTGTGTATATGAAGTTGAAATACAAAAGAAAATAGTGTTGCTGGCTTGGAATGATAAACTTAAATAGAAACAATAAAAACTCGTCGAGAAGGAAGCCAACTTTTTCCTAGCTATTCTGTTGCTTTCCGATTGTTTTATTAGCAAAATTGAAGTGTTTCTTTTGGAAGACTCTTTAAAACTAGGTTGCCACTGATACTTTTCTTTCATAGAACCTAAATACTTTTCTTACACTCACCAGAAGTATACCAAATCGGTGTTGCCTTTTTGTGAAATTCACAATGGGTAGGATAATGCACGAATACATACACAAAATTGAATAACTTATATGCAGCCTCTGATCTATTTCTTTTTTACCTTTAAAGTTTTGACACAAAACTAAACCAAAGACAAGGGCAAGGGCGCAAGGCCAAGGGCTTATGTATAGAGGCTGGTGCTGAATTTGACGTGGAAGAGAGCAACTTATGGATTATGGGTGTTTAAGGTTTATAAACTAGTTAGGATCAGATCGAATGCCTACATGATCAGCAAAATAAAAATGAATAGGCCTGCGCGGGGAGTATACATACCTGCAGGGTTCAGGAGATCTTTAGGAGCAAAATTGGCCTATACATGATTTGTGTTAGCTAATTAGGGCATGGTTATATATGTGAACGTCCTGTCATTTTTTAGTGGAGCTGCAAGACCTGTCGGTGGTGGTGGACCGGCGGTGCTCTAATATGGGTAATATTGGTGGCGAATAAGCAATCTATCAATGATATTGCAGGAGGAAAAAGGTGGGGTTCAGGTAACTCACTGAGATGTCCGTTGGGTTTTTATCGTCAGATCGTTAGTAGTATCTCAGTCCCCGACTGTAACTCAGTCCGGCTGCGGAGGTCGATCGGATCCGGTAAATTAACACAGAGATAAAGAGTGCGTGTGTATCGTGTGTGTGATACTTGATGGCGGTTATGGTTTAGGGTTTAGTTTTGTCCAAAAGGTAGGTACTGTTGATTCTGATTCTTATTGTTATTAATTATTTCTATGTAATTGATGGATTTCAATACTCACTGTACTATACCTGAGCTGTTATTGCAATTTCTGTTTGCTTATCAGTTTATAACAAATTTTTATTTTCTTCTTTTCGATGGAAAACCTCACTTAATAGATTATCAAATTTGTACCACGCGTTGATATGTGTGTGCAAAATGCATGTTATGACGATATATGATGGGTTTAATAGCGAATTAGGGATAACACGATATTTATAGTGGTTCGTTTTATCTTCAGTGGGTAAAGCTACGTCCACTTAACTTGTATTAGAGTTTGAGTGGCGAATCGTCTTCTTTAAGTATCACAAAACGCTATCTAATATATAGTTTATGTGCTCAATCTCAACATCCTTAATAAGGAGGAGGGAATCTCCTATTTATAGGAAGAGGAGACTCTATCCTTTTCTACATTTTCGATGTAGGACGAGAAATCTGAAACATGTTCTGTGAGGGCATGTTGATGAGGTTGGTAATGTGACTTCCCGATATCGGATCGGTAACTTCCGGTGTCGTTACATAGCTTGTATGACAGGCTTCGTGATGTATGTCATAATCCAGTCACTACCAGAACAGAGTGTTTGGGCGACGAAGCAATTTCGTTGCCCTGTTAAAAAATTTTGTCGCCCAAGATCTTAGGGAATGAAACGTCGTCGCCTAAGGTGTCATCGCAAAAAGTCTATCGCTCAAGATCTTAGGCGACGAAAGAAATCCCTATCGTCGCCTAAGAGTTAAGTTAAGGCAACGACACACATTTTGTTGCCTAAATAGCCGTCGTCGCTTAAGATCTTAGACGACGACGCCAATTTCGTCGCCTAAGAGTTCTACCTTGGGCGACGATACGTCTATATTCGTCACCTTATATTTTTTATAAAAAGAATAAAAAATTCTCTTAGGCGACGAAAGTGGTATATTTCGTCGCCTAAGTGATCTTAAGACGATGAAATGGTGCAAAAGTCGTCCCCTAAATCTCTCTTGGGCGACGCGACGAAAAAAACCTTATTTCGTCACCTGAAGTATTGTCTGTATTTTTTTATTTAGTTTTTTCAATTTTTATAAAATATAAATAACAACACAAAAAATTTCAAGAACAAAACAACAAATTTTTCATTACAAATTATCTAAATTGTTCATTAACGTAAAAATATATAAATTTAGTCCAAAGTAAATTCAATATCATCTAAATCGATCATGAAATTCGATTCTTGTGGTTTCTGAAGCTGAGGACGTTTCGGCGGCGGAGACAGAATATGACGCATCGGTATGGGAGGAGGAATTTGTCCTGTTGACTGAGCATATAGACAGTCCTGAAACCACTGCCTCAACTGCATCTGATGGTTTTCCTAGGCTGCATTACGCACTACATTATAATTGTCACGCCCTGACCCATGATTACCTTCTTAAACCTGGGTTAGGACGTGCGAGATTCATTCCAAGAGAGATTTACTCGATATCCCCCTTGAGAAAGAATAACCCTAATTCTCAAACCAATTTTTAAACGATCCAAACGAAACCGACCTCACAGTCGGAGGTTATTCCGATTTCCGCACTCAGATCTCAAACTAAACATTTTAAAGGATCTAGGATTCTAATATTATTTGTGACTGCACCCGAAACCCGGTCAAGCTGCCTACGTACCATGTACTCTGGGATCAAGCCATACGTAGCACTTATATTAGTAACGTCCTAACCGGGCACATCCCGCTTTTCTAATTATCAGTCGATCTAATAAAAAGGGTAGCAAACGCCTAATGCATACCTGGAATTTAACCTATCCGTTAAGGTAATTACCGATCAACTAACTTTCCGGGACAATCCCTAACATTCCACCACAATAAATATAGCATTCACATATAAAATCTTATAACTATAAAAAATAACGACAACCACGGAAATAAATAATTTCCCCAAAGGGTTTATAAGTAAAACCACTCTAAAGTACCCGTGTAGTTATCTTGAATTCTCTATGGCAGTATTAATGTCTATTCACTCTTAATGGTAGCTTGGTAATTATGCTAAACTGCAAGGGGTATTTTAGATATTTCAGCTCTAATGATAGCCCCTATAAATAGGCAAACAAATCGAGGCAGTATGGTCTTTTTAATCTTAGTGGCAGTCTTGTAATTAGTCTGAACTACCAGAGAAATTTTAGGAATTTCAACCTTAGTGGTAGCTCCTGTAATTATACAAAACAGCCAAGGTATTTATGGCATTTCCAACTCAGTGGCAGTCTTATAAATATACCAAAACTGATAGGGGTATTTATGGAATTTACAACCCAGGGTCAGTCCGGTAAATAACTCAAACTATCAAGGGTATTTCTAGAATTTCAGCCTTGAGGGCACCCTTGTAATTTTTCCAAACTGCCAGGGGCAGTTCAGACATTTCCTACCACAATAAAACAGTAAAAAATGAATATTACCGCGGTAAAAACCATGGTACTAATGACTCCACCACCTGACGAGAGCCACAAACCACAAATTACAATCAAATCCAACACAAATTTTTTAACTAACCAATTGGCCGTTAAATTTTAACAAATTAAGCTTTAAAAATTAAAAAATTACCTCACTATTGAGGAACGGTCGAATGAAAACAGGGAGGAGACGTTGCAGGATATGATAGTCATGACTCTTCAAGCCGTACATCTTATTGTCTAGGAATTTCACACAGTTAGCTATATTTCCTGCATAGCCTGAAGCATACCTCACACAAGTCAACCACCTGAAGATTTGGTTCTTCTGATCAGGCTTCACGGTGTAAAGAGCTTGAGGCATCTTTTTCTGTCCCTATTTCAACCACAGATGTTTTCTTATCTTCATATTCTCAAGATCAATGCGTGTCTTATGACCGTTTTTCGTCTTCCCCTCCAAGTTGAGCATTGTACCCACCACACTGTAGCAGACATTCTTCTCTATGTGCATCACATCTAGGTAGTGTTTGATCAATAACTTACTCCAGTACGGGAGTTCCCAAAATATGCTCTTATTTGTCCAGAATATGTACCTGTCAGGTCTTTCAGGTATTGGGGCCACAATGTCGGGATGATTGCTGAGCCACCCAAAATCATACTCATTAAGCACTGCTAAAATTTCTTCCCCGTCCATCTATACGGCTCCACACCCATTTCTACGGTCCCATCAAATGCCCCGGTATCTTCCCGTCATGGGTGATTATGTGGAAAGCGAGTACGGTGACCCATCCGGACTATCTTATTGCAATGACTACTGCTCCCCTCCTCGCTAAGGCACTCTGGACAAGCCTTGTATCCCTTAACAACGCTGCCTGACAACATCCCACGTGCAGGAAAATCACTGATGGTACCAACAACCATGACATGCATCTGGAACATCTCCTGCTTGTAGGAGTCATAAGTGGGATGACCAACCTCCCAAAGGAACTTACACTCTTCAATCACCGGTCTCATATACACATCGAGACACTTCCCTGGATAAACAGGCCCCGGAATCAACAAGGTCAACATGTTGTATTCCTTCTTCATGCACATCCATGGAGGAAGATTGTATGGTACCAAAATCACCGGTCATATACTGTATTGAAGACTCATGTTACCAAAAGGGTTGAACCCGTCGGATGACAGCCTGAGCCTCACATTTCGGACCTCTGACGCAAAATGAGAAAACTCCCTGTCTATATGCTTCCAAGCCTCCCCGTCAGCAGGGTGTACCATGATGTCTTCGTTATGTAACTCCCTCTCAACGTGTCATCTCATAGTTTTGACTGTGTGTGAAGACATGTACAACCGCTCCAGCCTATCCCTCAACGGGAAATACCGAAGTACCTTCACAGGTTTCTTGTTGCCTGTAAGAGTCCGCTTATACCTATCGGTCTCACATACCGGATAACGATGAAGGTCTTCAAGGTCATTCCCATCTGCATCTTTACCCCAAAACAGAACGCAGTCATATTTGCATGCATGGATCTTGATGTAGGAAAGCCCGAGATCTTTCAGGATACTACGGACCTTATGATGAGTGGTGGGATGACGATGACTGTTGGGCAGTAACGAAGCAGCTTACTGTATATACCTATCAACAGCCTTCACGGTCGATTTTTCCTCAACTTTGATCTGCATCACCTGCATCACTCACTCAAGAACGGTCTTCTTAGAACCGGGATACAGAGGGGTCTGTTAGAAAGCAAACAGTTTGTTGTACTTGTCAATACCAGCAGTGCTGACAGCTCTAGGGACGACCTGCACCGACGTCTCAAGAATATATTGTCCTTGAGCGCATACACCGCTCTCATGAGAAAACATGTCGTTGATGAAGGCCGTTGTTGGATCGTTTGATGAACCGCCCCTTTCATAAAACTGCCTATGATCATGCAGACCCCCTGATGACGTTTCACCGTGATATATCCAATATGTATAACTGTCCCAGAATCCATTATTCTTCAGGTGCTCCCAAACTGTCTCCATCAGAAATCGATGCATCTCGCTGCGACACTGTCATCTCTTGCACGAGCAATAGAAAAGTGTACTTCTGCCAGCATTGTCCAACGCATATTGCACAAAACTTAAAACTCATTTAGCATATCTTCTGTCTCATCTTGAAAGCGAAATCCAAGTCTTATCCATATCTTGAAAATACCACAAAATATATATATATATATATAACAATTAATTAATTAAATTTCATATATACATAAAATCTCAATCAAATTCATTTATATATGTAATACTATACTACATGCAACAAATTAATTAATTAACACATGTATATATATACTTAATTATTAATTAATTACATAACAATATTCTTACATATATAAACTAATTAATTACATATATATATATACATATTAAATAATTACATAATAACAATATATATATATATATATATATATATATATATATATATATATCAACAACATATATATACATCCATCATATCACAAAATTATCATCAACAACTTCATAACATCAACACAATATTATAAATTAATTAATAACAACATCATATATATATATATAACATTAATCAAAATGTAAAAATATATTAACCAATTAATGCAACTACATCGAACATTAATTCATAATCAATCAACATACTCAAAATATTAATCGATCAACTAAATCACTTCAAAATCTATCAATTCAACTCAAATAAAACTCAAAAACAATATATATATACACACGTACCTATATATATAGCTCCACAAACTGAGTATGGACAGATTTTGACAACACCCGAAATTTTCTTCGCTTTTTTTTTCGAGTGAGCTGTTGTCCGAGTCTGGGAATATAAGGACTCTTAGGCAACGAAAGGACGTCATCGCCCGAAGTTTTCTGACCTTAGGCGACGACATATTTGTCGTCGCCTAATAATGACCATCTTAGGCGACGACGGTTAGGCTTTAGGCGACGAAACTCTCAAGATTGGACCTTAGGCGATGAAGGAATGGCCTTGGGCGACGATTTCAGTTTTCATCGTCTAAAATTCGTCTTAGGCGACGAAATTTGCTTTCGTCGCCCTATTTCGGCTCTCTTCGTCGCCCAATTGCCTTTTTTGTAGTGAGTCTTGTTAAGGCTTGTGGGTCAACATAAATGGTGTTAATTATGTTTGACGGTGGAGGCATATAGTGGTTACTACAACATACCCAATTAAATTAAAAATGAAACCAGAATATTAAGTTAGACATGATATCTAAAATCTGAATTTGCATTAAAGTTCCGGTCAAATCAAAAACTAATATGAACTACATAAACAATTCAAGATTTTTCTCCTAACCTAAACCTTAACTAGCATATTATTTCTCTATTAGGAATATCTATAAATTTGGAAGAGTTCAACGCGTAAAATTGATGTTCAAAACAAAAAACCGAAAGGATAGAAAGTTGGTAAGCAGTTCATGAGATTATTTGTTCACTCAAGTTGAAAGAATCATTTTATTTTAAATAAGAGTGAGACAACAAGTCACCGACACCTTGGACCCCGATCAATTCTTTAGAACACTCGTAACCGATCAGTCACTATTCAGACTGAGCTAAGTTATAACAACATTCTTCTTCTTTTTTGGGTCATATATAAACAAGTGATAATCTTTAATGATGATCTTATAATGAAAATTAAATGAGAATTTTGAAATAAACGGTTAGATGTCATGCATCTTGAAATTTAGATATATCAAATAAAGTTAATAGCACTCATCCAATTATTCATTTGGACTTTTAACTGTTAATTTAATGTTAAAGAGGATAATTTCATTGATCAAAGATCAAAATGACTAATACAGTTAAGGAAGGATATCCTGAAGACCATACATACAACTAACAAACTAAGAATTAAAAAACAACAAAACGGTCCAAAAAGGTAGACATTAACTATTAGAAAGAAAATAAAAATAATTTCTAAACCTATACACAATCTAAGCAAAGTTATCATCCTGACGAGTATGACGTCTAAGACCTAATGGTGTACGTTTTCACTTCTCAAACTGACACAACAACTTCACTCAAAACCAATATAAGCTATAAATTATATCCTCCGCAAGCCCAACACGGTCACATCCAAAAAGAAGCAAGGAAATTAAAGCCCTAAGTCCCAGCCCCCAGGCCCATTAAAACAACTCAGGAAAACCGAACCCGCGTGACCCAAACCTCCCTTCTACCCTTAGATTTTTTCGATGTCGGGCTCGCCGTCGAACCTTCAGTACAATGGTCTCCACTGACCCTCTACCATAGACCATTTTTACGTTGGAGTACAATGAGATTCATACATTATATTAAAGACGTTCTCTTAAGAACTTTATTTCTAAAGGGAATAGATTAACGATTAACTTTCAAACACATGCCTAGATATAAAATTATATTTCTCCACATTCACAAAATCCCAATTTCCTTGAACAATTTCACAATCTTAATTGCATAAGGGTTTCAAAGGCGGCAACGTCCCTCTCTCCATATAGGTGAGAGGTCATTGCTTGATCGCAATAGGTGGCGGCGTAGAGGACTTTCTTCCGTGCAGATCTTCAAGGCGGCGTTAGGCTCGTTCTCCGATACTGGGTGTTGCGGCTCTGACGGTGGCTCTGGTGAGAAGGAGGACCTCTTGATCGCAGTGTTCTCGATTCTGGTTTGGTTAGGTGTGTTGTCAAGGCAGAGGGGTCTTGATTTGAGTAGGGCTCGATCCTTGTAGATGTGGAGTTGTGTCATTGTTTTTTTGAGCTGTGGTGGTTCTGGGCGATCCACTATATTGTAAGGCTAAAGGTTATGGGGTTGCCTTCTTGAGGGCTAGAGGTCGTCTTTGGCTGCTTTTCAGAGGAAGTACAAGGGCTATGGCTTCGAGGCGGGATAGGCCACCAGACTGATTCAAGGCGGCGGCGATGTTGTAACCCTAGATCGGGTTTGGTACAGATGAGTCTGATGTTTTGGGGGGAGGTTGTAAGCTTGGTTCCTTTTGGGCCACTTGTCTTCTCTCATTTGTTTTTAGGCCTATTTTGGATTGGGCTCTTTGTTTTAGGGCAAAGATCATTCCTAAATTTTAACTAGTCCTTTTTTCTTTTAACAAGATTATGAGACTACTAGGGTTTGAGAGGTTCATTGTTTTTCTATCCTTGGTAAGAATAAAGCACGTCCTCTTGTGGACATTATTTTTTAGTTATTCTTCTCTTTTATTCTTGTAGAATATAGGTTTTTACACTACTAGGATATAGAGCAGTAGGGACATGCAGTTTTCCGTCCCTATTAGGATTATAGGGAACATAATCCGTCACTATAAAGGTGTGGGAAAAGAATTGTTGGGTGTGCCCCCATGTACCATTTTCATTTTACATTTTTGCAATTTAGGGACGTATTTTCCTGTCCGCCCCACTTTGACCATCAAACACTCACGCGCCCTCTCTAACAGCTAACAGTGCTGCAAGTTTTTTATATATTATAATTTTCTCAATGTCCATTCCCATATTTGATGGTATAACTTGATACACCATCTATTCAGTCCGTGGCCAACATGTAAAAATTTAACAAAAAAAAATTATTGAAAATACAACACTAATCTAGTTTTGAAATATTTACCCTGGTTTTGGTTTTTACTAATAGGGGCTCAGTTTTTGGTCTTGTATTGTACAACAACAAACAAGTACAAGCTACCAAATGAAAATACAATTCTATTTCAATACCTATACTCCAAAGAAAATCTACATAATCTTATCCCCAGATAATGAACACCCCGTCATCACTAAAATTCAAACTCATCCAATGGCTCTTACCAAAATATATCCTGAAAAACAATCCAATAAACATTATTAAAAAATAAAAATTTTAGCAAACAACATTTCATTCTGGTGGCATATATATTGGAAAATGTCAATTGAAATTCTGAGTGCATATCAATGAGTAAATACTTAAATAAATAACTCCCCGATGAAAAAGTAATGCTCACTATGTACCTTATTAAATAAATAGCAAGCATAACATGACTGAAAAATGTAGCAACCGACTGCACATATCTAGAAGATTGTGAAAAAGAATGAACGACTGAGAGTTAGAATTGATATTGAAACTTGTCAGATTAACATATAGTTTGGGATGCGATCGAAAACTTGTCTGTGCCCAAACTCTTGATTATCTTGGGGTATTGGGTAGGGGATGGATCTAAAATATGTTCGTTCCCAAATTAACATTCATTTCATTATTTTATTATTTCGTATAATTTTAGGGACGGATTAAAAACTTCTATGTGCCCAAATTAATATACTTTAGGGACGAATCTGAAGTAGTCTGTGTCCAAATTAACATACACTTTATTATTTTATTGTTTCGTCTTATTTTGGGGACAACTTATAGAATGTATGTATCCAAATAAATATGCACTTCAGACGGATCTTAAACATGGCTGTTCCGATATTAACAAACAATTGATTATTTTATTAATTAGTTGCTATTTTAAGGGTGGATCTAAAACATGTTTGTGCCCATATTAACATTCAATTGATTATTTTATTATTTAGAACAATTTTGGGAATGGTTGCTGAAACTGTATGTGGCCAACTTGTCACTTTGGGGACGGATAATGAAAATATCCGCAACCAAATTAGATACAGGCACGTGTTAATTGGCTTTGTTAAAAATTTGAGGACGGACAACCTAAATCTGTCTCTTTTAAGTTTATAAGGGTACAAACAAGTTTTGTTGTCCTTATTTGACTGTGCCTATTGATCGAAATCCTAGTAGTGTTATTTTATTTTTTGTAATCTCTAGCATTTTGGAGTAGTATTGAAAGAAAATATCTTCTATCTCTACAATGTTTAGTATTTAAAGATATGTCAATTATTGTGTACGTACCATTGTGGTCTTTGTGGGTACTACCACTAACTCCTTATTTGTTTATAAATTACAACGATAAAGTCTATCGTACATGTGATTAATACATTCTTACCCGTGCAAGGTTCATTCAAAAAAATATTTCACAATCTTAATTAAGGTAAGGTATTCTTTCCATCCTGGTTGATCAGTTCTAACATTATAAGTACATGTTTGTCGGATAGTTTTCTACATAGTACTATATATAATATATCTTGTCCATATATTCTAAGAAACCACAAAGTAACAATTAGGGCTACTCAAACAAAAACAGAAAAATATGATAAACACTAGTTTGCTTGTACAAATGGAAAATAATGAAAAACCTAAATTTCGCACAAAAGGAAAAATATAAGAACAAATTTAATGATGTTCAAAAAATCCAAAAATACGTAATACTTCAGTCAGTGGATAAAGGAGTGGAACACTATTTAGTATTTACGGTGTAGCAGCCGCCGGGAGAGAACAAATCATTTTTTCAAAATTATATCTCGATCTCCATAGTTTTGAATGTCAACCGTCCATTAGCTTCCTAGGTCAAGCACCACTGAATCCCCACCCTCCACGTACACCCTTTCACCGACCCCACGAATACTCCGAGGACTCCAGTTAGCGCCAAATTCCACTCGCGTCGCTTTCCCAGATTAAAACCTAATACCTTATAAATCCGACGGTCCCAATCCCCTCATCACCCTACATCTAATCCCCGCCGTGAAATTAAAATTTCAATTTGATCCGTCGGATCGTGAGATGGTCTGATCAAACCCTACGTTATTTAGGAAATTGAATTTCAAAAAACGTGGAGAGGGAGAGAAAAAGAAAAAAGGACTAAACACGGGAGAGGCTCTTTCTATCTTCCCTAATCTTTGTCCCCAATTCCGTTCAGGCTTCGCCGATCTCCGATCGGATTCGGGGTTTCCAGTAGCTTCCGATAAACTTATTTCCGATTCTATTCTCCTGCGTCTTTAAAATTTCTGTTCTTGTTTCGTAACTTATGGTCGGTTTTGTCACCGCCTGTAGGTTTCGGCCGGTTTCCGGCGGGGTTTGTTGTTCGGAAACGGATCGGTTTCGTTAGGGTTTAATGTGCGAGTAGTTTGAGCGGCTTCGGCGATTTCGAGTTTTTGGTGGATTTAAATGTGAGATTGGTGTTTGAATTTTGAGAGAGAGAGAGGGAGAGATTGATGGAGCAGAGCGAAACGGTTTCCGGTACGGCGCAGAAGAAATTGGCGAGGCAATTGGATTTCACGGCGCCGGTTCAGCCTTCCGCCAACGCCTCGTTGCCGGACCGGTCTGGACCGGCGGCGGTTCAGCTTCAGACGGTGTATCAGCAGCAGCCGCAGCCACAGGTTCATCATCCGCGTGCGCATCAACAGTCGCAGCCGTGGGTACAGTCACAGCAGGTGCATAGCTCAGCGGCGCAGCTGGCGTTGAAGTCGCAGCAGGGGACGGGGGCGCAATCGCCGAAGCCGTACTTGACGCAGGCGGTTTTGCACTTCCAGGCGAGGCCGGTGGGGCCGACGGTGCCGGTGAATGGCCGGATTGCTCACTTGCCACCCAAATTGGGGTAATTTAACTGTGGATTGCTTTTCAGAGCTGAAAGATTTTGTTGTTATTTGCATGTGAATTTTTTGAATGTGTTAAATTTCTGTTCTTGTGGTTGGAAAACGTTGCAAAATAGGTAAGGTTTGTGTGAATGAGAACTTGTCAAAATGAGAAGTCATGGAGAATTGTAGTCACATAGAAGAGTAGTTCTCTTAATCGAAGAGAAGACAGTAAAGACTGTGCTTTATACTTCTCTTTTGATGTTCTGTGCTGGTAAAAAGAGGCTAGAGGGAGAAGGGATGTTGAAGTTCAGGTCTTTTTGGTTTGGGTAGATGTGCTTCATCATCGGAGCTACATGCCTCCTGACTTCTTTTCAGTTTATATGATTCATTACCAAAGCTCCTCTCTTTTAATAAACATAAATTCTAATTCCATTAATGTTGAATGTTTTGTATCATGTAGTTTATATACGTTTTGACATTTGTTTGCATATGCTTTCTTCAGAAAATATGAGTCTCCTAAACCCCGTGCGCGCAGCGAAGCGAAAGATAATACTCCAAAGAAGCAAAAGCTGTGCAATTGTAAAAACTCACGGTGCCTGAAGTTGTAAGGACATATAATCCTGTTTATGGCTTTTAGAATGTAGAATGCGGTCCATGTGCTTAGGTACTGCTCAGTGTTACATGTCTTGTGGATTTGTTATTGAGTGAAAACCTGAAATGCTTTGTGATCCTGTCATGCACACTGTCTACAATGATTTTTCTTGGGGATACAGTATAGCATTGTGGAATTGGGTAAATGCATGAATCTTAACAATCACAGAAGTGCTCTACCTTTAGATGAATACAAAAAAACTGTTTGCTTGATAATGAGTTAAGTTGCTAACTTGCTAATTGTCAATGAGGTCAGTTTGATTTGAAATATATACTACTTCCCATAGTGTTTTTTGTTTTTGATATTTCTCGTGCAACACTGAATACTACACCTACATAGGTGGCTCATGATCTTTCTGGTTGGACTATGATCCAAATTTTGGTCATTTGGCAGGTACTGCGAGTGCTTTGCAGCTGGAATTTATTGTAAATGTTGCAACTGCCATAATTGTCATAATAATGTGGACCATGAAGCTGCTAGGCAGGATGCGGTTGGAGCAATTTTAGAGCGTAACCCAAAAGCATTCAGACCAAAGATTGCTAGCAGTCCACATGACTCTCGCGATTCTTGGGTATCTAATCTGACTTATTTGGAGCTTGATTAGTTAATGGCTTTACTTATCTATCACAGTATCCCAGAATTGTCTTTGTAAATGTCTTGTGCCAGCATAATATGCTTAATGAGATGAGGTATCCATGCTTATTGTTCAAGCATGCATTGATAACTTGAACAACTCCAGTTCAAAGTGCGTTGATAACCTGTTTAAACGTATTCAGGAAGATGCTGGCGAGGTTCAAAAGCACCACAAAGGATGTGCTTGCAGGAAGTCTGGGTGTCTCAAGAAGTACTGCGAGTGCTTCCAAGCCAATGTTCTATGTTCTGAAAACTGTAAATGCATGGACTGCAAGAACTTTGATGGAAGTGAAGAAAGAAGGGCCATCTTTCATGAAAATCACAATACGGTAGCCAATGTGAAAGAGGCAAATGCAGCCATTAGCGGGGCTGTTGGATCCTCTGGATTTGGGCCTCTGCTTTCCAGGCAAAGACCGAGTGACGAACTTTTTTCTGGCATTGGAGCTCAACGAATTCCACAGGCTCAGCAGGTACAGTGTCATATTACTCTCAAGTATATGAGTACTGAAAAGATATACTCGTACTGGTTACTTACAATGAAGGGTGCAATTTGACGTTTCTATTGTCGTGTGAATAATTTGATAAATTGTTCTGACCAGGCTTTAAAATTACATTTTTTATTTATATTTTTTTAAAGCCTACGTTAGTGCTGTTAAATTGTTAATAATGTTTATTATGAGACAAATTAATTGATTTTGGCAACATCTTTAAGATTAAACTAGGTGTTCCCCTTAAAAAAGGTCTTTCTTTCTCTCTTCCCATTTCCATTTTCTCTATTTTAGCCAACTGGCCAAATAGTTTTTTTATATACATATGTATATTTATTGATTTCAAATTTTGACTTAAATCAGGAAAATCACTTAAGACCTCCTATGGCCTCTTCTTCTTTGTTGTCTGTTCCTACTTCTGGTACTCCTAATGCTGCAGTACCAGGATCTTCAAAACCCACATACAGGTGTGCCATATTTCTTAAATATGCTATAGAAACCTTTTATTCTTTTCATTTTTTTCAATATATAACCCTTGTCAGTTTTTATTACTGAAGATCTATGTTGGCGAATATCATCCAGCCTGAGAACATAAGGGATCTGTGTTCACGTTTGGTTGTAGTTTCGGCAGAAGCTGCAAAAGTGCTTGCAGGTTGGTTATATACAGACCTCTATCTTCCTTTTCTGCATTACATCTTTGCATCTCACTTTTTTAGCCTCTTTTTTCTATATATTTTATTCTGTTTTATTTAATTTTGTGTGTTTTTCTATATGTCAATGTGTACACACTACAATGCCACTTAGGGGCCAATATGAGGTTGGACTGGCCAATATGTGTTATCATTGGGCTGCATGCCAAAGAATCGAACTTTCAGTTGAAATGTCGTTTTTTAAGTTTCAGAATTCTTCGTTTGAGCTACTAGAATTAAATTCTCCAAAGAAAATAACACTAAGAAAGTTGTTTCCAAATGGCCTAATGTAATATTTTTTTGTCCTATTCAATTTGTTTTCTTTTAGGTTACTAGATTTATGTTTTCGTTTTGAACGACCATGTAGGAGACTTATTGTTTGGCATGTAGTTCAAGTCTGATACATATAAGCATCTGAAAGATATCCTTTTCCTTGGCATATTTTAGATTTTTCGTTACTGGATTGCTAGAGTGGGGTCAGATATTATTGATTTTTGTCTTGTTGCGTAGTTTGGTTTTGAATTTCTAAAATGCCATGTACAGAAAATAGGCAAAAAGTGACGGTTGATAAGACTACTACAGTTTCAGCCACTCGAGAGGGGAAAGAAAGTAAAATGGAACAGGATCAAAATTCTGCGCATGGTGGCCATTTGGGAATCAATCAATCAGATAGAGATGGCAGTAGTGGCTCTGGATCAGATGGAGGTGACACACAAAATAGTAGGCCAATGTCCCCTGGAACATTTGCCCTGATGTGTGATGAACAAGATAAGATGTTTATGGCAGCTGAGCTGCCAAATGGAATAACGACTAATAGTCAAAGCACAACTCAGAATCCATCTCAGGAAATAGGTTGCACGGAGGTTTATGAAGAGCAGGAAAGGGTTGTGCTCTCAGGATTCAGGGATTTCCTAAACCTGCTTATTACTCGTGGTAGCATAAAAGGTGTGCAAAATCTTTAAGTTCAATTCTATTCTTATAATTGGTAAAAACCAAAATGGGATTCTTTTCATTCTAGGCAAAATGCTAAGTAGCATTGTAGAGATTCTTGAGAACTTAAAGATTTTGCATTTCTAAGGTCCAAAGTTGTGCATTCTAAATGTAGAGTTACTCGATCAAACTAATTATGAAGAAGTTACTAAAGGTCACATATGGTAAAAGGGGAACCAGGACCCTTTTTGATGAATATATATGTCCAACTGAAGAGAAAGAGTCCTACTCATTTGTTTCTCTCGTTGCAGAAACAATGTGTTCTCCTGTAGCCAAAAGGGAGAGGGAAATCCAAAATGATTCTGTAGAGGGTGGAACCCCAAAGAATTCCAGGTGCGAGAAAGTGACATACAACAATGACATTGGGAAATCTCCTGCTTCCACAAATGGTAAAGTGCTTCAGTCAGTAGTCAATTATGTCTCTGGAGTTGGATTGCCCTTGAAAAATAATACTGGGCAATAATATCAAACATTGATAGAGTTGTTAGTTTAGGATAGGATTAGTTCAAGTGTTATCACTGTGCCTCTTTTGAGATGTTTGGGCATGATTTCTTGCCATATCAGTTGACCTTAGGTCATGTAAAACATTTTTGGAGAATCTAGTCACAAGTAGACCCTCCTGTTTCAGCACAATTTAAACCCAAAAATAGCTCAAAAGTTTGTTATGTTATCTATGTTGATGTATGATCCAGTGAAATTCCGGGTAACGAAGGGTTGCCTAAAGAGGTGTTTAATTTTAACTCACAAGTTTTTCTCAGGTTTTCTTGAGAACTTGTTTCCCTGACATTAGATCACATATAGATAGTTGACAATTTGACATACAAAGTGTTGAGATATCTATCCCACATCGGGAATAAGGAGCCTTGCCTGTGGGCTTATAAGAGTTTGAGCTATTCTCTTCATTGCTAATTAGTTTTAGAGTTGAAACTCAGACTACTTTATCATGGAATCAGAGCGAGTTACCCACGTCTATGTGTGTTAGCGTTACCGGCTACACGCACTCCACATCATCCCTGATGTTGTCCACATGTTAGACTTGAAGATTCGCTATACGTGTGGGGGCGTGTTGAGATATCTATCTCACATCAGGGATAAGAGGGTTTGTATGTGGGCTTACAAGGGTTTGGGTTACTTTTTTTATTGTCAATTGGTTTTGGAGTTAAATCTCAAACTACTTTATCACAAAGCGATTAAAAAGCATCTCTGTTCCCCTATTAGAGAATAGTTTGTTATGCTATTTGATACATGGGTAATTTCTATGTTTGTGTATCCTTAGCTCATTTGCCTCTGGCTAATCAGTGTCGTGTTGTAATGTCATCGTGTTGAATCCAGATTTCTGGGTTGTTCGGTGTTATTGCTTGATCTGCTGATCCTGTCTACGTCTTATACATGCTTGGTGAATGCATAAATTTGTAGTAATTGAGATTGAAGCCAGCTCTTTGTGCACATTTATGCATTCACTGAAGCACAAACATACCTGGGAGTGATGAAAATGTGCAAAAAGAGCTTTTATCTTGTCCCGTAATCCATGAAGGGTCTTTTACATGAAGGCCAATCTTGTTGTACTCAGTCTGGTGGAGCTTCCTTGCATCTTCCTGACCTTGGTTTTCACTTTGATTACTGTCTGAACTGGGCTTCCTACTATCGTTTTCTTTGGTCATTTTCATTCAAACAAAAGCTTGTTTCCATCATTGTTCTTTTGCTACAAGGGGGTTGTTGGGGGTTACAGTTTTTCTAAAATTTCTCTAAAATAGAGAAACAAAACCTAAAATTTTCAAAAATATTATGTTCAAACTCTAACAGTTTCTTCATTTTAGAGATTCTGACATTTATTACAATCATAAAATATGCTACATCATTATTAATTATAATAAAAAAATATTTTTGTTGTAGAATAATATTGAAGGAATGAATTCTCCATTTTTTATTGATAGAATGAAGCCCTTTTATATAAGGAAATATATGAGCCTCTTGAGCTATTACATGGGCCAATGAGCCTATTACATGGATATGTGTAAAACCTTATTACAACATGGTTTACTACATAAAGTCCGTATACAGGGCATGGACCAAGACACATATATATCAAATATCCTAGAATACTTCTCTTGTGTCGCGTGTCTTCATGCCGGTATGGTGCTTACGATGTTGTCTCATCAAAACCTTACCAAGTAACAAAAACCCTGTGGGAAAACTAAACTTTGGTTGAAGAAAAAAGAGTACAATGCACCAACTACTCCATTGAGAACTCGCCATGTGATGCTCCCCCTGATGTGTACTTCAATCAGATTTTCCTGATGAATGGTGCATTCCAACATGCTTCTCAAGAGTAGATGTGAGTCAAGACTTAAACAAGTCTGCCATGATCAACCACAAATGAGGATCAGTGGTCTTAGCGGTGCATGTAATGTTCTCTCGTTAAAAACCTTGTCAAGCAAAAACCCAGTGAGACAAAAAAACATAGACTAAGGGAAAAAGAGTGCAACATGGTTGACACAAACGACCACACCCTTCACATTTGATCATGACATGTATATGCTAGACTTTTCTTTAAATTTGCATCTTTTCCTGATCTTAAGTTCAATCATAGGGCGCTTCCAGATCCTTAGTGACCATAGAGCTGTTTTGGCATCTGTGTGCTCTTTTAACATGTCTCAAATGTGGCATTACTCAGTGCCAGCAGCTATGTGCACTGTGCCTAGCAGCTGTATGCACAACGCTCTGCAGCTGGCGTGCACAGCGCTCAGCAGCTGGGTGCATAGTGCTCAGTAGCTGGTGCACAACGCTCGGCCGCTGGTGCATAGTGTTCGGCATCTGGGTGCACAGGTGCACTTATAGCGTCTGGCAGCAGTGCACGTGTGCACAGACAGTGCTCAGACAGTGCACAGGCAGCGCACAGGCAGCGCTCAGACAGTGTGCACAGGCAGCGCCCCGGTAGCGTGCACAGGAAGCGTGCCATATATCCGGCAACTCGGCCACTAAACTGACCGGTGCCTAGATCATGAATCCGCTTCCGATGCATCTCGATTCATGCACGGCTAGCGATGACATAGACAACAACCTTTCTCTCATGCCATAGGGATTGAATATGCCAGATACTCCTAGAGTATTCAAGTGATGTCCTTTGTCATATCATTGACATTTGCTTGGGAGCAAAGCTACTTAGCTTAATAACGAATGAAGGTGAGGTCAAGTCTTTCTTTAAACGGATCACTCTCTCGTGGAGTAAAGACCTTAACTAATCATGAGATCATATGAAGGTTCCACTATTCTTCAGAAGACCTAAGCCGATTGATGGAAATACATCATCAATACACAAACGATCGACTTTAATACGAGATTGTGTCTTTTCCAAGATAATTTTCATTCCAACATCGGATATCCAGCATATACTGCGATCATCCGGAATCAATACGCAATGGCATTATTCATCATATCCCATCCGAAATCAAGGAGTCATGTACTATGCGTCCAAAACACTTGGCCAACGCAAGCTCCACTTGATTTGGCTTATGAAGTCTATTTAAGATCTTCATGCATATCTCTGATCCCATAGAGACGTCACTATAATCATATTCATAGGGCTGCATGTACAGTTATTGGGGAACTACCAAACTGACAAGGTAGTGGAGTGCAATAACATCCATTACGAGAGTACTTCTCATCGTAGTCGATCCCAGTGCGTGTTTATGAGAAACCTTGCGCCATAAGGGAGTCTGAGACTCTTGTTTTCACTACGCTAACTCACAAAGGTTTACTTGATAGAGTTTATACTTACGGTGTCGGCAACACCTGCCCAAGGACCTATCCCTTAGTCTAGGTCGCATGTTCCCATTTTAGGTCAATACACTTTGTCGCTTTATCAACAAAATATGGTTCGATAAACTCATCATCCCACGTCCTCATGTACACTAGTGTAGTTATTGTAGAGATTTCTTTCTATGAATTGGATTTTCACGTTGAGGCTTCCCCCAACGGTAGTCACAATTCAGACTAACATGAGACGGAGTAAGTAAACTCGCTTTCTCTCTCAGTGCGAGTGTATATCGAACCCAAGGGCCTCAATCTAACCTTCAGGGAGCCACAAGGCCTAGGACACCATGTTGCCACATTATGGTGCCCTCATATCACCACACAAGGTGACGGCGTCAAGACCACCTCAATATGGCTGAGCCATGGCATCAAGAACACCTCAATTTGGTCGAGCCATGTCCTCTTGGTAGGACATCATTCCTTACAGACATATGCAGCATTGATCTCGTCACTATAGTTCTATGGGGATCATGTTGAGACTAGTGGTAACCAACCATGACATTCACGTCGTTCCCACATGAACACTAGTGTTCGTATCTCCCCCTAACGGCGGGAATACAGTCTCAAAGTGACAATCTGCAATGTAGCGGTTAAGGAGATCGTCTGTCAAGGAGCCTTAAGGTGGAGAGCAATAAAATGACTCCTATCCAACCTTAGAACATATTCATCTCATGCGACACATCATCATTGGGCACTGTGGCCGTCCAATTTGGCACATTGTGGAACTCAAGGCTTGGAGATCTGTTACTATCCTGCCAAGTTCAAGGATTACAACTACGTGTCAATCCTAGCACACAGTTACGAGCTGTCGTGCATCAATGCAATGATGGTAAGTCGTGGACGAATTAATACATGTCTGCATGTCCCTCTTCAGGGATGGGTAGTGAGCCCATAGATACATAAGCAGCATGTGGTAAACGATGATGCAACACATGACTAGTGTGTTAGCCCTTCAACCAACACCATAAAAGCGTATACGGTATCCATACGTTGGTTGCATCGGTCTACAAAATTCCTCTTTGGATCTTCAATAAGAATGATATGTTTTGTGGCATAGCTTGTCTGAGTCAATTGTCCAAAATCTACTTATTGGTGACACCTTAGGACTCATGCTCTTCTCCATGATGCTTTCAATCGGCACTCATGAGAAGTATACACAAAAGTCTCAATCATTCTCATCACGGTAATCGTTGGTGTGTATGTTCAAAACACACTTCAATGGTCGATTGTCTCTCTCACCATAAGGAGGGCATTTTTGACTTGGATCATCAAGCCAAAGGCATCAAGAATTGATTCAACCATGTCATAAAAGATGGTGAAGATTCGATCTCACTTAGTCATAAAAAAGATTCACAATCTGCGAAGAGTATGCAGTTTTCGTGAAGTATGACCTATACTCACTAAAACGGCCATAACTCTCTCGTCTGGACGGGATATGAACGAACCGCTTGAACCATTGGAAACTAGATTCACATAGATTTTCAATGATATAAAGTGTGCGCTCCAGTTCATCCGGAGTTGATCTGGGGGCTCTGACGAAGTTAAGGGACAGTAGGATACAGTCTGCTATCTGGCAGCATGACCTGTACGCACTTAAACTGTCATAACTCTTTCGTCGGGATAGCTATGAACAAGCCGCTTAAACCACTGGAAACTAGACTCACGTAGCTTTCCAATGATATAAAATTCAGCTTCTAGTTCATCTGGAGCCGTTTAGAAAACTCTGACGAAGTCACGATACAGTAGCTTCAACTTACTGTGGTCGCAGATTTTGACATGATG
The DNA here is from genome assembly GCA_951800085.1 of Comarum palustre. NCBI lineage: Eukaryota > Viridiplantae > Streptophyta > Magnoliopsida > Rosales > Rosaceae > Comarum > Comarum palustre. The sequence continues at coordinate 22,403,595 of OX637583.1, forward strand.
AAGCTTTCAACTTTAAAGTGGCATCGCAGGAGTTATCCTCAACCCAAAAGTAAAGCGTACGTATGGTATTACAAGTCTTCAACGTCCATGAAGGACGGCATTTGGTAACAGCAACATGGGGAGATCCAAAATCAAGGGAGTAGGTAACCTTTGCCGAGGTTAACCAGGTCATCCGATGATGAAAAATCTGTTGTTAGGTGAAGACTACACCAAGAACATCGACACGCCTTCATAAGGCTGTGCATGATCATGTCATAGTGTGAATACACTTATCGAACCAACAATATCATCGAGATCTCATTCAGCTTGGAGAAAATCAAAGAGCCCTGCATAATGTCAAATGTCAGAGGCATCCATTTGATGTTCCGTACACCCTTTTATACGTTTCTTTGTATGCATTCATTCTTTTGCTCAGGATTGTGTGGGTAGTCCCACCGTCTGTAAGACACTCAATTTCTCCACGTAACCTACCTATCGAACAAGGTAGATACGTGAGAAAAAGACATAAATACCGAAGGCAACCGTGTACATTGCAGAATTCCTGGCAGCCTGACCTTTGCTCACTAAAACTGTCATAACTTCTTTGTTAGAATGGATATGAATGAACCACTAAAACTGTTAGAAACTAGACAGACGTAGCTTTCCAGTGATATATGGTTTACGTTCTAGTTCATCTGGAGCTGTTCACAAAACTCTTCAGACGTTGCTGTTCAGAAAGTGGCAGATTCACTGTTTTTGTTTCCGGTTGCCCGCCTTTGCAGCTTGCACATATGCCAATGCACTAGGCACTCAGCAACATTCGGCAACGCATTGCACCTACACATATGTCATTGCATTAAGCACTTGGAAACATTTGGTAGTGCATAAGGAGCCACACATATGTCGGTGCACCGAGCACTCGACAACATTCGATGGTTACACAACCGCTAGCGCCCATGGCGCACGGTATGGGGCAGTGGGGGCTCGATAGCTTGTCCCAAGTGCATAGCATGAGGTGCACAGATCTTCAACAGTTGCTGCACATAGCTCGGCCCTGGTGCCCAGTGCTCGACAGTCGGTGTCCTGTGCACATCCTCGAGTGTTCTGTGTTATGTAGCTCACTTAGTGCTTGTCCTTGATGTAAGTGCACAACCATTGGTGATCAGTGCACGGTTCCTTGTGTTCAGTGCTAACATCTGGTGATTAGTGCTCAACACCTAATGCACAGTGCACGATAGTTCATGTGTAGAGCACAAAGCAACATACACATAATTATCGACATCTGACAAAAAGATGGTGGCATTCCTCACACAACATGAAGCAACTGACACACAATATTGGCAAAAACAATCAAGGGGCAGCAGCTAGCATACATGGTTAGCAACAGACACGTTGGACGACAACAGACGCGTGACTATCGACAACTGGCAGCCAGGTGCACATGGGCTCGGCAACCATGTCGGCAGCTTGTGTAGCGCTCAGTAGCTCCTAGGCAACGCTCAATAGATGCATGCCTTTAGCATAAAACAGTGTTGCTCAGCTTCTAATCTCCATTTGAGACTTAGAGCGGCATTTAAGGGTCAATATGTAAGTGAGCGGCAAATTTTCTCGCTCATGCATACAATACCAAACTGTGGAGACTCGAGAGTAATCATCTCGCTTTATAGGTTGGAGTTTCAGCATAGGAAACAGTGGCTAATTTCGAGCAAAATCTATGTCATGCTCAGCAGTCGGGTGCTCAGTGGTTAGAAACTAGCACTCGACAGCTATGCGACACTGGTCCTCTGTAGCTAGGAATTAGGCGCACTACAGCTGACAGCTTGTGCTCTGCAACGTGATGGTGGTGCTCTACAGTAGCTTTCATGCAGAAGTGCTTAACCATGCTCGCCAATTTTCAATGGCTATCGCTCAAAAAAAATGGCCACCGCACTATAGATGTGGCATGTGTTTTGCTTTGCAATGGCATAGATGTGGCATGTCATCGCACCATGGGCATCCTCAGCCTGCGCACGGATAAAAGTATGCTGCGGATTTAACAGAAACCCAACACTCTCTTTCAGTAGCGAAACCCTGGTTCTAATAGGTTCATAACATTTTGTTTAGGCTGCTAACTTAATTTCAGCAAAATTTAGCAATAATTCTACAGAAACATGATATTACGATAAAAAATGAATGTCAGCTATCATTATTTTTTTACATGTTAAAGTGCGCTGGAACAAGAAGATGAACCCCCAATGAAATTTGACAATATTATTATACAATCCCATACAAGGCGGCCGAAGCCCTACAATTGAGAAGAGAAGTTACATACACCACAACACTTCAACCTTTCTTGGGCATGGCGGCAAGCCTAGTGTACATTCTTGCCATGGAATGGTACCCCTTGATATCGCCAGCGCGCAGAAGATTGCCTGCATACAAGGAAAAATCAATCCCTGAGGAATAGTAGTAGGAGCTCAATTCAAGGAAGCTCGACACTGAGATCGCATATTGAACTTGGATGTAGCATTGATTTTAAAGGAAAATTTATAAGGGAACATTTGGAGGTCTGAATATCAGGATTTCAAATGAATTACGTCTCCCACAAAACATACCCTTGCTAAACTGAAACATAAATATCTTATCCTACCTTTGCCTTTATGTCATTTTGCCCAATAGAATCACAACCCAAGGTGTCATTAAAGTCCAATATTGAAACAAAAAAACTGAAACTTAAAGGCTATCCAGTCACTAAGTGAACAGCAAATAGCCCACTTTTGAATAAATGGGCAGGACTTTTATGCTATCAAGCATACCCTTAGATGATTAGAAATATGAACAACCATCTCTGTGGTTATCTTTGGTTTCTCAAACAGTTGAGTTACGAAAACTTATAAATTCAAGTGTATAACTGACTTACCCGAATCACAGTTCAGTGGGCTATCAGGTTCTGGATGGGCCATTAAAGCAATGATAGCCCTACAAACAGACTGAAGTGTCCAAGCAGGGCTCCATGCATTCTTCAAAATGTCAAGGCATATCTCTCCTGTCTGCATTTGAAAACAACTTATTATATAGACATAAATGTTTCAGAGGATAAACCCAGTTCAGAATCAATTACACATGCATTTCAAGAAGTTAACAGTAAAGTAGCCTCCACCCCAAAAGGAAAGAATAAGTAATGTTCAGTAGACTTTGAAACTCTTCCAGCTAGGAAGGAAACATATAAAAGAGCTTCAGATAGTCTAATTAAATTCATAACTGAATAAAATGCTACTTCAAACTTCAAAGAAATCTGACTACTCCTAAGAACTGGCGTGATTGTCATCCATGACTAAAACATCTTGGAACCAAAAATTTATTTGCTCATTTTCAAAATTATTCCACATTTTGAAACTTGGGAGCATCAAATTGTACCTAACATAAGGTGCCACATTAAAGTGTGAAACAAGACCTTAAGCTGTAACTCTTGTTCAAACATATCAGAGATTTTTTCATACCTTGAAATGCACGTTTGGATGGAATATTTTTGTCAAGAACCTGACTTGTGGAGGTTGCAATGGGTACTGCTCAGGCACTGCAAAAGCAAGCTGGAATATGCCACCCTCAAACGGAGTCTCTGTTGGCCCCTACATACATAAGTAGGTTATTAAGATCAAGCTATATAGTACACCAAGTTTTACTTGTCACAACCGAGCTTACCTTGATGAGGGCGGTCCATTTAAAAATGTTGGAGTCATCGCAAACTAACTGAATATCTGGATCTGCAACTTTCTCTCGTTGAACCTCTTTGTATTCCTTGAAAAGCCTAGCCCTTGATGCCTGCACAAACCTAGAGCCGTCAATAAAAGGCCATAACCTTCTAAAAATCACAAATCATATTTCACCTCTTCCATACATTATGAAACATCATTTAGTCACCTAAGTTTAACATCACCATTCAAAGATTGCTTCACACTCATTACACTTCCTCTCTATAAACCCTGTACCTTTTTCCACAGTATGTTTCCCTCATTGCTCTCACCAAAGTCAAATCCACTTTTACCCCATACAATCGTGAAAAAATTATCACAGCCCCCTCGAAAGTAGTACTAATCAGCTAAACCAACCATCATCAAAATCGTAAAGTTTCTCGAGCTAAACATCATTCAGATGCGCATCCACACACAAAACTCCATTCAAATAAGCATCCCACACAAAACTCCAGAAAACAAAAGCAATGAAATTAATCGTATCTAACCTACCTGCATCTTAATTTGTGATCGCAAAGCTTAGAATACAGCACTGAAACGCAAAGCCCAGTATCCTCAACAGCTTCTGGTAGTTTTACGAGTAGAAAACAACATAAGCGAATGGATTTCTGATATCGAATTAAGTTAAAGATGAGCTGAAAAGCTGGAATTTCGAATTAAGAGTTCTTCAGCGACGAAGTTGATATGAATCGTACCTTTTTCCCGGTGACGATGACGGAGAGAGAGGATTGCTTGGCTCGGAATCGAAGATCTACGAGGGATTTCTTTACAATGGAGTTAGGAATTGGGGTTTTATATACCGTGCGGGAAGCGGTATTGTAAGGACAACTATTAACCAATAAGCAAGCGCCACGCCAGCTACCGAAGAAATTGAGACGAATTAATGAATTATGTCGCTTTATTTACTCTTTGTTAATAAATACGCGTAAATCGGCCAATATTATAGAATTATGTCGCTTTATTTACTTTGTTAACAAATACGCGTAAATCGGCCAATATTATAGTGTGCTCATGAGTTCGACTCAGTAGATTTTTGTTATAAAGTTTACTTAATAAAAAAATGTGAAATTTGCACACCTATAACTATAATTCATACTGAGCCTACTTTTATATATGAAAATGTCAAAAATACTCATATTTTGGATCACTCGAAAAGACTAAAACATGTATAGTTTTGACATTTTCATACGAAAAAATGAAACACTACGTGTGTAGATTATAATTTTAGGTGTGCAAATTTCACTACCTAAAAAATTACACGCAAATTTCTTGGGTAGTGTTGGTGACTCCAGTTAGATCACCTTGCAACCTGATCTATCATTTCCTTCAAAATGGTTTGTAATCGGTAATGCACTAACTACTGATGCTCACATTCTTTGCGTCCAAATATCTATAACTGAGCATATAAACCAAATTAGGGTACGTTTAGCAGTCCATATCTATCACGTAAATGGAATGGTAACGGTAGCCTGTTCAGTTTTATAGACCAGTTCGCATCCTATTCTCATTGTCAAATGCCAGAGGCGCAAGCAAAAACCTCATAGGATCAAAAAATGGCGAGAGAAAGACCTAACAACCTAGAATAAAAATGATGGGAAACAAGGTTCTGATTAATTGAAATGTGAACTAACAAAGCAAATCTCATAAATTCAATCTCTAATCCACATAGTGGTCTCCCGTTTCAGATGGGTTCTTTTTTCTTTCTTTCTACAAAGAATGTACATAATCCCAAATGCCATACAAAGCACAAACCCAAATTTGGAGACAATCCCATAAAAAAATTATATATAACGAAAAAGACCAAAAATGGAAAAGAAAAGAGAAGGCAATTCAACTAAGAAGCTGGCCAAAATAATGGGAAGAAAAAGGGCGCAAAAGCACAAACAATTTCAGAGGCTACCAGTTCTGCCGGTGGGTTTTGTTGGTTTCAGTTTTGAAAAGTCAACAAGGTCTCCAAACAGCTTGTCCTCTGGCTTGGCTGGCCTGCTAGGCGGGACATACGATGATGTAGGAGCCTTGTAAGAGTTTCTCATACCATTATCATTTACAGACAGACTGTGCATCTGCTGCTGAAGATATTGTGCCTGCTGCTGCTGCTGCTGTTGCTGATGATAGTATTGCGCATGTAGCTGTTGTTGCTGAAGGTATTGCGCTTGTTGATGTTGCTGGAGATATTGCCCTTGTTGCTGTTGCTGCTGAAGGTATTGTGCTTGTTGTAGTTGCTGTTGCTGTTGTTGCTGGTGCTGATCATAGCCATAGGGGACCATTTGATTGCCATACATTTGTTGAGGGTAAGTGGCTTGACTAGGTGGCTGTGGAAGCATACCCATAGATGGACCTTGAAGTGGTTGAGAAGGTGCCAAACCCAACCGACTGCTTGGAGCCACCTGCTGATTGATTGCCGACAAATGGTTGCTTGTAATTGGTTGCATGTACATACCTACTACCGGGTCACTAGTTGACCGTTGAGGTCCCTGTGGAAGAAAACCACCCTGTCCATGAGTGACAACCACTTGAGTGACTTGCATCGGTGGTGCATATGGAGAACCTGCTACTGGGCTTCCATCATCTGCTGACTGAGCTTCCCAGGGAGGTGGTGGTAATGATCCACTGGTTGGTGAACCTGCCAATCATGTGAGAAGGCAGAGCATTGTAAATTCCAGTACAGTATTCTAAAGCATAGGATGAATAATAAAACATAAACATTCTGTATGTCTTATGCAACCACCAATCACTGGCACATCACCAGCCAGTTTCTCTGAGACTCTCGAGTTGAGAGAAACCCAGTCCAATTATGAAATCCCTTCTCTGCACTGGTCATATGTAAACAAATATGATGAAGTCATAATCATGATGTGCCCATATTGTGATTGCTCTACCAATACGCAAAAGAACGTGAATGCAATGTACTGTTTTCTGCTACAGAAAACAACAATGAGATAAAACACCTAAAGTATATTAAAATGTTCACCATATCCTGGTGAAGGCGGCTGCTGCTGCTGCATAATCTGACCATTCCAAGCAGGACCACCACCATGCCCGTACAGTGACTGCTCATACTGAGGTGCTCCCATGTTTGGGACATTTCCATTTGGGTGAATTCCCCCTTGTGTACCTTGAAAATTCCTCTGCTGTTGAAATTGTGCGTTTAATGGACTGGTTTGGTTGGCCGCATCAGGAGGATGTGTATTAACAGGATTTGAGGCACTGTTCCCGTCCGAAAACATGTCCATAAGAACAAGGGAATTGGATACAGAAGTACTACTTGGTTGCTGATCAACAGGGACAAGAGCCAGTGAATCTGCCTTCGGTGAGTTAAAGTCATCTCCGCTAAGAAGATCCATCTTGGGATCAACCTTTGTCGTAGGAGTTGCACCATTACTAGTTGGAGGTCCAGTAAGTAATAATTGATTAAGTGGGTTCGAGCTTGCACCAATACTTGAAGAGGATCTGTGGAAAGAAGTCAAAATACTTACAGTTCAGACCGTATCAAGAGAATGCCGGAATGGTCCTATACTAAAAAACGCCTACAATCTAAATTCTTCAGTTATTAATGACGGATTAGTACTATATTAAAAATAAATAAAAAACCTGTTAATCTGCCACAAATCCAGTTACCTTCCATCAAGTTGTTTGTCATCACCTCCGGTGTCAATAAGAGGACCACCAACATCTACAAGTTTTCCAGAAGGTCCAGCCTTGGGTTTATCTGGTTGAACTGGATTGCCTGAAGCAATGGCTTCATGTTTGGCTAGAAGACGTTGTAAGTCATCATTCAGTGCTAGTCCATGACATAATAGTGACTCGTCCCTGAAAAAGAAAAACTCTGATTAGTAAAGAATACTCAATTACCATCGCAACTAGTTATCAAAAATAAGATACGACCAACATAACACGTCCTCGTAATGTCTTTAAGAGTTCTTTGCTTTTTTGATGTTACATGTTATCAATCTATGTAAACAGTGGGGACTTACGAAATCGAGTTAACAAGGTGTACCACCCTTTGTTTATATGTACGACACTGTTCAACCAAATCAACAATAACCTCCTGTCTAAGCCCCTGCAGATGATAATAAAATGTGAGAAAAGTTCAGACTTGCAACGGAAGATAATAGAAGCTCCAAATCTATACAAAATCTTCCTACTTCATGTTACATTTACTCTTAGATGAAGTACCCAAGGCAAAATAGATCCAAATAGATTCAGCCAAGTTGGTTAAGTCTGGAAATATAAGATATATAATACTGTAACAGAAAAATACTTTGTTAGGACTTGTAACAGAACTGTTTCATTCAATTTTAAAACTCCTCAAAATCAAGATAACAAAATCCAGATCTTGAGGACTCTATACTCCACTATGTATTTCAGCATATACTCGCTGAGTTTAACCGGTTCAATAGCAAAGTGTCCTTTTTGACACCAAAGGGATCTTGATTTATTCAGAAGTGATTGTATATATTACATAACTAAGGCACAACACGACTACTAAGTATATACAGTCCATATGTAATTCATATCACACTGTATCATTAATTTCTTCATATTGAAAACCGAAGATGTACCTCTCTGTTATCTGGATCTATAGCACTAAGCATTTCCGACAGGACATCCATAATACCCCGTGCATTCTGAATTTCGGTCAAGCTGACAACCAAAATTTTCTGTTAGAACAAATGTGATGGCGTACAAAAATCTGACTATACATTTCATAAAGAACTAGTAATAATCCTCAACTTCTTTTGTCATGGACCTTGCTGATTTCTTAAGAGTTTGGATAATCATTCATACTATTAGAATGGGACAAATACTTCTCTCACCCATCAAAGATGAAAGTAATAAAAAAATACACCATCCCAAACCCCCTTAAGTCCAAACTCCCTACATTCCAGCAAAGATGAAACATCAATTGCACACATAAAACACCAAAGAAATGAAACACAAGTGAGCGAAACAACCTAACAAATGCATTCCTGGAAGTAACTTCAAAGCATTTGATGATCTAAGAAATTGCAAAATACAGCATGTGACAAAACAGAACTCTTAATGAAGTATTGAAATCATTTGATCAGAACTAACAATTCTCAAAGGAGAAAAAAGAGCTGCCATACTAGTCAACAAAAAAGCCTGGCAAAGACTACTCAATCCACTGAATACCATTTTGAATTCAAAGAACCGCTATTACGTTGACAGAATGTTCATGTAGCTAACATAAGTACAGAAAAGGAGAAGGTAAATATGTACCTTAATGTTGGGAACTCGGGCTCATTAGAAGGCTCAGGTATATCTTTTGGATGATCTGGATTGTGCAAATTTGGAGGTAGTGATGACAATGGTTGCGTCTGTGGAGGTGTGAATACAGGAGCAGCCGCCTCAGATCTTTGAGGGAATACTGCTCCAGCACGCTGAAATTAAGAACTCATTTGAGTCAGACAGTGTAGAACAAAAAAGCCATACAACTGCATCTAAGGAATGAAGTAACAATTTCCTGCACATGATTGCTTTGACAATGCTCGTGGTGTTGAGTTTTAACCTTTCTTTTACATTGTAATACTTCAGGTTAAACCTTTTGAGAACTTACCAACAATTCCTGGTATGCAGCATAGTATTGTGGATATCTTGCTCTAGGGCCACCAAAAGCTTCTTGCCAGGTATCTATCAGGATCAATATCTTCTCTTTGACATGATAGTCCGGCTATAAATTGGCATCATATATGCTATCAGAAATTTACCAAAAGCATCATGAAGCAACCAACTCATGGAACAGACATATACCTTCTTTTTTACTATTTTCACCATCTCATGGAGGAGGTCTCTCTCTGCTACATGCATATGAACAATATCTCCACAATTTTTTATCATTGTTTCCAACAGCTAGAATAAAGCGAGCAGACCAAAATAAAACCAAGTTTAGACCTCTGTAATACAAAGTTGTTAAATACAACAAGAGTCATGAGGGTATCAGCAGCATCAAAAATATAAGAGACTAACATACAATTTCAGTGAATTTTCCAGCAGCCAAACAAATTATCCATATTACATCTAAATTTTAAATCTGCCAACTAATCCTAGCACCGCATTCATTTTATACTCGTGTTCTAACTAAAACTCAAATGAAGACTAACAGGAACTGGCCAGGAGCTGATATAATGTCAAAGCATCCACATGCTGTTAATATTAGAGAGGACATATTTTGTTATGACACCTGATACTAACTTTGACTTAACATTTGAAATTTTCCACAAATGTAAGCCAAAAAATGATCGTAAAAACATTTACTAATTTAAAATAAGCCAGCAAACTGTTTAAAACTAATAAGATCCCAGAAGCTTACAGTAAGGGCAAGAAGTTGAACTTTTGAATTCCTACTTCCGAGGCGCTTCTTTATACCTTTAACAACATCCTTTGCTTGCCTGATATATAAAAGACCAAGAGAGAACATTAAACATAGCTATTCTATCAAGTTAAATTCAATCTTAATAACAACACAAACATCTTTAGCCTGTAAAATATACACCACAGTTTCGACTGACATCACTTTGTGTCACATTCAGCTCACTACTACACAGTAACCAATCCTCATTAGGAAACTTATTACTAACACATCGAATCGAACAGGCTGGAACTAGCCAAATGCAGACATACAAATTCAAAGACTAAATCGCACCGCTCGCTGCTAGATCCAAACAAACACAACTAGTTATAGAACATGAAATTCTAGCATTCTGCAATTATATCCTCACATTTCCATCCAATTCACTGTTGGATCAAAATTCAACGACCATTTCAAACTCCATTACTTCTCTAAATTCCAAAATCCATATTATCATATCACACATCCAAAACCACAAATCACACTAGAAATCAAACAAAGCAAAAACAAGAGAGAGATTAGAATCCAGTGCGGCACGTACACAGGATCGTGGTTGCATATGTCACAGATTTCGATGTTCATCGCCCAATCAGGACCGATGAGCATGTCACTCGTGGCGCGCTCCACCATCGAATTCACCATCCTCGCTCCTCACCGGATATCCGAACACCAAACCGCGCCTCCGATCACCGTAAACTCCTTCGCCAATAGCTTAGGGAATATTCCGGCTGCTTTTCTCCTTCTCTCTAGACCTCTCTCGCTGTAAACTCTTCTCTCTGCGAGTCTGAGATCGCTCTGGCTTCTTTTCTGTTGAGGAACGGATTTTTTTTTGCTTTTTCTTTGTTATTTCCTTTAGGTGATGGAAGTAATTTGACTGCCAATCAGGGACGTCCACGTCATGGGCCTTGAAGAGGTGTAGTTGGGGTTTGGACTACCCTCTGTTATTAACGGTTGACTATTTGATTTCCGTTAAGTCTGTCGTCACCGACTTTTATCATTTTAGTATTTGTTTCTGATTAAGCTGCCATTATTTATCCTAATCATCTCTATTAATTCTAGAAAGGTTTTTTGACTTTCTGAAAATTGTTAAATTTTTGAACTATATAATCCTCTTAATTCATTAAAAGTTCAATTTAGTTCAAATTTACGAATTTTAATAAACCATGGATAGAATTAACAATGTAATTATAATTTTTTTTTTTAAATTTCAACCTTTTTTAAAGAGTAAAAAGTATGAGAGATTTAAGGAGAAAAAAATATAAGATATTAGAGAGATCGGTTAAACATGTAATCTGAAAATAAAAAAAATAAAAAAATAAAATGAATAACATTAAATTAACACACGTATATAGTACATAAGACCAGTGATCAAAATAATTTAATGTCCATTTTATATAAGAAAAACATACATTCGAGAAAACATAATAATCTAATTATACGATTATACGATTTTTTTTATAAAGAAGATCAAAATATTTCACTTCTATTCTTATTTCTTATCTTGTAATTTTGAATAGGAACTCTTGTGTTGATTTCACTTGGCAGCACACATTTTTTGATGCATCATGTCTCAATCTTTGGTCTCATCATCTCAATCTCCAACCTGCTAAGCATACAGAAGTTCCAAACACAAAGCCCCATCAAAGAAACAAGTGGGGATGATAATTATATGAGATTTTCAACCTCTAGCTACGAGATCAAAACAAATATTCTCAACACAGAAAAGGTGAGAACAAAACAGACAAGCATCGATCCCTTTTGCGATTAGGAATAATCACCAACTTAGGTAGCAAGTATGCAGCCTAACATATGCTCCATTAGATTTAGGATTAATACTAAATAACACCTGAACTATGATGTTATTAATTACAAAATAACACCTGAACTATGATGAACTATGAGGTGCGGATCTGTGGTTTTGTCCCACTTTTCGATCTTAGTTTCAGATCTTAACCGTTCAATATCTAGGTATATATGTATATATCATCTCTGTAAAATTTCATCTCATTTGATGATCGTTAAGACATTCAAATATGTGAATTAACATGAAAAAAACTGACGGCTTACATGTTAAGAAAAATAAAATAAATTAAAACATAAACTGAATTCATTATAATTAAATAAATTACAAGTCAATAAGAATAATCAATCACAATCAAGTACTAAAATATCAACAATCATAAAAATATAAGTGGTTCAAAAAAATCTCGATGGATATATTGAAAAAAATCGAATATCCATGAAAATTTTATCAAATTTTGTTAAAAGTAAATATAAAAATGATATGTTTGATAAAATAACAAAAATACTCTTAGATTTTAACGGTGTTAGTGATCAATGTATCAAAATGCTAACGAAATAAACCTTGAGGTATGTAAATGCAAGTTTTTAATAATTAAGTATGAAAATGAAAATAACATAATTTGGATGGTAATCACTCTCTAAAACCACTTTCTCCCTGTATTAAGCATCGCAGTACACTATTTACTAGCTTCCTCTTGGTTTATCCGGAACATTATTGAATTGTTTTGGTTGATTGAAACCAGGAAATAAATAGTCTCATTCTCAATCCGGGCAATCCAAGTTTGACCTATCAGCAGTATTGATGCTGGAATGGTGGAAGAATGAAGCTACGCACAATATATAAACTGCCATTATTAGTCTGAAATTACAAGAGGGCAGAGCTCTAAAGTGCACACTGGTTAGAAATGTGACAACCAGGTGAACACTGGTTTCCGGTGCTTGAGATTCAACAGGATTGAAAGTACGGTGTCAGCTAGTAAGGTACAGGTGTTCGGACAGTAACGGGGCCGGTTTCCATGTCTTTGACGATTAGATTCAGGAGAATCTGAGTCAAGGATCCTTCTTTGCCTGTAAATCAGAAGCAAGCAATGTTAGTCAAGAATTCGAAGTGTCATAGCAAAATACCAGTTTGACATGGAAACAAGATGCACTGATAAGAAACCTAATGGAATCAAATTTTGCGATCTATGTTTTCAAGATATGTATGTTTGGAAAATCATTGGAGGAAATTAATACCAAGATAACACCATTACCAAAACACGATTTTTAGACGACAACAGATGAAATAGCAATGCGGTGAACATTACTAGTATATGATGAAAGCCGCCAAAAGAAAGCCAAAATCTTTAAGGAAAGACTCTGAACAGGCTCAGCAGCATGAACATAGAAACTAGAAGATTTATGCAGAAAATTGGTGTGAAGTGTACGTGGCCAATTCAATTAATGTACAGAAAGAAGTACATTGTATGCCTTGTTTTTAAGTCAACTAAATATCATAAGGTTGCATAGCAGTGAAATTAAGTTCTTAGTTCTTACCATCACCAATGATCTGTTCGTCCCATTGCACTATAGGGCGAACAAGAATCCCGCTGCCAATAAGCATCATCTCAACTGCCTTCTTCCCTTCCTCAACAGTCACATTTCCAACTCTCACTCCCTGAAGCTTACCCTTCTTCACCAGGCCTTCTGCAAGCGCCAAAACTCTCTTTGCCGTGCAGCCACTTAGTATCTTGTCAAACTGAGGCATCAGAAGTTCCTTATCTTTTGTAACAAAAGCCACATTCATGTTAGGCCCTTCGGCAATGAATCCGTCACCATCCAGCCAAATAGCTGCAAAGGCACCTTTTTCTTCAGCCTCCATCTTTGAAAGCACATTCGGAAGATAATTCACACTCTTCATAACCGCAAATTGGGGTGGTTTTATAGGGATCGATGAAGTTACTACTTTAACACCCTTTGAACTAAAAGGTGATTGGTCTTGGACTACAACAGCATAAAGTGCTGGCTGATCGCATCCAGAGGAAGATAACTGAAAATCACCAGGTCCTGCCGAAAGCCAGTACCTTAGTGATCCTGTTTTGCACTTGGAAGCACTCACTGTTTGTATGAGAATCCTTCTAATGTTTTCTCTATCAAACGGTAAACCAATTTTGGCCATGGATGCTGACCTCAAAATACGGTCAATGTGCTGGTCCAGCTCGTACAGATATCTAAAATGTAAGCATAAACATAAAATCATTGGTATTTTCTAATATAAACATTCCAAATCACTGAATATCCAGTTGTATAACATTAAAGATCATAAGAATATAGAGTGGATGTATTGAATCGTTAAGCAGTAAGTCACTGACCCATCCCTTATAGCAGCAGTGTCAAAAACCCCATGCCCCCTGTGGACCATGTGATCATCAATAGGGATCACCATAGCAGCTGGTTCTGTTGTAATTCCTCCAAAAATGCTAGAGTACATGGCTAGAAACTCTTGTGTACCCTTTCTATTTTCGCGGTTTGTTTGTAGCCGTTCCATTGCCTTTCTAGAGACAAACAAATAAAATCAAAACCGGAGAATTACTCAACCTTTAAAGACTTATTGTCATTTTCAATCACAATGTGTAGATTTCAATCACTCGATCACCATTTAGTACATACAACAGAACTGTCGAACTAACTGTCATGACACTCTTATGGATTATGATCAAAGTAGTATGATTTAAAGGAACATTGAACATTGAAGCTTATAATGCAACTATACAAGGATTGTTAGAAGAAAAGGGAGACAGAAAAGGACCTCTGAGCTAGTCAGCAGTGGGACATCAGAAACTTGAAAACTGTAATCTGGCACAGACGGAGAACAGTTAAAACTTAAAACAAATAGTTACACAGAATCTATGTTCTTTCAAATAAATTACCAGATATCAATAACATCGTTTAAAGAGAAGAAACTAAAGAGTGATTTTGAGTCAATTTTACCAGTCACAGCTTCCGTTTGGTTCGAGCTTCTGATGATCTTTGTCTCTTTGACCGACCCATGGTGGATGTAACGTAACCCAGGTCCCAAAAATGCAAGGTTTCTTGGAATTAGATGCAAACTAAGTGAAGGATGATCAACTGTTTTTTTGGTAATATGAGGGTTCTGCGAGACGGGTTTTGAGAAAGATTGGAGGGAAGCCATGGATTGGGTCAGATAGTTGATGCTTCAGAAGCTCTGAGCTTTAGAGATTGACTGGGTTTATGTTGGCATTTGGCAAGTTCATTTTTCATCTCTACTGGGAAGCAGAAGAAAACAAAAACAAAAACAAAAAACAGGTCAGCTGCCAGTGTTTGCTTTTTCTCTTGCATCATACGAATAGGTGGGTCCTTCATATTATGCAAATGGAAAATTACATAAATACTACATAAATTTTGCTTCACACATAATTAAGTTGTCTGAATTTTATTAAATAACACATTGAATTAACAAGTTAGCTCTAATTTTCATACATGTTATAACACCGTTAAAAATTAATGTTTTTATTTTTAGAAAATTTCATATAAGTTCCCTTTTATACATTTTCTCCTTTATAAGTCTACTCAAACATTTTTATCCATGCAAGTCCACTTCTACTTTTATTACGTACCTGAATTGCTCTTGTTTCCCGTACCTGAATTGCTCTTGTTTCCCTACAATTGCCCTTGTTTCCCTTATTCACCTTTCTATAGTGTAGGCACTCCCGGTGACTGGAGTCCGGTGGAGTCACATCATCAAGCAGATTGGAATGTTCACTTTCACAGGATTGAACCCGGAGCAAGTTGCTTTTATGACCATGGAGTACCATATATACATGACATCTGATGGGTACCTTTTCCCATTTTTTCTGATTAATTTTATAGTGAGTGAAACCACTGTCCGTTTGTTCCAAACCCTAAACCTAAAACAAATCATAGCTGAATTATAGATGGAAAAGATTCCACAAGCGAGTGTTGCTGATTTGTCTTGTTTTCATATTATAACTTGCAGGAGGATTAGCATGGCTGGTCTGAGTTCTAGGACGGTCCCTCATCTTACAGAAGCAATACATGCAGCCGTTACCCGACTTGCCTAATAACATTTTGAAGACAATGTTATCTTGTACGCAACTTAATACAAGACCCCTTCAGATTGTTTTTTTTAAAATAATTGTTACCTCATCCGATGAGGTTTGGTGAGCAAGTAGTGAAGGGACGTGGTAGAGCAGCAGCTACCATTGTGATCTTACTCAGGAGTTCAAATGTGGTTTGAACGTTCAAATACAAAGGTTATGCATGTTTTCTGCTGCATACTCTCTTTTTACCTCTGTTGGATTGGGCATTCCAATCCAACCGGACTGTATTCACATCCGACTTATGAGTATAACTCCGTTATGAACAAATTTCTTCGAGTAAATCAATTAAATTGGGTTCTGCAGTTGTATGAACAATAAACAATGAACAAAACTTACATCATATATATGGTAAACAAGAACTAGAACATCTTCAAGCCTTAGCTTCAAAGAACTTATTATCTGCATCCCTTCAACAAATAGCTAGATGGACTTGAGAAGCTTTTAGAATTCGAGAATTTTCCGCTTTCGTTTCCCCTACTGGGTGTTCCACACTCGCTGAAGTCAAGGGTGCGACGCTCCACCTGCATAGATTGCCATACAGATTAGCGCAAATTGCAGCATTGATACAAACCCACTGGAGTAAGCATTCCTGAAGTACACTAGAGACAAATTATATAGGTTCAAGCTGCAAATAATCATACCATAACAACTGGAGCGGAAAGGGAACTACTTCCCGGCTGATCTGGTGGTGCAAGATTCTTATCCGAGTCTATAATGCCGTGGTCTTTCTGTCTTTTCTTCAACAATGAATCAGGAGTATCATTTCCCAAAACTTCCAGGGCATCTGCATATGCAGAAGCAGTATGCTCGCTTATCTGTTTCATCAACCCTATGGCATCATAACTTCTATCTCCTGGACTCATAAAAAATCCTATATCCTGCAGAGAAATATCACATATTAATAAACTTACACCTATCACATCAAGTAAGGCAAGAATTGTCTGCCGGAATTTGTGATACCTCAATTGTTATTTCTGTATCAACCCTTGGACCAGGAAGAAAAGAGTTGATAAACCAGGGTGATTTCCATGCTGAAGGGGATTTCCAAGATGAAGGGGAATCAATACTTCTTTTAAGTGGTGTAACACCATACCTGGATAAACGCACAACATCAAAGCAACCTGTCAGATATTGGAAGTAATTCTAGCACTAAAAGGATCAACACTGACTACTTTTCAGACATGACTTGTTATCAGAAACAACATACTGCAGGTTGATAATAAATGCCCTTTTCAATTGGGACAATTTACCATTCCCTATGAAATACCCTAAGGAGTAAACAGATAAAGCCATTTTCACAGACTACAATTTGAGCAGTTAGTGAAAAAAATTGACGCTTACATGGTCTCTTTACTAGCACCATTCCGAGCATTATCAGTAGATGTCTCCGGAGGGGCTGACAACGAATCAGATTGTGTACATGTCTGTGCAACCAAATAACTTTCTCGCTTCTTCACTGTTATAGTTGGGGTGATAACAGAGGCACATTGTTTGGCAGAAAATGATTTAGAATGCTGTACTTTTGGAGTTTTAGCACTCGTGCTCAAGGCTTTCTCAGCTTTACAATCGGCTTGATCAGGAGAATATAGTAGCAGATCATTTGTGTTATGTTCCGTAAGAACTCCTGTAGACTGATGCGCCTGGAAAAGGAAAAAACACCAAATGAAAAATAAATATCACCTACATAAAGTAATTGCGTACTAACATGCTTATTCCGGAAACAATCACTGGCAATAAATTCAGGAATTTCCTGATTCAGAACGGCTATACATGAAAATAAAAAACTCACATCCCGAGAAGTGGGGACAGCATTAGCATTATTAGCCTCAGCATCATTGTCAGCATTTCCTTGCTTCATCTTTTCTGGGGATGCACTGTCATCAAATTGTTCCTGTGCTATTTCATCGGCTGATATTGCAGCACTAACAATCCCGTCTTCCATTCTGGCTTCACAAGTGTCCATATTCTCTTTGTCTTCATGCACATCAGGGGTCCTCTGCTGATTTGAAGATGGAGGATACAATGGTGCTTCCTGTATTTCATTGGCTTCAAATGTTACCTCTAAACGTGAAAAATCTCTGGCCAAACTGGAGGTCACATCAGTCCCAAGCTTTTTATCAATTCTTCTATCTGACAATGGCGATAATGGAGACAACAGGTCACGGTGCCGTTTCTTCAAAATGGATGGTGTGCCTTTAAATGTTTTAGCAGCACATTTCAGCAAAGCATCAGGGCTACCATCGCGAGATGGTGAATCCCATAACCTAAATGGAGTGAGGCAATTCATAGAGGACATCATCAGCTGACGAATTCCAAGGGGACTATACTCTTGTTGCATGTCATTTGCTGATTGTGCAAGATCACAACTTAAAAATGGAATATCCAAACTTGGGAAACGAGGAGGCTCATAACATAGAGCTCTGTCATCCTGCTGTTCTGTGTGCACTTCTGATCTCACATCCACAGCTGGAGAAGTTAGTGTGTCCAATCCAGAATCAAATGTATTTACAGAGAGTAAATTTGAAGGATCCTCAACCAGATGAGACTGCTCTTGCATAATATTCGTATTTCGACCAACAGTGCTCGGAGATCTGGCTGTGTCATTAGTGTAGACAAATGCATCCTCTGAATTTGTGACATACTCCTGTTCTTGAACTCTGAATAAATGATTAGGCTCGCCAGCAAATATCAGTGGACCCTCGTGAGCAGAAACTGGTTGAGAGCATGAAGTTCCAACTACATCTGAGTTCAAAGTGCAATGAGGTTGAGAAGATCTATTGGTTTCAGACAACTGGAGGTTTGCCGACGATTGCAAAAATGAATCTGTGCATGTAATCAAATCAACCATGCTTGACCCATTTGTAAATTCTCTAGTGAAATAATATCCCTGATTTATTGCCTCAGAAAACAAAGCCCTGCAACATTCATCATCGGATATCAACATTGGCTCTGATTTAACCGAACCATTATTCCCCATGGAAGTAGAAGCAGGAAATGCACTAGCGCTTTGAAATGCGAAATTGACCACATTATGTATCTCATTAGAATTCATACAATGGGTATGCATCATGGACGCCTCACTCATCAACTCTCCAGCATCATGTGAAAAACTCTGCTCTATAAATTTGGATGAGCTAACAAGTTCAGGGGGTATTTCTGGGATGGAAAAGGTGGCATCCCCCATAGATGGGTAATATGGTTCTGAACAGGATGCTGGACTGGAGCTTGGATCATTTCCTAAACTGGACACTTCATGGATATGCGACCGATCTCTAGTATTTAATACCACATTGACCATTTTCGTTCTAGACTGAAAGCAACCAGTAACAGCTGAATCTTGACTGCATTCTGATATTTCTTCTCCTTCAGCACCTCTGGGAGCACTATCCTCTCCGCTGTTCTGCACTCTCGAACTAGATGAGATTACAGGTTGGTTTTGAGGTCCAACATGAGGTGTTCCTTCAAAGTCTGGTAGCAAACCTGACTTTAAGTAAGAATCCAACTTCTTTTTCACAGAACTGTTCCAGTGATTCTTTATAGCATTGTCTGTCCTGTTAACCATGCAAACACTAATATATTAGAGCTGTTGCCATTGCAACATGATATAAAAACATCCTGTTCTCATACACTAGTTAAGTAAGATAGTGCACACACTCCAATCCTAGAAAAGGAGACATTAAATGTTTTAAAACTTATGTAATCTATCTGACTCGTTGCTCTTCAAATGCTGACAGCGCATACCTTCCAGGCAAAAATTTTGTTAGCTCTGCCCATTTGTTTCCATAAATTTGATGAGCACGAATTAGAGCCAACTCCTCCTCCTGCGTCCATGCTTCTTTGTTTATGCCCGGATTAAGATGATTATGCCACCTAAGGTAAACAACTAAGTATTATAAATAATCAAAGATTCATCATAGCTGCTCCACTAAGGGTTAACATGGAGCATCTGATATTATTGCCTTTAAAGACAAAGAAGATTGTATCAAATGATATTAACTACAAGAGACTCTATAAACATACCTTTCCCTGCATTGCTTACCAATACGTCCAGGTAAATGCTGTGCAATAGTTGACCACTTTTTTGGGCCATACTTTTCAACCAATTCAACGATGACTTCATCCTCCTAATCATTTACACAAACTTGTAAGGGAAAAATTAAGTATTGAAAGATAAAAATTCATTTGATTCAAATAATTATAACAGAAATGCAAATAGGAAATTGGCACACAGAAAGAAGATGCAACTAGTCTGTATCACCAACCTCTTTAGACCATGGACCCTTGACCAATTCAGGATTCAAAACTTTCTGCCACCTATGCAGGCACTGCACATCAGTCCGGTCCTTGAAACACTCGGCTACAAATAGCAAGAATGCAATATTGACAATTAAACAATGCCCAAAGTACAAACAAGACACAGTGAAAGTGAAGAATAACACTACATAAGGTCCGAATGTTTGGTTATGTTTATAGAGAGGGAGGGAAGGAGGGAGCAATAGCGCGTGTGTGTGTGAGAGAGAGAGAGAGAGAGAGCAGGAAAAAGTGCAGTAAAGAAACTGATACCTATTTTCTTCCAATTCTTTCCTTTATAACTCTGAACTGCCCTACGCAAGATTTCATCCTGATACATATGAAATTGGTCATAATGCACTACATGAAAAATGAATAAATAAAAATAGCAAGATATTACAAAGCACCAATTCACCAAAGGAAGCAGCTAAGGAAAAGTAACCGATCTTCTAAAATAAAGTTGCTACAAAGGAAAGATACATCAGATGGTCTTAGCATGGGGTAACACATACAACCAGGTAAAACTATAAGCATATAGGTGTCTGTGATTTTCTTCTTAAAAACAAATTTACCTCTTCAGGAGTCCATTGTCCTTTCGTTGAACGCCTTGTAGGCCCACTAGACCTCCTACAGAAATTTTAAAATACCGTTAGAAGACCAAGCAATTACTAAAGTTATTCTCTACATTGGCACTATACTACGACATCTAAGAAAATATTTAAATAATGTTTCAGAGTACACAGAAACCCTTTAAGAGAAAGCTGATCTAATAAGTTGACAATAATTTCCAACAGTTGCATCTACATATAACTTCCACATGAAAGCGAAGAATTGAGATGATATCTGAGGACCAGTATTGGATATTGTTGAGCTGAATTACCCGTGGATAGTTCGAGTTCTGTGTAAACTGCCACTACCAGGCCCTGCAGGAGTAGGCGTAGAACAACTTTTGTCACCGTCCATAGTTTAACAACAGGCAATTCAACCTACATACCCCAATCCCTAATCGACGACTTTCTCCACTACTTCTACTCGCAATCATTCTAGGATGTGGCAGGACCAACCCCTTCCCACATCAAATCCACAAGCTGCACAAAAGAGCATCATAAATGGCAAAACTTTAGAGACGTTATGCACAAATACACACACATCCCACACTAAATTCACACATTTTAAACTAACAATGGGCATCAGAGGGCGATCAAAATCCAAACTTTAAATCGTCATTTCATTAAATATGAAACAAACGGATCAAACAAAATCAAATTCAAATCCAAATCAAGACAAATCACGTATGCAAATGAAACTCCGATAACCGAACCAATTCGAATTTGGACCATCCAACTATCAGATACTAAGCTCAGACACAACCATACCTCCACTAATTGGTCGAATTGAAGAAATGTCGGCATCAATTCAAAATAAAATTCAAACCCTAAGATACTGACCGAACTGAGCTGCAAGGAGCATGAAGGATTTGAAAAGGCCGACTATTCGATCGAAACGGTGCGTATTTGAAGATCCGAATCAGAAATCAGAGAGGGAGAGAGATCCGCACTGCAGATAGAAAAGAGTGGAGAGAGTGAAACGGTCCGGAGCTATTTCTCTCTCTCCTTATTCAAAAATAAAGGGGTGGATTTTGGACCCTTGGAGTTTCAAACCCTCCCACGAGTTAAAGGTCGAGCAGTTCCACGCTATGGACGGCTGAGATTATGAGAGCCAGGGTGGCCTTTACGTACTATACCGTCTATTTTTTCAACAAAAAGGTCAACGGACAATTTCCTTTTCTTTTCTTTTTTCGTTTTCGTTTTTTATTTTTTTGAAAGGGGCAATTATTAGGAATTTGAAATTATGAACTGTAGCGCCGGATTTTCCAGCACTTGACCGCGTCTTTAATTAGATGGGTCATGTTCAAATTAAATGTACTAGCCTCTTAATATATCAAATTTTTTTTTTAGAAAAAATGTGTATGTTGGTAAATTTATAAATAAATATTTAATAAGATAGATGTGTAAAATAAAAATAAATACATTATATTTTTTTTAATTATGTCTAATATTTTCAGATTTTTTAACCATTTATAATATCATAAATAAATTTAAAAGTTTAAAATTTTAGTGAAGCTACACCAATTAAATTTTGACTTTCCATTATGAAGGTTTAAATTTGTTGGATAATATTTCTAAATTAATTACAAGGATTAATCCAGCATAAAGAGAAAGAAATGCATTAATTTTTTTATCAAAAAAAGAAATGCATTAATTAGAGAGGGAAATGAGACGCAAATGCATTAGATTGCCCGTGTGTTTTATAGATTTTTTTTAAATATTATCTTTTTACAAAATCATCACTTTTTATTGGAGAGTATCTTTTTACAAAATATTTGTGTATCATGAATTCATGATTCATTTAAATCAACTAAAATATGTTATTAAATTGTATTTATGACACTATTTATTTATTTTTAAATAAAATTTAAATATAATTATTAACGATAAATATTTTTTAATAATTACTTTATACATTATATATAAAAAATTTCACACTGTGAGATGAAATAGTTTTACCTCTTATATCAGCTACAAAAACTGTTTGCGGACGGAACGAAATTAAACAGGTATATTCATTAAACATGAATGGTCCGTTCCATCATCGTCTCCCGCATTTGAGCAGTCGAAGACATACTGATACAATCAGTTGTGAACATTCCTACGAGACTAAACACAAAGACGTCATCAGTCCTCCATTCAATTATAGAGAATTGTTAGTTGAGCTTGCGTTTTCTCATTACACAACTTGAAATGATATTTTGTCAAACTGATGAGAAGCTTAGTTTGATGCATATGCTGCTTAGAGCAGAGATCGTTAGGGGTTTGAATTCCATTATGTTTTCGATGTTGTTCTTGATCTTGAGCTTGCTTAGTTTAAGGTGTTATTGTGCTGAAGTTCATGAGATCACTTATTCCAAACCATTAGCAGTAGGACAAACTCTGGTTTCCCCTGGCCGGATTTTCGAATCGGGTTTCTTTAGTTTTAATGATTCAAGTAAGCAATATGTTGGGTTATGGCACAAGAATATATATCCCCGTAAACAAGGTGGGTGGCCAATAGAGAAAGGTCTCTTGCAGTTTCAGATGGCTTGGCTTGTCTGAGAATTAGTAGAAATGGACATTTGCAGCTTGTAGATGGCAAACAGACTTCTGTCTGGTCAGCTAATATATCTAATTGTTCATCTGCAGTTCTCTTAGATAATGGAAACTTTGTTGTCAAAGTTTACTGGTCTGACACCAGGAACAAGGTATAAGTCTTACATTTCTAACAGAATTGTAGGGGGCAACATTTTTGGATATATTTACATATCTTCAGACGGAGTATTGAGCCAAATGTATTCAGAAAGTGGGAATAACTGGTATCTTGACTGGGAGTCATGGAAAAGCTCATGTGACAATTATGGCGCTTGTGGACCTTTTGGGGTTTGCAGAGGCTTCGGAATCTCCAATCTGTCAGTGTTTGAAAGGGTTTAACCCAAGTCAAATGAGGAATGGAGCAGAAGAAACTGGACCGGAGGTTGTGTGAGACAAACAAATCTGTCTTGTGAGACACACAAAAATGAATCAGTATCATCAAAAGCAAAAGATGGGTTTTTGAAGTTGGAAAGAATCGAAGTACTCGATTTTCATCAATATCGGGTTTCATTCACCAATGACAAGTTTGAGTACTGCAAGATACAGTGCCTGGGCAATTGTTCTTGCCTGGCTTATACGTAAAGTTGATAACATAGGGTGTTTGGTCTGGTACAAAGACCTTGTTGATATGCAGCAGTTTCCATATGTTGGAGAAGATCTTTATGTCCGCCTAGCAGACTCAGAACTAGGTAAATGATAATAGCTCATAGGCAGCTCTAAGAGACCCTTTTTCTGTCTGAATGTTATGCTGATTTTGTTTTTCGTTTTCCTTTCCAGGTGCAGGAAAGCCTATAAAGTTAATTGCCAGTCTTACAGCTACTTGCTGTATGAGTTTCTTGGTCGCTAGTCTTCAGTTTGCACCGGTGGCGTGCCAATAAAAAGCGTAAGGGATTGTTTTTTCAGTCATCCAAATGTTGCCTTTTCTTTTGTTCCAACTCAGTGTTTGATAGTTTTACTTGCAAAATCAGGAGATGTCATATTAACAACTCCGCGCTTGGAATCAAGTAGTTTGATTAAGATTTACAGAGACGATCTTCGAGAATATTTGGGAAAGCATAATCTATCAGAGCTAAAGATATATGATTTTGATACCATACTAACCGCCACAAACAACTTCAGCATCACAAACAAACTCGGGCAAGGAGGCTTTGGCCCAGTTTATAAGGTGTTTTTTGTTTATGTTTTTTTATTATTTTTGAGAAGAAGTTTATAAGGTGCTTTGTTCTGCAATAGCATATATAGTACTTCGATAGGTATAAGATACATACATTTAATGGACTTATTTGATATATGAATCTCGTGTAGGGGATACTACCAGAAGGGAAGGAAATAGCTGTGAAGAGACTGTCTAGTAGCTCTAAACAAGGTGTTGAAGAGTTCAAGAATGAGATGCTTTTGATCTCCAATCTTCAACACAAAAATCTTGTTAGGATCATGGGTTGCTGCATTAAAGAAGAGGAGAAGATACTGGTTTATGAGTTCATGCCTAACAAAAGCCTGGATGCTTTTCTATTCGGTTAGTTTCACTTGGTGTTTATGTTTATTTGCTGTAAGTTGCTGATTTTTATCTTGTTCTTTCAACATAATCTTTCGTTCTTGATCTGTTTGTAAAATTCTTTTGAAAAGTTCTTACATGTAGTAATGAAAGGAGTAGCAATAACTAAATAACCTAGGCACAACTCATCCTTGAGTTTGACTAAGCAAGATCTTTAACCCTGCAAGTTAAAGGCTTACCCCTATCTAACATTTTCTGGTGTTTAAGATCTCCATCATAAATTCACTTGATACAACTTTGTCTCTTATGTTTAGAGCTAGAGTTCTAGTTCTAGCCAAAATATATGGCTAAAAGTCTCTCCTCATCATTGTTTCATTGTAATGTGTGTCAATAATATGAATATAATTACTGGTTGGAGTCTTGCACTCTAATGGGTGCACTGATTATTTGATTAGATCCATCAAAGAGAGCTATGCTTGATTGGGCTACACGCTTTAGCATTATTCAGGGTGTTGCTAAGGGCCTTCTCTATCTTCATTGTGATTCCTATGTGAAGGTGATTCATAGAGATCTAAAAGTCAGTAACATCCTCTTGGATGAAAAAATGAAACCAAAAATTTCAGATTTTGGATTAGCGCGCATTGTTGAAGGAACACAGTCTAGAAAATACTCTGAAAGTTGTGTGGGAACACGGTAAATATTAGACTTCTCAGTTACATACTATAATCCAGAAACCAGAAAAAGCAATTTTGTTAGATACATACTAATGCATGTGTTTTCTGTGCAGTGGCTATATGTCTCCGGAGTACGCTATGGGTGGGGTGTTTTCTGAAAAGTCTGATGTCTATAGCTTCGGGGTCTTGGTATTGGAGATTATTAGCGGCAAGAAAAATACCAGCTTCTGTTTGCCTGACCAACAGTTGGGCTTTCTTGCCTATGTAAGTTTATACTCTAAATTTCAATGTAATTGTTGTCTACATTTTTGGGGTCTTGACAAGTTATAACGACAGCTAATGGGATTATTTCAGGCATGGAATTTGTGGAATGAGGGGAGGGCAACAGAGTTGGTAGATGAAGTTTTAAGTGATTTATATTCCAAATCAGAAGTAATGACATGCGTGCATGTTGGGCTTGTTTGTGTACAAGACAATGCTGCTGATAGACCTACCATGGTTGATGTAGCTTCAATTTTAAGCAGCGAGAATGATGGTCCACTTCCTAAGATGCCTGTGTTCACTATCCAAAAGTCAGGTTTTAATAATCCTCAACACCCTGAAAATGCTATCTCCAAAAGTCAGGTTTTAACAATGCAATACATCAAGGTAGGCCTTATCATTTGGTCTTTCAACTCTAGCCCGTCCTACCCTCTAGGGCCGAAGCCCTATCCAGCCCTCTATTAGAACGGGTCGGTCCTAGCCCTTCTCGAGTAGAGTAAGGTAAGGGTTAAGCAAATGAAACTCGGCTCTATCCTACGACCCTACCCTAATGAGCCCTTTAGGGCTGAACTCGGCCCGACCCTAAAAGCCCGCCCTTTAGACCTTAATAATTTCTTATTTTTGTATTGTTTTAATATGTTTCTTATTTTTTAGATATAATACAACTAATCTTCTCTTTTGTAATTGATTTGCTAGCTTTGTTCATTTGATTTCCTTTTGTTTTGTTGATTAACGATTGTATTTTGATGATTTAGAGCATTAGTTCGTGAGATATATGAGTATAATCACTTCGTTTATAAATAAATGTCTTAAATTAAGTATAATGTGTATGCATGCATGTTAAATATAACACGAAAAATAAGGTTCATTACATATAATTCTAAAGCTAAATTGTGAGAAAACAAATAACAAACTCATATCGGCCCTGTTTAGCCCTATTTAAAGGGCCGACCCTACCTGACCTTATTAGTCCTAACGAAATGAACCGCTAAGGCGGGCTAGAGCTTACATATTCAAGCTTCGGCTCTACCCTATCCGACCATAAATTTTGTTGACTTTGACCGAATCCTACCCTATTCCACTCTAAAGCCTTAAAATTTAAAGTCGGGCCGGCCCTAACCCGACCCATGATGAGGCCTACATCAAGGGGTTAATATTTCTAAATTAATTATTCTACATCAAAGGGTTTAATGATGGACAAATGTTAGATTCCCTGCCAGATGAATTATTTTTACTCTTCTACCAAGCAATTTAAGAGATATATCATACATTTAGCCATGAACGTACAAATTTGCAGACCTAAATCATGATAAGTTAGGAAAGGGTAAAAAGCATGATTTAGATTATTAGTTCAAGTTACACCGACAGGGAATGGAATATATTATTGTTCGCCGTTTTTATCAAAAAAAAACGCAACTATTAGCTAAGAAACATTAGGAGATCAAAAAGCTGATTTCGCCTACACTCCGGTATTGCACAAAATTGATCCCAGAAACAACAGGGAGCTCAAAACTTCCTTTGTTTGTTTGGGCGACCTCCATTGTTTTCATCCCTCGAACGTTTGTGACCACCCCTATGGTATTTGCCACCCCTGTAAGCAGAAAATGACGTGGTTGTCACCGCAGAACACAAACAAAAAGGTAAGCCAAATCAGTGCAATTTACAATAAGACATACCTTCCACGATTGCCACCCTTGCTTTCGCGGAACCTTTCTTGACTACCACGGAAATTCTTCCAGTACTCTTTCTCAGCCTCCCCTGAAAGAATAACAGACAACATAACATTCATTAATAAGAGAAAAGCTACAGGTCATGCAATATTTACAGGTAACCACTAAACATAGAAGATAGATGGAGATTGCTGCGTCCTTACCACTGACTGGTTCCAAAGTAGCAATGAAATTTTTCACAACAAGTCCTCCAAGCTCAGTAAGGACTGCAGCAGCACGTGCTTTATGAGCTGCTTCTGGTTCTTCAAACCGAACGAATCCTGATACTTCTCCAATCTTGAAGTCAATGTACTTCACATGACGAAAACAAGGAGAAAAAGTTCAGAACACATTACAACGACACCCAATCCTGCAGTTGTATACTAATTTCATTTCATTTAAGTACTACATCAATCATGCAAAAAGAAAACCCTAGACTGGTAGTGCTATCATGCCATGCTAACCAAACAATGAGTTCTTAAAGAATATCAGCAACTACAGTGAAACAAGGCACATTGGAAAAATCTAATACCTTTACGGTGCCAAATTTTGCAAAGAGGATCTTCAAATCCTCACGCATAACAACGTCCATGTTATCTTTGTATGTTTCTACAGCATTAAGTTTTTCTTCCTTCTCTCCCTCCTTTACTCCTTCAGAAGGCTTTGCCTCATCTTCAGTTTTCTTCTCTTCACCATCCAAACTACTTTTCTCATCAACATTTTCCTTGTTATCCTTCTCACCATCCTCAATTTTAACATCTCCTGCCTCCTTTTTTGTTTCTTCAGGAGTACCATTTTTCTCAGCAGACTCTTTATCTGATGAGCTCTTCAGCGTAAATGCAACGATCAAGCCTTTAGGGTAGCTGCAATGATCCAGAGTGGAGTTGGGCATTAAAAAACCCCGACAGGGGAATGAAGAAAAGGTACACGAGATAACATTATCTACTTACTCTTCCTCTGGCTTTGCATTATTCTTGCGA
Source organism: Comarum palustre (assembly GCA_951800085.1). Lineage (NCBI taxonomy): Eukaryota > Viridiplantae > Streptophyta > Magnoliopsida > Rosales > Rosaceae > Comarum > Comarum palustre. The sequence goes on from OX637583.1 coordinate 22,432,193, forward strand.
TTTGAATTTGTGAGGGGTCGAGTCTTCTCATATTCCTCTGTTTCTTTTGCTCTTTCAGTGTCAAATTCCTTCCTACATAAGAAAACTCATCATTAGAAATCACAGATATCCAACACAGGATCACAGCAATCGATCAATTCAGACACATTCAATGCCAAATACATTCACTTAAGAATAAGTCCAAAACAGTACTATTCATCATGTTTTGAACTCGCTACGGAAACTTGATAAATGGAACAGTAAAAAGCTTCTGCAAACTTACTTTGGTTTTAGTTCTAACTGAACACCTCCATAGTTTAGTGTTTCGGCCAGAATCTTATTGGCATCTTCCTCTGTTGAAAACTCAACCAACGCAGTCCCACAGAACAACTTTTTATCGGCAACATGACGAGGCAGCCTCACGCTGTTAACCTGTAACAATTTGGCAACAATTATTACACTTCCAACCTTCAATAGATAAATCATACTTCAAACACAACACAACTTGGTAGCTTAGTCTCTACTATGCAAAGCAGATTCACAGTAAAGGAAAACATTAAGCATGGAGTCAACACAATACCTTGCCGAACTGTCCGAAAAAGGTTTCAACATCCTCAAGCTTCACATCAAACTCAAACGGAGCTGCGGCTACTGTCCTAATGTCTACTTGCTCAATAACCTCCTCTGGTTTCAGAATCTCCGTAGCCCTACCAACCTTTTGCCCTGAATCAAACAAATTACAGAACCAATTCAGTAAATTCAATCCCAAATTTCACAATATCCTTCTCTGTTTACTCGCATTGCGCCACGAAAAACAAACTCACCGTCTTCGGAAATGTTGAGAGTGGTGGATTTCCTAAGAGTCTCAGCAACAGCTTTGACTTTATCTTCAGGAATAGCGTCGGCCTTCAAATCGCCCAAACCGAGATGACCTCTCATCCGACTGAACGAGCATATCAACGCCAAGCTGATCATCCCATCCTCGCTTTCGCTTATCGATTTCTTCAGAAACTCGTCTCTGGGGAGATTGCTGTCGCTGAAGTAGAACTCAACCTGCACATCACAATTTCAGCTCACAAATTCGAAAAAAGCCGAATCAAAACAATCAAAATCTGTTTGAATTGGAATTCGAACCTGGCGAAGAACTTTCTTGGCGGTTTCTTCGTTGAGGGAAGCCATTGCTGGTTGTGACTGAGAGCTAGGGTTTCGAGCTACTAGGGTTTTAATTGGTTCGTTGCTTTATACAGTAGTGAAGTTTAATTGGGCCGGGTTAAATTGAACCCGTACGGTTCGTTACGTTCCTGGTTCTGTTCGGAGGTACTGCTGGGACCCATAGGTGCAGAGTTTCTAGTTCTCTGCGATCAACTTAGATTTGCTTCCCGATCACACATTCACACGTGACCGGGATTTAGTGTGTATCTCTCCGTATTTATTCGTTGTGATCGAAAAGAGTAAATACTAAATAGATCAGTACATTATGTATTTACTGCACATGGTTCTCTATGTATTTACTGTATTTGGACTCTTTGAATTTACTCTGCCAAGTCAACCATTAGTCAATAGTTGAATCACTTGAATGCGGTGCAGTTGTACTAAATAACCAAATCGGGCAAGTGCATCAGCAATCGGAAATTTCATTGGACAATTTAACCAAATCAGGCAATCATCGGAAAATAACCAAACCGGGCAATTGTATCAGCAATTGGAAATTTCATCGGAGAACATAACCAAATAAGGCAATTGAGTAGAAAAATATAACCCCGGATTGTGATTTCAATTTGGCTTCAGATAAGTGTGACATTAGGAAGTTGGTTATTTCCAAAGAATTATTAGCTAATACCTTCAGCGAGTGCTTGCTAGTATTACAACACTGCAAGTTCTCATATGGATCCAAACAAAGCATGAGATACTAACACTATTACTCACTAACTCTTTAGATCAAACTATACTCAAGAACATGAATATGAACTTGTAGAAGGGAGACAAACTTGAAAAGGTCAGATCTTCAAACGTGATACTAGCCATGTAGAAATCATGACATCAGAATCAGATTCATGTTCAGAAAAAAGAAAGAAGAAAAATGCCACAAAAATAGCAAAAATCAAATGTTTCATCACTTCCCGTCTTTCGTCTCTCTGAATGCAAACTTTTAACTGATCATCTCTATATATGTACCATTCAAGACAAGCTCCCAACTGTGTAATATATAAACAAGGGTGCTAAAACATAATCAAATACTTTTGCAAGTGAATTTGACTACAAAACAACAAATGTATCACCCCTTATACAAGGTGGTGTTTTACTTTTGTGTATCATCATCATCATGATCCACGTACAACATGCAGTGACAATTTCACCCCAACAGACACTAACCCATAAAACAGTTTTTTCCTCCCTCAATTTTTGCATCTTCTCTTTTTCTTATCAATACCAATAGAAATGAAATGTTTACGACATATTTTACTCAAGAAGGGAAGTAACTGTGAGGACTAACTCACAAACTCAATGATAAACCATATTCTCCATGGACGGCGGCAGGTAGCTACCTCTCGCCTAGCACATGAACAATGCCATGCTTACATAAAGTCCTCTTCCAACTCCTGCAATGACTTGTTTGCGGATGCAATTTGTTTGTTGGATGTCATATTTTCATGAACCATCAAGCCTTTATAGCTCCTCAGATCTGCTTGCTTCTCCTTTTCAAGCCTTTCCATCTCCTCACGCCGTTTCTGCAATATAGTTTCTCTTAGAAATGATTGGTTCAAAACGAGAATATAACAAATTACACCCAAAGAGTGAGAACACAGGATACAGCCAGATCATTCTATAACTAATTTTCAATATTGTGTACTTGAACCTTCACATAATACACTACCTCTTCTGAGGTAAATAAAGCTTTAAATCAAAAGATCACCGCTGAGCGAAAATATATATTAATGATAAGAAAAGATCCATCCTCAGAGATTTCAAGAATGCACCTAAATAGTTCAGAAGTCACAAATCAGTTGCCTTATATTGGCCATGACATGGAGACTTACCTTCTCTCTCAAAAACCGCTTTCTCTCATCTCTTTCTGCAGAGTTAACCGCTTCTCTCTCAGCTGAAGTAAAAATATGAATGCAGGTTAGACATGGAAGAGTTATATAAGCATAACATTTGAGACTACAATACTCATATGCAAGCCATCATTTATATAGATAATTAAGATACGTGTCCTAGGAAACAAAACCACCAACTTAGCCTAAATCTTACTGCATTAGAACACAGAGAAGCAATTCAATCTAGAAAAACTCAGACAAAGCTGAGAACAGATGTTTACCTTTTAAATCGGGTTTCCTTTCCACTTTTGTCCTGTTCAGTCTATTAACGATCTCATTAATCCTCTTCTCCACCCTCACAGTCCGAACCTGGATAAAGTCAAATCGATATCAACAAATGCATGTTGAACCCAATCAGAACACAATAAAAATGGCATGATTTCAAAGAACAATGCAACTAGACTGTCATTACCATCTTTGAACTATAGAAACCAACTTGACCAACATCCATGGATGCAGTCTTCTTCAAATTGGACCACGGAGTGTAAACAACATCAATATTGTTCACCTTGTTTCCTGCACCACAATATATCGTTAGAAAACAGTAACAATGTAGCAAAACCAATGGGAACAAAGAAAACCAAAAGCCTTCTCACGAGTGGCTCAGACAAAAACCGTAAAATGAAACCAAAATTACTCTAAAGAAGGAAGAATCTATCTAGATTATGCCTTGGATGGAATTTGCTTTGACAATCTGCACGCAATCCTCCAGTAAACCTTCGCTTATATCATCAATGGTCTGGCCCTTGTGAAGCCTAACATAAACATGGGCCGACGACATTTTGTCCACATGGAACCTGCAACACCACCAGCCCATAAACACAGTCTTGATACCTCAAATTCAACAATAACACCGGAACATTCTCAATTCATCCTATCAAACAAATTATCTAACACAGTTAAACTCACCTAACATTCTTATTACAGAATCTTCATTTGTTAATTGTAGTAAAATGAAAAGAATAATGAAATTTAAGAGGTTACCAAATGTCTTCGGGGAAGCCATATTTAATGAGCTCCTCGTTCTCGAACTTGTCGAGGCCCATGAAGATGGTGAAATCGCCGACCTCGGGGCGGGCTTTGAAGTAGAACACCATCTTCTTCTTGCTTTGAGGGCTTTGGAAACCGATGCAAACCACAGAGAGGGCGCCTGTGGGAGCTAGGGCTTCGTTCCGCCTTCAAGCTTTCCAATTGGGAATTTGGGAACGCGATTTCTTATTCCATTTTTTATTACTACGAATTATTGATACTTTTTGGGCGTGGGTTTTGTAATGGGCCTGGGTTTTGGAATGCTCAGATTCGTATTTGCTGAGAAGGTTACAGTTGGCACCGCAGAAAGTGGGCAAAACTTCTGACATTTGTACGACGTGCCGTATTCTATCTAGTGATGAAACCTGAAGTTTTTTGACCAACTTCATTTTTCAGGTGGAGAGATCTTCGAATCTGAGTCATAAAAAGAGTTCGACTTTTCTATTTATAAAGTTGCAATGACTGTGATTATAAGCATTCCAATTCAGTGTATATATATGTTCCATTTTGACAAAATAAGGAACATATTCCCCCTTCACTTTCTTGAGTCTTGACTAAGCCCGGACCTAATGCAAGTCTAAGGAGTCCAGAGACTCAGGACCTAACACAATCTAAATGATCCATGTAGCAATTAAAAGAAAAAAAATGATCTAATTAAGCTGATTATAATTACATGCTCCTAATTATATATACATATATAATAAAATGTGAGTCAAAGAAGGAATAAAATAGTGTTAATAGACCATACTATTTAGTTTAGTTCATTATTAGAGCTTAAGAAATGTCTTAATCATAATCAAACCATTTTAGATATGTTGTTTATAGTTAAGTTTTGATTTTAAAGTTTTATTTCCTTATAAATAGAAAATAAAAATCTAAATGAAAATTATGATTTGAGAGCCAATCTTTGAGAGTTCGACTCAGACCTGAAAATCTCAGGTCCGAACCTGGTCTTGACAATGAATTGTATCGCAAATGCTCATGATCTTATCTCAGATTGGCCAAAGGTCATGTAGTTACATATTATATTCTTGGCAATAAAATGTGCTAAATCTAGTGATACAAGATTGCAACCGTGAAAAACATATAAGCAAATCTGGTGAAACTGTTATTCAATCTCATCAAGTTTCGCTTGTACAACAGGCCATCTCTGATGATACTACATTTTTCTTTCTTCAAGATTAAAGAGCAAACAAAAATTCTTAAGAAGGCTACGTAGGCTATCCGTCATACTTGCAAAGGTTTTCGAAACCCATGTATTCATTGTGGTTTATCTTCCAAATCATGTTCGATATGCCAACCCCACCTGCCAAAAAGAACAAGCACCTCTCAGAACATAATTTTGAATTTTACATACAGGGTGCAGCTGAACCAGGCGTGTGATACTGACCGAGTGAGATTGCACTGACGAAAATCATAAAAGCTAGAATGAAAATGATCAATGAGGCCCTCCCAAATACATTGATTAGCCTCCTCACAACATGCTGTCCTATAATGGCCGCAATGAAAGCCACAGCCGTATAGTAAGTAGCTGCAGAAAGATTGCAGCATATATAAGCATATACAAATGTAGAATAACCATGGACTTTATCTAGAAGAAAAAAAATGTTGCTGTATCTCGCTATGTCAACAACATTTTAGTAATCGGAGGAGAGACTTACCATAAGGAACTGGAAATCGTTTTAGAAGGTAGTATTCTACAACAGACATAGAGGACGAGAACATCATTGCAAAGGTAGCTGTGGCGCTGGAAACCTGCAGCCAATTCATCGAGGAGCTTTTAGAAGCTAACTAGTAACTACTCACTGCTTAATCGGGTTTATAAGAAATTGAGAACTTAAACTTCAAACAAACTTCTAATATCACACCTGAGGGGGGATTCCGAGTTCCAAAAATAGTGGACCCATAATGAATCCTCCACCTAGTCCAAGCAATCCTCCGACAATTCCTGCAACGACACCCATTAGACAGTAGAGAACCAGCTGGTGCACTTGCCAATTTGTCCCTTCCTCTCCCTTAGACGCTATTACTTTTCGGCCTTGGTATAGGCCAACTGCCTCATAGGTAGATACACCTAAAGAGACTGGAATCTGCATAAAAGTGACAGTTACTGAAAGTATTTAGGCATAGGGTTTTAACATGTTATATACGCAAAAGGAGTTACGGCAACAAACAGCAATAGCAAAAGTGGAGACCACTTGTAGTACCTGTAACAAATTCACTACCCAATAGGCTATGGAACAAGTAGATGTGTGATGCTGTGGTGAACAGAACAGGATTATTTAATTGTTAGCTAAAATATACCAAGTGAGCTTGAAGTAAATTTTGATAAATAAGTTGAAAGTAGTAAAACCTTAGCAATTTGCAGTGCTAGAAATGCAACCCAGACAAAAACCAGAAGTCCACACTCTTTCCAGTAAACATTGTCCACAAGAGAGACCTGAAATGTTTCATTTAAACTTAGTTTTGAGAACTAGACCAAATAGACAATACCAGCTGAGGTAGCATTTACCTCTGGATCCTTTTGTTGATCACTGTTTGGGCCACCTGGAAGAGGCTTGTATTCTGCATCCCCACCAGCGCCTGATTGAACAAGCAAATATATTATGGATGACCAAAGAAATCAACAACAACAAAGGATTTCAACTATGTTGACAAACAAAGATGAACTCACCATTTGACTCCCGTCGCTTTGCAGCTTCCTACAAATCCGGAAAATCAATGTTTGAGATACATTTGATAATTTAGGGGCAGTTAGACCACATGATGCTGAAAATCTTATAATTTCAAGGTAGAAATCCATTCTGAACCTGATGTGATTTTATGATGCGAATATAACAAAATATGAAGAACTAATATGAAATGAAACGCCATGATTCTTGAATAATCTTAAACTTCTAACAACAAAGGGGTTTCTTCTAAAAACAATAAAAATAGGTATGATGTCATTATTATAGCAGCCTCAGTTTATAGATGAAGTTACCTTCTTCATGATAGTTTCTTTTTTCCATGTATCAACACCCTTAAAGAATGCTTTTGTTGATGTGCCTGCAAATGTCCATTATAAAACAATAAGTGATTTGGTGATTCAAGATTAAAAAAATCCTGGCGTATACAAATTAAGATGATCATTACCTATAAAAAGAATAATAAGCAAAACTGTGACCATCCAGTCAGCAAAGATCACATTGAATGCCACTCCTATACTAATTCCCATCATGAGCATCGGTTGGATAAGCACCGCCAAATCATAGTCGATAATGGGCATGTCCAGCGTGGGATGCCTAAGCTTAAGATTATAGTACACAGTTGAGAGAGCTGCACCCATGATCATACCTGATACATAACAAATCAAATCCATCATCATGTAATTTCCAGTCAGTAAATCAATCTAACTTTCAACACTGTACAAATTTCCTCTGGTTCAAGAAATCCAGGTAATCAATTTGAACAGCTCAACATATACAACACCATCTCAAAAGTACATGTCTCTTACTTACATTTCGAGATAGCTGTTGCCGACTTTGGATCAAACCCAACAATCAAGCTAAGCATGGGAACGAAAATCCCACCACCACCTACACCACCAACGCTCCCGAACGCCGCTCCAAAGAATCCAATAGCACTCCCCACAACAATCTGCCACCCCAATTCCATCTCCTGTACAACAAATCTCAAAAAACTTAAATCAAACAACCAACGTTACATACAAAAAAACCTCGAAAACTTTATAATTCCATCCATACAATGCAATGCACACTAATCAGCTAATCCCTACCGGCCAGACATGTTCGTATCCGACTCTATCCGACTGCCAAAGGAAATTAACAGCTCGGAAAAGATAGTCGTTGCCGGAAACAGAATCCTGCACCGCATCGAACCTTTCGAGCCTGAGGCCTCTCTCGGCCTTAATACACACAAAGGCAATCGCAAAGTTGAACAACACCATGCACACGGATCTGACACCCCGCCATTTTGCTCCAAACACCGCCATTTTTCCAATCCCTAAAAATCAAACGCAGCTCCTCTGAAAAGCTCTCTTGCAGGCACCGACGAATCTCGAGAATATTCCGTCCAACAAGGAGGAAGAAGACAGCAGAACAATAGTGCTGATATGAGAGAGGCAGGGGTAAAATTGGAAGGAAAAAATTAGGATTTGGAGCCAGAAATGGCAAAGAATTGAAGAAAAGGTGTTTGTTTCTCGTCGTCTCTGGTTTGGTGGTGTTGTTATTTCCACAGGAATTGCGTAGCCATAATAACAACACCAAGGGATGAAGGGGAGAGTGCGAGTGGACAATACGACGTCGTTGTTTGCTGTTCGGATTCAGAGAGTGGGGGTTGAAGACGAAGAGAGGAGTTTTGCTGTTCGAAATTTGGGAGGTACTCTTGTGTTTTTCTATTTAAATACGTCTTGTACATGTGGATTATCAGATGAGTTTTATGAAATAAAATTTCTGATAGAAATAGGAAAACTATTTATTCACGGTTCAAATTCAGTTTAGTCCATTTTGAAATTTTAGTCCGAATTATCATGCTTACGTGCCGTAACATGGAATGAGATCTTATGTCTTTATCAATCACGACCGCCCATGAAATAAAATATATTTATCGAAAGTAATAGTGTGTTTGGATACAGGTAAAATTTTAAAAATTTAATCAAAAATACAAAATCATAATTTTTTAAAACTGTCTCCCTTTGGACTATAATCACGTATAACTCAATAAATCGATAAGTATTTTGCAAATATTACTTTGTATCTAGTAAAAAGTTAGTTTTCAAAAATTTCTCATTACTTTCGGATGTGAATGGCAATTGTTTGATAGCAATTATGAGGAAAGAACTTAGTTATTATGAGTCATGATGAGGACCAAAACAAGAAACATGTTATACACCACTTTACCAAAAAAAACAGCTGCACTTGTTTAAATATAAACTATTTAAATTAAAAGTGGGAAGAATATTGAATGTATTGTAGGAAATATGACATGTGTGTATGTGCACTTGGTTTTATGCCGTGTATATGAGCTTAGCCCGTGGGCCTTATACATGTGCTCTAATTGTAATATGTTTATATTATGGACTTAACCCAATCCATTAAGGATTGACCCATTATACTTAGAGTGAGTCTCTTTTCTCCCTATTTATAATTAGATTGATTTCATTCATTCCCACATGTATTAAGAGAATGGACACCTATACATCCAATATTGTTTGTTTTTGTAGGCCCAGAAAAAAGTATGCGTCTCAATTAGGGCCAGTTTAAAAGTCAGTGGGTAAGGCCCACAGACAGATGAAAGACCTCCGTCACTGTCTGATCTGTCAGTGGAACAAATATATTATCATTTTTTGAATAAAAATCTATTATTTTTCAAGAACTTTTGAAAACTTAAGATTTTACGGATGTAATGTAGTTCACATGGTCAGTTACTAATTAAAGAATTTATGGTTAATCACCTTTGGATTTAGATCAAATAGTGGATAGTATTATTTTAAAGTTCAGTTGTTTTGTTATTCACCATTGGATTTAGATTCAACGGTAATTGATCATAAATCTCTTGGTAAGTAGCTGACTAAGTGAACAATCCTGTACATGTCGAAATTTGGTTGAACGCTCAAAATTTAGTTGAGTGATCAACTTGCTTACCATTAGTTTGTCTCCATTTTTGTAGCCAAACGAAAAAAGCGAACACAATTTCACGATGAAACTCTAAATCAAAAAATTAGTGAATTACGAAACTTTCACAATATTGGTATATGATATGTTGGCATCTTTATACAAAATACAAGAGTTCAAGCAAGGAAGTTCTAATTTGATTAGGGCTTATATATATGGTTTAATATGATTGATGTGTCGAAATTGTTGATACTCTTTGATGTAATTGAGTCTAATTTGGTTAGGATTTCACACGTGATTACTATATGGTTAAATAAGGAAGGTCTACTGTGAATAGATATATTTGGATATATGTATCTGGTTAATTGATACAGGAAGGTTGGGTGAGGAAATAAATCCTAATTTATTTAGGATATTTTTTATGCTTTAATAGATAAATATTTTGTGATTTGATACCGATTAGAATTCTTTTTTGAACATCTATTAGGTTGACACAAGAGTATTGAAGGATATATAGAGAAGACGCAGACGATATGAAGAACTACCTCTGCACGTATAACATTTGAGAGATATTAGTTTCCAATGTCATACTTATGAGGTCACTAGTTCAACTAGTCCTTGTTAAGTTGAACTTGATATATGTTAGTGTGACTCTCTCGTGGTTTGGAGAGAATATTATTAAAGTCTTGAGGATACGATCTGTGCCTTGAAGAAAGACGTTATGCCTAGAGTAATAGAAATTTGTAGTAGGATAGGGTATATAACTATTGTAAGATTTTATACAAATTCATCTAGTTGAGATCATTTTTTGAGTCTGTGTTTCGTTGTGCTTTTTCTCTATTTTGAGGTTTTTACACAGCGTTAAAATTCTGGTGTTTGTGTTTTAATTTTTCTATCTGTTCGTCAAGAATTGAAATCTCATTTCAATTCCCGTTGTACATTCGAGTACTTTTACATGGTGTAGTACAACAAAATGAGCTGTCGTGTTTGCGTTTGTGAGATTTTTATCCATAGCTGACCTAAAAACGGTGAAATGTTTATGCACTACATTTTCGCCTAATTTTCACCTACTTTTAACTTTGATATGTAAACATATGCTGTAAGTTGCTAAACATATTCTACTACATAAAGGTGTAAAAGTTCATGTTAATCATTCAAAAGCGTCCAACTATTCAACCAAAAGAAACAAGCATGATGAACATGTTTGATCAACAAAAACGTTTAAATTGAGGGTTGAAATGTAAATTTTTTTACATCTATGCAGAACCATTCGATTAGATATATGGAACCTAGATTTTACAAATTAAGTAAATTGAGAGGCTCCTCACTTTAGGGAGCCGGATCTTACTATCATCGTTGTTATAAGCTGTTGAAAAGTATATGCTATCTTTCACCGTTAACTAAATAGAAAACCCTGCAATGGCTGCAAATTAAGCATCAACATCCCAAGTATGAATTCTTCACAATTAAATACAGTCATTCTGCATCTTACGTTAATCAGCAGGAATATTCAATGGTTCATCGTCATCGACACGCAAAAATACATAATCTCCTTGTTCCGTTTCATCTGTGTTAGGTATATATGATTCCCCTTGATCCATAACCAAGCTCTGATCCAGATCCCTGAATCCTAATCATTGTTCATATTCAATAGAATAGAATAGCATAGAGTCAATATCCACGGCGCCACTTGTGCTCTGTTATATCTGCTTCCATTCGTTGATCCGATTCGCATGTCATCGTCTCAACCATTATTTTATGAACGCTGGTCCATCTTGATCCATCGGAGACCATACCATGCTGCAATGGTCCCTTGATTTAAACGTGATGCTGGTCTTTGCTTTCCTGCTCTGTTTTCTTTCTCAGAAACAGAGCATTATCTTCTTGAAAGATTTGACCAGCGAGAGAAATGGGAACAGCACGATTGGCCAGTTTTAGATTCCAGCAGGACCAGCACTTTGGTATATCATTATGTCCAAGACTCCACGAGCTAAAAGAAACGACAAGTCGGGAAAAAAGGGGTTGCAAAGTTCACACTGGCTAGGGTCATCAATGGCGAGTGGCGACACCCTCCCTCAGCCTCGTCGTGTCTCAAGGGGTCGGGGTTGGTAGACAACTTATATCTTAGTTGTGGAGACGAGCCAATCTAATGATTCACAACTAGTGTGTCAATATGTAAAACTTTTTGTCAGTGTTATGGTACCTCAAAGGCTTCCTAGACTCAGAAGTTATCTTTCTCCGACGACGATATAAGTTTTAAGAGGAAGATACTCTCAACAAGTTGTAAATATTATGTAATGCAACACATACACGAGCATTTGTATCTTGTATTTGTGCTTTGCCTCATCAGTGTTATTCTTAAGAATCCACTACAAATGTGTCTTGTCTTTTGTGTTATGCAGAGGATAATACTGTTCTATGCTGAGTCGGCTCCTAGTGGCCGGCTGTGTTTCCTATCATTGAATCTAGGATGGCACGTTCGATTCGTGTGATAAGCGTAGTATGATTATATTGCACGTTTTCTTTAGTCAATGTCTCAATTTGGTCTCATTTTGGTTTTGTGGACATGATGAACGTCGATCTTATCCCCATAACGAAATTGAAAGATCCTTGCAATGCTATCCGCCAAGCCAAGACTTGCGGGGAGGAACCATACTCGAAGGAAGGATAGCACAGCGACGCTGATGGCAGTGACCAGCGATAGCGAAACTGTGTCGTTAACAAGTACACCAAGCTTGCACACAAACCACCCTCAATCAGGCTTGTTAGCCACAACAAGTGATCCAGCACTTCCTCAGACAATACTTTGCTCGGCACATCAGGGCTTCTCAGTTGCCATTGTCTTGGCCTCCTGATAATATTTCAACATCCTCCAAGCATTCAGCATTCTAGTGAGAAACTAGTAACACACCCTGGCATACATTCAATCATCATAAAATTGGTTCGCAATATAAGTGGGGTGGGGGAATTACCTTTACCATAACAGATGGATCCAAAGATCGCATCAGGCTCTTCCCAAACAAAAGATGAGAACATGATCTGTTAAAGAAAAGTCTGATGGAGACCATTCCATTGCTTTGTAAGCTGGACAATCTCCACTATCGGGCTTTCACTCCTATGCAACATGTATCATTTTCCAACGTTTCACTTGCCAAAAATAGCAACTGAAAAACGTTAAGCTGTTAAAGCATGAAAAAAGTAAAATAAAAACCCCACTAATTCCTATACCAACAGGGCCTTTCATGTTCATTGGCGGGTGTAGAAGCATCAGGCCAATAATCGAGATAAATACCATCGAATTCTATAGAACAAATTGAAACATGTTTCTGTATAATCCTAAACATGGCTCTGCTGTTATAAATTGTATGAAACTGAAAATTATATTATTTCTTCCTCAATTCAAAAAACTGTTACAAAGGTGTGCAGGTTCATAAATTATAGGCTTTAAAGGCACTCGGGGGCCTCGAGAGAAACAGGATTTTTTTTGGTAGGAAAGTTTTGGTGTCTGTTGCTTCTGTATTTCAACTTACTCCACCTTCTTGTTAGGTTTGTCATCATCATCTGATTCAGATTTTGCAGTGTTCTTGGACTCATCAAACGCCAACAACTGCATTATATGAATGTACCCCAATCAGTAAACTAATCAACAATTCTAAAATAGGAAGTCTAAAACTTGCAAGAAATCACTGTTCTAAAATTTATTATTGCATGCAGTTTTCAAAGCCCTAGAAGAACCAAAACCACCAGGCACCAGTACGGGCTTCAAAAAATTATTTACACTGTTGCCACATGCATGCAATTGCATAACCAAGACATCACAGAAAGGGGATTGCAAGGGCGTGTGAACAAACCGGTTTGACATCACCATTCCAGATGCAATGGGTAGCCAAAAATCCAATTACAGCAGGTACAATATACAACAGTGCAGGCTGCAAACAGAAAGCAACAAGGAGGATCAGGAACACAGTTCACTGAGATGTAATGGGAAAACTGAAAACTTAATGTAGTGGGATCCCCATTCATGTACTAGGCATAAAACATAATGAAGCGTTACTCACCTGTGCTGCCTGAAACCAGTTCATTACAACAATTGTAAGCACCAAACCCATTGTGTATCCCAAAAATGCACTCTTGAAGTACTGGCCTTCTTTTCCTCTAGATACATCGAATCTCAAAGCCAGTGCCACAAAAATACCTTAAGGGAAGGTGAACAGCAAAAGTCAGTAATTCACAGAGAGTATTTGATTCATTATTCAGTAATACATAAGCCTACATCATACAGGCTGGTTAACAGTACACAGAAAACCTTTGTCTTCAGTATTCACAAACAAGAAGATCGTATACTACAACTATCAGCAAAACCATTAACAGTTTGACCAAAAAGATATGGATCATTAACAGATTTATGTATATTAAAATACAAGAACTCCGCTGTAAAAGGACATACATGCAAATGACCAACCACAAGAATGACCAGTCTATAAGATACTAAATTTTCAATGGGAATGATGTATATGCTTTTCTAACACTTAATACAAGATTCAAACTCTAATCAACTTGTTAAATAACAAAATAATAGCTTCAAGTCACAGGCAGCCTTAATCAAACACCATAAAGTAAAAATTAGATAATGGCATAGGATAGTTCTCACCAGGGATTACAATATCACCAAGTCCAAGCATTGAAAATGGACGTGCAATATCTGCTGTAGGAAACAATAGCTGCAGGAAAAATTCAATGAGGATGTCAGTAAATGTATTAGAGCTTCAGAACAGATCAAACCTCAGAAGACCCAAGACACTGAAAATAAGTGTCTATTGATCTGGATTTACCAACCTTAATAGGAGCATCAAAAGATTTTGCAACACTGACCATAACCGGAGTGAAGAAAACCCAGAATATATCATACACAAAAAGTCCAGCCTGCAATTAAAAGAAGTTAAGAACCAAAGAAAAGATAAGAAAAATGCATATACACCAAATATGAAGGCATCAGATAAGAAAACATTCATATGATTTAACATCACTATGATAACAGAGGAGAAAAATCGAGGGCACATTTCTTACCAAAAGAATGGCTCCTGTCTTGAAAGACCCAAGGGAAAGCATTTCTATTCCCTGACATTTGAAACAATGAATTTTTCATTACAAAAAGATCAATGAGAAAGTTTCAATTCCCTGAAAGGAAAACCATGATATCTTTATCACACAGAAATTTAAAACTCAAAAGAATAATAAAAAGCTTACACAACAGTTACTTGATATCTACCTGAATACAAAAGGCAAGCCCCAATATGTTGTTAGCCAGCCAATGCTTCTTAGAAGCGTACCAAGCACAGAAAAAGAACCCAGGGATTGCAGCAAAGACCTGAGACCTTGTGAACTCAATCTCAACAGCTGTGTAATAACAGTGTAAGAGAATAGATCACTCAACATGCTTATCAACTACGTAAAATGACAACTCAGACAATAAGTTCACAAAGACAGGACGCGTGATTCCAAAAAGGCAGTGATGCACTCATTAAACTTAAAATTAAATTATTATAGATGTCACTTCAATCAAGAATAGATCACTCAACATGCTTATCAACTACGTCAAATGACAACTCAGACAATAAGTTCACAAAGACAGGACGTGTGATTCCAAAAAGGCAGTGATGCACTCATTAAACTTAAAATTAAATTGTTATAGATGTCACTTCAATCAAGAATAGTATATGTTAGACCAGGCAAACATTAACATTGAAATAACACAAATTCAATTAGATTTCCAAAGCCTCTAAAACCATTTACATCACAAGTTATGAAAGATAAAAATAAACTACTATAACTAATGGTCCCCACATGAGAAACTTGAAAATATTCAAAGCAAAAGGTCAACAAGTCACATACAACGGAAATATGGAAGATGCCAGACGATAAGGTCCTCATTCCAACGCTCTGGCAAATAACATGCAATAGCAGGTAACAACGTCACCCTGTAAAACAATTGTTACACATTAGTTTGAATCACAAAGGATAAAACCATAAAACTGTAACTAATAAAACAGTTGACCTGAAATTATGAAAAAAAGAACATACGAGAGAGCGATGATCCCAAGAACAAAGAAATAGCATGTCAGGACAGCATTAACCAAGTCTTTGGATAAAAACTTGAAGAGTAAAAATAGTGATAACAGCATCGCACTCCCAACAAATGGAAAACGTATAGCATGTTCATTAGACATTGTCTCCTGCACGATTGAAAGAGCACTGTTACAGAATTTCCACGCATTGTCATGAGGAAAACATCAGATGCATAAGAAAACAGATAGAATTAGCAGATGTGCTCACTGTGGGCGGAGTTGGCTTCACAGACCGGTAGCAGCCCACGAAAACTGTGAGACATGCAGTCAAAACTACATTTAGATTTGGATCTACCTTCACAACAAGTGGTGCTAACGTTAAACCTGCACACAATAGCAACAATGTCACTGCAAGTCATGCACACTTCCTAAAGCTAGTTAATACCAAACGATATCAAGGGCCCTTTATTGATAGGAGAACACTAAGTCATTAACTATTAGGGGTTAACTCATCAAAATTCTAGCATTCAAGCAAATGCATTGTAACTTTTACTAAACAAATAAAAATCTACGACACTAGTTACACTGGGATCAGAAGTAGAGAAATGCAACCATCCTCAACGAAAAATAAGTGAAAAGCGAGTACTAAGAAAGTTTGCACCATCCTCATATTTGAAATGCATAGAGCAACAAAAAGCGTGCAGAACCAAGTCCACCACTATATTAGTGTTTACTCTAATCCAGGGTAGCTCTATATCACAAAAATCTATCCCTCACTAGCAGCATTGCTATAACAAGTTCATCAAAGGCTATTCCGAAGACACTGCTACTGCAAACTCGATACTTTGGAAACAAATAACAACACTTCAAGTCTTCAATTCTAATTCAGTAAAAAGACTATCTTCACTGCTACATTTCTCCAATAAACAACTCAGTCACAAATTCTCAATCTATTTCTGCATACAAAATTCCCAATTACCAATTCACAAGAACAACAAATCAACAAACAACAACATTTCAAATTCAGGTTAATCAAAGCAAACCTGCTAAGGCGATATTGGCAAAACGCTCGACGTTCTTCATCGTTAGTTTCACTATAAGAAAATTCAGATCGAATCGAATCCCACTGAATGTGTTCCCTCCGCGACGAAACCCTAGAAAAATCAAAATCAAATTTTCCGATGCACAAAATTATGATTTGAAATCGACGGAAATAGCGGTCTAGGTTGTAAGAGAAGAGAAATTACTCGGAGCAGTGGGCCGCGATATTCAATTGAAATTTCAACCGGGTTTCGTTCCGCACAGATCGGACAGAGATTTGGGATTTTTTGGATTACAGAGCTGGGGTTTTACCTGAATTGAATAGCAAAAGCAGTGAGGGGTAATTCAGGAGCTGATGACAAGCAGACAGTGCTGTGAGGTTGGGGTTGGGTGACAGCCAATGAGAAGCGAGGGCTTGTGAGAAATTAGAGTCCTAGTGGGTCAAAGGGTAGGTTTTAATTGGTTTGTGGGTACGTGGAGGAAGGAGATTGGTTTGTTAGGATCGTATTTACGTGGGCGCTGTTGGTTTGTTTAATTCGATACGTCGAACCAGTTACAAAGTTGATGATCTTTTTACAAGAGCCACGTAGGTCGATGCCCTGCCTCCAATCATATTTCGCCATGTCGGATTTTAACATTCTGAGAGAATATCTGCAATTTAATTTAGCGGGGGAGGGAATTATTGTGAAATATTAACAGATAGGGCAAGTATGTCAGGTGGCGACAACCATTACAATGACGATTTTCAATTTTTTTGTATCCACCATCAACCCAAATGTTACAATAAGTTTATTGTTAATTAAATTTACAATGTTAACTAAAATATTACAAAAAATATATAAAAAAACTGATGGGAATTAATCAAACGATCTGAGTTACGTGAAGATGTATTGGTAGTTCAAAAATTTAATTAAAGATATTTATAATAGTTTAAAAATTTAATTATTTAATTTTATTAAATTTATCTTCTAACTTTATTAATAGTAGATTATTTTGCTATAAAAATGACGAGTGAGATCAAGCATCGCCCCTCGTTGAAAAGTTGTCTTTCACAATTGCGGTCGAACTAAAAACATAAAATGATACATAATAATTTAACCTAAGTTTGTTCAAAGATATACTTAGACAGTAAAAAGCGTTACAAAACGCAGATATTTAGTTTGTATATGATTTACATCTTTAACATAACACTTATGTATTAGTCATCACCGTCATATTTTTTTCTTTTTTTAAGAGGATGACAGGATTACTAGAACTCGGTCATAACTACAATAAGGAAACAAGAAAATACTATAAAAATGATTAGAAAAAAAGAGAGTAACCGGTACTATATAGTAGTAGTAGTAACATTTGAGTTGATTATCCGATAAAAAAGAAGAAAAAAAGGTACTAAGCAAGAGGAGGCGGAGGGAGCAGACAGAGAAAGGGAGTATCTTTTTTCTTTCTCCGGTCAATCCCAAACTCCGGACTCAGAAAAATGGGTGAGTTTCAGGTCCACCATCTTCAAACTAAACCAATGGAATCTTCTGGATTTTACTTGGAGTATACTTGGCCGATCATATATTTCAGGTACAGTGAAAGTCAGCTTTTATTGTTCGTTGTAATTCACTCAGTACTGAACTGGGTTTGTTTTGTTAGGTTCGTGCAGTTAAAATGCTCTACTTGTATCATAGCTACCCTGCATGGTACCAGTTTCTAACTGCAACGTTCTGTCATGCTAATTGGTGAGACCTCTTAAACTCAGTTTCAGATATGATCATGTAACACGATGAGCTTACGATTTTTATATGCATTCGTTTCAGGAACCATCTTTCCAGCAATCTTTTCTTCTTGTATATTTTCGGTGGGTGTCCACTTTTTCTTTTTTCCTCATAGATTCAATGGAATGCTGAATCGGATGCATTTCTGTAATTACTTGTTTGGATGATATATACTGACTGCGTACTCTTTTTTACAACAGGAAAGCTAGTTGAGGAAGACGAGGGAAATCTGGCATTGTGGCTTTCTTATATTCTTACAGGTGTTGGGGCAAACCTAGTCTCGTGGCTCGTTTTACCGACGAATGCAGTTTCTATTGGAGCTTCTGGTGCTGTGTTTGGATTGTTTACTATCAGTGTCCTTGTAAAGGTATTACTATTTTGGAATTTGCATAACTTGTCGTGAAAGAATCGGCCTATGCACAACCAACTAACATGGTTTTGGTTCATTTAGATGTCCTGGGACTGGAGGAAGATCCTTGAAGTTCTTATATTGGGACAATTTGTAATAGACAAGGTGAGCTAGGCAGTTGCTCATGTTATTAATGTTGTTATGATGCTTGTGGAAGCATAGATTACTAATAGAAGTTTTCTGTTGCTACTTCTGGCCATGAATAGATCATGGAAGCAGCGCAAGCTTCTACAGGATTAGCAGGCAGCGGGGGCTCCTCTTTGATGAATGTCAATCATACTGCACATCTCTCAGGAGCTCTTGTTGGCGTATTTCTAGTATGGCTTCTTGGTAGAATTCCTTCAGACCCTCCAGAACAAGAAGGATTGGATCTGAAAAAGAAATAGTCCGAGATTGATAATTAGTGTATTCTGGAACTGATGTGTCACTAGTGCACCACTATTTTTTAGTGTATTCTGGAACTGATGTGTCACTAGTGCACCACTATTTCTGTACCCTAATTTTGGTTAATCATTTGTAAATGATTTTGATATTAATTAATTTAATAGAAAATAGAGAATGGCCAAATTTGGGTTTATATGATGTTGGCATGCTAGATGCTTGGGGCAAATTTGGATTTCTACTAGTAATGTCTGAATCTTGTTTGGGGCATATATGATGTTGGTATGCTAGAACAAGCAAAAATAAGTTAATTGGCACCATCTTTCTGTCCTTTAAAACAAAATTCATATCGATGATTACAGTAGGAAAGTACATGTGAAACATATTGGTTTTCAATGCATATCAGCATTCTCACAAGAAGCAGATGCATGGTTGTTTTCAGTATTTACAATATCAATATGCTGAAACTTGTTCTGTGAAAACTGTGTTACAAGTAAATCAGAATCCCTCCTTCAGTTCAAGAACACAACTGTACATGACTGTGCAAACTGACCATACACACCAAGCTGCCCACGAGACTGCTTCTGGCATATGATCGGCAATCTTTCCCCAAATTTACAAGTATGAGACAAATTCATAGATTTTGCAGCAAGTGATGTGACCTCTAATGAAAAATCACCATCTCTCATCATCATTGTGCCTTTCCTAGTTGCTGAAGCTGGCCCCTTTTGATCGTTTGCTACTGGTGGTATCTGTAGAATATTGGGCTGATAGGCACTAGCAGATTTCTTTTGATAAATTTTCTCTAAGCTCACAAAAGTCATTTCTTCTGTTTTCACCTGGTTGGTCTTTGCTTTATTTTTCAGAGAACCCAGTATCCTATTTGCCTCTTTTGTTAATCCAATTGAACGCCAAGCATCCGCAACAAGCAAGACAGTAGATTTCTCTGGCTGAACACCAAACTCTTTCATGATTTGGAGTATTTCTTCAGCTTTCCACGGCACCTTTGCTTCTGCAAATCCCCATATTAGGGTCTCAAATGTCTTCAAGTTGGGAGAAATGCTATATTCACACATTTTATCAAAAACTTTAATTGCATGCTCCATTCTGCCAGAACCGCACCATCCACTCATGATGGTTGTGAAAATCACAACATTTGGATGGACGCCTGCTTTGATCATGGCTGTCAACAGCTCTTCAGCTTTCTCTACTTCTTGAGCTCGAACATAACCTTTAGCAAGAATGCTGTACACATGCACATCAGGTTTTATGCCAGCCTTTACCATGTCATCGAAGACTTCCTTACACTTAATCATGAATCCTGCTGAACTCCATGCATTCATGATGGTGCTAAATGTTATGACATCAGGTTTAACCCCGAATTCTTCCATCAACTTCAAGACCTGCAAGTGCAAATTAATATCATTGTGTTAAACACCATTCTGTTTGTAATAACAAGATGAAACAACCAGACACTTCTTAAGATCATAACTCACCTGATCAACCCCATCTTTATCCATGGTGTCGACAAAACCCTTAATCAGTGAATTAAAGACAACTACATTGGGACGCAGTCCAAGATCTTTCCTGTGCATAAACCTTAAGGCCTCCTTCAATTTACCTTCTTTGCAATACCCACCTATGATGATGCTGCAAGTTCTATCATTCGGCTGCACTCTATTGTTTTGCATCTCAACAATCAATGCTTCGGCCTGACACGTCTCTCCATTTTGAGCATAAGCAGTTGCTAATGTGTTGTAAGTAACAGCATCTGGTTGCATTCCAGAAGCTACGATCTTATGCACCACATTCCATGCCTCCATAATATTCTTTTTCTTACACCATGCTCTGACTAGTACATTAAAAGTCCTTATATTCGGTCTCACATTTTCCTCACGGGACATCATCTCAAGCAGTTTCAAAGACTCTTCAGGCCTACCCGAAATCCCATACCCTTTGATCAATGTATTGTAAGTGCTAGTAGTGGGTTTCAATCCACTCTCCTTCATCTTCCTAACCGCATCCATTGCTTCCTCCATTTTCCCAGCTTCAGAAAAAGCATTAACAACAGCATTGAAAAATATTGAGTCAGGTATCATATCATTCTCCTCCACCTGTGATAATACCAAAGGAATGGACTCAAAGCGCTTCTGGGTGGTCAAAGCAGCCAGGAGAGTAGTGTAGGATATCAATGATGGTCTGTGTCCTTCCTCAATCAAAGCATTGAAAATGGACTGGACATCCTGCGGCTTCCCCCTTTCTATGAAAGTGTTCATTAGTTTTGTTCTTGAACGCACAATTCGACAACTCTCTCTGTTCATGCATACAAGGCAATGGGGCTGACTCAATGAATCCAATGACTTTGAATCTAGACGCAATAGATTCTTATCATCCTGATAACTCTCCTGTGTTGTTAAACATATCAAAACTAGCAATCATTCTCTCACTATACAAACCAAACTTGCCAAATTGAAGCACTACAGTCAACTAACACATAATCAAAATCAAAATCAAACGGTACACTACCTTGATTGGTAGCGAATGAACATGTCCATTTGTAACAGTTGCTTCCTCACTTCTTTTAGCTGCTCTAGAAAAAGACTGGACTTCCCTTGATTCTCCCATATGGGTTCCTAACATAAATAACAAACCAGCGAATCAAGCTGGGTTCTTCATGTTCAAGAAACTTGAAGACTAAACAAAAGAATAATCACAAGGTGATATGAACTCCAACCCAGAAAACAACATTGTGAACACTGAACAGTAACAACCCAGTTTATCAAAAATCCTAATCTTTAAAACCAGTCAAGCTTATCAGTGAAGAGGTAGCTATAAGTAAAAGGTTGTACCTTTCAAAGCAAAAAGAGAAGAAAAGGTTGTACCTTTCAAAGCAAAAAGAGAAGAAAAGGTTGTACCTTTGGGTATTGCAGACTATTGCAGGAAGAAAACAGAGAGAGAGATTCAGAATGTACTACAGTGCTTGCGGATTCAAAACGCCAAACCCAAAAAATATATATAACTCAATCCATCTCAGACAAGACAAGTTGAACTGGGATAATAGCTCAAGTGAGGGGCTCTTAAATTTTTCAGAAAATTTGCTCCTCCTTTTTTTCCACTTTTCTTTCGTTCTTTTTTATTTTTGGTCGTCACTTTTCTTTGGTTCTGAAAAAAATGAAAAATATGTAAATAGCTCTTTATGTAAACTCTTGTCAAACGAAAGACTTTTCTGACCTTTATATCTAAATATCCAGTATTTCTAGGAACCCACGACTTTCACTGATGCAAGATGAATTCCCGGGAATGAGACCAAAAGAGAGAAACCAGAATCAAACAATCTTTCTTTTTCTTTCTTTCTTCCTCATATCCTGTTTTGTTTCTTGGAAAGTTTGTTTCTTTTTTGCTTTCATGATCAGAAAAGAAGCACATTGATTGGGAGTTACATATATCTGATATTCAACCCTTTAATGATGAACACCCACAATCCATAGTAGCACTACAAGTGGTTTGGATTCTCAAATGTTTAGGTTGTGGAAATGGTACCAGAATTGCTTGGGGTCTCACCCAGTTAAGACACAGGTCATTAGCTCTGGTTTGATTTGGGGGGTTGGTGATATTGCTGCCCAGACCATCACTCACTCCACAGCCAACAAGGACAATCAAATTCAAACTCAAACTCATCAGGTAAAACTACCCATTACTTTTAATCCTTGCCATTCTCAAGTTTTATAGACATTTCAGACATTTCTTACTGTTTGCGTAAATGGGTGTGTCTTGTTTAGTTGCATTTCATCATTGAAGCCCTGCCTTTGAATGATTTGTTTCTTCATTCAGTTTTCTGTAAATGTTGGTTGTTTTGCAACATGGAGATGAAGTTTGAAATTTCTTGACCTTTGTTGCATAATGAATCGGTTAATGCTCCAAGATGAAGTGAATTCTTTACTTCAAGATTATAGGAAGACATTAATATCTGCATTCTCTTGCGTATCATGCTTCCGAGCCTAAAAATGTTATAGTAGAAACTCTCATTGATGAGTATCTGATCTAATTTGTTAGGATTATTGAATAACCCTTAGGCTAAGATATTATGGTTTACTAAAAAAACTGTCGTGTTAGATATGAGACGAAACTCCTTAGAGAAGTAGTGCATGTTGTTTTATGACTACGGTGAATATTACTTGAAGGATCTTCAATTTGACATGGACAGTGAGTTCCTTGGAATGAAGTCATGCTTCAATTGGATCCATGGTGACTACTGTGTGATTTTTCTGTTCCAAATTGCATCAAAGCAGACTTCATTTGATTCATTGTTGTCACTGTATCAACCATTTCTGGGATTGGTAGCATTATAGGCAAACCAAATTTTCTCTTTATATTTTTGGTTCTGAATCTGCATCATAACAATATCTTAAACAACTTTTCACTGCCACTATGCCAGTTCCAGCAATCACAGAATTTAGTTTTACACAAATCATTTTTGGTGAATGTGGTTGAGATCCTAGTTTTGTGAATGCCCTGCCTATTTCCTTTTTCATTGGATTTGGTGAACTTCTTATGGAGCCAGTCAAATCTGTGTCATCGTTGATGAGGGAAATTAGTCCTCGATATGTTCTTTTAAGCTGATTGGATCTGTGGTTCATATGTGTACTGGTCACATATGTATTTTGTATCAATGGTTACCGTCTTTCAAAATTAGCCCTGTGATGCATGTTCGCAATAGATTGACTGT
Source organism: Comarum palustre (assembly GCA_951800085.1). Classification (NCBI taxonomy): domain Eukaryota; kingdom Viridiplantae; phylum Streptophyta; class Magnoliopsida; order Rosales; family Rosaceae; genus Comarum; species Comarum palustre. The sequence continues at coordinate 22,456,296 of OX637583.1, forward strand.
CAGTTACCTTTCTCTTCCACTAATATAAAAGGTCTCCTTTCATTCATAGGGAGAAGATGAAGAGTTAAAGATCAATTGGAGAAGAGTGGCTACAACCAGCTTGTTTGGATTTGGGTTTGTTGGGCCAGTTGGTCACCTATGGTGAGCATTTTAGGGGTTAAAAATTATTCATTCTGAATATGTGGGCATGGAATCTTGTTCAGTATGTTGAGATATGATTCCCACTTTAAAGGATGTTTTAGAATATTACAGTATAAAGGAAGGACTAATCTGTAATGACGAGCCTTGAGGCACAATGTTAGTAATTGCAGCATGTTTCCTCTCTCTTTTCTTCTTCGTAGAGATAGAGATAGATATATGGGTTTATACTCTTCAGGTTCTCAGTTTGGCCTTTATCATCTTTTGCAGGTATGAAGGTTTGGATCGATATATAAAATCACGACTTCTTCTGAAACAGAACTCATTTCGGTTTGTTGCTTCTAAAGTTGTGATTGATGGGTTTCTTTTTGGCCCACTGGATTTACTTATATTTTTCACTTACATGGGTTTTGCTTCTGGAAAGAGTGTTCCTCAAATCAAGGAAGATGTAAAAAGAGACTTTGTCCCAGCCTTTGTTCTTGAAGGAGGCATATGGCCAATTGTGCAAGTAGTAAACTTTCGATTTGTACCTATTAGGTATCAACTCCTCTATGTCAACTTCTTCTGCTTGATGGATAGCTCTTTTTTGTCCTGGCTCGAGCAACAGGAGGATGCTCCATGGAAACAATGGTTGAAATCTTGCTTAAGTTTTAGCAAACAAAAAGGCAAAGGTGGATGATGGACTGCCAACTACTGTTGCAGCTGATTATAGTGGAAGCAGTCATCAAAAAATTTAAAACACTTCAGAGTAAATACTTGGGTACCAACTAAGTTTTGTAAGTTAGGACTTAGGAAGCGATGGATTTGCTGGCATGCCTTCTGCAGTCCTCACTGGCAATACCAGATTTACTGATTTGTACTGTCAATACATGTTTTAGAAAAGATCACATCCTTTTCTTTTGCTACTGATGTGAGGTTGAGTTGGATTCCAATTGAGTATTTCCATTAAGTTTTCTCCTGTTTTATGTTGCTACATGTTTACGGGGGATAAGAATTAGATATGAAATATGGATCTCTGATTTGTACTCCCTCCTCCCTGATTGCTGAACCAGGGGAGCCAGGGCTCTGCTAAATTGCAATCAAACCTTTCTTCTTTTTTGATTAAGTTCAAATCCTTCATCGTCTCATTTCTTTGGTATCCTCAAATGTCACAACTCTCCACAGATATGAACAAGCAAATCACAGCTACTGTATTAAACCAAAAAATGGAAAGAAAAACAAAAGCCTACTGTTATGTTATTTACCAAAAAGATTAGTGTAACTTTGTTATCTCAGAGCCTATTGTTGGCCGGGTTTCGCTGCTGGAGACTGAGGGATCAAGACCGTACTCACTGGTAGTTTCCGTGTACCTACTAATGCCATACTCTGGACTTGGCATTGTTACTGTGGAATTCTTCAAATCTTCCTCATATTGCCGGGAGTTGTAATATGAATTCTCAGTGCAATTGTATACTGCACTGTTTCCTGGTGTAACTCCTTCACGAAGATCCATCAACGAAGAAACTCCTTCTAAAGCATTGACTATCTACTTGGTTTGGAATAAGTGCAAGGATTGAGTCAAGTCAAGTAGCTGCATAATATTGGTTGTGTATAGGAATAGGGAGACAAGGGAATTACCTGGCTCATTCGTGGTCGAAGCCATGCTGAATGTCGTACACAAGCAGCGGCGGAAGCAACCATCCTTGCCATCTCATTGTTGTTGTAATTTGTCTCCAATCTTGGATCCACAAGACCATCAAAAACACTTTCTTCCAGGGCTTGAGTGAGCAATGGCCTTGCCTACATAGCCAAAAATAAAACTTCACTCATTTGTTCTGAACTCAAGGACCACAAAAAAAGAAGTTCCATCCAAAATTGACGTTTTCACTGACCATGAATTTTAACAACGTTGTCAAAGCAAATTCAATCTAATTATGGATGCTTATAATAGAACCACTACTATGCAAGTTTTGTTTTCTCAATGCACACTAATGAAACCAATTTTTGTTTTGTTTCAAGGTTTAGAGGAAAATGGAAAAGACCACAGTATGATGAAAAGTGAGCTCACCCACTGAACCAGACCCTCATTCCTCAAGGAATCTATTGTACTGATAGGCGGACGTCCAGTTATAAGTTCTAGTAGTACAACCCCGTATGAATACACATCTGATTTCTCTGTGACCTTACCACTTGATGCGTATTCTGGCGCAAGGTACCTGTATATTTTTGTGTTTAGAACTAATGATTAAGGAAACTGCATCCAAAAATAAGTAGTGAAAGCAATCACTATAGAATGTAGAGAATGGTCTTACCCAAATGTTCCCACTACTCGAGTGGAAAGGTGAGTAATATGATTGTTGGTATCAGAGAACGATTTGGCCAGTCCAAAGTCACAAACCTGAACATTAACCAGAACTTCATTCTCGAAATTATAAGACAACTATCAAAGGAGGCATATGCATCATGAAACTGTTGGTAATGTGAGTGTTGGTATCACTATCAGAGAACGATTTGGCCAGTCCAAACATTAACCAGAACTTCATTCTCAAAATTGTAAGACAACTATCAAAGGAGGCATATGCATCATGAAACTATGGGTTTAATACAGAAGCGTATGCGTACTTTCAAGAGTCCTTTCTTGTGTTCAACTTATGAATGGAGCAAGCTAGACTAGATGCATAATTAGTATCAGCACTAAAGTACTAATTTTGGATCCTACCTTTGCTTCAAAATTCTGATCCACAAGAATATTAGATGCCTTTATATCACGGTGAATGATTTTTGGATTGCCTGCAGCCAAGAATGATGCCAGTAACCATAGATTTTCATGTCTCAAGCAAAACTATGCAATTCATCTATTAGATACGATGCAAACAAATCATCAAAGGATCTGTGGAAGGACTCACAATCTTCATGGAGATATGCTAGTCCTCTTGCAGAGCCAGTAGCTATTTTTAATCTGATTTCCCATTCCAAAACAGTCTGTCCTAGTCCTTCAATGCATTATATTCATGTCACTTAAATGTCAATCACAATAGAACTAAGAAACAACCACTCTTACCATGCAAGTGGAATTCCAAAGTGTTGTTTGGAACAAACTCATACACAAGCAACCTCTCAGCCCCCTTAATGCAATGCCCAACCAATGAAACTAGATGCTTGTGATGCACCCTGCTAATAATGTCAACCTCAGCTTGAAACTCACGCTCCCCTTGTCGACTTCCTATCTTTAGCTGCTTAACTGCAACTTCCTTCCCACCTGGAAGTACCCCCTTGTGGACATACCCGAAACCGCCTTGTCCAAGAAGGTTGGCCTCTGGAAATCCATTTGTGGCTACCAACAACTGATCATACGTGAATGTTCCATTTGAGATGTCCATGGGAAAACCAAGCCATTGAGGTTGATGTGCATATGAAATCTCAGAGCCAGCGGCACAGCGCATTGGAGATGTTGACGTGCTGGACAACACCCTGATAACATGGACGCCAGATTGAGGAACATTTTGATGGGGCTGAACCACATCATAACAGCCATCTGATAATGCAGAAAAGGTAAGCATGATCACCACTACGTACGAATGTAGCAAATAGTCTAAGTAGTAAGTACTTAACACTGACAATGCACCATGAAAACCATATCTATGTAATGAATTTGTAACCTTTTTGCCCCAAAGAGGGTGGTTTATGGTAATTCTCCGGAACATCATTGTTCTTTCTATTCCTACGCTTGCAGCAAATAAGCACAATTCCGAGGAGGAAAAATACAACAACTCCAACAATGACACATCCAGCTACGAGACCTGCCGCTGCTTTTGGTTGTGGCTTCTGAACTTGCAATGTCTCCGGCAACAAGGAGGGAGATGGTGGAGGTGGAGGCAATGCTGTTGTTGGCAAAGGTGTTGCAGCATTACTAGACGAAGGTGGCAGATTTCCTGCCAAAGTGAGCGGTGGTTCAGGAGTGCTGGCAGCTGGTGGAAGCAGAGTTGCTAAATCAGGTGGTGGAGCGCTGTTGCTTGGAATGGATAGAGGAGGTGGAGTATTAGTAGTAGTGGTCACTGGAGGTAATGGAATTGACAATTTAGGTGGTGGAGAGTCGTTGGTTGGAGTTAGCTGTTTAGGTGGAGGAAAATGATGTGGTGTTTTTGGTGTTGGTAATGGTGGTGGTGATAATGTAGGCTGTGGAGGTGGGGATGGAGAAGGTTTTGATGGCAATGGAATAGGTGGTGGTAAAGGTGAAGGTGGAGGCCGAAAGGTTAGTGAAGGTGAAGGAGGAGAAGTAACAGAAGGCAACGGTGGAGATGTGACTGAGGGTGGTGGAGGTGTGACCAAACTTGGTAATGGTGATGAAACAGGAGGGACAGAGTTGTGTGCAGGAGGCAGGGCAGGAAGACTAGTAGGTGGTGGTGATGGCGGGGACACGAATGGTGATGCCTGTGGAGATGGTGGCGGCAATGCTGGTGGGGCTGCTGATGCAGGTGTCTGTGAAGGTGGTTGTGATAGTGTTATGGTAACAGGAGCAGCAGCCGGAGGCAGAGACGACGGCGGTGAAGACATTGCATGTAACAAAGTAAGATTCTTTGTTGGAGTTTGGTGTTACTTGAGATCCTTAACAGCCTATAGCAAATACAGAATAACTGCCCGTGAACGACATTTGATCATTTTTTAACGTTTCTTTCAACTAACCTTTGCATATAATATTAGTTCTTGTGTGTTGAATGGGGACGTGAACTGTGAATCTGTGATCACTAGTCCTAGTTGCTGGTCTTGGTTTGTTCAAGTGGAATTCCAGTTCACTATCCACTGACTCAAACTGGAACTGCACTATAGGCCACTACAAGGTTCAGAATGGCACGAGCAATCATACTACTTACTATAGCCTCCAACTCTCACCCATTTTGGACAACTCAGACTGAGCAAACTTGTATGCATCTAAGGACCACAGATATGCAAACAAGTCTAGTCTGTTTGGCTTTTCTCATTGGCAGTGTCTTGCTGAAAGATACAAAAGAAACATGTACAATTGGAGCAGGTGACAACAATGCTAAGCAAAGTGCTCACAATTAAGTTACAGGAGTAGGAATGTAGGATACTGTCTTCTTCTTCAAGCACTTGTTTCTTGTAATGTAAGGATGCTATGAAGATCCACCCGCTAGTTTCTTATCATTCAGCTTGTCAGATAACCCGGCTCTTTTATACCCAGCAACCAGTAAATCAATGGTTGAACTTGTAAGTTCATAAGACCCTTGATGCATTCCAAGAACAACTCCAGCCTATCGAATGTGCAAATTCACAACCATCTCAGCCATTTTCTTTATAAAACATATCAGCAAGCTCGTAACTCCTCAACTTGACACAATCCGAAATCAGAGACTGGTAGCAGCTTTCTTGGCAGAGTACCAGCAAGCCTGCATCGAATCAAACTTACCCGAGTTCAAGAAAGCAGAAATGAACGCATCATAAGTGTCTGAGTTGGGTTTGAATCCCTCCATAATCTCACACAAGCTTATAGCAGTGAACAAATTTCCGGAAGATAACCAAACATGTATAAGAGAATTGAAAACTGCAACAGTGGCCTCCGGAGCCAACAACACTGAGAATGAGAGCTACTCGCAACTAACAAAACCCTTGTCCCGGCCGATGAAACTCTCAAAAATGAAGCCATGGTCCATGGTTGTGTTTCTACTACTCGCCGCTAAGGTCTGATTCGCTTTTGTTTTTTGTTTAAATTATTTATGTTTTTTAAATGGTAGACCCACATCCCGTCTATATCCACTACGGCCCAACCACGCAGACGTGGCACTTTCCATCTAGCCCATTAAAAACCCAATTCGTTTTAAGTTTTTTTAAATGGTGGACCCAGCAACCCGTCTATACCCACTACGGCCCAACCGCGCACGTCCAGCCTAGCCAACTAAAAACCCAATTCACTATTTTTTTTAAGGGGGGCAAAAATCCGATTTTCAACCGAAAACCGAAAAAAAACCATCCGAAAAAACGGACCGGATAACCGATCCATTTAAAGCGGGTCAAATAATAGGTAAAACCGATCCGACCCGGTTTGAACCGGGTTGGTTCCGGTTTTGATTAAAAACCGGTCCGAATAAACCGAATTTTTTAATATATATATATATATATATTTTAATAGGTGTCACCATTTTATTTGTTAGTCTAATTGGTTACAATGCAACCTGCCACATTTGATCACAAACACCATATATAAGGAAAAAAAACCCTAATCGGCTCGCCTCTCTCGATCTCGACTCTCGCCTCTGAGCCTCTCTCGCCTCTCTCGCCTCTCTTGTCTCTGTCGCCTCTCACCTCTTGCCTCTGTCACCTCTCGCCTCTCTCGTCTCTGTCACCTCTCGCCTCTCTCTCGTCTATGTCGCCTCTCGCCTCTCGCATCTCACCTCTCGCCTCTCGTCTCTGTCGCCTCTCTCACCTCTCACCTCTCGCCTCTCTCGTCTCTGTCGCCTCTCGCCTCTCTCCAAATTCGAGTGAAATCCGAAACCGATCCGATCCGGTTTTCGGATGACCCGAATAATCGGTTAACCGGATTTCGGTTTCGGTTTCGGATTCGGTTGGAGATTTTACAAATCCGATTGATTCGGATACGGTTTGGGCTCAAAACCAGTCCGGTCCGAATTTGCCCACCCCTAATTTTTTTAATCTTGGTTTTCTTTTGGGACTTTTGCTTTTGGTGCGACATGTCGTTTACTACTTCTGAGTTTTGTTGCTGGAGATCGCAATAGTTTTCTTGGATTCCTAGTTTCTTAATTCTTTCCCCTTTCTCGATCTATGTTGCACGGATACGGACACATACACTGTGACACGGCATGCAGGAACAAGCCGACAAGGTAAAACTCAAATATTAGATATCCGACATAGCTTAAACACGACAAATAAAATTATATATTTATGTATTTTTAATAAATATACTAATATAAAATTAAAAATATACTAAAAAATGCAACTGAAAATATACTAAAATATAAAATTAAAAATATGTGTGCGCCTGTGACTATTTACTCTTATTTAGGTTTTGGCATTTTTTTTTTCTTTAATTAAAAAAATTGAAAATTGATGATGTAACGTGTTAGATATGAGGTGACATGTCGGCAGCGAGTTCAAAAAACATTTTCCGACACGTCACGCGTCGGACACTTAATTTGACGTGTCGAGCACGTGACAGACACTTGTGCAACATAGCTTGTCATCGATAAAACTCTCATACTAATGCCATGGTACTGTTGCTACTCTACTCACAACTCACAACCAAAACCGTCTGAGATCAAAAGAAAATAAAACCCAAAATTTTGCTTACTGGGTTAGCGATCGCACACTCAAACATCTGATAAAACTAAACAGGAAAGCGGTTGATATTGAAGTAATGAGATCATTGAGATGTGATTCAATAACGATGGTCTGTACAGTAACATATGAAATTTTATTCTGCTCAGCTTTTGCTAAAAAAACAAAATTAACATACACAAGTACTTACCATGTAATGTAACAAGGAAATTTCACCAGAAATATTGGGGTTGTGGTACACAACAGCAACAACCAACCCACATGAAAATCTCTCTCCGCAGTTTCATCTACAGCTACAAAAACTCACTCTGTTTCCTTTCTTCTGATGATAAATTTGATTGGACCTCACATCTTAAATATCTATTTTTTTGGGCTAAGATTTTATTTTTATGTGTTCATGGCATGCCAAATTTGGATAAAGCTGATTGAAATACAGATGAAAAGGATTCTGTTGCACTCTGATCATCAGCTTTGATCGTTATTTGAGCCTTGGCGGAAGATGTGTTGACTACACACTCTACCAAAAATGTTGAAGATCCTTCTGCTTTTTGGGCAAAGAAGAAGAACTTGAAGGAGGGAGATATGCCACCAGAAGCGATGCAGTGGATGGAATGGCCTTGCATATGTTTCAGGAGTGATTGGGGCGTCCTCAGTGCTGCAACTCCTTGAGGGTTAACAGAGTAATCCTGCACCAAATTATAGATACCATTTGTCAGAAGAACTCCGTTCTTTATAAATAGCCAAAATTAAAAGTATCAACACACGCCTTAAGAAATGAAGAACGAAAAACGAGCATCAGAACTACAAGGTAGACCTGTGATAATGATACAGGCAGTTGGCGCCATTTCTGCTGAAAAATAGTTGGATCCAAAACAGCTTTTGGGTTAAGCTTCAAAGGAGGAGGCAAAGGTGCAGGAGCAGGAGCAGCAGGTAAACCCAGGCCAAGTAGATCATCGATTGCAAAGCTAGAAGACTGTGGAGCATGTCCTGGCACAGTGGAATTTGAAGTCACCAAATCTGGTAGTTGAGAAGTGGGAACAGACACAGAGGTAAAATCATATGAGGGAGCACTATATGCAGAGGAATTGTTATTGGGAACTTTTGTCTCCTCCTTCTCTGATGTACTTAAAAGAAGATCCTTATCATTTGCCTCGACCCTATTAGCTGGAACAACAGTTTCTGCAGATTCGGTGCCAATTGATACATGTCCAATTTCGTCTGAAAATTCAAAAGGACATCTGTGTTCCTTATGAGTAAACATGTATGATGGCTGCAAGTATTTAAATATATTAGTACGTCTGATATACTACATCATGGAAGTACACAACATATGTGCGTGTTGCAAACAAAGCAAAAAATACTAGTATTAGTGTATTTGTAGCATGTGTAGATACACAGATGTGTCTAGATATATTTAGAGGTGCTTGTCTATCCTGACATGTACACCTAGGAAAGGCCAGGGGAGTGCAGTTTGATCTGAAACAATTTACAAGGGATGTGGGTTATTATTACCTTCTGATATACAACAGACAAACTGTTGAATTCATCAAATATTCGATCTTTGACTTCACTGCTTTGGGTGTCAGCAAAGACGGAAACAGCTTGCTTTGGAGGGTTTACCACTCGTTCTGCAACACTTATGTCATATTGCAAAAGCCTGTAGTAGAATAAGGCTCTATCATGAACATCCTGCAACCAACTGAAAATTTTAATGAACATTCATAAGCAAAATAAGACTGAAGATACTCATGAATTACTTCAACCTTAATCAAATTATTCAACTAGCATATTACAGCAACATGCACCTGGTGAAAATCAGCAAGACCTGCAGCCAGTGCAGCACCCAAGGACCTCTGAGTCTCAGGTGGCCTCTTAAAAAAACACTTCATTACTGCTGTGAGAAGATGTAATCGAACCTGTTCAATCGATAAATATGTATCATTAGAGACTCTACTGTAGCTATACGATGGAAGAATGATGATCAAACAAACACAAGAAAGAAAAACCAAAACTATTGAAATAACTAAAGGAATGAATAAAATACTGTCATAAAACAAAGCCGGAACAGAAAAGGTGACTCAATTATTACCTCGGCGGAGTGCTCATCCTCCCAATTTTCAACCAAACCCTCCAATATATAAGGTGCATCCTGCATGTCCTGAGAATACTCACCCAGCATCCATATCAGAGCCGCTTTGGCCTTGGGTTCTTGGACATTATTGCTGCTTATGTTCCCAACAACTGCAATGCAATCTTGACTCCATTGGGGATATTTTCTCAGTAGATCTTTTACAAGAACCTACAGGAGAGCACTTCATACTTAAGTGAACCTGGCCAACTATTGAGTCTATAAACACAATCACGATAGTTCGTTGTCTATTTCTTCTTTCTATTTTTTTCCGTGATAACACAATCCTGAGCAGTTTTGACATATCAGTCACAGGAGAGTATGACTGTAAACTATTGTGCTTAGATTTACCAGTACATGTGTCTAACAGGGAGAAACAAGATTTTACCAGAGCTTCAGCAGTTACATAGTCCTTCTCCATCTCCAGAAACTGAAGAAGCCGGTCAACAATCGCGTTCACATCGTACTGCTGAAGAGCTATTTTCCCAACTGCACGGATTGACTCTCTTGCAATAGGAATATCAACATTTGCAGCATATTCACATAATTCCGTCACTGAAATAGAATCATGAAATTAAAAGTTTTATCAATTAATTAAATGCAAGATAAAAGTAAACTTCATTCAAACAAATGACGCTAAACTGTTCTGTCAGAGTTAGATTTGTAAGCTATTAGGAGTATTAGCTATTATAAAAAAATAGAGTAAAATTATACTTTCTAATAAACATGTATCTAGAAGTAAACTTATATGAAATCAAATTTATCAAAAGAATGAAAGTAACATGTGCCAATCCATTGGAAGCAAACTTCTTAGAAATGGTAATAAACATTTATTTATGAAAAAAATGAAAGAAAAAAAAATCTTTTAACTAGCAAAGGATTGAAATAAACTTGTTGATAAACAAGTTAATGGAAGGAAAATATAATCAGACAAACAATAACAGCACTACTGACAAATAATGGGTCACCCATATAGAAATTCAGAATTGACCATCTCATGCACATAAAATTGCTTCAAGGACCTGTAACAAACTTGATGATCTTTTCTTACCGATTTCATAGGTGTTGCTCTCATTTGCTACTGCAGTCAACATCTCAAGCTTCAATTTTTTGACATAAGATGGCTCATTGTACTGGCAATAAAAGTGTTTATAGTCTGAAGCAAATATGAAAGGCGCACGCATCACCAAAAGATGCAAGTGGCTTAAAACTGCATAAGATTGCTCTGGACTTCCTGAGCTCACTAAGGTCAGAAGAGGAGCTTTGATACGTTCATATACCTAATCAAAAACGGTTTTGATTAGACAAATGGTTGTCATAAGAATTTTCTGTACTTTCAAGTGTACAACCACTATCAGTGACAGTGGCACTGCAATACAAGAGGGATGCACATCCACTACAGGAACGCCTGAAATGGAGGCATAGAAATCAAAACAATCACTCATCAGATCCTAAAATCCTCTTCCCTTTTCTTTTCCATAACTAGAATAATTGTGCACTATATCACATTATGGCATCTGCGATAACTTATTTCTATTTCAGATGTGCAGACTAGCACCAAAATTTTTTTCCATATTTATGTAGGTCCTACATTGTTATGCAAAGGATTAACCAAAAGTACTTCTTCCTATTACTAATGTGAAGAACAAAAAAGGTAACAAAATGCCTACCTGCTGATGAACGTCAGTCATCGATAAAGTCAATTGAAGAAATACTTTAATGGTTGCCAAGACGACTGCACCATTTGCATGCTGAAGTCTATCCTCGAGCAGATTCATGACATCAAATATCTCATTGCTATCTGATGGTACATACTTTGCTACCAACTCAAGCACAAGACATTGTGCCCATTCACTGAATTCCCTGATCCTGCATAAGGAAATGTGAACCACTCTCAGCTACTGCTTTTCAGATATTAGAAACATATGATAGAATATAAATTCTCTGGAACAGTAAGAAAACTCCCAACCCATATAACTCTTTACTGATATGCTATGTGGCAGAACCATTAGAAAAAAAAACAGATTTCGGTCATGGTGGTGCAGAACCAGCAGAAAAAGGGGAGAGAAGATAAATGAGGAAGATAAAGAAAGGAAGAATAACGATAGGGGTTGGAGGAAGTAGAGAAGCAGTCATAAGCTCACCTCCATTATCATACCCTTAATCAAACCAATTACCATAACTGAATCCCCAAAGGTATGATATCCATCACATCGTTAAGTTTGCTAGTCTTTTATTTTACTTTATGTTGTTTGATCTTCTTTTCCTAACCATCAGTTGTAAAATTACTAAATCTGCCACACTGACCTCATATTACAACTGGTTTGAATAAAACGAAAGTTACCATGCACATCAGATAACCAGTTAAAATTTTGTGGATCAGAAACAACATGAGTTAAAAAAAAGTGGGCAGCCCATAGAAAAATACCGATTCAAAAGATAGTATATAACTGATTTGCTAAGCAAAATTTCTCTCTCCCTGGATACTTCATCAGAGCCGCTTCCTTCTAAACTCCAAATCTCTTGCAGGGCAGATAAACAATTTGCAACCACCTGAGAATGCAATAATATGAGGTTCTCCTGACTCGAAGATAAGATGAAAATTTTCCTAAATTTCTTTAGCACTCAACATAAAATGGTAAAACTTTGGAGGCAAATGTTAAAAAGTATAGAATAGAAAGCTAGAAAACAGATACGTAATAGAATCAAAAGATTATTGGAATATCATGTCTAAAGACTTGATGTCAGTTCTTCCCATTCTTTTCAAGTTCCACCTTTAACAGCAAAACCAGCAGATATGTGCCAAACTACATCATAGTTGCCTATAGGGATTGAAGAAATATGTTTGCATTACAATTTCTAAACCAACACCGACGATTGTCAAAATAGCCAACATTAAGTTAGTGAAACCACATCTTCACACATCTAGCTTTTCTCAACAATCCATAACATTTGATCTTTTACTCAAGAGATACGTCATATGAGATGTTTAAAACAAGAATCCCAAAATATCCCCTCCACAACCCATTATTCTAAGGCCTAGTTTGGGAATGTGTTTTCAGTCTAATTTCTGTTTTTTTACCGTTATCACTTTTATCTGTTTGGTAAACCATTTAATCAGCATTTTTTTGCTAATTGCGTCCCGAAACCTCAAAAATAAAAAGAAGGTGCGGACATGCTTTTTTTATCGGTGTTCGCTGAACGCGAAGAGGGAAGCTGCTCTTTTAATGATTTTCTCAACATCCCTAAAATACCCTCATTAGAATTCCTAAATGACACATCATGTCCCTTTCATTTAGATCCATCTTTCTTCTCCTCTGTTCTTTCTATTGTGGTTTAGCGCCCTAGGATCTCTTCTGGTCTTTACTGGTACCTTATACGATTTAAGCAAAGTTATAGGATAGTTGAACTTGGAGAACAGAACACAGCACACACCAGCACACACACCATTTTTTATAGTGGTTCAGCCAAAACCTGGCTTACGCCCACTTACGTGATCTCACTTGAGAGATCACTAGCACTATGGAGAATAACAACTTGATTACAAGTACTTATTGAAATCCCTATGCTAATCCCCAACTCCCTGCTAGATCTCTCTATCACCCTTGGCCCCCGGTTTTCTGTGTAATCTGTCCTCGCCTTAGAAAACCCCCTGCAGCTCCTATTTATACTGAATAGGAGCTGCTACAACATGGTTTAGGATTCCTAAACCTAATAGACATAAGTCTATTACAAATTCTAATAGAATCTTGAAAGACTAACTTTCCTAGAACTTATAGAAAAGCTACAGCGCTGTCCCCTTTTCATTCTATACTTGGATTTACCTATTGAATCCTAACTTCAGATTGTATCGATGAGCCAAAAACACAACACTTTCCTTCTCCACTCCATGGACTTAAGGTGACTGAAATCCTGCTGGGTATCAGAGACACATGGCTAATCTAATATATGGTTGGTTAAATTGCCCACTAAATTTTTTCTTTTTCGTTCTTCCCCTGACAGCCTCACTCTTCAAATTCCAAACTTTTTATAGTTTAATTTTGGGTCTGTTTATATTTAGTTCATCAAATCTTTCTTCAATCATATCACAACCATCACCTATTTGCTTCAATTTCTGGGCTTTTTACTTGTGTAATTTGTTTCAATTTCTATTTTGATCTTTAACTGAGTCTTGTAATTTGTATTTCTATGATTCGATTCTTGTTTTCCTGCCGAATTCATATCTCTATGCTCATTCATACCAAGTCTCGCAAATAAGGTGATGGTTGGGCCTGGAAATTTTTCTACATCAGACATAGTTCGAGCTAAGTTCTTCTGCGTTTGATGTTCATATTGATTGTTGTGCTGAAGAATTTAGGGTAGTTTTGGTATGACTGTATGAGTGCAGTAATACAGTCATAATATTGCTCATTTGAGATGAGATCTATCATGCATCAGGTATTCAAGATATACGTTCATAGGTTTTTTTGAGAATGAAAGCAAAGGTTAATAGGACTGGTTTTAGTCTTGCGTCTGTACTGGTCATTATGCAAATTACTATGGTTTTGCATCGGGGTTACCAAACGTCCCACCCTACTTTTTTCTATCAAGTAAATTAAAAAAAAAGTAAATTTACCAAACGCTTAATAGATTAATTTAACCACAGATTATTTTCACAGCTGTGATTATTCACAACTGATTATTTAGACATCAAAACAAAACTGAGCCTAAGTAATATATAATGTTACAAATGAAATTTCCTTACCTGTGTATCTGGATCGTTAAGCAGTAAATGCTTAAGCATCTGGGGAAACTCTGCATCGACACAAGTTGAAGCTGATATGTGATACAGCTTCAGAACCCCCATAGCTGCTACTATCCTCACATAACTACTATTGTCCTTCAACCCTGCACCCAAGGGCCCGACCAAATACTCCACCAGGTTAGTCACTCGTAATGAACATAAGCTCCTCAAAGCAAGACCCCGGATCATTGGATCCGCATCCTTGCAATCTCTTTGAAGAAAATTGATCGTCAAAAGTGCGAGGTCCGGATTAACCTTTGCATAGTTCCCAACATAAAGATAACACATTTTCTTCAAAACAATATCAGACGTTGCCGAGCACATCACCATCTCTCCGAAAACAGACGTCACGTCAATGCCGATCGTCATGTAAGAGATAACCTTCTTGAAAAGCTCACGCTTTGAATCATCCGCTCCCGGGGCTCGGCTGCCAGCCAGAAGCCGGAGCTGCCCTTTCACATCAGAAACTTCGCCTTTTCTGCTCGGAAATGTAAATTTCAAGTATGAATTCAAAGTGAAAACATCTAATTCAACCAAACAAATCAGCTAAATAACTTCAATTTAAGTATTAGCACAATCAAAACAGCCTAAGATAGCAATGTTAGCCTAGAATTTCAATTCAGCTAAGTATATTAATCTGTTCATCAAAGTTCTTAAGTAACCAAATCAATAGAATCAAAGAGAATGTAAAGGCTCCTGATCACTGATATCGGAATCGGAGCTTAGCATGCATGCTTCAGATGTTAATTCCTAATCGGAATTCACTATATTGTTCATCATTGCTTCACCTAATCGGAGGGACTAGGGTTTAAAGACTTACCCGGAGGGCTGCGACGGTGACGAGGATCGGGCAGATATGGCCGGAGGAGCCATGACTGATCCGAATTGAGGTCAGGTCCGGCTAAGCGTACTGTACACTCTGCTATCGGAGATCTGAAAGCAAGAACAAGAATTTGGTCACTGATGAATCTCAGAGAAGCACTGAACTTGAACCTTTCCGAGGGAGAGAGGCTCGTCCTGACGTGGCTAGATCAGATTCGTCGCCTGTATTTCAGTTTTTAGAACCATCATTATGCCTAATGGTCCTTCTTCTCTAATACAAATTTGCAATGTAACATTTTTTGACGTCATAACAAGATAAAAAATTAATGAATTTGACTAAAATAAAACCAAACATTCATAATTTTTTTTTAAAAAAAAAGATATACGTCTACTGCAAAACTCATATTTCCTTTGGTTAGTACATACCCTATATCTCGATTGTTATCTAGATCGAGTTGATGTTGCTTCAGACTATATCTCTAGTTAGTCATTTTGCTTATTTTTTCTATTGTTATAAATTCAGATCTGAAAAACTTGAATTATTTAACACTAAAACGTACGAGGGTGTATTGGATTTAATCTCAACTCATTGAAAAGAACCAACTCTTAGTTTCTGGGTGTTCATTAGTAGTAGGAGAAATCCAAGATGTACGTCTTCTTCTTCTTCACGTAGAAAAAAACAAACAAACATATCATCATTCTCACTCTAACTATATATATTATTAATTTTATTGCAAAACTTCATATGATTATTCAGAACTTCATACCGAGATAAAATTAAAGAACCACAAAATCAATTTGCTTCATCTATGTATATATTTTCTATATACATCTATTCTAAACCTAGATCGAATGGTACGTTATGATTTGACATAGAAGAAAGAAGAGGACATATGAAAGTCATTGAAGACCCGAGAAGAAAAGATATATAAAAACTACAATTACTAACACTAATCTGATGGAATGAAAGAAGGGGAGTGGTGGGATGATGGATTTAATGGTTCAGCTCGAGAAAAAAGAGAGGAGAATTGATGCTAAAAGGAGAGGGGAATGCCTCATAAATATTTCGAGAAGAAGAAGACATCCATCACATTATCAAGATGTTCGATTACAACCCCAATTTCATGTTCATCAGATTTGGGTTTCTTTTTTATCCTTTGGAATGTTTGATTTTGTTTATTTTTATTATTTTAGTCCAATTCAATAATTCTTGATCCTATTACAACATGTCAAAAAAATATTATGTGGCGAATTTGTATCGAACAAGGAGCATCATTAGGCATGATGACATGGTTCTGCTGAAGGACTGAAAAAAAATTTCTTCTCACTCCACCTGTCTAGTTTTGATCTTTAATTATTAGTAACTAACGTAAAAAGTAATAATAAATTACTTATTACATTTCAATTTACAAATAAATTATTTACATTACATATTTTCAAATACAATTTTTTACACTAACGTAAAAAGTAATAATAAATTACGTACTAAATTTCATTTTACAAATAAATTATTTACATTACATAATTTTAAATACAATTTTTTACAAAAAAATAACAAATTAAAAAAAGATTGTGAGGAGAAGGAAGCTTGCTTTGACCTCCAAGAAGCCTGGTTAGTAGTAGTAGTGTGGCCTGTAGGATTCAAGACTTGGTTTTTCAAGTTTTGAGTTGCATTGTTGTTTATAATGTGTTTCATGTTGTGGTATTTGGATTTAGATTATTACTGTTTGATGCTAGTGTACTCTGATGACTGTAATTGTTGGGTGTAGGTTATGGTGATTGATCATGTACTTATTGTATCACTAATTCATGTTTGATATGGTTTGCAGGGAAAACGCAATGCATCAATCATTTTCGGATCAATGATAGCTGGTACTTGGTGGATTTGCCACGTTACGGGTATGTTATGTACAAATGATCTTTGGTTCATGTGTTTTGGAATTTGTGATTCTAAGTGGATGTGGCGATTGTTAATGAACAAATTAATAAACCCTTTGAAAGCTTGAACTGGGGGTAAAAACCCTAGGGCTTTGGGGTGAAGATTCTGAGTACTTGGTTTTCAGGGTTGGTCAATATGATTGTCTATATTTCATGAATGATTTGAGATGATAGTCTTATGCTTGTGTGTTCTCTCAAACTCGAACAGGTATGCAGCTGCACCACAGGAACTCAGAACTGATTGGGTGAAGTTTACTAAAGACTACTTCCTGAATAGGTCAACATTAGTTTCGGTTTTCCTTCTCATCGATGCCAGCATTCCTGCCAAAAAAGATTGTTCTGGAGTATGCTAGTTGGGTGGCTGGGCCAGAATCAGGTATGATCTCATTACATTAATACCAGAATGAAAAGGAAGATATGGTGTGCTACCATGGCTCCATTTTAGTAGTATTAGCTGCCTAGTTTCATCTGTGTGCTAGAGAATTTGATAGAACACTACAATTGTCTGCATTGCTTATCTTACTGACAAAAAGTACATGGTTGTCGTAAGATTTTTCCTGTCTGAACTTAAGTGGCCTAGAGTTTAAATATGCCTTAACTGCTATTTTCCCTTGGATAGTTTGTTGTTATTCCTTCATAGATGAAACAAGAAATGGTATAGAAATCTTTCTACATCTTACTGGTTTAACCAGGGAATGATGAGTTTTACCATGGCTTTCAGATCCCTATGACATTAATATTCACCAAATGTGACAAGCAGAAAAAGAAAAGAAATGGAGGAAAAAGAGAAGAAGAAAATGTGAACGACGTTCAGGAGTTAATTCGAGGCTTCTTCCAAACAACGCCACCGTGGATTATGACTAGCAGCCTTACCAATCAGGGTTGAGATGAGATGTTATTGCATATGGCCTCAGCTGTGAAATTATTGGCTTAAGCACCAGAAATACCAGAACTATGGCTTCTTATTCTCAAGTAGGTCTCCTACATCCTAGTACAACAAGCTGATACTGTAATTCAAATGCTACGGATGTACTGCTTTGCCATAGTACATGGTAATGTATTACATTTAGCTGCTGCAAAGTCCTACATCAAGGATAAGACAAATGTGCTTCATTGCCTCATTCGTCCACAGTTGATCAATGTTATTGAAATCAAAATGTAGACATTGTGCAATTTTGTTGATGGTCATCTCATCCAATACAATAGAACTTTTGGTTGATCAAACTTGATGAAATGCTGATTTAGTTGAGACCAGCAATGTGTAAAAAATTGGGTAGTGCACTTGGAAGCTTCAGTTCAAGAGGCGGGAACATTTTCTCTGATGCATCTCCACGTACAAGAATACAAGTTAATTAACTAGAAACATTCATCCAACGAACAAATAAGCCATTCACTAGTCTACAGACATTCATCAAGTAAATAAGCAGTGGAAAAAAGAAAAGAAAAATTAGCAGTGGCAAAAAGAAGAAAAATAAGAACAGTTTATGGAACACTGAAGTAGCAGATTTGTCATTTAATTTGGGGAGAGGACCATAAGTGAATATTGATCATCTATTCAATAGTTTATGCTATAATGAGCTTCAGATGGAGTGGAATAAGAACAAGAGAAGCTCAGAGCATATAGTTGTAGAGCAAAGGAAAATCGATGTAGAAATTTGATGACGAGCATACCACAAGAGGTATCAGATCGACATTCACAAAAAGAAAGAAAAGCATTAATATGCCCTGGATTCCACAAGTTGACCTCATAACATCAAACCTACATTCACCTTTTCTTAACAGAACCTCAACACATGAACAATGATTACAGTAAACCAGGACCCTATCAATCCTCAAGTGCATGTTCATAACATCTAGACTTCTAAACACCTAAACAACCACACTTCGCATTCACAATACACTCAGCAGACTTTGCCCTCAGACAACAAAATGCAGTAACCGAACAAAGAGACCACAACAAACCAAGAAATAAACTTGGGATTTACCAGCACCGAATGCATCCAACAATCAGTCAGCACCTGTTGTTGCTAGACATTTAACACATAACCTTAGGCTATACACCAACAAGTTCACAGGCCACCAACATCAACTCATATCGCACAAAGTAAAAAATTAACCAGCACATCAGAAGTTCAGCTAGCCTTTGCTTGCATTCATATGACGAATCAACTACATGCATACTAGACAGTAGAAACAGTAAATCACCAGTCCACACAGTAGAAACAGCAAGTCTGGCCAAACAATATAGATAATATGGTAGAATACTTGAGATTCATGATAACCTCTAGCACATAAACAAAAGCTGTCTTAATCATCAAACAACAATGATCCAAAACCGATTCCACAAAATCCAGTACAGAAACCGAAACAAAATAAATCAAACTTGAAATCCTCCTCTCAAGTCTAGGCAGTAGCAGCTCCCTTGCTCCTGGGCTTAGCTTGTGTACCTTCAAGGAAGCCACTCTTGAACCTCCTAGGCACATGGCGGAGATACCTCATCCGCCCGGTTCCGGTAGTCTTCCTCCTCAGAGCCTTCTCACTCCAGTTATCTAAACCAAATCACTCAAATTTCACCATCCATAGCCAAACAGTGAACACAAATTTTTTACCATCAAATCAAAAATTGAAAGGAAAATTTACATTTTCTGAGACGAGCGGCAGGGTAAGCACAGGCGGAGCAGCGAGACTTCTGGAGATGGAAGCTGCGGCGTCCACATCGGACACAGAGAGTGTGGGTCTTGTTGCGGCGCTTGCCGAAGCTGCCAGTTCCTTTTCCCTGTTTCAGAATTCACGTTAGAAATCTATAAGCATGATAACGATGAAGATAGAAATCAAAGCAGAGAGGATAGATACCATTTCGTAGTTCGGCGGCGGAAACCCTTAATCTGGAGGTGAGTGTGTGCGGGCAAACTGAGGAAGAAGAATCAGAAGTTTATATAGATTAGGGTTTCTATGTGAGTTTTGGGTTAAATAGACGAAATTATCCCTATAATGGGCTGGGTTCTAGGGCTAATGAAATTGTAACCGACAAAGTAGGCAGCTTAAATGAAGCCCACTTTGTTAATGGGTTGTGGAAAGAAAAATAAGATGGACCAGATATTTTATGAAGCAGTGTAGTCGTATAAATAAATTAGTTAACAGATTGTTGTCAATTGCGGGGATAGCTCAGTTGGGAGAGCGTCAGACTGAAGATCTGAAGGTCAGGTGTTCGATCCACCTTCACCGCATTATATTTTTCTTTTTCCTCTTACCATTGAACTATTTACTATATAACATTTCTCAGTTACCTCGGGTACTCTGTAGATAAGGGGAAATTGATCAGGTGTGGCCGTTTTCATAGTGCAACTCTGTGCCAACCAATAAAACTTTCTGTTTATTTAAAATCTGCTCCTTCTCTCTCTTACCCGTTCTCGCGGTTCTTGCTTTTGCTGTTTTTCTTTCCTGAAAAATCGAGAGAGACCTCGAGAGTTTCTACTTTTTTCCTCTGTTATCAGTCTGCTCTCTATTTCTCTATCTTTTGTTTGCCAGTCTCCAGTTTTGAATTGAACAGCTCCTTCTCAGAGAAGGAAATAGAGCTGTGTTTTCCCTTGAATATAAAAACCCTCCCCAGCTTGCCGATCGTCTTTACTCTCTTAAGTCTGTTGGGATGTTAACAAAGACTTAATCAACTGCAAAATCAGTAAGTTTTCAATTGTAAGGCAGGTTGCAGGTTCATTAAATTCTATTCTTATGCCTTGCAGTTTCATTGATTTATTTAGCCTTCTATAAGGACTTCATGTCCAATGTGTGACTACATTTTTGGCAGGTGAATGCTTATGAAGCCATCCGAAGGCATTATTACCAGTTACCATCAATAAGGTACCCCAATCGATGTGTATTAAGGACATGCAAATAGATATACATTAGACATTAACTAAATATGAGGCCACAAATGAAAATTCATACATTTATATCAATATCACAATTGTCTTCATCGTTTTCCACAATCTAATGTCATCTCCTCTTAGTATTTATTTGTGAGGACAAAATATTTATGCTCACATTTGGGGTGAGAGTTTGTAAAGATTTAGAATATCATGCTCTACTGTTTCGTTCAGTTGCTATTTTTCTGTGTTTAATCTTATTGTTTGCAGGTATGAAGGCTTGCTTGCTCATTTTGATCTTCTGTTATTAATGTTATTTCATATGAACAACATTGAAGGTCTGCAACAACAATGCCTTCTTAAATGTTTCTACTCTTTCTCTTATTCAACTGCATTTGAAGGATTTTCATTTTGGTTCTTTTCCTTACAGCATCTGAGTAATACCATAAAGACAATACGGTAATTAAAATATCACTAAAATGTTGTAAAGTTTTTTGTTGAGGTTGTGGAGAACTGTAGTTTGGGGAATTTTTACGACAATGCCAATTAAATTGTATTCCCATGTTTCATGAGCTTGATGAGTGAGTCCCAATTTACAAATTGATAAAAGCCCACCAAATTGGCATTTGTAGCCAAAAGTAAGCTCAGTTGTTGCTTATGACATTTATAATATGTCTAGATTAGTTTGTATTGTGTAAGGTTCTAAAAAACGCTAGGCGCTACCAGAACAGACAGCCAGCGCCTAGGCGGTTTTATATTTTACCTATTATTATTTATTTAATAAATAAAATTTATAAAAATACTTTTATGTTCCAAAATAGCAAAAATACTTCAAAAATATACATAATAAAACAACAATGTTCTTAGAAATAATAAAAATACATTAGTGTATCATTTGTTTAGACTTTAGAGTATAATGTGCCCGTTTGGTAGGGCTTTTGTCAGCTTTGCTTCGAAGCAAAGCTGGTTAGTGTGTTTGGTAGGCAGCTTCCCACCTGCTTCGCTTATAAGCACGGGTGTTTTCGCTGAAAAAGCCGAAGCTGCTCGACCCCAGCTTTTAGAAGCCAAAAGCCGAAGTGAGGCACTGAGAGATGAATCCGTTGTGCTGCATTGCGCCGGTCTCGATCGATCGGGACCCTACCGACCCCGTCGCCGCGAAGAACTCAGGTCACTACCTCGACACTGCTGTTCCGATTCGGAACGTCAGCTATGGCGGCTACTCGGCGCAGGTATCGTTGGCGGGGAACGAATCGGACAGAGCCTCGGTGGCGCACCACAACGCGGACGACGCCGTGTTCTGCGAGCCGAGGGATTCGAAGGTGTTCGGAGCGAACGGCGAAGGAGTGGCTGGGATTCTGTACAAGTGGGTGAACTACGGTAAGGGGTGGAGGTCGCGGTGGTTTCTGCTCGAAGACGGCGTGCTTTCGTATTTCAAGGTTCATGGACAGGACAAGATTCTGATGAGTCCGGCGAGGGAGAAAGGCGTGGCGGTGATCGGAGAGGAGTCGGTGAGGTATTTGAAGAAGGCGAATTGGAATCAGAATCGGCTTGGTGTTCCGGCAAGGAGGACCTGCAAGCCTTTCGGCGAAGTGCATTTGAAGGTTTGGCTTTCACTCTCAACAGAGTGTTTCTTCCCAGACCAAGCTTTCTGTGCAAGGTGAAAACAAACCTTCCTTCTCTTCTTGGTATGCAATAGATTATGGCTTCTGTTAATTAAAGTTTGGTTATGTTAATTGGGGTGTTTGACTAAGTAGAGTGTGAATCTTTCTTCAGGTAGATTATCTCTCTAGCAATGTTACCTCAGAAGCAAGCAGAGGAGGCTATAGTGAACCAGAGCATCATTGATCATGAAGAGAGAGATGAGGATATCCCAGATCATCAGAAGCAAACTGGTTTCAGCATCAGCAACTTTCTCTAGCATGGTGGCTCTGTTTATGATGCATGGTTCAGCTGTGCATCAAATCAAGTAAGAAACTTCAACACAAATCCAACTCAGAATTCATGATTTTTGAGTAACCCTTTAGATTCTGAGAGTTGGGTTTTGATTGTTTTTGCAGGTTGCTCAAGTTCTGCTGACACTGCCATACTCCTTCTCTCAACTTGGTATGATCTCAGGCATCATTTTCCAAGTGTTTTATGGCATTCTAGGAAGCTGGACTGCTTATATCATTAGTATTCTCTATGCTAAGTACCGAACCCGAAAGGAGAAAGAAAATGTTAGCTTCAAGAACCATGTCATCCAGGTTAGTTTCTTTCAATGTTAGCCTAAATGAAACTTCTTTACAATGTCAAATGGCCTAAAGAACCATTCTTGATTCACTCCTTGTTGGAAATTGTTTGCAGTGGTTTGAAGTGCTAGATGGTTTGTTGGGTCCATCCTGGAAAGCAGTTGGATTGGCCTTCAAAACTGTACCTTTCTCCTATGTGGATCTGTCATTCAGCTCATAGGTTGTGCAAGGTCTGTATTTTTTAACACAATTCCTATGTTCGTTTTAATCTTGAAGTAAAAGGAAGATGTGGGTTAATTAGTTTTGGGGTTTTGGTCGTTTGTCATCAATTTTGGTCACCAGTGCCGGGTTCATGAGCAATTATATTATAAAACATTACCAAATAAATAAAGCAAAAACATATTGTAAGGCTAAACTAGTAATTTATAAACTCAAAGCACTTTTAAAAAGTTAATTTACCAAACAGTCTGTCTCTATTTCTATCATTCACAGCATTTATAAAAAGCCAATTTACCAAACACTCAGCAGCTTTGCTTGTCAGCTACTTATTCTCAGAATAAGCCACAACCAGCTTATTTTCAAAGTCACAGCTGTACCAAACAAGCCCTTAATCTTGGAAATGTTTCAAATATAAGACTCAAAATAAGACCAAGTCTTATAATTTCAAAACCAACTCCTCTTCAATTAGGCTGTTGGAGATGAAAAGTCTCATTTTGAGACCAAGACCTCCATTTTAGAGCCACCGTTGGACTTATGACCATGCTTGTTGGTGACGGACATTCCTATGGGAATGATGATCATGGTTCGATTGAGCGTTATCATGAACTCGGATAATCCAATTTGTGGACTATTTTCTCGTCATTGACCAATAACTCTCGGCCATCCGATCTGAAGCTGATTGGTCGCAGTCAACTTCATAAAGGGCTGGAAATGGTCCATCACCGTGTATCAAGGTCGATAGGGTTCATCAATTTCTTGGACCACAATCAATTAAAGGCACCAAATTAATGGTCCTGATTGGCGACCCATGTGAAATGACTACGTGTATGTACCTAGCCGATTTCCCTATCATGAGCTTGTGGATGGTATCATATACATACGCATTAACCAGGACCACCCCTTTCATTTTAGATGTGAATTAAGCAAACTGCATTAATCGAAAGCCGCTTTTAGTGCCTAAATTGCTTGTTTTTTTAGATTGTTCATGGAACCTAATCGTTTTCGTTCCAATTTAATGAGAATGTTACCTGTGTATGTTACCTGTGTATATATGCTGGTAATTTTAACATGTAGTGTTTGAAAGTGTTGTTTCTTCTTAAGATTGACGGTAAGGTTTTATCGAGGCTTCTGAAATAGGTTAGGTTACAGTTGAATCTCTATCGGTTCTTGTTCACTGTAATCGTGTTAGCGTTTCGGGTAGGTAGGAAGGAGAGTGAGGAATTTATTTTCACCACCAATGATTGAATCTCACATGGTTGTAATCTATATTCTCATTTAATGCAATTCTTGATATTCTTCTAAAAAAATAATCGCTTTTGTTCCTTCTTATCCAAACTACAAATTGTACCCCATAATGTCCAATCCTTTTTGAGTTTTTTCAAGTACTTGGACTCTGTCAGCTCTAAGAGCATCTCTAGCAGAATTGCTGCATCAAATATTTTTAAAATTTAGCAATTTTTGGAATGAATAGAAGTTTCAGCAAAATCCTTAAAATATTACTAAATCTCAAGATTGCTAAACAAAATTGATAGATCTATCAATTTGAGGAGAGAGAAACCACTATTGCTAAATTCTCTAACGGTACAATTTTTTCACTATTAATAGATCTATTTAATTTGTTTTAGCGGTTGACCATTTATTTTAGGAAACAATTTAAAATTTAGCAATTTAACTAGTTATTCTTGCTGGAATCACACTGTTTAAAATGAGTAACTAAATCAAAATTAGTGCTGCTTATCAATTTTTCTAATACAACTGCCGGAGATCTCTAACATCAACCCATCTTCATATCACGCTCTTTCATTTTTCTTTATAAAAAAATCAATCAAGTGTATCAATGATTCGAAGCCGAACACTAGGGCCAATCGTCCGCACACATGTGAAATACGTTTCCACCGAGGGCCTTCGTCCAATAATGTTAGTTGGTTTCATAACAGGTATCATATATATTGATTTGTTAGAAAACGTCAATTGCTCGTGATCAGTTAACACTTATGTATACAAATAGATTAAGCGTATAAAAGAATACACGGGTGTTTGGAGTTGTGTAGTTCAAAATACTTTTGTGAATTGAAACTACAAATGTCCCGAGTTAAACTTAAGCAAACACCACGAGTTGAAATATTTTTTCAAGACAAAATAGGATGGAAATGAGTGATGGAAGTAAAGGCCCAACGGGGGCCCAATGCAGGAGGCCACCAGTATGGGATCTCATGGGCCTCAGTGATACATTGGAAAAAGTAAACCTCTAAAGCCCTAGATTCGATTTGTATGCCACCAGAATAACCAGGCAGCTCGGTCGGAACATACTCCACAAGTTTATATGGTTCTTATGAACTGTAGCAAACCCTAGCTGAGCTTCGATGTAAGCATCATGAATTGTCGAACTCAGACTATGTTAGTTGTGGCCATGTATCTATGTAAGTTGTGGCCATGTATGTACAAGACGTACAATACCTATATCTGAACGGGTAAAAAGGAATTAGGGTTCAGGTAAAGAATCAATTCGTTAGTTTGTGGGCAGGATTTGATACTGATAAGCGGATCTCGGTGATACGTTGATACTGTAGTTGGGATGTAAAGTGAAAGGTTTGACGGATTAGCTGCCATTATCCTTTAGATTTTGGGTTTATATCAACTTATCAAGGGCTTTCGGTATTTATATAATGTCATCTATTCATTTACAAAAATGTGGATAGCTAAGGAGTGATATGTTTGATTTAGTTGGGATCCCAAGTTTTTGGAGTTTACACAGACGAACACCTTCCGGCCACTCATATACCTTCACACGATGACTCTCGGTCACCTACAAAGCCGTAGGACTTTTTTACACTAATACAAAATCGGCAAAAATATTGGGATAGATGTTAGACCTAGAACCTAGTATTATACGTGGTTTGAATTTACATTACCGCATCTAGTAATAAGCTTATCAAATAGTGTGGTAAGTTATTCCAACGAGTTGTAGTTACGAGGGAATGTACGTAGTCGATTGTTCACAACACATTTTGATCAGAATACTTGAGTTCTACTAAAATACTAAAATCGTGGGTGTCTTCCACAGTCATGATCATTTTCTGGGAAAAACAATTCGGAATATACTGTCAACATGAATCTTATTTTATTTTCACCACCGTCCACCCATATATCTATGGTTTGTAACTTTGTACTATTTGTATGGACTATTTAATTACTTTCGTTCTAAGAAAAATGTTATAAAGATCAGGGTATTCTTATTGAACAATCTTTTTGCATTCTTGGGATATATTAACGTGGATATTCATGTTTGCTGTCTTGTGTCTGTAGCTTATGGCCTTGTCGACGATGCATGAATTAGTCTGATTTTAGCTGAGATATCTTGCATGAGTATGTGTTGCTAAGCCGTTATCCTCTCGATAAAAAAACATGGATATCCATCGATGAAAATCGTAGACTTCATAAAAACCATCCCCATGAATCTTTTTCCTAAATTTCAGTATAGCAAGTCTTGTGTGCATATTTTTCTTATTGATCTATAAGGTAGTTGATAGTTGTTTTGTGGTGCTAGTTTATTTCAAGATCGATCACTCGTAAGTGAGGAAGTGTGCGACTATAAACACTAGTATCTTCGTCCACACAATCTAGGTGTTAATTTGCTCTTATGTTTTTTAAATTTATTTTATAATTAATATTTAAATATCCTCTTTAGTTAATAATATTTAAACTTTCTCTCTTTTCAATTTTTATCTTCATCTTTTTATCCTCAGTGAAGTGTTAATTACGAATTAAACATTTTACATGTCAAATGGGAAGAAAAAAAAAGAAGTGCTAGAATACACTGGTAGTATGTTTCACCAGTGTGGACCCAAGACGCATGGCGATTTCTTATCCGTTGGATGTTTGGCGAGGGGTAGCAATGTGATTTTCTAAGTTCACGGCCGTTCTGGTCGACAACGACCTCCTCTGGGTTAAAAATTTCGTGGAATCCGACATTCAAATTGCCCGCTCACAAACCAAGATTTTCTTGGCATCAAATTCGATGACGTCTTCGGTTGATTGATTGGACGCTGGGTTGATTACGTTTTTGATATGAAAATTACCCACTCGATTGAATCCTCACAATGCTTCTTCAAGGAAAAGAAGCAACCGAGGGTTGCAAACCTTCAACCCCATACAATTCTTTCCTTTCACTGCTTGATTCGACTCTGCTCTCTGAGCATTCGTTTTGGATTCCAGATAGTGCACTAAGGCTTAAGACCGTGTTCTACATTAGTGCATTGTGTGGGGATTTGATTTCGGTAAATTCACTTTATGCACAGTAAAATCAAGTAGTTACCGTGATAACAAGAGATTACAAAAGTGACATTCGGTTAAACACTCCGTCACGAGTAGCGTACAACGAGGGTATTGCAGTTTTTGCTAGAAAAAAGGGTAGGTACAATAAGAAGAAGCAAAAATGCATATATATAAAAATGAAAGAATTGCATTCTCATCAGTAAAATTAAAGCTCATTTTCCCATTCCAAAAACCACTGACTTAATAGAGAATGAACCACACAAAAAAGACTAGTTAGCTACACTAGTGTTAACACTATCAATTATCAAGTCCCATCCCAGCCCCATGTTGGAATTAGTACAAAACGAAAAAGACACTTGAAGAATACCAAACTAGCTAGCTATACCCTTTCTAACATGCAAGTCAGACCTAAATATCAGACATCACTTATGGTAATATACAAGATGGTGTGCAACATATGAGAGAATCACCAAGGCACCTCAAGGTTTAATCATTCTTTGAGTTCGGGAATTAATCAACCCCCTTCTTTCCTCTCTTGTTCTTCAGCTTGGTACCAATGCATCACCAAAATCCTCTCTTTTTTCCCCATTTTTTCATCATCATCTGGGCATTCGAGTAAACTAAAGCTTCGCCGAGAAGTCATCGCAGTCGGAAAACCAACGCTATGGCGACGACGATAGAGGCAAATGCGACCGTGTAAAGGGTGTAGAATGCTTTGCCTCGGCTTTCCAACACCGCTCAATGTCTTCGGCAATTCTTTTGGCATCCATTGATGCACCAAGTAGTCCTCGTTTGGTAAACCCCACAGCATATAACCCACGCTCGCCTTTCCAACCATTTGGAAATGGCAGTTTTGGCAACCCATCTTCTTTTGAGAACATCTCTCCCTCCTATATAAAATGAAAGGAATTAATCAGAATAAACCCATACATCTTCTTTTAATTAGTCGTTAATTAATATATTTACCTTAAGCCAACAGGGCACATTGCTTTTGTAACCTGTTGCTAAGACAATAACATCAAAATTCTCTATTCGTCCATCGATGAATTCGACAGTACGATGGCGTTTTAATCTCTTGATCTCCGGCCGTACCTACAATATCGTAGGTAAATTTTAGGGTTTATGATTAAACATATAATAACATATCAGACTCTGTTTGACAAGAGGCAACTACAACGTATATGCTTTTTAAGTACAATGATGAAAAATAGAAAGTACCTGAATGTCACTGGTTCTGATCTTAGCCAGGGTCCCAACGTCCAAGACCGGAGTCTTCCCCGACAGATTCTTGAGCTCCAAGGGACCCAACTTAGGCCGGACCAAACCAAGCCGGGACGTGTCGCCGAGCAGCAGCCGTGACGCTACCAGCAAGAGGCGATCAACAAGGCGTATGGGTAGCCACTTGAGCAACAACATGGATAGCCCGAAAGTCGACTTTCCCAGCATCTCTCGTGGTAGGACGTGCACCTTTGTAAGTTCAAACCCATCAAAACCAACGCATAAAGTAAGTTCAAACACTAACACTCAAAAAGAAGAACTCATAGAAAAGCGACTAAGGAGCTAGACTTGAAAAAAAGGCACTCAGACATCAACATGGAGGTAGTGATGTGTGTGAGCCCCATACTCATGGAGCTATGGTGTTTAGCAACCAGAGCTTAGCTAGCTGCTGCCTAAGTGATTCCAGGCCATGCTTCATAAGCCAAGTACTAAGAATGAGGTGTTCGATCCTGTAATCTATTATCTTTCCGGCAGACAAAAATCAAAAAAGTTTTAGGAGATTTGATGGGTACTTAGACGATAATATATGTTTCTTATGACCAATGTTACGCATGCTAACTTGGAGTCCCAAGAACGTTAAGCTTCTCTCTCTTTTAACTTTGGTTCTCACAGAAAGAAAAGAAAATAAAAAAATTGAACAGAAGAAGCAATTAAAACAGCATATATATATGCTTTGGACATTGAATTTCTTATGTCTGTATTGTGAGTTTTAAAAATGTTCATTTACTACAAAATTCCTTAAATATACTTAGAGAGAGAGAGAAAATGCAAGAGAGAGAAAGGTTGACCGGAACCTCATCGACTCCACTCACCTGTCATTAGACTCCGGTCACCGGTCGTCGAATTTCGGTTATCGGTCGTCCGATTTCGGTCACCGATCGTCAGCTGTCAGACTCCGGTGACCAAAATACTATTGCTGGAATTATTGATCCTAGTAAACATTAAATTCCAAGTTTACTACCCCTAGTAAACTTACTTCTGTTCCTAAAAACCATACTCAAAACACCAAAACTAAGTTTACTAGTAGTAAACTTACTTCTGTTTCCAAAAACTAGACTCAAAACACCAAAACTAAATTTACTTGGAGTAGTAAACTTACTTCTGTTCTTAAAAACCAGACTCAAAACACCAAAACCAAGTTTACTAGGAGTAGTAAACTTACTTATAGGGATAGTAAACATCAATACACATCATAAACAACAACATTCATATCCAGTAATTCAGTGAGTCAATACACATCATAAACAACATTCATATCCAGTAATTCAGTGAGTTATATAATAATGTTACTGTTAAACTTCCTTGAAAAAGAGAGAGAGAAAGAGAGACATAGAGAGAAAGACAGAGAGATAGAGACATTAAGAGAGTACATCTAGAGGCAGTGGTTTTCCCGTCGTGCACAGAGACAGCGGTAGAGACCTAAGGTGTGGTGCACGGAGGCGGAGGGACGACGCTAGGAGAAAGAGATTAGATCTTGCTTTATCCTACCAGAAGAGGGGACATAGGCTTTGTTGTCGATGTTGTGACTCCGCCGTCAAGCCTGAGTCTGAATTTGTCGTCGAGAATAGTGGCGATCAAGGAGGAGGCTAGTGCAGAGGAGGAGGGCGGTGCTAGGATCTGGTCGCCATAAATGGTGGTGGCGAGGATGATGTCGTTGGCTTGGATCTCAGAGAGAGAGACGATCAAGAATGAGAGGAGGTGAGGAAGTGAGTTGGTTTTGAATAGATTTGGGTATTTTTGTCTTTTTGTTACAAAGAGTTGAAATATGAACTAGTAAAAGTTTTTATAACTAGTGAGCATTTTTTTCCTGTTTTTGTAGTAAATGGTCAATACCTCAAAAAAATTGAAAATAAGCAGAAACCTAAATGAAAAGGGCACAGTTGAATCCGAAAACTTGTTCCACACAAATTCTGAAACTGACGAAGAGTAAAAGGGAAGATGAACCGTTCTTACTGTATCTCTGACAACGACTGAAGGCCTAGCATTGTGGTTACACAGATCCAAACAGATCTCCATGCCGGAATTTCCACACCCCACCACCAAAACCTTCTTTCCTTTAAACTCCTCTCCAGTCTCGTACAAGCTCGTGTGCCTGATAGGCCCACCGAACTCCATGATCCCCTCGAGCTTGGGCACGAGGGCCTCAGCATTTTCTCCAGTGGCCGCGATGAGCCACCGGGTCACGTACTCAGTCTTGATCCCGTTTTCGGAGCCTGCAGTCCGCACGCGCCAGAAGCCGACCGCAGGGTCGTACTGCGCCGTGGAGACGGTCTCGTTGAAATGAGGCTGAATGTCGAACTTGGTGGCGTAATCTTCAAGGTAGAGGATGAATTGCTGCTTGGTAGGGTAAGTGGGGAAATCGGAAGGGAAAGGCACCATGGGGAGCTCGCAGAATTGCTTAGGCAAGTGAAGGCGGAGGCGATCGTAGGTCTTGAGCTGCCACAGAGAAGCTAAGCAATTGGATCGCTCCAGGATGACATTAGGGACGCCCATGTTTTTCAGGCACGCCGCCGTAGCGAGCCCCGATGGACCTGCACCCACTATAACCGGGCCGGGAACACACACCACCCATCGAGGAGGAGGAGATGTGTTCATTTTGTCATGAATCAAAATAGGATCATCATGGGATTGGTGTCCTTGGAGGGTTGTGTAATCCATGTTGGACAATGCAAAGTGAGGAAGAAGAAGAGGTAGGATTAGGAGTGTTCTACAAGTGATTGAAGAGGAGAAGAACACATCAATCTGATACAGGAGTATGTGTTTGTTGTCTGTTGTTTTGTCTTCTGATCACACTACTCGATCTCTTCTTTCTTTCTTTCTCTCTGTGTCTCTGTTTATAAGAAGAGGATTAGGCTGAAGAGGGAATTGTTACGTTGTCCCTGGAAATAAGGAATGGATTAAGGTCTTATCCATTTGTGATCGAGGGAGGGATCAGCTAGGAATGATTCGGTTTTTTGTAATCTTTTTCTCTCTTCGATCTGCTGCTGTTGTTCAAAGCGGAGGAAAGAGTGCAAAAACTACGGGACTAAATCAGCATTCAACACAAAAGAGAGCGAAGGGAGGGAAGAGAGGGAAGAGGAGAAAGAGATGGCGATATGTCTATTTATTTTCCTTATCGATCGTTCTCATACAAGAGAATTTATATGTGGAAAGGCCAAATGATAAAGAGATCGTAGGGACACCATTTATATTTATAAATGATTTTTTTCTTTCTTAGTAGCTTATATATTCCATCTCCAAATTGATGCAAGTAACACTATATAGTAGTATTGTAACAATTTGTATATTCCATCTCCAAATTGATGCAAGTAACACTACGTAAAACGAAAAAAAATACCAAAAACAAAAAAATCTGTTTAATTTTTTTGATCAAATGTATTTTTTGTTCAACTATATATGAAAGTCAATTAAGAAAAAAGTAAATTTTGAATCCTTTATTATTATAAAACTATTTACATTTCTTATTCATTAAATATTTAACATGTATTATAAAATCATGACTATTTATATTTTAGATGTCATAAAATACGTATAACTACTAGAAATGACAAATATATATATATATGTATTTTTTTTGTTCGTATTTTTATTACATCCTGAATTAAACACGTATGTATCGTATTTTTAAATTTGTTGTATCCATATTTTTTTGGCGTAATTTTTAAACATATTTTTTTCATTTATAATTTTTGAATTATACACTTATGAATTTTTAACGTATAATTCGCTTACCGTATTTTACTAACTATGAGAATTGTATCGAAAAAACCACTATACTACATTACATAAAATTTTCATTGGATTTTCAGCAAATCGTCTCTATAAATTTTTAACCAAATTGATAATCGTTAAGGTCTTCAAATCAATAAAACTGTATGAACTGTTCATTCCTGACCCCTAGTAAATCACAGTTTTGAACGCCTTAACGATTATCAATTTGGCTGAAAATTTGTATAGATGATCTACATATATATACCTAAAATTTGAATGGTTAAGATAAGAAAATATGATCGAGAATTGTGTCAAATAATGAAATCTGTTCTTTAGCTAAAAAGAAACAGATGTCCGTTATATAAACAGACTATATATATACGGAGCAGTTTGAGAGCGGACGTACGCAAAGCCGTTAAAGTGCGGACGGCTCTCCATTCTCCACCGTCAGGCGCCGACGATGGCTCTTCTCTTGCTAGAGGGATAAAATACCTTGATACTAAGCTTTCCATTGCTGGTTGACTCGTCGGCTGCAAGTTTCCGGCCGACCTCGATCGGTCTTGAAGTTTGAGTGAGGTTGTTGCCCAAAGCTTCAATCCCGATCACCTTCGAGCTTGTTCTTCGTGGTTATGTCATACCATATATGTTTTTGTTGTCCCTCCAGCAAGAGAAGAGCCGTCGTCAGTGCCTGACTGTGAAAAATGGAGAGTCGTCCGCACTTTAACGGCTTTATACCTAAAATCTGAGAGGGATCCCATTCTGAAATTAAAATATGGAACTCCTTATTTGGCTCACTTATAGGTCACATTTTCACATCTCCACCGCTCAGTGTCTAGAGCATAGAGTGTAGATCATTCCGGTCAAGTTTCATCCAATTTGGAGATCATTTGGATACCGAATTAGATTAAATGAATTAACAAAATAAAATCTGTCAAAAATGAACCGTTCGTGTAAATCGTGATTACGGAAGCTCAAATGTTTTCAAAATTGGATGAAACTTGACATGAGTGATCTACACTCTATGCTCTAGACACTGAGCGGTGAAGATGTGAAAATGCGACCTAAAAGTTAACCAAATAAGGAGTCCCACACTTTAATTTCATAACGAAACCCTATTCATATGTATGTATGTATATATATATATATATATATATATATATATATATATATATATATATCATGTCGATAGGATCATTAGTATAAAAACTCGCACGAGGGAGTTTTAGTTGGATGGGGAGTGTGCCTTGAGCAGTAGAAAATGATCATTTAACATTGTCACATAACATTATGTTTATATATTTTAGCTCATTCAATTAAATTAAACTATTGATCGATAATCGAATTTATGAAAGACTCATAAGCTTTTTATGATAAAAGATTTAGGGACACGAGAGTGATAATATATATATATATATATACCGAATGTATGATTTCCGTTTTACTCTTGTTTTCTTGAATGTATATGCAACTTTGTTGATCTTGGATTGGGATTTTTAAACAAAAGGTAAAAAGAATTGATGGAATTCAACCCGCAAGTTACCACAGTTATTTTAGAGTGGATAGTGGAGGTAGATATTGAGAGAAAAACCTGATAGGACATAAATTCTTCGACGAGATTCTAATTCTAAGTATAAACGAACTGCATGTCTGCATCACTACATGTAACCAATATGTCATGATTGTCATCCATGCACAATATATTGGAAATTTTGGTTTAAATTCTGTGGTTCAATGTGACCATATGGCATGGGCAACCACTTGTAAACTATATGTAGTAATTTAGACACTTAAGCAATTACTCAAAGAATATATTCAGCATTTGTAGGGAATTTAATCTCATCACTTCAAAGTTCAAACATCAGCAAGCTAGTACTTGCAAGTGTTTGTTGAGGAGCAATAATTTATCATTGTACTAAGTTTTTTGTTAACAACCACAAGTGATTGAGGTGGGAAAAATCTTTGAAAATATCGTCTTTAAACGGTTCATGTTTATTTTCACATTATGTCAAACTATTATTCATCTTATTTATGAAAGTGCAGGGTGGTAAGATCTTATTTGTATCGAATACGAGCGTGTACAAGATTGGATGTATCTTCCTTCAGATTTTATTAGTTTTCTCATCCATTCTTAGTGTTAAAGAGCTAGCAATGCTACATGAACCACATTTTTTATTTAAACTAAAAACATGACATCTACCGAATTATAATCAATTATTCACATTTGTTGTTTTGGTTGAGGAAGGTAAACAACATCAAAATTGATTCAAGCTCGTTATTCTAATTACTTTGCACATCAACAATCTTGTTCTTTTATATTTGTCCTAACTTTGAAAAAAAAATATTGTCGATGTTATAGCAAGCTAGAGGACACCTAATCATCGGAAAAATCAACATGCAACAACATCAACAGAGGCCCGGTGTATTATTGATCACTGATCGAACGTACGAATGAATTGATCGAGGGCCAACCACGAGGACTGTTATGATCTATAATTCAGGTTATAATGTGTAGGTGCTTAATTATCTATGGCTCAGTTCGATCGATCGACCACGTTGGTGGCAAGCATATTATATCGATCGACAGTCATTGGTGGCAAGCATCGATCAACTGTAGTTCCTGCTTCAATGGAAGTAGCTAGTTAGATTCTCTACCAAAGTACATACATAGTTCGATCATATATTCCTTGATAACATTTTCCCTTCATTTTATCCGATCACTTGTTTTGCCAAAGGATACAACCATATATACGTCTGAGAAATACTGTAGCACACATTACAAATGGCAGAAATGGTTTAATACATTTCTGCTATATGTTTTTTTTCATTTATTACATTTCTGCTATATGTTTAAGAGGATCCATGTTTAAGATGTCTCGAAGCTTTGGTCTATTGGAGAGCCAAATTTTACAGTTATTGATTCAGGAATTTATTGGAGAGTTTTGAGTAGGTGGGATATTGGAGATGGTATCTAGCTATGTGCAGTTGATGACGAAGTGCTGCCATGGATGTTGTCCCTTTCTACTGTCTAGCTCTTAAATTTAGGGCAGGGAATGGGTACCACAATATTGCTGACGAAGAAGTTCTTACCCTGCGCTCAGTGTATATATATATATATATATATATATATATATATATATCCTAACAAATACCTATATACACAATTACTGATAACTACAATTTAAAGTTGATATTTACCAACATCAGACTCGTACAAATTTTCTCATCTGCAAAGCTACACAAACGGAGATTATTAACCTTGTCTTTTGATGCTCAAACCCTCTCTCTCTCTCTATTTCTTCTCTCTCTCTACCTACCCTATCAGAATCACCACCTCAATCTCTCTCTTTCTCTCTCTCTTTACCATTAGAATCACCACCTCCAACAAGATGTCGTTGTTGACTTCCCTCCCTCCGACCTCGATGTGCATCATACCTTGTCCTCGATCTGCCATCGACGACGCCGGCAAGGTTGACCTTCACTTGCGGTGAGGAGCAGCAGATCTGGGCAACAAGACGTGCAAAACAACGGCCAGAACCGACCTCAGATTCAGGTTCTCATAGTTGATTATGAAATTGGGGTTTTCATCCCCAAAATAGGATGTGCTTATGGTGATTTTGGAGATTTTTTGGCTTAATTTGGTTGGGTTCTATTGGAACGATTAGATCCAATGCTATGTTTGCTGGTGTGAATAAAGTGAGCTGTATGGTTTGATTCTTCTTCGACTTCTACTGTATATACAACGATTTTTTATATTTTTTATAGAGATTTAGTAAACTACTGATGTTCGGTATTACAATTTTTACATTTAATTGTAATGCTACACTTAGTTAATAATATTGTAAAGATGAAACGAAATGTATATATACAAAGTTTGGTAATTGTATTGAGGGTCAGTATACATATATACAATGCTACTGACATTAATTAATATCATAAAAAATATATATAAGGAATGTTTCTTGATCATACTGAAGGTCAGTACTCATATATCGTAATGTTACTGACACTCAGTAATGTCGTATAAAGATCATACTGAAGGTTAGTACTCATATATTGTACTGCTACTGATATTTAATAATGTCATACAAAAAATAAAAGGGTAATTAATTTGATAATTTATATGCTAATAGTTCAGTTAATTAGAATAGATAAAATGAGTTATTGATAAAAATAAAAGACATGGTCTTCTCCATCAATAACACTGCTCTCCTTTCTTGCGTTATAAGCTAGGGTATAATAAATCTTTACCCACCATATAAGGTTTGCAATCTCTAGATGGAGAAAAAATGCATGCGATTTCTTGAAAACCGTAACTCGATTACATGCACTGTAATGTAATAAGATATTGATAAAACCATCGCTCATACTAATCTTAGCTCTTTAGTTATTTACGGCATGCCTTGTCATGCAATATATGTCTAAACTGGAAAGAACGTTTGTAGGTTCAATCTACGTACACAGTAATAGTGTAATTTTGTGCGTGATGTAAAAGGTGATTCTATTTTGTATAATTGTACATGGATTATCATTTCTTAGACCAAACTAGAGGAATCTAGCTAGCCTTCATGACATATTGAAGATACTGATAGTTTTGCCCTATTAATTTCTAGCTCATGTTCATATACAATAGTTCATCTACGTACCTGTACATTTCTGACCTAAAGTACGTATATGTATACTTGTACAATACAGTATACAATGCTTGATTATGGGTTATGGGATATTATTTTCGAACTTAGGATGATTTGAGGATTTCTTGTGCAGCTGCTCGTTGAGGATGCGTTTGGTATTAGGGTTCATATCATGGTACCGTGGGGACTCGCCTCAATTTAATTTGGTGCAGAAATAGAAGATAACCAAATCAGGGTAGCTAGGGTTAGCCTTCCTATGCTTGTCACGGATTTGGGTCTCCCGAATCCTTCGATATGCTGATCGAATTCCGGTTCGAGTTAGAGTTAGAATTAGGGAAGTCACCGGAATAGTTTGATGTACTCAAGTAGAAGGAGCTCGAGCGCTGTAGTTGCTTAATGAATTGATGATTTCCTTCTTTTTCTTCTTCGATCTTCTTCTTCTTGTTCAAGATCAGAATGCTGTGTTTGGCTTGGCTTAATAATTAGGTCATGTTTTGGTGATTGAGTTGGACTTGTATACATGTCCGTCCCAATCCTGACAGGTCCTTCTGAAAATTTCTAAGCCACTATGGTGTCCCATAACTTAATAGCATTCCAGCCAGATGCAATTCGATATTCCTAAATTCGCTAATGATCGAGTTTTCCATCAACATCAAAATGGTTGATTTGCATTCTTTTGCATCCATATGTTTTTCGCTTCATATCGATATCTAATCCTACGTACGTTTCTTCTTAATTTCGCCCCTTCAATGAAACCCAGAATCAAGTTTTGATTTGGAATAAATACGATGACAAATACACTTGCCATTGGAAAACTTGTTCATATACGATTCATGTCAAACACAACAAAATCAACACAATCTTCCTACTTTAAATTAACTGAACGATCCAAATAATTAACTTGTAGATCGCTTTATATATATATATATATATATATATATATATATATATATCCAGCACTATCGTGCTCGATCACTTGAGTTATAAGAATGAGGAAACCTCGTTAGAAAGGAAAAGGCATATATATATATATATATATATATATATATATATGCACTATCGTGCTCGATCACTTGAGTTAAGTTATAAGTACTCGAAAAATATAACAAAATAAATGACGAAACCTCGTTAGAACGGAAAAGGCATGCATAGATTGCAGAAGTAGAAAGGCACGCTAGGAAAACCATTCAATTAGTTTTGCAACAACTAAGTAACTAATAACAAATTAAGATGAAACGAGACGAAAGCAGAAAGCAGTGAATATATAAAATCTTTGAAGGTGTTATAAAATCGAAATCGAACAAACATATGGTGGCATTATCGTATCTCCAATTTTAAATGGAAGCTAGAAACCGCTAGCTAGCTTAGGGTTTACCTTACTTAGTAGATTGTGCTTGAGAAATTAGAAAGTTGTTACTATATATAGTAATATTCTCCTCCCTCTCATATGGGAACTAAAAACTCGAATCCAACCTGAGCTTAGAACTCGACTATACCCTATAATTCTAAAAGGATTACGCACTAGATTAATTGAATATGTTGTCTCGTTTGCTATAACCATATTTAGTGGCAATGTGGCATTTGTTCATCTATCCAGAAAAATATGCAAAGAATTTAGCTCATAGTGCTGGTATAGATATATCAAGATCTTGCATAGTTCCTTGTGAATCACATCTACAAGTGCTAATGATTGAAGGTAGTCATGGTACTTTTCTCAATGATCCTTCCTTGTTAAGATGCATTGTTGGTGATCTCCAATACTTGAGTTTTTCAAGAACAGATATCCTCTTTGTTGAAAATATTATGAGCCAGTTCTTGACAGTAGCTACATATATTCCTTTTGATAAAAGGATGTTTAGCACAGTATTCAATACATTTTCCAATCTCAGTTTGGTCATCCCTACTGAGATTGAGGGGGTGTGTTAACGAAATGTTAATTAGAGTTTAATGGTGTTTAGTGTTTAATTCTATCTAGTGTTGCTATCCAGCTGTCACTTATGCTGTGGCATGGATATTTTCCTTTTCTGTAATAAGAGCTGTGCTCTATATAAGTCTGTAGAGGTTTTATCTTTTTGTAACTTTTTGATATTCTGAGATTAATACAATTCAATATTTGCTTCTGCTTCTGCTTCTTTTGCTCTCTCATCTTCATCTTCTCCAAGTTTTAGCCCTGAGTAATGGCTCCCATGTTATCAGCATTAACCAATGATCTAATTGGATTTCCTTAAGCACGCCTACTCTCTCCGGCCAAAACCTACTTTTGTATGGTGCTACTCTTAGAGCAAACAATAAACACAAAATGATTAAGCAAGAATTTGTATTGGCAAAGTTTACAATTGGAATTATATAAATGATTATCGTTATTTTATTATGGGATTACTTAATCATGCTATTTTACCTGTAGTAATGTGTAGTATGAATTGCAAATGACTTCTAGTCCACATGAAATCTCATGATGGATACACACCATGATTTTCTTTTTCTTTTTGTTATTAGAAGCTTCATTGCATCTCTTTCGATTGTGTAATCTGACGTAGTTGGTTTCAATTGATGTACGAATTATAATTATACACAAAATTTACTTTATCAATCGGGGTAATTTGTTTACTCGTATATATTAGTCAACCAACTATGATTTTTACCAGATATTTCTTGGTTAAATGATGATATGTGATACAAATAGCTAGAGTGATTCTTCCAATTTAAGCATACTTAAGCATAAACTTAATCATCCAAACAATAAATTGGCAACCAAAAGGAAGATTATCTTAATAATTAGCACCACACAATAGCTCTCACACTTTAGAAAGCATCCACATGCTTCCACTAGCTTCCATTACGTTATAATGTTGGAGAATGATTCTTTCAATTTTCCTAATTCGATCATAAGGTAGTTGTCACCCACCAAATAAACTCATAAAAATCACTAAGTATAACAATGGTAGAATCGAATGCGCCAAAACTCGATCAGCTCTTAAAAGAAAACTAAAGAGACAAATCAGAACTTAGTTACATTTATAATTAGCCATTGAAATGAAAAATCGCGTGCAGAGGTGAGTACTTTAACAAGGTGAAAGTACATACTGTTGCTTAAGTTGGCAATAATGATCACTTAATTCATTTGTGTTCCTTCGATTATTAGAGTATTAGACATAATTAATCAAGCTCAAAAGCATTATGGAATTGTGCTATATAATTGAGTATGATATGGTAAGTTGTACTATATATGGGTATATTTCAAAAACCAATCTAATCATCATGAAATTAAGTGGGAGGAAAGGAAAAGGAACTCCTTTTACAAGTGCTTAAAATAAATCAAAGCACTCAAACATGAATGAGAGTATATAAGTTAATGGCAATAACATATTGTGTTAATTGTAACAATTAGTCCTCTATATATGGGAGTAAACTAAAAGTTGAATAACTTTATTATGAAGTCAGAATCTATTTGAAATCCCCTTTTAATTAATTAAAGCTAAATAGACAAAATTATGAAGTTATTTGACAAACCTAGCTTTCTTTCCTGTATATATGTCTTTCTGAAAGTAGTGGCTGCTGATGGAAAGCAACCAAAATCTTAAAAAATTTCATATGTGATGGTGAAAACTGGGAAAGAAGTTGGATGTCTTCTTCTCTGATTTGATCTGCAGATTCCACTTAAAATCATCTACTCCATGTAAGACTTGCATTGCAAGTTATATATTTATTCAGATTTGTACTAGCTACTTTTGTTTCTGTGATTTTCATGAAGATATTTGGAGACACACACAGAGGATTGATGGTGCATATATACAAGTCTGATCGTGCTTTTATCCATGTGGATTTTGTCGACATGTAAAGCTATGAGCAAATGATCGAGCTAGGGTTTCTGTACATATCTCACTCTCAAGTCTCACCAGACCCAGTGATGGTTGCAAGCCTCTGATTTAATAAGTTCAAATTAAACCCTTTCTAATCACAACACCCACTTTATTTTCCATCAAATATGATTATGTACAAGTGAGGTATCTATTTGAATAAGTTTAATTATGCACCCTTAATTAATTGGTAATTATATAATGTAAACACATGCAGAAAGAAGTCAAAAAAATTAAACACAGAAGCACTATATGAATAGTATTCTTTCCCAGATAAAAATATGGCTTCTGATTTTTATTTGTTGAACATATGAATGATATATATTTGGATAATTATTCAAACTTGATCTATCATAGTGTTTAGATCGATGAAGGATATGAGTCTTATGATGATTTTTGATGAGAATTATTCATAGTTTTTTACGATGATTAGAGAACCACATTTTAGAGATAGGAGACAGATTCAGTGTGGGTTGTCTTCCACTCCTTCAGGGTAACATCCATAGCAAATTCATATACGTTTAGCGCTCTCGAAGCTTCATTAGACAGAGGTGGGGATACACTTAATTTGCTACGTGATTTAAAAAGCGCATTAATCCAGGAAAAATCTCCCTTCGTTAGCATAAATTAGCTAGTATATATCCCACTAATTCCAAATTGTTCATTTTATAAGCTATATCATCCTAGCAAGATTTGGTGGCTTGGTGCCAAGAGATAATATTTCCAAGACATATGCATGAAGCCATTTGATTATTTGAAATTAAAGATGTTTATTCCCAAGAAGAAGTTAATTAGTAGCTAATAGGATTATATAAACCAATCATTCAACTTTTCCGTACACACACGCACACACTATTTTAATTACAAATTTACAATATACAACGTCCATAGATCCAATAGTAGAAATGCAATTGGAACTAAACATCTACTCAGCATTATATATATACTAGCATCTTGACATTGTGCGGTATTAATTTGTTTGTCTGTTTTTATAAAAACATTTTATAATTAATATTTGAATATTCTTTTTATTTAATAATATTTGAAGTTTCTCTAATTCTAATTTTCATCTCCATTTTTTTTTCTTTCAAGGAGAAGGAATCTGATTTCAGGTTGAGTGTCAATTATTATTTTACACAAGTTTTTTGAAATTCTTAAATTTAAAATTTTAATTAATTGAGAGTATTTTAAGTACTTCAAAAATTTAACCATTCCTAAAATTTTTCTAGCTGTATTAATATAGCAATGTTAACCGTTCCTTTCGATTGATTATTAATTTTTCAAGCTTAGCAATGTGCATACACTGCATATATAACCGTTCCTTTCGATTGATTATTTTGCCTATTGGATATCATACAAACAACCTTTTTATTAGTCACTTGTTATATATGCGCTTAATTAAATAAGTTTTGATGTTTTAATTATTGTATGTTTAATATCTATACTTGTGGTTTCCCTACGCAATAAAGCTAGATATTTATATGGAGTACTATAAGATATGTGATTTGAAAAGAAAACTTGTGGTTCATCACTTGGCACCTAACTTATATGTACATTAACGATAGTTATTATTATCTAAAATCAATTAACGAGTTCATGACAAATGTATGCGTAATTTTCATTCATTGAAAAAACAAATATTTACTAACAAAAAATAAGGAGAACAGAGTATCATGATCACCACACTATCCTAGTAAAAGGAGAATCACTTGAAGCAACAATTGCTATGACTGATTCAAACCAAGCATGCAATTATCTCCAAAACATTTCTCTAAGAAACAAAATCTCTAGGCGAATCAACCGACCAATAGTATAGCTTTGACACAGAAGAAGTTCACTAGTGTTGATAAAGGACACCAAATCCTAATTCTAATTAGTGGATGACACACCCCACCAAAGTTTTACTTATACAAGAACACAATCTAGGCCATAGCAAAAGTCCTATAAAAGGCATGATATTTGTGGGGGAAAGTAGAATTCTAGTCTTTTATATACACGTGATTCACGAGTTGTGAAAAGAAAAAATGCAAAAGAGGAAGTTGGGCTAGCCCTAGAGAAAAAACATGGGTCCGATCTAGATTGGACAAAGTATTTCGTTCGATCTCTTCAAAATGTACTTTTAACAATATCAATCGTAATCTTAACCGTTCAATAGTTGAACTAACCAATGAAGATCATCTATACAAAAAATTAATGTAAAAAAAATTGTTTGCTCACCCGAATGGATCGAACAAAATGGACAGTTCCTGAGCTTTTATGATAATCCGTTCATTTTGTTCGATCCATTCGGGTGAGCAAACAACATTTTTTACATTGATTTTTTGTATAGATGATCTTCATTGGTTAATTCAACTATTGAACGGTTAAGATTACGATTGATATTGTTAAAAGTACATTTTGAGAAGATCGAACGAAGTACTTGTTCCGATCTAGATCGGACCCAAGTTTTTTCCCATTGGTTATACGACTTTGAGTTCAATGTGGGTAATTATGTAAAGTAAAAGAGAATACATTTCCGAAGGGGTAACCACGAGGAAATAAAGTAGGGTATCGGAATATTGGGCCTCAAAATGAAATTTCTATGGACCACGAGGATACTCTTTTTTGGGCTGGGCCATTTTCCTTTTCTTGCATCACCTAGGACAGGTGGGGAAGCAGGCCCTCTTCAATGTACACCTTATCTGAAAATCTTCAA
This sequence comes from Comarum palustre, assembly GCA_951800085.1. Taxonomy (NCBI): domain Eukaryota; kingdom Viridiplantae; phylum Streptophyta; class Magnoliopsida; order Rosales; family Rosaceae; genus Comarum; species Comarum palustre. Next base: position 22,500,149 of record OX637583.1, read on the forward strand.
CCTAGGGCTAGGCATGCGAATCCCGTCCCGTTTCGAAAATATATTTTCGAGACGAGACGGGATTGCATTTTTGAAAATGTATCCCGGACGGAACGATCCCGTTCGGTACCGGAACGAAGCTAGGATCTCGTAACGATAGAAATTTTTAAAAAAAAACATAGAATAGATAAATTGATCCTAAATTCTTGAAAAAAATTTATATTTATTTTTATAAAGTCAATATGAACACATCTAATATTGATGCGGGTTTTACTATGTATTAATTTCTCACATATATATATATATATATATATATATTATATGGTGTTACTTTTTTATGGTATAATTGTCATAGTTCTAAACTCTTAACTCTATATAAGTACAAGACGAACAAAAATTGTAAAAATAAAAAGGAAATCAACAACCAATTAATTAAATGCTTATAATTTGTATCTAACTAATTAAGTAAGAGCTCGAGAAAACTCTCAAGTTTGAAAAATCAAAGGAGATCCAGTTATCACTACATAGCTTCGTTATGACGACCGATATCTTTCATATGATCATCATCAAATGTGAATGAATTATATAACCCTTGTTGTATGGAACTAGTACTGTGAATTTATATTTAGGTTTTAGATGTCTCATTGAGTGTTTTTGAGTTAATTGTAAGATATTATACCCCTAAAAATCAGACTGTTATGATCGGATACAGGTACATTTATACTTTCAGGATGGTCTCGTCCCGATCATGTCCCGTCCAGTTTCCAAGCTATCAGGACAAGACGAGACGGTACCGCCATTTTAAAATTTTGTCCCGTCTCGTCCCATTAATTTTCGGTACGGGACCGAGACGAGATCGAGATTGCGGTACGAAATGCCCGTCCCTACTTCACCTACTCACTCAGAAAGATGCAAAGGTAGTTTCAACATTATACAATCCCATTACTTCTCTGTATATGAATAAGGACGTAGAAACGATCGAAAAGGGGACTTGGTTAGTAAAATCGGTTACGGCCACCATTGTCAAGGGAGACTGAAACCTGCAACCCCCACTGAACCTTAATAAATGGAGCAGTTGGGTGTTAGGGTTTAGTACCATTGACAAAAGCCTCTCCTGTAATAAATCAACTATGTATTTCCCTTCTACGATTCAATGGCCGTGCCCAAAACCCTTACCAGCAACAGAGTGAAGGACCCCTATGTTTCAGTGACATAATCCAATACGTAAACAAACTACAATTGATTCTTAGTTTACTCTTAGTCACTTGTCTAGTACCTCCCAAGCTCACCTATCATAATCCACATAAATGAAAGTGAGTGAGCCAATGGCAGTTGAAGAATTTAAGACCTGTCGACTATACTGGTGGAGTGTTACTACTGCACCCAACTTTCAGTCCATAGCACACACACCCCCTATAAATGAAGGCCTTGCTCTGATTCACCATCTAATCTAAGCTTACCTCTGCGTTTCTATCTTGGCATTTTCCAATAGCTTTGAGTTGCATCAACCAAGTCCTCCAATGGGGTTTCATCTCCCACACATCCTTGCTTTTTTCACTGTAAGAAAACAGTGTGTCCTGCTTTCTATGATTGCAGTAGCTCGATATTGTCTACTAACTTTTGATATCCTGATCCCATGCTAATGAGTGTTCCAATGTTGCAGTTCACACTGGTGGTAAGCCATGCTGCTCTATCGCCCCAACTGTATTGGAGTTCCATCTTGCCAAACACACCGATGCCCAAAACTCTCAGTGAACTTCTGCAATCTGGTTTGTGACAGAATCTGATGCTCTGACTTGATCCTCTTGGCATAACATTTTTAAGCAGCTCCAAATAACCTCTTGATAAGTCCAATAGAGCAAATAACTCCGAATTGCATGTTTACTTGTTTTATATACTATGCCTACTACAAGTTCACTTTTTACATTAATATGACATACAGTAATATCCTGCGTGTCACATAAGAACAGTCAGGATAGTTGTCATACAAATTTTGATAGTTTAATATACATGTACAATTCAGGTGAATATCACTTACCTGCTCACTTGTTCTATGTTATGTTGCTAAATATGCAGACTTCAGCGAAGAAAAGAGCACCTCAGTTGTGGTAGGGAAGGGCGGTGTCAACGTTAACGCAGGTAAAGGAAAGCCCGCAGGCACCAACGTCAACGTTGGAAAGGGGGGTGTTCATGTTAACACTGGAAAAGGAAAGCCTGGAGGAACCAATGTGAACGTCGGAAAGGGTGGTGTGAGTGTGCACGCTCCAAACAAAAAGCCAGGTGGTGGTACTAATGTCAACGTTGGGAAGGGAGGCGTAAATGTGCAAACTGGTAAGGGAAAGCCAGGAGGTGGTACCAATGTTAACGTAGGGGGGAAAGGTGGTGTTGGAGTGCACACTGGAAAGCCCAGCAAGAGAACCAACGTTGGTGTTGGCAAAGGAGGAGTGCATGTAAGCACACACCACAAGGGAAAACCTGTATATGTTGGAGTAACACCAGGCAAAAACCCATTTGTGTACCAGTATGCTGCTACTGAGACTCAGCTTCATGAGGATCCACAAGTCGCTCTTTTCTTCTTGGAGAAGGACTTGCATCCAGGCACGAAGATGAACTTGCACTTCACTACAAGTTCAAACACAGCAACTTTCCTTCCACGCAAAAGTGCAGAATCGATCCCTTTCTCATCATCTCAACTCCCCGAAATTTTAGACAAGTTTTCAGTGAAACCAAAATCGGCGGAAGCAGATACACTTAAGCAAACCATTGAAGAGTGTGAGAAACCAAGTATTACAGGAGAGGTAAAATATTGTGCAACCTCTTTGGAGTCAATGATTGACTTCAGCACTTCCAAGCTTGGAAGGAACATTCAGGCAGTCTCAACAGAGGTTGAAAAGGGAACCACCATGCAGAAGTACACAATATTGCCGGGAATGAAGAAGCTAGCAGGTGAAAATTCCATTGTGTGTCATAAGCAGAACTATGCATACGCTGTCTTCTACTGCCATGCGACAACTACAAGAGCTTATGTAGTGCCACTGAAAGGTGCTGATGGAGTGAACGCTAAAGCAGTAGCAGTCTGCCACACAGACACCTCAGAATGGAACCCAAAGCATTTGGCCTTCCAAGTCCTCAAAGTTAAACCAGGAACCATTCCCGTCTGCCATTTTCTTCCCAGTGATCATATTGTCTGGGTACCAAACCAGAAATCCACATAAGCCGAATCCATCAGTTGTTCTACCATGGCATCTAACATAGTTTCAATGCCAACAGTTTGAAAATCGACTCCTTGTCACTATGTACTTCCAGCTTATACTAAAAAAGCATGCCATAGTGGACGTGTTATATATTCAGTAATACATAATAAGCTTTGGCTTTTGCTGCTACTTGTTCTCTCCAATGGTTCAGAGGTGAACTGTTATATCTGCTTCAAGCACATTCCTGTTACAAAAAATCAAAACACACCAAATTTACTTCCACAGAAAATATTTAAGCAAGCTTACTTGTCATCCCACTAAGCTCAGTACATCCAACAAAGCTCATCGATGGCATTCGTGGAACTGACACCCAAAATGTCAACTTTATCAATACGATATTAAAACCAGTGTATACCTCAAATTGTATAAGAATGGCTACTTTAAGACCCCTTTTGTCTGTCAATCAATGAAATATACTGAGAGGTAGCACAAGTACAGAAGCCAGTTTTTATGAACGTTGCAAAATCCCAATAATATTTCATTAGAACTTCTAGACGATTTGACGTTAAGGCAGAAATATGTGTAACACCCTTATAAGTCATAGCCCAGCCTCTTTCCAAGGAAGGCATTTCTTAACCAAAATATAACGTGAAGTTCCATGTCTGTAAAATACTGAAATATATAATGGTAATGGAAATATTAGGTTTGCTCAAGCGCGGGATAGCCGTGCAGGACAAAACGGAACGGAACGAAACGGCAACAACCGTCCGATCTTTAATGAATTGATCAAACGGACAGGATAAAACAGACTTAAACGGACAAAATCAATTCATTAAAGATCGGACGGTTGTCGCCGTTTCGTCCCGTTTTATCCAGCACAGCTATCCCGCGCCTGAGCGGGCCTGATGGAAACATTTAGAAAGGTTAAAACAAAAAACCACTGTGTCACCTTTCATTGACAACCAGACATGCATAGATTGTTTGTAATCACCTTCCAGTGTCAAGAAACTTTTGTTTTTTCAGATCACGGACGTGAACATGTCTTGGTCAATTTATGGAACAGGCAGATCTTCATATTGGTCGGCCTGAAAGGGTTGCAAGGAACCCCAAGTTCTTCCAACTTTCAATTTGACATGCAAAGGAACTGGAAAACAGATAGTTAAACAATTAAAAGCTGTTCTCAAACTATCAGCAAATCAACATTACATCCAGAAACAAGAAATATATACCAAGAAGCGAAACAGCATTTTCCATGCTTGTCTGTAACAGCAAAGCAGCTTCCTTTATCACAGAAGGATCAACTTCCAGTACCAATTCATCATGCACCTACATAAATAACAGCAAGAGCTCAACGTTCAACAATGTGTTATATTGCAAGTACAGTGAAATCACGCTGCACTCAAAATCTAACAAGTGGTATATATATATACTAATTTTCCATATCACTTCTACATTTCTATGTTTTCACAGGAACATTTTCAATAGCATTAAGTATCAAGAAATTTCCCCAAGCAACCTGCAATAGAATTCGGCTGCGACCCTTCAATTTGTGGAACTTTGTTGCAAGTGGAGAAGTTGAATTGGGCCTTTCAGCTCCATCAACAATTACAGAGTAAATATTTATCATTGCAATCTTAATTATGTCAGCAGCGGAACCCTGTAAAAGAAAGAAATTAGTCCATGGATATTACATAATTCTTGAACCTTAGGGAGGGATAAAATTGTACCTGACATATCGAATTTACAGCCTGTCTCTGGGCTTTTGACTTTTCCTTGCAGTTACCAAATTTTATTTTTGATAAAAATCGTTTTCTTCCCTTGAGGGTTTCTACATATCTGGGACACAAAAATATGTAGGTAATTAACAATTTAGCAGTTGATTTACAGCCTAAGAATGAAGAGTTTGCAACAGTGCATTACATTTCATCCCTGAATGAAAAGAACAAGATTAACAGAATGGTACATAACCAAAACACTCTTTTTTATGATGAGAGGTTTCTTCATACATTATTTTCCTAACTAAAACCATAAAATTCTGAGAGCAAAACAATAGACGATAAAATACGCAACTACTTTCCTAGTAGGCAGGAGAAAAGAAATAAATATGAATACATAGCAAAGACCCCAATATTAGAGGAAGAATAGAAAAGAATATTCACTTGTAAGAAACAGAAACCTAAATCCTACATGGATTTTTTGTAGTAGCTACCTTTCTCTAAAGAAGTTGAACTACTTAATAGTAACAAGGCAAGCAGTAAGAAATCCTCACCCTTTTTTGCGACAATATGCAACTGCTTCATTGAGCCAAGAAGCAACTCCGGGGAAAGAACTTTTGAAGTTTTGTATTTTCTCAGAAGCTTCCTGGGGACTGCATTCCAGTTGTTCAGCAAGGCTATTAGCACCCATTCCATAGAGAATTCCATACACCAATCTTTTGGTCTGATCTCGTATGTCAGAACTAATACAATCTTCCGACTTTCCAGTCCATCTAGCGGCAATCATGGTGAAGACATCACCATGGGGCTTACTAAGGAGTTCAATGAGTGAGGAATCCTCAGAAAAATGGGCCATCACCCGCAGTTCTATCTGAGAATAATCTGCGGTCAACAGTATCCAGTTGTCCTGCATACAATTAGGTAAAAACAAAATCAACTGATGTAAATGAACAGCAGACATCAAAGGTTTCCTTTGCTTCCCATCCAGCAAAAAAAAGAAGGAAGAAGAAGAAGACTACTAGGCATGAAACTAGATTAACAGATTATCTTTTTTTTGGCTTTTGATTAACAGTTTATCTGCCCATTGAAAATGATAATATAAACGAGGTGTACGACACTATGACTAGTTGACAACACTTCTCAACCGCAGGATTGGTTCTGTTCTGCATTCAATTTTTTTACCTGAGTAGGTATGAAGTATTCGCGAGCATTGATTTTGTAATGATCAATGTCAGTTTTGCCTCCATTTTCCTCATTCATTTTGAAGTCTACCATATGCTCCACACACTGCAAAAAAAATAAGAATAGAAAAAATGAATCACTCGTAAGACCATTTATTTCAAGTTTCTGAAGCAACAGGGGATACCTGGAGATTAGGTTCCTCCATTGAAAGCCGACCAGTAGCTGTCGATGTTTGGAGCCAATGACCGTGTAATGAGTACCTCTGTGTCTTCACAGATAGCCTAGCAAGTGAACAAATTGATCCCAACGTACAGTTTAAGAGTTTTGCTAATGTACGATGCTCTTTGATGATGGGTATAATAGGATGCTCATCCCTGAAATGAAATCATAGCTGCTTAAATGCATGATAGTTTGGCATATATTAAAAATTTGATATGCAACAACCATGAATGAGGAACTATATCATTAGATAGATATATGACAGACAGGAAGAGCCCCAGTTCCAAGATTTTAAAACATATCAATTTGTCTGTATCCAGAAATTCCAACGATGACTAAAATTAGAAAGGTTAGGCACGTGGTATTCTCTATTTATGTACCCAATCAAAATTTCAAAAATGAATAGGAAAAGAATTTGAATCGCACTATTCAAACAATGCAAACAAGCAAAAAAACCAACAGACTGGATTAGTTAGTGTATAGAACAATAATCATAATGTGGATTAACCTTAGCACATGTAATGTTATGAAGTAGAACAGAAGAAGAGAAGCATCTCTTAACCTTAGTAAATCCAAGCAATGCTTGTCAGTACTTGGATGTTGTTTTCCCTTGTTGCGCACCTCTGGTATGGGCAGCTTTAAGTGTCCATACAGCACATTAGCAATATCCGCTGCTGTATATAATGAAAATGTCATGCCAGCCAGTTTATAAGCTTCTTTCTCGAGATGCCTCAGCTTTTTCCCGAGTACATTACGTGCTTGCAGACAGCCCTCCATGTCAAGACCCACTCCCCAAAGCTCCATGTCAGCAAGAATATTAACCTTTCATATAAAGATGCAGTAAGATAGTGTCTGTGTACCGAGCTAGCAAAGAAGGATAAGTGCGGGTTTAATGATTCCAAAATGAGAGGAAGGTACATTAATCGAAACAAGTGGTTGGGTACAGGTTTCCAAGCACCCAAATAAACTGCTGCATGCATTTATACAAGCAAAAGCCAGTAAAAGAGCAAAACTGGAATCAGTAATTTCTGGTCCCAACTATCAAAAAATATTATCCAGTGGTTCATGTATTATCTTATCACTTTCCCTGAAGATCACTAAATTGGAAGCAGTAATTTCTGGTCCGATAATTATTCCAACATTCACAGAATGATTTGATAGTTTGAATCACCACATCAAAAGGCACCACTTAGAAATTAAATCATAAAAGATTAAACATTTTACCAATGGAACTTCAATATTTATCAGTGACTCAGTCAGGTTTTCAGAGGCAAGCAACTTCCACAAAACAGAACATAAGGCTCGTGTTTGTGCAACTCGACGGCAGCAACCATTGTGAGCAGCTCTTCGCATCTGATTTTTCCACCTGCCGTTTCGATTTGCAGCTGCTGCAGCATCACTGGATAACCTTTTCTTAACTTCCTACAATCATTTCTGAAGATTCATAAGGCGAATTGAAAAAAAATAAACATCTAACTGTTACTTAAAACAAAAGTATTCAAAAGATTATTGCAGTTTCAAAACTTCTGCCAGAAATTTTTTGATGGACAAAAGTAAGAAGGATATCTCAAAATTCGAAAGGAAACACTCAAATTCCATCTTACCTTTTCCAGGTTTGGACTAGAACTTTTCTCCTCATCAGGCCAAAGAATCCAGGCCACAATGCACATGTCAATGCCATCTTGTATGTGAACTGGTGGCAACAACAAAAACGAGAAGTCTATAATTTCAAAACAAGTATTTTTCCCCACAAGACTCTGGCAACCAAATCTCTGAATTGGAACCGCAGGGCATTTGAGTGCCTGAATCTGACATTTCAACATCCAAGTAAATTTCCTGACACCTCGTTTCCCCATGATTTCACCAATCCTGATCCATCTACGTTTAGCCAGCCCCAACATATCATCAAGAGGTAACGCATTATTTCTATCAGCTGATGCAGTCAAACACAGGCCTTCATCTTTACTTCTGCTGCCAGACCACAGCAGGTCCTTAGGAATTTCAACATAGAACACAGGAGAATCTTCCCAACAGATGGCCATTCCATGTAATTCAAAGGGGGCAACAGAATTCAGTTCTGATCTCTTGTTGTAGTGGATATCAAAATGGAACTCTGAGATGGTTTCCCAAATATTCAAAAATGAATCAATCCCACCAGGAGTATAAATTGCATGAATGGGGCCTTTTTCACAAACTGTTCCCTTGCCAACACACAAATTTTCCCCTTCACAGCTTCCCGGCTTTATAGGATCTAAAGACTCTCTGGATACCCTATTTCTGTCACCTAAGCTGTCTACCTTAATTGAAATGGTCGTGTCAGCAATTTTGGTTTGATGAACAGTAGCATTTAGGTCATCCCAAAGGACACCAGACCCTTCAATTGGTACAACAGAATTTTCAGCCCCAAACTTAATTTGCATGGCGCCACTTGAATTTACTTCTCCTGAAGCCACCACCATACCACTATCTGATGTTTTTGTCAAAAACTCTCCTGATACAACCTTATCAGAAGGAACCCTTACTTCCAAAGATGGCTTAGGAGCATCCTCCACATGGGCATTAACAAAGGTACAAGTATTTTCATCACCAGAGGAATTTGTTGTTCCTTGCATACTGGGACTGGGACTGGGACTTCCACCAGCAGTTGGAAATAATGGTTGAGAAAACTGCGGGACCTCCAATCCAAGTGATTTAAAAGCCGAGAAGGCAGCAACTCTGGCCTCTTCAGCCTTTTCCAGAACTATTTTGTGTGCACCCTTCTTGATCTTCTTGGCTACTCCTATGTGGATGCGTCTTTGAGCTGAATCTTCTGCAGTCAACTTCCCAATATTAGGAGAATGCCAGTAATAAAAAACAGTAGAATTGCAATTTAAAGAAACAATTTCTGATGGGTATCTGATAAAATACATCATTTACATGAATGTTGTTAATTAAGAAAATACTCTCTTCACCTAATTTATGCAAAGTAATCATGAACCCTGCCAGGTTGCCACACACAGTACAAAGTTAGGCATCTGAAAAAACATACAAGCAGGTAGAAAAGTTCTTTTTTTAGAATATTTGATTGGGAAAGTATCTTCTTCACAGTTAATTGCAAGATGAAAAAGAGCATCACAACAAAACGGTTTTAAGTTTCAACATTACAGAAGACAAAAAACAATTCTGGAAAAGGCTTTTATAATAGTCAGTGATTTAAAATACTAATCAATCTTAACTTTTTCTATAGTTTAATAAATGCCATTTTAAATATAAATGCTAACCCCCAAGCTATGAAGCTATTGTACAGCATATGCTCCTTGTAATCAACACAAACGCTGATAATGCAGACCATAACCCCATCAGGAAAGTGAATTCACACTGAGATCTATTAGTCACTTATCATTATGAACCAACTGCCACATAGACATAACCACGTCAGTAAACTACCTTGGGCTGCCCAGGATGAAGATTCGAAAAGAGCTTTGACAATTTCAGGGATGGATGCTTCGGCAATAGCTAAAGGTGTACGCAAGCCAGCTTTATATAGTGCCCTTGCTCGAGAACCCTACAAATACTAGATCAAGTCAACACAATGTAATATGTACACCCTGTTGGGTATCTCTGACAGATATCAACTGAAGGTATTTGCCTGTGAACATCTATTTTCGCCACCTTTTACAAGCGGAATTATACCTTGACAAATGGAATTGTAGTCAGGTCTACAATCTCTGCTCTCACTCCAAATGAGACACGATTTTGGAACTTTCCAACCAAGCCTTCCAGATCATGCCATCCAAGCCTCTCGCAAAACATAGTTACCATGGAGGCAAACCTTCCAGCATTCTCTTGTAAGGCTTGGACCATACCCCTAGCCACTTTAAAAGCTTCACAGACCTCATTGATAGCGGCTTCCTTCATCCCATATATAAAGAGTGTATTTAGCTAACCACATGACCAAACTGGAGGTTGCCCCCACATATATCAGAGACAGGAAGACAAAAGTGGTACCTGAACTAGTCTTGACAAGATGAGAGCAACATATAACCGTTTACACACTCGTATTGTTTGATCATCTGGAAGCACAGTCTTTGTAGTCCCAAATCGGTTTGACCGCATAGGTGCACCATGTGCCATTCGCATCAAAAATGGCTCTGTAACTCCAACACGATTGCCAACAGACTGAATGATCATGAAATAAATTAAGACGGCCACAATTGTGAAGTCCATAAATAATAGTAAAAGAAGTTCTATTATGAACACTGTGGACCCAAGAACATGAGCAGTTTAAATCCATACAGACCAAATCACTTTACTTTTAAAATTATATAGAAGAGAAGAAAAAATCTAATTGTTTTTCGGGATACTGAGAGACTATTGGTGTGCCAAAAGGCATTTGCAATGGAGCAAAAGTTCAAACCACCTCAAGGTATAATAAGTTATAAACTCTGATCGTTATCCACACAGCTCAAGTGTTTTCTTCTAGATATTATCATTCTCTATATAGGCACCATTTAAATTTCAAAATGTACAGAGAGAGAGAATCAGCAAATGGTATCTTGGTAAGAGGCAAATCACCTGGTCAAGAGAAGACAATTCCATGAAGCGTTCATAATACAGTTCCCAATCAGGCTCAACATCAACATTTATTGGTGTTACTAGGTAAACCAAATGCAAATCAGAAGCAAGTACAAATCCTTCTCTTGCTCTTGAAAGATCATCCAGCACAATCTAAAGCACCAATAAAAAAAAGTATGATCAAGGTCAAATCTAAAACCTATAGTCTAATTACTAGGGCTAAACAATAATTAGTTAAACATTAACTTTGAGGGGTGGTTATTTTTTTCTTAATACCAAACCGATCGTCAATTTTTTTTGGAATGAATCAAACAACCAGATAAAGAATCCATACAAGTGATTCTTCAGGACACAGAGAACTGCCAAAAGCCGCATGTCCAAGGGGTGTGGTACTGTATAACTTAGTGTTGTCATTCCATTCTAGAAATTTCATGTGGCACAACCACCGGAGAGATTCCTGTGCTGATTTCACCACATCCTGGAAAGGTTTAGTGGAATTTAAAAGTGTGCACCTAACGTAGCGATGAATGTCCTTAGCAGTTTGAACAATTCCCCCTGCTACTACTTCTAAGATTGCATGAGTCATTCCATTCATATCTTCAGATAAACAAGAGCGCAATGGAAGACAGCTTTCATTAAGAACTCCCATAATCCTTCTGATCTCCTCTGGCTTGCAAATTAGTACCTGGGGAAGTAAAAAGAGAAAAAGGAAATAAACGGACTTGAAATGGACAAACCAACAGATGAAGATGGTATCGAGAGAATAAATATAACATAACATAAATATAAAAATAAACAAAAAAACATGAGTAAGGTATATAATCACATAAGGACTACCAGGTTCAATCAAAAACATACACTTTCTCCTTTTGTATCTATGCCAGTACGACCAGCCCGACCAGCCATTTGCCTGTATCGTGTGCCATCTATAAAATCACGACCAATCCGGGGCTGACGGAAAATGACCCTCCTAGCTGGCAGATTAACACCTGCTGCTAAGGTGGATGTGGCAGTTAAGACACGTACAAGGCCTTTACGATAGCAGGATTCCACAATCTCTCTTTCCTCAACCTACGAATAGATCAAAGCAGACAAGTTGGTAAAAAGTATATACATACATATAAATATATAATATATATAGAGAGAGAGAGCGATAAAGACAAAAATTAAATAGTCGAGCACACGGAAGAGAATACTACAAAAATACCGTGAGACCAGCATGGTGGTAGGCAACTCCAGAAGGAAGGGTTTCTTCTAATACTGGATCCAAACCAGCAGGACACCGTCGTAAGGAATCAATAGCCAATGTCAAGTCATTAAATTCACCGTCATCCTTGCGAGTGTTGACCGAAAATTTCTTAAGGAATCTTGAAACATGCCTCGCTGTTGATTCACATCCTTTTCGACTAGAGCAAAATATTAACACGGAAAAACCCTCTTGTACAACCTGAGATGCATTCCCAGAGTTCATAATTGATCAAACACAATTTGATAATAGTGCCTGAAAGTAGCTTCAACAAAAATTATATATAAGATATATAATCCCCACCTCATTGCACAGTTCCACAACATGATCTGGATCTTTACCACCAAGGTCAAGTGCTTTGGGGATTGTTTTAATAATCTCCATTTTCTTGTTATAAATGGTGTTCCCCACTTTAATGTATTCTTCAAGCGGTACCGGTCTAAATTCTGTCTGGTAGAGGGCAGCCTGCATGCATACATGTGAAAAGTAATTATGGATATATACAAAGATGTGTGTTCTCCATATAAAGATGGGAAAATATAATCTATAACACCCTTGAGATAACACCTTTTTGCATCTAACACAAGAAAATTGTCAATTATATATAAATATCACTTCCAATCGAGCCACTCATTTCACATACTTTGCTGTGAAGATGAAGTAAAGGGCTGCAGGACAATGGCCTACAATGAAATTGATCAACAAAGAAATATTGAATAATAATAGGTCTTGTTCATTTACTTGAAGCCAATCAGCAACTGCTGCCACATTTGGCATAGTGGCACTCATACCAACAATTTGCAAACCATGAGCAGGGTCAGCCTTACCGCTGCTCATGCCTGAACTTTCTCCACTACTTGATTCAGAAATGCCTTCACCAGCTGCGTAACGAAGTTTTGTCAACAGAAGTTCCAGAAGATAACCCCTACTTGGGTCACCAACCTGTTGATAGTTTTAAGCATGGAAAGCATTATTAGAATCCACCCCAAAAGAATAGACTCAAAAAACTAACCCAGAAAGATATGACTCAAGTACCATGTGCAGTTCATCTATCACAACAATTCCAATTTCTGATAGACGGCCCTCTTCCAGCAGCTTGTTTACTAAAAAGTTTGCCTTTTCTATTGTGCATACAGCAACTGATGTGTCTTTGGGTAGTGTACCACCACCTTGGTTCCCATAATAACTACGAACACGCTTACCAAGTGGTTCAAGAAGTAGCTCCAGGTGTTCTGCCTGCACCAAAGGATAAAGAAAATTGAAAACATTAAACTACGTATAAAAGAAAGAATGATCTAGGCTTGCAAATTCTGAAAAAAAAACAACAAAGATTACCTTTTCTGCACAAAGTGATACATAAGGAAGGACAAGTAAAGCTATTTTTCCAGATGACAACACCTGCCGCAGCATCAGAATTTCTGCAACAAAACTTTTACCTGCACTGTGGATGTGCAGAGGGAGCACGATTACGAAACATAAAGATGCCATACCAATAAAAAGAAGTTATATACCATTTTACAGAATAAATCTTGATTTTTTTATGTGACAAAAACAACTATGTTATAAGAGATCAAACTCATCAAAATAAAAAATAATAACACTGCAACTTGCTCAGATATTTGAGTTTACGTGAGCCTCACTGACAGCTAGAAGAAACTAATCATATCATAGGAACACTCAAAAGCACTCACATGATACACAAGCCAAAGTAAAATATAATTGCATAACTACCTCGTTGATGCACAATACACAAGATTCCTTCTCTGCAATACACCATCAACCTGAAGGCACTCCACCTGAAAGATGGAGAATGGATATACATTATGCTCAAACTAACTGATACTATTTCTCAACACACACAAGCCAGATAGAGCTACAGAAATAAGATGTGTATATGGTATACCTATACCCCGGAATCAATGAAATCTTAGTCAAACAGCAAGACGAGTATTTTGTTGGCTTAAGGCCAAACCACAACACAGAAAATTTCATCTACATAGAATACATATAAGTGCGAATAAATAATAATAGTCAACAAGGGCACCAGTTCACAGAGTTTGAAAGATACCTGCCAAGGATAAAGTTTTATAATTCCTTTCTTTCTATATATACTACATATTTCTGGTGCAAGCCAACCATCTAGATCCAGACAATTTTTCAGCGGCATAAAACTTGAAGGAGTACTTGCTTCACTAGATTGGCTTTTACCATTCAACTTAATGACTTCATCACCTGGTGAAGAAAATGCCGGGCCACCATTATCCTCGCTAGACAAGCTCTTCATTTTGGTCACTGCAGGAACAGAATCAACATCTCGCCCTTTATTTGCCTGAGCTTTGCTGCAACGGAACATAGCAAGACCATGTCTTAGACCTCTTGAATCTGTAAGACTACATTCAGATTGCTGGCCACCTCCATGAGCCGTGCTTTTCAAATTGAACAAATTCATATGATGTGGCATACTTCCATTCGAAATCTTGTCTTCAGGAGAGAAATCAAAATGCTTAACAGGCAGTGGGGATACTTCTTTACAGAAGTCCTTCCTATGTTTCGCTATTGGCTCTAAATCAGCACCATTACCCATACGCTCACCTTTATCCATCATTTCCTTTGAATTTCCATCAAAGTGTGCATTTCTCAAACTGCATGAGTTCTTACCATGATACTGGATGTCTGAGGCAGTAGTTGCTTCTACTGCCGGAGCACATAGACCATCAGCAAGTTGAATTGCATCGTTCCAAAAAGCTTCACCAGGTGAAGATAATGAGCTACCACGTGTTGAATTAGGGGTCTGACGAACACATGATTTAATCAATGAGCCTGGTGTATAACAATCAACTGTGTCTATAGACAATTTATGTGTATTACTGCACGTTTTCAAGGTTTGTTGAAGCTCGATCGATTCATTAGGAATGGTAACCTAGACATCACGATAAGAAAATAATAACTCAAATTTAAGTATAAGAACTTTAAGCATAAGTACTAAATTTTCACAAGAGCCTTAGCACGTACCCCATTTTCATCAACACAAACAGATGGCACTGATTCACATTGCTTCTCTGTAGAACCGATTGTTTCATGTTCTTCATTAGATTTATCACTACTGCAATGCCTCTTTTTAAACGTCTTATCCTCCCCATCAAGCAATGATGGGCTAGCGTGTCTCTTATGATCATTCACTTTCAGCTCTGACATAGAACCTATGTTTGATTGAACATCACTGCATATAAACAACAGAATTATAAAATTAACAATGAGAGAGAGAGAGAGAGTGCATAAGTAAAATTTTAGTAGACCAATTCACAATTCATGACCAGAAAAATGGACCGAATACATAAGAACAAGAAAGAAAGAAAAGTACAATACAATACCTGCAATACAAAGACAAAAAGTCCCCTGCAAACTTCTTCATCTCTACATTCTCCACACCTCCTGCAAAATCCAAATCCTTGGAAGAACCTCCTGCCGCAACATCCCCCGCCTTGGTCACTTCCTCAGGTATTTCCTTCTGATTTTCTCTGCAAGCCTCACTTGCACGAGTGTGCAATTGAGAAGACGAACGGACCTGTACAGGTTCATTTCTTGAAGAATTATCCATCTCCAAAGTCAAATTCCTTCTAACTTGATCTTGCCGAGCCACTGAATCACCAAATTTGCACAAAGCTTTCCCAACATTATGACTCTCGGGCGGCGACGTCCGCAGATAATTGTCCAATGTGGCCTTGGCACTAGGTGAAGTTTCTACAGTTTTAACATCCTTTTCATTTCTCCCAGTCTTCAAAGCCGGTGACGCAGGCTTCCGTTTCTTCGAAGCAAAGAACTGTAATCGCACAAAAATTGAAACAAAACCTAATGAATACAAAACGCTGCGTTTAAACAATCACAGAATTGAACTTGGCACAGTTGAAGAACCTACAGAAACGCCCAATTTGAACGAAGCTAATCTGGAATTCTTGTGATAATTGCAAGAATATAAAGAAACCCTAGGGTTTTGTGACGCGAATTGGATAGGGAGCCCAGACCTGATTGATGCGCGACGGAGGAGGCGAACCGGACGCCATGGTGGAAAGGGCGGAGCACCACTGCGATCGGAGGAAGCTGGAAATCCCAGGCGGCGAGCTCGGCGGGTGGTCTGGAGTTGACGACGGAGATGAGGTGGGTAGTTAACTGTGAGGAAGGCGCGCGCAGATGAGAGTGGGAACTATTTCACGGAATCAAGATTTTATGATTTTGAGCGGAATCACCCGGGAATTTAAAGTTTTGAGACCCTCGGTATGTTGTTTTGAAGCACCAAAAATTTTGGTGTATGCCAAGTTCAAAAATAAGCTACTTCTTAAAGAGTTATAAAGTGTTTTGAGGGAAAAAGGAGAAACTGTAAACACTCACCTTCTGCTTATAAGCTAAAAGTCAGCTTATATCTTATAAGCCCAGCTGCACCAAACTCAACCTTATTTGTATCGTTCCAATTTTATCGGATGTCCCCGAAGGGATAGACCCTCTTATCTGTTGTTACAGTATTTTACCTTCGAAATCAGTTAGGTTGCTGGGGAGCCATTCTAATGAGAACCTCTAAGTTGAGGACTAGTTAAGAATTTTTTAATTAATTACTTATTAGACCAACTTTTTGATCAAAATTTGACATCGTAACCGTTGAAGTTGTAGATTTATACAAGTAGATCAATCATACAAAATTTTAGCCAAATTGGTGATCGTTAAGTACTAGTTTTAGATCAAATCAATGGACGAACCAAATCTGTTAAACATGAACCGTTCAAGTTCATAATTGGTAAATCACACTTATGAATGTCTTAACGATTTTCAATTTAGTTGAAAATTTGCAGAAATGATCTACTCATAAATATTTATAAAATGAACGGTTAAAATGTGGATATAAGATCGAAAATCGGGGTAAACCGAAAAGTCCTCAACTAGTCCTCAACTTAGAGGTCCTCACTAGAAGGGCTCCCTAGGTTGCTGAGTTATCAATTTAAACTTACCTCTATATTTTATCTTGATAAAGATTTACCTTTACCGTCAGTTGACCATCAAAAAATACCGTTAAATCACTAAGTTGGCCGATCCTATAATTTCAGCTCATGTGGAGACATGCCACGTCGATATAACATACCCAACATACCTCTAGCACTATTTTTCCATCATATTTTCTCGTCAAACAATCCAAAAATTTCAAAATATTTGTGGAGCTCTAAATAGTACAATTAAATATGACTTTCCATTTCTAGAAATTAAACGCAAAGAGATATACTTTTTGCAGAACCTGAAAAATCAACATCTGCAATCCCATTTCAAATTAAACTACATAATAGCAAACAATTCAAAAAAAGAAAAAAAACACATATCAATCTGAAAATCAACATCCCAAAACCAACAACTTGATATTGTTTGCACAAAGATGAACTACAAAATGAGCTAACATGAAGTTGCTAAATGACGAAACAATTCTAAGAATTATGTTTCCAATCATGTTCTCCAAATCTGAATCATCAGCCAAGTTACATGTGACATGGCTGAACAAAAGCTGTTACAAGCCTTGATACCCTAGAATTAGGTGATGTAGTTGGTGGCCTTTAGAGGTGGCAAACGGACCGTCCGACCCGTTTAATCGGGCTTCGGACCGTGCTTGGGTCGACCCACAATGACCCACGTCTTAACGGATTCGGGTTTAGGCATGTCTATTTACTCAAATCTAAAGCTCAGCCCGACTCACGGCTCAAACCCATAATATATCGGGTCGTGCTCGGGCCGGATCCGTTTATAGTTAAAAATAGAAATTAGTCCAAAATTGATATCATAGTATAACAAAACAAAAACAAATGAAAAATAACTCACATTTTATATCGACCATTTGTTTTCTTTGACAACAAACTAAAGAAATATATGATATATGAATCATATGATCATTATTTATACTTGGTAATGTTTTAGCAAAACTTTTTATGGGTCTAAGAGAATCAAAATGAATAATTATTAGTATTTTATAAGTTATTGTTCACACTTAAAACAAATTTTATATTATTTATAAATATATAATCTTCATATTATAAAGAAAAAATATATTTTTGAAAGTGGGCCGGGTCGTGGGCCTTAACTTATCGTGCGTGGGTCGGACTGGGCCTATAACGGACTCGAACCGGGTTGGGAGCGTGCTCATGTCGTGTCATGTCATGCCACTTTTAAATGTGCCCGTGTTTTACGACCCGTTTGCCACCTCTAGTGGTCTTGATGTTGTAGATGCAGTAGAAGCAGTTGGTGGCCTAGTCGGGGGCCTTCCTCTCCTTGGTCTGCTTGCATCGAGCCATTTTGCCCTCAAAGCAGCCATTTTGTTCTGAACACATACATTGAATAATTCTATAAGAACTCAAAAAGTACCATCGGTCTAGAAAAAAAATGGGAATTAGTTAGCGAGTTTACTTTTTTTTTGGTAAAGAGTTTACCCTTTGATATGCAAGTCTTTCCTTGACCTTTTCCTCAATTCATTACGAGTTAGTGGCCCTTTTTTTGCTGGTGCACCAAATTAATATCCAGAAACAATTGGTAAATGAATAACCAGCAACAATCATTGAAAAAAAGAATTAGGTCGTTACCTGTTGTTGAGAACCTTCTGCTGCAGTAGCGGCCTTTCTCTTAGTAGTAGTGGTTGTCTTCTTACTTGGTAGATGACTACTACATGTCACCTTATTATGACCTTTTTGGCCACAATTGTCACACGTGACTGATTTTTGCTCCCTTCCAGCTTTGGGTGGGTTTGGGAGAGCTTATAAGCTCCGTTGCTTTTAAGCATCAAAGGTTTTGGTGTTTAGTAAGTCCAAAAATAAGCTACTTCTTAAAAAAGTATAAAGTGTTTTGAGGGAAAAAGGAGAAGCTGCAAACACACACCTTCTGCTTATAAGTTAAAAGTCAGCTTATATCTTATAAGCCCAGCTGCACCAAACCTAGCCTTTATCGGTTCCATTTATGACCGTCTCCGACGCATGTTTATTCCTTTTAGTTTTGGGCCTTCCAGGCTGCCTTGTATAAGATGGAGGTAGAATTTTTGGACCATCACTTATGTCTCACAAGTCCATGCTATTAGCATGCTGAATGTGATGGTTGTATTGAAAAGGCATATGAGTTTCAAAGATAACAAAACAAGCCATATTTAACTCCAACCACATGTCACCCTCTTCATTCTACAAGTGCTCTACATGTATTGAAAACTCACAAATATGTCGCATACTAACACAAACTGTGAAAACCATAACCACAAATATGTCGCTTCTATGATTTTTTTTGCACTTCTTACAAGTTGCAACTAATTCATTTGCTGGCTGATAATATATAAAAATTAGTTTATTCATAGCAGTGTACGTTGCGGCTTATGTCATGTCCTTAGACCCTCTTACACATGACAGTTACCCTTTACTTTGGGTTTGTTTTCACCATTAGTTATTTTGCATAAGTTGTTTTTGGAACAATTCTTTGTCTTTACATTGTCATTGTATAATCTATAAATTATGCTACCCAACTATTTGCATATTGCTCATTTATTAATCATATTTCAGCATATACTAATTTGAAGCATAAATGTTGAAGTAAGTAAGATTAATAGGGTGTTTCATATCATGCAATTATTTGTGATATGCTTTTCACAAAATCATATATATCCAACGCAACGTCATTTTTTTCAGTTGAAGGCATTGACTGATTCATAGTTGAGCAAGTAGATTTCTTTCTACTTAACTGTTATACTTTGAGATAAACATTGTACTGTATTTTCTCAATATATAACAAGAAAAACAACCGTTCATTGTTCAAGTGATCAATTATAAATACTCCTAGCACAAGCTAGGGTAAATGTGACGCCTTATAAATATTAATGTTTTGAGCCTTGGTTGGCTCAATAAGTGGGGGGACTAATACTCAAATTCTTTAGAGTTCATTACGTCTGAATCAGGTTGATGCTTTAGCCATCTGTAAAAATAGAGCAATGAGAAGATGTATTAAATTCGCAGTCTAAATAATTATCCACGATAATTGTAACCAAGATGTAGAATCGGTTTTTTTATTGTGAGTTTTAGTTATCACAAGAAATTTTTCGGTTTAACCATTTTCTTTGAATTATACTCATGAATTTCCATTATCATTTCTTTCTACGCGGTTGTAAAAACATTCACGTTAATCAATTTTCAAAAAATATGAATTAGATATGATAACCAAGATTCATATGAGTCACATACTTTTTCGATGTTTTGTGAAAATGTTTTTTCACAACTTTGTCATTTTGATGCTATCAATTTACTTTATCATAGCAACACGATTTATATGATAAGCTAATGAAAATCATTTAATAAAATTTAACATGCATAACATATAATATGTCACGATGTTTGCAAAATTAATTTCCTCATGTAATATGCATAATATCATGAGTAAAATTTAACGAAAGTAACAACTTTAATTTAAAAACATACTTGTTGGTTTGTCAAATAAACTGCATATTGATGTGTTCTTGCTTGCAATGATTAATTGTCGTTGTTCTCGCAATTAACATTTTGATCGGATTTTCACCATAAGTGACATGTTGATCCTCACACGACAATGCGTATATCATATGCAAAAACAATATGATTCATATGATTAGTCACATTAAACCACATATACTTATTATAATTCATCATAAATAATAAGCAATAAATAGTAAATAACTGAAACATTAATTATTTTTCAGTTTTACTATTTTAGTTGGCATGTTAAACATCAACGGTTATATTATATGTAAAAACAATAATAAAATTTATATGATTAGTCACATTTAATCATATATAATTAATTTTTAAAGAATCATGTCTGGAAATATATGGTAATACCATTTTACCATAATAGTCGATCATAATATGCATTATAAATGCATAATTTTTAAATACGTGTGTCGTAAATTATGGATATAATTATGAGTGCAGTAAGGATAATATCTCAACAACAAATAGTAAATACATTTCACATTTACTATTTAGACTCAATAAAATATAAATAATTATAAGGAAATGTAACTATTTATTACTGAATGGTAAATTGATGAAATTACCTTCGTAAATTACTTTTTTTTACCAGAAAGGTTAAAATACCTTTCTTTTCTAGGTCGGATCCGGGTTGACTTCGGGTCGAGCAAGTCCAGGTCAGAGCTGGGCAGCGGCGGCGCTCAATGGCTTGGCACATGGGGGTCGGTTTCCGTGATTGAGATCGTTGAGTTAGTAGCGCTGCAGGGTCGAGAAGATCTAGGTTCGTCAGATCGGACAAGGTCCGGGTCGTCGGCAAATATAACAAAACATTGAGATTCGTCGGCACAAGGCGGAGACAGGCTGGACTACCGGATCGGAGACGCGGATCGAAGATCTTTCTTGAACATAATAGAGAAAATCAACCAGTAAAATCCACCATTGATATAGACAATAAAAAAAACTTGGCTTTCCACAAAGTGAGGTGATCCACGAACGCATTGAGGTAGGGATGCTAGAGGGCTAGCGACGGCTGAAAAAAAATCTAGAGTTTTTTTGTTTGGCTATCAACTCAGAGAAGTAGTGCTGATAACGTGTTAAAGTAAAATGACAATCGGAATTGGTCTACTCATCTCATTACGTATCCTCTTTATATAGAGGTGTGATTACAATGGTAATTACAATAAACATAATGACTAATTGATAAATGATTGAGTAATTACATCTGTTAATCGCTAATTGCATAATCAACTCTTCGTCAGTTACTTTGACGAACACAAATACGTATTTTCTTTAACAAAAGTTACTGTATGCACCGCAAAATTTATTCGTTAGCCGGTGCATTACAATATTTTAGGTATAATAGTAAACATAGATTTAGTTAGTTTTATTTTCAAATTTGTTTTGTATGAAATATTCAATTTGCTGCCAAACCCCCCAAAGAAATAAAAAATAAAAACACTATATAAACGAACCGAATGGTGGTAACTATCAGAAACTTCAGAACACACCCAGAATCTGAGGATCTGTGGAGGCGAGAAGCAGAGACGGCGATTTCAGATCAAAACCCAACAACTGTGAGTTTTCCGCCATATCTTGACTCGCATTACTTTCGATTGATGTGTTAGGGTTTGTGAAGGCTCTGCGAGCTTATTCCGTTTCGAAGATTAGGGATTATGTCTTTGTCTGTTTATTTTGGAATTTCTGAGCTCCGGTATTTCATTGTTCATATATCGATTATTTTCTGCTCACAATTTTTGTTCGAGATCTTATCAGTATCTGAACAGCTACATCTGTTTTACAGCACTGTAGTATTAGTTGACATGAAATATGGAATTTGATTTTCTCTTTGTTTTAGTTCAGTTTCAGTGTTACAATTCGATTCAAAAATATCAGTTTCTTGATGTCTTCAGTTTCTTTTGGGGTAAGATTTCCTCAGTTTTATTGTTTGCTTAAGTTGATAAGACCGCATTTCAGATTGAATGTTGGTCCGGTCGTGGAGAGACCTGCTCGGAAAATGGTAGAACCTGAGAAGACCGAAGATCTTGAATTCAAGTGGGGAGTGTTGAAAGCAACTGGTGGAAAAAACAGAGACGTCAAGTTTTATAAATCTTTTCGTTATGATGGAGTGGATTATGACCTGTTTGACTGTGTTTATCTATACAAGGAAGGTGAGCCAGAGCCTGAGATGGGCAAGATAATAAAAATATGGGAGACCCCACAGAAGTTAAGGAAGGTGAAAATCCTATGGTTTTTCCGTCCTTGTGAGATTAGCAACTTTCTTGGTGATGAAAAGACACTCGAGAACGAGTTGTTTTTGGCATCCGGTGATGGTCCAGGCCTTCATAATCTGAATCCACTGGCAAGTAATTTTTATTATGTTGTATCTACTTTTTTCTTTAAAAATGTAAGTGTTGCTTGATCTAGTTGCAATGGTATTAGATAAAGTGTTGGTTCATGGTATAAGTAAATCTAGAGTTAGGGACCATTTCTTATTTTTTGTATGATCAATATCTTTTACATAAACCATATATGCCTCTGTTATTAGTCTTCGTGCTGCGATCAACTTTCAATATCATCATAAATCGACACTTCTCTGGATATTTAAAATGTTTCTATATTAAGAATAGGTATTGACATGTTCTTATTAATATTTGAGAACTATCACTGTTATCTTTTCAGTGGCACCTCATATCTTTTTCTGTTAAGACCTATTATAATTGGTGATCCAAACAATTTCGTGTCTCATTTGATACATTTCCCTGTGTTTCTCCGAAACATATAACTAAATTTCAGTTTTTCTTATTGTGTTCCTGCAGTAGTTCATAGATATAATGTCTCTAGTGTTGTTTTGTATTATGATACAGTAAGTTTTACTCGTTGAACGTGAACATTCAAAATCAGGAAGCCATTGCTGGAAAATGCAACGTTCTGTGCATTCTAAAGGACAAGGAAAATCCTCAACCTTCAGATGAGGAGCTTGAAAAGGCTAATTTTGTCTTTCACAGAACCTTTGATGTTTCACAGCGGAAAATCATGGACAAGATAGAGGGGAAAATTGCTGATGTTGATGGTACGTAAACTTGTCAACCCCGAGTCAATTGTAGTCTGACATATAATTTGTTGTTTCAATCAATTCTTATATCTTTTATGTTTACAAAATTGTTGCAGTTAAATTCCTATTTAACAAAATTAATATTCAGAAGCCTGCTGGCAATCTGAATGTTGATTTAGGAGAAAACAAAGTTTTTGTTAATGACACAACAACTAGTGATACAATGGTTCCATCAAAGCAAAACTCATTTAAAGAACCCCAGAATGTAGAGACAACGAGAGGTTCTGTTGATAAGCATATACTTAGTGTGGAAAAGCAGAATTCTTCCGTAGTTTTAGAATCAGCTGAGATGGATCAAACTGATGAAAGACAACCAGATATGTCATGTCCTAAGACTATCTTAAGTTCTAATGGTAGAGGTAGAGAAGAAGAGGCTAATGTCGACAACGTTATTCCAAGAAAGCGAGAGGTGGAAGAAACAAGGTCTACGAAGGATGTTGGTGATTCGGACAATAGACCTACTAAGAAGGTAAAACTTGATACTGGAAAAACATCTAGTGACAAGATAAATAGTCATGAGCCAAGGCATGTTGAGGTGGAAGAAAATTGCGGTAGAAAGAACAATGCTATATTGGAGCATACACTACCCGAGAAGCCGAATATGAATGCAACCCAGCGTGGCAAGCATAAACACAAGGTCAATGCTAATGGGAGTTATATGAAGGATTTATCATTTGTTGCTTCTCAAGTCGATGAAAGATGCATACTAGAGGATACTATTGGGACGAATGAAAGCCTGACCAAGAAGATGAAGCCCAATGATAACACATCAATTCCTTCCAATAATAAGTTTTCCAAATCATCAGATGGAAACAATGAAATCAAGGTTCAAAACGCTTCATCACGAAGTAGCCCCATCGTTGATGATAGATGTAAACACAAAGACGGAGGGGAGTCTCCGGTAGGGGATAAAGACTCTAAGAAGATGAAGGTTGGTGATAAGGCAACAAATTTTTCTGTAGTGGGGGACAAAGAGTCTAAGAAGACGATGAATGTTGGTGATAAGGGTAACGACTCTAAGAAGAAGATGAAGGTTGGTGATAAGGCAACAATTTTTTCTTTAGTGGGGGACAAAGATTCTAAGAAGATGAATGTTGACGATAAGGCAACAAATTTTTCTTTAGTGGGGGACAAAGAGTCTAAGAAGAAGATGACTGTTGGCGATAAGGATAACGACTCTAAGAAGAAGATGAAGGTCGATGATAAGGCAACAAATTTTTCTTTAGTGGGGGACAAAGATTCTAAGAAGTTGAATGTTGACGATAAAGCAACAAATCTTTCTTTAGTGGGGGACAAAGATTCTAATAAGATGAATGTTGGCGATAAGACATCAAATCTTTCCACCGGCAAGCCACCTAAACCATCTCCAAGGCCACCTCAAAATAAGGCCCAAAAGTTTGATGGTCAAGCATTGGAAGTCACCCAACATTTGGACGCGGTAAGCAATAACATTCCTCCTTACAAGTTTAGCTTGATCGTCCTTTCATGGCTCTCTTATTTAGAGAATTTCCCATGACTAGGTGTGGCAAATTATATCTTTTGGGGAACCCAAACCATAGATATATCATAATTTAGATGTGAACTAATGGTTCATGTCATATATGGCATATCATTTCCTTGATCTTACCATTGCCTTAATTGTTTTACTTCGTGTAGAGTGATGTTGATGGGAATAATAATAAGGCTTCATCACCAATTGCTTTTGGATTTGATGATTCACTTGGTAAACACAAAGCCCCTTTCAAGAAGATGAAGTCCGATGGCAAGGCCTCAAGACTTTCCAATAGGGAGAAGGGTGAACCATCTACCCTACAATCCCACCTTAAGTCTGGAAAGTTGGATGGTCAAGTTGTGGAAGTCACTCAACGTCCGGGCACAGTAAGTGATACATTCATATGCCTTTTATTATTCCAATGCTTCTTATTAACATTGTTTTGAACGGTTGGTGCGGCCTTTCACACATCAACAATATTGGCTCATGGTGGTCGATGTCAAATTTACATTTTGGGTCACCAATTTGCTAAGTATCAATGTCAATCTATTTTTAAATGTAGGCCTCATCATTTGGCCCTTCGATCCTAGCTTGCCCTAAAACTCGCCCTACCCAACCCTCCATTATGGCGGGCCGGCCCTAGCCTTTCTCAAATAGGGTAGGGCAAGGGTCAAGCGAATGAAACTTGTCCTTACCCAAGGGCCCTACCCTTTTGAGCCATTTGAGGTCAAGCCTAGCTCGGCCCTAAAATCCTGATAATTTCTTATTTTTCATATTGTTTTTAACGTTTCTTTTTTTAGATGCAATACACCAATCTTCTTTTTTGTGTTTGTAAGCTTTATTTCTTTGATTTCCTTTTGCTTTGTTATATAACAATTGAATTTTGATGTTTTAGAGAGATAGTTCATGAGATAATTGAATATAACCAATTAACATGTCCTAAGTATAATGTATATGCATGTTAAATATGACTAAAATATAGGGTGTATTACAGATAAGTGATATAATCATTGAGATAATGTGTGAAAAAAAACTATCCCATTTCGGCCCTATTTAGCCCTATTCAAAAGGTCGGCCCTACCCGTCCCTTTTATCCCTAACGAAATGGGCATTTAGGGTGGGCAAGGGCTTACACATTCAAGCCTCGGTCTTATCTTACCCGGTCCTAAATTTTGTTGACTTTGACCAATTCCTACCCGGCCATGCTAGGGTCCTTGATGACCCTAGTTAAATGTTTGGCATTGCCATATTTTGGAGCACCAAATAGCTTGAAGAAAGGTGTTGCTTATATATTGCATTGGTACATCAAATAAACACAATTAGGTTTTGCCGTTTTGGCCGTTGATATTTTTTTTAGTGTTAGGGATTTAGGGTTAACCCAAAGGCTTAATAGGCCCAAGACTTGATTCCTCGGTGCATGTGAAATTCTACTATGTATTGCAACATTGATTTTGTATATTTTTTCCCATTGTGCCAGGGTAAACCAAATTCTTCTTACCATTCCTATGCAATGTTTTTTTTTGTAATAATCACCCTAAATCGGTTAATCATTCTTTATGCACCGTCATGTTATTTCTAATACTGTGTCCTTCTCGAGGTTTTCTTGAACGTTCCATACCTCCATTTCTTTTCTAGACCTGGCTAGATACTTTTAAAGCTCATGAGTACCTCTCAAAATTTTTTATGCTTTGTTACACTCTGACGTGCTCGTAACGGAGTCATGTTTCATGCTCAACCTTTTTCCTCTGCCCAGATTGCCTTTGGTGCTGCCAAACAACTCCAGCATTACCAACAAGCTAATCCTTCAGTTTCTCAAGCACATAAGCATCCTCCTGCTACTATCAAATGGAAGCCTCCTCCTCCTTCTATGCTTAAAGCTAATTTTGACGGATCTGTACTTCCTACCTCTTGTGCTGCTGCTGGGTTTGTAGTTCGTAACTCTGACGGTCTTCCTGTTCTTGCTACTAGTCAGAATCTTGGACACATGGACATTCTCTTGGCTGAAGCTGTGGCACTTCGAGCTGGCCTTCTATTACTTACTACCTACACTACTCAACCACTATTAGTTGAAGGTGATTCAAAGCTCCTCATGGATGCTCTTACTGGACAGTCTCGAACTCCTTCGCGAATCAAAATGCTTGTCCAAGATATCAAGGCCTTATCCGGTCATTTTGATTCTGTTTCCTTCAAGCATGTTTTGCGTGAAGAAAACTTTTTAGCCGATAGCCTTGCTAAGTTTGGACACTCTATCTCTAGTCCACAGTTGTGGTTATCTTCTCTTCCTCTTTCTTCGACCTCCGCCTTTCACCTTGATTTTTTTGGGGGCGGCTGTGCCCGAGGGTTTTCATTGTAATTTTGTTTTATCTGTAAAAAACTTATTTCCTCGGTGCATGTCATAGTGCTTGGCCACTTTGACAACTTGGTGAATCGAACTCAGGTTGGGGTTTAGGGCTTAGACTTTGTAACAAGAAGGAAATGTACTGTCCCATTCACCCAAATCACACATCCTTGAACACTTATCCCGAGGTGATAAGTGTTTGAAGAGTATGCTTCCCTAATTCTTCATCAGTATCTCATGTTTGAGCATTTGTGCAAGTTTTTTTGATGGAATAGTGTATCACTTGAGCTTGCACCAAGTTGAAGTTCATGGTGTCATCAAACTTCACCTCAAGTTTAGCACTTTAGTTACCCTGTAGGGTTATACCAATTTTTTGCGGAAGAACTATTACTCAATGTGTTACTCAAATATGGGTAAATTGTGGTTGATGAGGTTCTGGAACTCTAAATCAAACTCAAACTGTGGAGGGGTTGTTACAGATTGGCAAGCAAGGGGATAATCAATGCAAACTAAATGAATGACAATAGTTAAAAAACAAAAAACATATGAATAAGACATGAGATTTACATGGCTAAGAGCCAAATATATCTAGTTTAAAGTATGCTGTTTCACTGTAGTGAGAACAGCAAAAGGTTATGACACTCTACAGACCATTTTCAAACCCAAATGCTCTCTCTCGTGAATAATAACTCAGTAATTGTCACTAAAGATGTATGTCATTTTTCATTCATAGTGTTGTTGATTTACCAAATTAGTTTTTATGGTATGTGGCTTTTTAATAAATTCCTAACTTAACTCTTTTGTGTGATCAAAACCTAGGTTCTCCAATATTATTTTGGTTCTCACAATATAATTTTCTCCATTCTGACAGGATCGAAGAAAGTGGTTCAAGAACTTTGTATGTGTTCTTTCTCATTTCATTCTTTAGTTAAATTGATATAGTTGCCATTGCTTGTGAATCCCTGGCATGTTTGTGGTTATTTGATTTTAGTGAAGTGAACAAGCATTGCACTTTATTGCCATTTGCAAAAAAATGATTCATCATTTCTTAAATTATAACTTCAAGTTGAATCTGAATTTTTTCTCACCAAAAAACCAAGTGAAAATATTTGAGTGGAGGCTGGGGGGTGGATAGTATCTTGAGCCGTGTTGGACTAATGATTTGACTTATATGTCAGCCCTGGCAAGAGAGAATGCAAGCTGCACATGAGCAGGGAACCCTCATTTTACTTCAGAATTTGGATCCAGCTTTCACGTCCACAGAAGTGGAGGTAGTGATCATATCAAAGTCTAAGTAGCTTATAGTTGTGGCCTAGTATGATTTTGAACTTCATGTCTTATTTCGAATAATCTTGTCATTTTACAGTGCACCAGTGTTCCAACTCTTGTAGTATGTTATGCATATCTTCTTAAAGTATCTTTTTATGTGGTGTTCTGTACTGTGGAATATGATCTTTTGTACTACATCTCAGGATATAGTATGGAATGGTTTGGGGGAAAGTTGCACAGCTAAGATGATTCAGCAGACAGAAAATTCTAGCCCTTACTATGGTATGCATCTGTTCTGTGATGGCATCTATAAATCAGTGGATGTGCATTCTCTCTCTCAAATATTGTGTTGAGCGCGTTGAGCTAGCCATCAGATGATTACTTTGGTTTGTAAACAGAAAAATGGAACTCATGTAATTTGGTGAATCTTGTTGACGTCTTTGCTCATGTGGTAGGACAAGCTCTTGTTATTTTTAAAACCCTGGAAACAGCGAAAAATGTTGTTCGGAAATTAGATGAAGGCTGCCTGTTATTGTCAAATGGAAGGTATGTGATGTTTTCTCATGCATGAGATCTCTCTGTTTTGCTCTTGGACATATATTATCTTTTGGTTTAAACTATAACTAGTCCACTAGGGTGATGACGGTATATGATGTGTAATAATTTCTGTAAATTGTAGACCTCTAGTTGGCAGCATTGCAATAACTTCTTGTTCCAGAGAAAAGAAGCCAAAGTTTTTTGGTCATTTAGACATTGATAAACTTCGGCACCCAATGATAAACGAAAGGGAAATGGTACATTCGTAACTCTTTCCATCTTAAGCACAGGCACAGAAGTGCACATGAAGAATATAGCTTTTGTTCCCGGCTTAATTACTTTTCCTGCTTTACATGTTTGTGTTTTGTTTTTCTTTTTTGTGCAGAGAGAAGCTGTTTCTACTTCACATTTTTCTCAGCCCAACACTATTGAATATGATATGTCCATCGAATGGTGTACACAACAAGAGAAAGCAGATCTTTTGTGGAAGAGCGTGGATAAGGTCTTGATATTACTCCCCACCTTCCCAAATTTAGTGATGAATTGTAGCGTGTGTATAAATATTTTTTAATCGATTTTACATTGGTACATGTTTTTTCCCATGCCAAACTAAATATTTCTTTGCCCCTTTATTTATAGCAACAATGGAATGAGGTGAGAGAACTCAAAGCTAAACTTAAGGGCAAGTGAGGGGTGATTGGATTGTGAACTTGCTCTTCTTGGTAAGTCTTTTTACTAAGAAAGATCTCTTGCTTCCACATCTAATTGATCTGTGTATATACTGTGGATACCTGTGCTCTGTAAAACCGCCTTAGGTTTGTGCTCACATTAGGTATAATGCAATTCCTTCCTAAGTCTTTCCATTATCATGCATGACAAGATCTCTCCTTGTCTTTCTATAATTGACGGTCTTTGCCACTTTTGTGATAGAAACTTATATTGACAAGCTCTTTTTTTCACTCCCACATTTTGACAGACTGATGGAAGGTGTGTATAAATGGCTTGCCAGTCGAGGATTGTGTAACTTTTTGGATGGGCAGTTGCGATTGTATTTTGTGCAGACCCTTTTCCTAGGGTTGCGGAATCGATCTAAATTTTCTGAGCCTGGAATTACCAGAAAGCCTGGTTGATCTGAGCTCCCCAAATTGTAAATTCATTTCGTGTTAGTGAATATCCAGCTTTTTTACAGCATTTCATCCCGATATTGCACTCTAATGGCAGAATATTTTACCAGATCAGTTTTTTGCTGTTGATTTAAGTCGCAGTTTCGTGATCTTTAACCAGGTTCAAGGGTGACTTTATTTACATTTTTTCTTAAATGAAGCTATTTTTTTTCCAAAGAAATGAAGCTTAGTTTTATATTGAATATGGGCCAAGTAAAATGATTTCCTATCTGATTTGTATCCCCCATCATATCACCTTTGAAAAAGATATCAAGCTGGCAATAATAACCGGTGTCAAGGTCGTATAAGACTTTAAACGCCTAAGAAGGCCTCTCACTTAGTGACCAGACCACGATAACCGTACCTCATCGGATTAGGCTACAAGACGTGTTTATTTACAAGCCTACGCTGTCTCGACTTGTAATGCGTGTTTATTTACCTCATCGGGTAAATATGGTGAATTTATAAGTCAATTATATAGGTGATTGATAATCATTATTATTTTTTTCTTTTAAGAAATGAATTTTTTTTGTATTTATGACTGTGTATGCAATCATTTATACTATTATGTTTGACCGACATCCATCAATTCGGTGTACACAAACTTTGGTGGTGGTATCGAAACGACATCGTTAGTACTCTGCCTCAAAAAATGTGACCGTTATTTTAAAAAAACCTGATTAGGACACTGTAATCAAAGCGCGCGAGTACACATCTCTCTCTGCCTTCTGCAAGTGCTGTCTGCTCACCCTCTGTACCAGTTTTGGCCTCTCTATTTTCATGTCCTTCCCCATCTACCCACATCTCTTCCCACTTTCAACCTCCCCATCTTCCTTTCTCTCTCTAGAAAGCTTCTCTCTTCGATGAAACCCACACCATTTTAGTCACACAACCCAGCACCCTCCAAACCCCTAAAAGCTCCCACCTTTATCTCAACCCATACACCTCAAAATCCCATCTTTCCTTCACCCTTAATCCGTAGGGGTTAGGGTTCACTCTTCTTACCAAGCCTTGTTCTCAAACTCTCATCTTTCTAAAACAATTTTTATTTTTATTTTTTTAATATGGGGTGTGCCCAATCGAGAATCGACAATGAGGAATCGGTGTCGAGATGCAAGGAGCGGAGGAACCTGATGAGGGAAGCGGTGGTGGCAAGAAACGCCTTCGCGGCGGGCCATTCCGGCTATGTCATGGCCCTGAAGAACACCGGCGCCGCCTTAAGCGATTACGGCCACGGAGAATCGCTTCCCACGCAAGAAGGGCTGCTCCTTCATCACCACCAGCAGCCGCTGGGGTCCACCGCTAACGAGCCACCGCCGCCTCCTCCGCCGCCGCCGCTTGAAACCTTCCAGCCGCCTCCGCCGCTTCCGGCTTTCACTCCCAGCCCGCCGATCAAGCGCGCCTCCAGCCTGCCGACGGAGGCAAGGAAGACGAGGATGCAGGGGTCTAGGTTGGCCATTGCTGAGGAGGACGAGGATGAGGAAGAGGACCATGAGGAAGGGTTTCGCCGGAGATCGATGAATGTGGCCGGTGCTGCGGCGAATGCGACGGGGTCATCGTTGCCGCAGACGCCGGAGCTGAAGGCGGTGCCGCCGCTGTTGCCGGACTCCAAGGGTGGTGCTTGGGACTATTTCTTCATGGTGAACGACATGGCGGGGCATACAGTGAGTGAGAATGAAGGCGAAGAATTTGGTGAAGATGAGAATGTGGAGGATTTGGGCGATGGGGATGAGCAGGAGCCCAAGACTCCGGAGAAAACGGAGGAGATTCAGATGAAGCAGGACGAGATTGCAGTGACTCCGGCGACAATTGAGCATTCCAAGACAGCTCCGCCAGATTTTCAGAGGATGGTGATGCCCGGATTTACTTTGATGGACATATTGAGTCAGATTGATGATCATTTCTTAAAGGCCTCGGAGAGTGCTCAGGAGGTTTCCAAGATGCTTGAGGCCACTCGGTTGCATTATCACTCAAATTTTGCAGATAATCGAGGTGAGGTTTCGGCTGCTTGATTTACATTGGTAATTCACTTTTGGTTTAGGAAAGCTAATAAGTCAGGTTTGTTCTTAGATTTGATTCCCTTCTTAATTGTGAACTTGTGATACATTGTCTTAAGTTGAGTGAGGTCTTTTACTGGAACGGTGGCTTGAAAGAGACCTTTAATGAAGTATCTTACTTGACTTAGTCTCTAGAATATGAATATACCACTTTAGTGATTCAAACTAAGAGAAAGTGCTTTATTTGTAGATTTTTGTCTGTATTGTGCCCTGTAGGGAATGATAGTTATGAGTATTTAACCTTTCTGCTATAAAAATGATGCTTTCTAATACCAGGACTCTGAAAGTTTTTACCTTATGATACCACAAATTGAATGAAAGTTCTACACATACACATAACATGTTAATATTCTTGTATTAGTGTTCCTACTTCATTGTAATTGTCATTCCGATATTTATTTGGGATCATAATGTTTTGCAGGACACATTGATCATTCTCAACGAGTTATGCGTGTTATTACATGGAATAGATCCTTCAGAGGCATACCAAATGGTGATGGAGCAAAGGAGGAAGACCCAGATGATTATGAAACTCATGCCACTGTTCTGGACAAGTTGTTAGCATGGGAGAAGAAACTTTATGATGAAGTGAAGGTGTGCTCTAAACTTCTGATTTGCATTAATTTGTTTTATCTCATCTGTTTATTACTTCATCTTGATTTAGTATCATCATTCTGCATTCATGACTGTTTATATCAGAAAACACTTGCATCCTACTCTCATTCACTTTACCTGAATCTTATTACTCTTCCTTCGTGTTTATAGCAAGGGGAGCTTATGAAAGTTGAGTATCAGAGAAAGGTAGCTCTACTAAACAAGCAGAAAAAACGCAATGCAAGTGCTGAAACCTTGGAGAAAACAAAGGCAGCTGTAAGTCACTTGCATACAAGATACATTGTTGACATGCAGTCCATGGATTCTACAGTTTCAGAAGTGAATCAAATACGGGATGAACAGCTGTACCCTAAACTTGTTTCTCTGGCTGACGCGTAAGTTTCGGTTGAATTTACGTTGGAAATCTCTTATTTCATTGTTTTAACTCATGTTACTATATAGTCTCTTGATTATAGTTTCTGAAAGTTAAATTATCTTGATCATGCATGAAAGAGCCTTTTATAAAAGAGGAGCAACACATAATGTTACTCAACAGAAACCATTTTAGATTGGCAAATTGAACTGATTCATTTGTCTATAGTTTTGTACTGAATTTCATCATATCCGTCGTAGCTTTCCTTTTGTCGTGTGAGAAAGTTTGGCTATATTTATTGCATTGCAAACTGGGCTTTGCAAACAATTATCATACAGAATTTTGGTCCAGATGCTAGTTTGTCTGGTCTGGTTTTTGACTATGTTTGTTGTACTAAAAGAAAGTTTCTTCTCATTTCTGTAACTCAGGATGGGAAAAATGTGGGAAAATATGGGTGTGCATCATAGCAGCCAGCTGAAGATTGTTATGGACCTGAAAGCCCTTGACATTGCCCATACTACAATGGAAACGACGAGGCATCACTATGAACGCACAGAACAGCTATTTAATGTTGTCCAACATTGGCATTCCGAATTTGAAAAGCTTGTGCTTCATCAGAAACAATACATCCAAGCTTTGAATAGCTGGTTGAAGTTGAATCTGATTCCTATTGAAAGCAGCTTAAAAGAGAAAATCTCATCCCCGCCAAGAGTTCAGCGTCCCCCAATTCAACCGCTTCTCCATGCATGGCATGATTTTCTTGAAAAGCTTCCTGATGAACTTGCAAAATCTGCAACATCATCCTTTGTGGCTGTGATAAAGACTATATTACTTCATCAAGAGGAAGAGATGAAGCTAAAGGAGCAATATGAGAATACAAGGAAGGAATTTGTGCGTAAGAATCAGGCATTTGATGACTGGTACCAGAAGTACATGCAGCGTCACGGGCCTGGTGAAGCAGATCAGGAGAGAAGCGAAGATGCAAATCACAAGGATCCTATTGCAGAGAGGCAATTTGCTGTTGAGAGCTTGAAGAAGAAAATGGAAGATGAAGCTGAAGCACACCAGAGACACTGTATCCAGGTCAGAGAGAAGTCACTCGGGAGTCTCAAAACTCGCTTGCCTGAGCTCTTCCGTGCCATGTCAGACTATGCTCATGCATGTGCTGATGCTTACGGAAAACTTAAGTCTGTCACAGTGCCAAACGCTTCAAATGGTAATTCTCATGTGTAATATCTGTTTGCAGATTGCTAGAAAGTAGTAAATGTATCCGACTTCAACCACAGTGAAGTGCTTTTTGTATGTGACAAGCTTGGGAATTTAATAGTTAGTAATCTATTCAACTTACTAGCTCTCTAGTCATTAAAAAAGGGTCTAGTCATTTCTTTCTTTTAGCCATTGTTTCTGAAGATAATTGCATGGAAATTCTCCAGTTGGTTGAGAGAGCTCAATCTGGTTTCTCTTGGATTCTAAAGGAGAATGGAGAATCATGCCTTGAATTTGCTTTGCTGACTTTGCTAGAAAATCTTTCTAGGACTATAGAATACTGACAATCTATGTTACCTTATTGGTCCCAAGGAGAGCAGACCACCTATAGGGAAAGGTCAGCTTTTAGTACTCGTATATGCCTATATGGTCCCTGCCATATCTCTTGTCACTTGAGAAGACACAAGAAAGGGTAAATTTTTCTTTGCCGACTCAATTATTAATCATCAAAGGGTAGAAATTTTCTATACCACCACAGAATTTTACAGTTGTCATTATGTGATGACAGAATGTTCAACTCTTTTCTTCTGTTCAGTATGAAAATGGCAATTAGGTAAGGTAAGGTTACCCCCTTTTCCACAGTTTTTTTGGCAAAGTTCCACATAGTTTAGAGGCAAAGTTTTTCCCACATTATTTGGTGTGTGGAACTTGAAAGAAGCAACATAATTGGGTGCGTCCCATATAGGAGCTGCATTATTGTAGGTCATAAGAGTGGGTGATATGCAGCTAGCACAATGAACAAAAGATATCCATCAGCTTCTGCAGTTCATCAGATAACATCTCAGTTGCGTTATAACTGTTTGATGGGGTCAAAACCATTGCAACGAAGTTCTGTCGGTAAAAGTTTCATGTTGAAAATTATTTATCAAAAATACCTGTTGAATTTTGGAACATTTCAACC
Organism: Comarum palustre; assembly: GCA_951800085.1. Lineage (NCBI taxonomy): Eukaryota > Viridiplantae > Streptophyta > Magnoliopsida > Rosales > Rosaceae > Comarum > Comarum palustre. The sequence goes on from OX637583.1 coordinate 22,535,838, forward strand.
AATACTGAATATTTTAGAATAATCTTAATTTTCAAAGGGAATGGGAATGTGCATGGTAAAAAAAAGAGGCTCGCATGCAGCTAGCAAAGGATGACTCTTTCGGCTGTGTATGACTCTGACCCCAAAGTTTGCTGACAAAAGCCATATATTCTAATAATGAACCTCCTCTTATGGCTCTTGAAGCTTCCTCATCTGAAGACCATTTCCATCTTATCTATCTTTCTCTAATAACATTTTCAAATGGACGACTATTTACACAGTAACACAGGTCTACACAAAAGAAGAGGGTCTATCCCGGTGGATTCTCATTCCTACACTCATCCAGTTTTGAGAGCAGCCAGGTTGAGCCAAGTCAACAGTCGTGCCCTCTTTGCAATTTATATATACGCGTGTGCTTTCCACCAATACATAATTTTTTTATATCCTAAAGTCATGTTACATGTACATATATAAACAGATGCATAAGCTTATTCATTCATCATCTTAAAGATTTGAGGTGAAAGAAACCTGGTGTTTGTGACTTTGTGTTAGCAATGGGGATCAAAGAGTGGTACGGTTCAAGCAGTCCAGCTCCAAGCATCAGGTTGGGAACGCCAAAGCCTCCACCAAAGTGGCAAATTTTTCTGCAGAAATTCAAGAAGGAGAAGAAGAGTTTTAGTTCTGGTACTGTTACATCGCATTCACAACAGAGTAGTTATGATCCCAAAACATACCCGAAGAATTTTGATAGAGGAATGGGGTGGACAGAGTCAGATAACATGTCGCGGTCTTTCTCAGCTCGGTTTGCTAATCCATCAAGGGTTCTATATAGGAATGACTTACTGGATTGATGTTGTGAATGCCAAAGAAATTGAATGTTTATGTATTTTTTGATATTGGTATTAGAAACCATCTGATAATTCTGGTTGATAATAGTAGGATGCCTTGGGTTGTAAACAACAAAACATATGGAAGATCACTAGGGCTTTTCTCTATTTCTTATCTTGGTCTGTTTTCTTTTTTCTCCCATTAGTGATTAGTTCAATGGTTTGCACAGACTTCAAGACTTTCTGGGTTTTGACCTCAGTTTTTGATGATCTCTGCAATCTGCAAAGACCACGCCCCTTGGGTTAGTGGTGTTTTACCAGTGTGCCAGGAAAAATATGTACAAGAAAACGAAAAGAGAACCTTGGGTGCTTCAACTTTTCTTTGTTTCTTTGGCTGAAGGGCTCAAGTTGATAAGATGCTTGTAGTGGCCTGGGCTCATTGGCCTCTCTTATGGAAGGCACTATGATGAAAGAAAGAAAGAAAGTATTATAAAACTTCATTGTGTTCCTCACAACTCACTTGCAGTCATCTTTTACGGGCTTTACTGGGAATCAGTTGTTGCTTTAGACTTTAGTGTTCATATAAACCATGGAGATTCTCACTTGCTATTGGAATCAACACCCCACTATCTTGAGCTCCCTGCTTTCAGTATAAAATACCTCCCACCCATAAGTTTCAATGTCAGATTTCCTCTTGCATTTTCATGTGCTCTATCTGACCCAATACTGTGGGCTACTAAATAACAAGCTAGTTCCAACTTCCAACCCATGATGGGCTGCCCTCCCAAATTTGGTTCAGTTTTGTAGTCTCTCTATCACAAGATTCACAACACCAGTCCTACTTCTCTACAGTACTCACCACCAAATAACTATTCCACATGAACTTTGTAAAGAAGATTTTGAAAGGACTTGTCTACTTCTATAGAACCTAAATCCTTTGCAGCTCTCTGAATCAAGCATATAAACCATTCAGCAGCATTCTACTTTTATATAAACCATATCGTCACTTCAGCACTCAGCAGCATATAAACCAGAGTAAGAGTAAAAACTTCTTCCATAAATCATTCATCAACTGTAACAACAATTCGAATAGTACACAGAGCTTGCTGTTGTTACTGTTGTTGTGTCTGAGTTTGAGTCCCACCATTCTGCATGTGACCATTCTTCAACTCATCTCCAGCCACAAGGAAATAAGCAGTATGCTTGAAGAAATTGAACATTTTTCGCTTCGAATCCTCGTCAATATCTGAAGAGCTCTCCAATGCCTGTTGCATGTGATGCAACCACCTCTCCGCTGCTTCATGCGTCACTGGAAACGGCCGGTGCCGTCCGATCAGTGCAGGATGACCTTCAAAACACATAAAAGTTTTATTCTTTAAACATTTTCCCCACGAAATCGAACCAAATTTGAAGAACACACTAGAAAAAAAATACCTCTTCTTTGAGAAAAGAGAGGCGGCCCTCCCATTCTCTGCACGAAAAACTCGTACTGGTTCTGGATCGCATCTTCCTTCTTGGAATTCGCGAAGATTGATCTGAACCATTCCTGCTCATCCTCGTAAACCCTGTACTCGTAATTTCGTACACAAATTTCATTTCAATTGGATGATGAAAGGAAAGAGAGGACCTTGAAACGAACCTGGTGTAGAAATCGGTGGAGAGATTGATGAAGATTTGGAGCCCGAGCTTCTGGAAGAGGTTGGTTTCGTCGATGGCGAACGCGTCGGCGGAGTCGACTCCGCTCCATTGGGAGGCTTTGGCTTGTAGGCTCTGCATTTTTGGCGTCTCGGTTGGGTTTGGTGAGCCGGAAGGTGGTGTTCATATACGGGGTCGCGTGACTTCCACGCTCGCTTCGTATCTAATGCTGATTCTGCTACACCAATCAAACAGCGGGGAATCTTAAAACTGTGGGTGGTTCCAGTTTTGTTTCCTTTTATTTCCAATTTGACTAGTTTCATAGCACATGAGCTAACTATGTCGTTATTACTTGCGGTAAGGAAAAAAATGGTAAAAGGTAATTTTCTTGATTTACCCTATGGTCCGGAGATTGAGTATTCGTGTATTTGTGATGAGAGATTAGTCTGATCTAGTGTAACAAGACGAACAACAATTAGAAATTCTTGTATACACCCATCATAGAAATTATTAGGGATGAGATCGGGATGAGACGGTTCGGGATTCACCCCATCCCGAAACCGATCCCGATGTTTTTTTCGGGATCGGTACGGACGGGATTGGTGTTTTTGAGATTTGGTACCGAACCGTCCCGATCCCGAATAGTTCATGACGGGTTCGGGACCAATCAGGACATAACCAAAAGCAAAACGGCCAAAACCTTCATCTGCTTAATTTCTAGTAGGTTATCTCAAAGTTCAAGTAGGCATAAAGATATATCGGGCAGCATGAGGTACCGAACATATCAATCTTCACTATATACATTTATAAATATATACATACACATATGTTGCAGATTCTGCTTCATACAAATATGCCAACCTTTACAGCTGATAGTGATGCCATATCTATGGGGTTGAAAAATGTTGCAACCCCAGGAGGACGTCTATTGGGAGTGATTGATAAGCTTATTATGTCAACCCCATCCTGAGCAGCCTGGGATGCAAATACATTGTCAAGATATAATATTCAAGAAACTGGCAAGTCATACATATATAAAAGATTGTTTTTCGTTTTGGTTAAGACCACACTGAAGATTCATCAGCTGTTTGATGGGTTATAGTTTTCAGAAATGCCTAGCATATTGCAGGGGTACCTGGTCTATTGCAGCAACAACATCAGCAGCAAAGCCTCCAAAGCTTTTGTATAATGCCTTGTACACAGCAATGCTGGAATAAATAGGCATGTGATTAAGAAAGTATAGCCGAATATCCTCACAATTCAACCAATCCAAAATGGTGGGAATTTGGATCCCTTAATTTGGTTCTTCTGTCTTGGTAAGTTTGGTTCGGAACAAAAAATTCGGGACGGGACGGGATTTTCGGGACGGGTTCGGGACGGATAGAGCCTATACCGATCCCGACCCATTTAAGAAATTCGGGATCGGGTTCGGTATCGGGACGTCGTATCTGGAATTTTTGTCCCGTCCCGTTCGGTATCGGTACGGGATGGACGGATTCGGGATCGTGATTTCGGGTCCAAATTCTCACCCCTAGAAATTATTGTATACAAGCATCGAAAGTTATCCATATATACGGGCAATCATGTATTTTTATAAAACAGCTTTACGCAATTCATGGTTAGAGGTGGTCACTTAAACCGGAAATCTGGGTACCGTATCAGTTTTAACGGATCAGGGTTGAAAAAACTCCAACCCATATAAAAGTAGATTGGATAATGATTGAGAAAATTCCAAACCGGTTTAAACCAACCTGCACCAATTTTAATTAATTAATTGTTTATTTATTTATAATATATATAATGATAGATGAACTATAAAATCATTAAAATGATATAATTTTACATAGATATCAATGACATATGAACTACAATTATAAGCCCTAAACTCATAACGCATCAGGTCCAAACCTAGGCCCAAGTCCAAGTCCAAGCCCTCTTACCCTCAATTAACCCCTCTATCTCCTGTTTAAAAAAACCTATCTTATTTGTTGTTTCAATTTGAATGTGGTTTGTAACACAAATATTATTCAGACATATCTAGTTGACTAGTTCTACTATAATATCTATCTTATTTTGATGTTCAAAATATAGATTCAATCTGAATCCAAACCGGATCCAGTCCGGAAAGCGCGTGACCTGAATATGTGGATTGACATTTTCAAAATATGAATATAGATTGAAGAATTGACAAACCATTTAAAATTGATTAGATTAGGGTACGAGACCAACCCGTACGAGACCAACCCGCGTCCACCTCTATTTATGGTCACTCATCATTATATCTAAATTGGGTCTATGTTGGGTTTGGACCAATAATGCCGGTAGCAATTTAGTTGGGCCGGACACGTCTAGTCGTCTACGGCCCATTACAACCGCCAACGCGTCACCCGGCGTAGTTAATATAACGAACCCACCGCTTACGATTCTCTTCCGTTCATACGGTGCTTCGCTACCTCATCTCTTTCTCCTCCTCCCTCCACCTCTTCGGTTTCGCCCAGAAAACCCTAAATCAACTTTTCCCCCAATTTTTTTTCCTCAGAATTTCGATTGCAGAGACCAAGATCCGATCTCCGACCCGGTTTAAATGACGGCGGTGGGAATAGACGCTAGGATGCTGAAGCGAATCAGGAAAAGGCCTCGCTCTGCCTGGGACGTCGGCCCCTCGGAGTATGAACCAGAGGTTGGTTTCGGAAAATCCCCAAATTACTAGGGTTAGGGTTTCCAAGAGAAACGGAATTGAGGGCTCAAGGTCTTGTTTTGTAGGCGCAACGGCCATTATTGGCGAGTAATGGAAGAAATGGATCGCCTCCGAAACGAGACGATGATCGTGAAGGCCATTATGTGTACAATCTCGGCGAGAATCTCACTTCACGATGTAAGCTTTTGATCTTAAAGATAGAAACTTTGAACTCGATTACGGATATTGTTATCGAAATTTGATCATGGATTGTTTTGGCAGATAAAATACTAAACAAGATGGGTGAAGGTTAGCTGTCAAAAAGTGCCCTCCTGATGTGTGTGTACAGGATTTTATAATTTGATTCATGTCTGCTCAGCATGTTGCTAGTGCTGTAGGCACATTTGGTCGAGTTTTGGAGTGTTGGGATCGTCAAACACGAGAGTATGTGGCCATCAAGGTTGTGAGGAGCATAAGAAAGTATCGGGATGCGGCAATGATTGAGGTGGATGTGCTTAATCACATTGCCAAGAACGATAGTGGCAACTCATGGTACTTTGTCTTTCCTGGGTTTCAGCTGATGAGAATTGATACGTGCATCGTTGGTTTTGATGTGATCTAACTTCCGTTGCTGCAGCTGTGTGCAGATTCGCGATTGGTTTGATTACCGCAATCACATATGCATAGTAAGTATCCAAATTATGTTCCTTTTTGTAAATTTTTTTAGTCCATTGTTGTTATGGTTAGTGTGCTGACTGCCCGGCTGATAGTGTTGTTATGTAGAAGATAGTTTACTGCTATTGGTGTTTATCTTTTTATGTAGTTAAAATGAATTGCATTTGATATCAGCAGAACTCTCAAACAGTGTGATATTAGTATGTTCAGTGACTGTTCATAGAACTGAGAACTAAACAGAGACCTCGCTTTGAATGCATTTAATGGTTTTATCAGGTGTTTGAGAAGCTTGGACCAAGCTTATTTGATTTTCTAAAGAGAAATAAATACTGCCCATTCCCTCTGGATCTTGTTCGGGAATTTGGAAGACAGCTTTTGGAATCTGTAGCATGTGTGTGATAGCTCTTGGTTTCATTCTTCCTTTTCCTATCTAGTCACCCAAATCTTTTTCTTGGCCTGTTCTCTGTCCAGGGGGTGTAACAGTGTGTTCTATTCGAGTCATGTTGTTTAACTTGATTTTTCTGCTTTGTCACATTCGGCAGATATGCATGATTTACGCTTAATCCACACTGACCTGAAGCCAGAAAATATTCTTCTTGTGTCTTCTGAATATGTAAAGCTTCCTGGTTTTAAGGTATTTTGGCCTTTACAATTCCTGATTCATGTATGTTTCATATTTGGGAAGACTCATGAATAAAATCTTCTTGAAAATGGTACAGAGGTTTTCTTCAGATGAAATGCAATACAGGTGCTTACCCAAGTCTAGTGCAATTAAGCTGATTGATTTCGGTAGTACTGTGTTTGAAAATCAGAATCATAGCTCCATTGTTTCCACAAGGCATTACAGAGCCCCTGAGATTATTTTAGGTAACTGATTATGGTGTTGGCCAGTAGACAGGTGTTCTATCTTGTATTTTCTTTTATTTATTGGTGTTCTGGCTACGACAAAACTAAGCATGTTTGAAGATGAAGCTTTTGATTTTGAAGGAAATGTTTTTGGATTGTAGATGGTTAAAAAATGTGACCTTGCAGTTTTCATATTGGATGTAGGGTACCATATTGGCCTCATTAGATAATGTTCATGTTGCCCTTTTAAAATTTAAAACATCAAAACTACTTGGGTGCATATTGCGTGTTGGCATGTGACACGTAGTTGCCTTTACTTTTGACACTGAGTTTGAGATTGGAGTTTCTTATCATCTTCATCTTATGCTTGTTAATTTGTTTGGGTTGCCAAGTTTATGGTTTTCTGTTATACATGGCCAGTTGTTTTTAATAGACGAAGAGATATGTTGGGATTTCATGAAAATAGTTTTTAGCCTTGTACATATTGACCCCTAATCTTTCTGTGTATCTTGCAGGTCTAGGATGGAATTATCCATGTGATCTGTGGAGCGTAGGTTGCATCCTTGTTGAACTTTGCGCGGTTAGTATGATTTTTGTTCAAGTGCTTGGGATGTGTACATATATTATAATAAGTCTATATACTAAACTCATAATGGCTAGTGACTAGTGACGTGTGAATTCACTAGTCATGGATCATCCGGTTGGGACTATGTTTAACATGTGAATTCTTGTCAGGGGGAAGCATTGTTTCAAACACATGAGAACTTGGAGCATTTAGCAATGATGGAGAGGGTGTTGGGACCTTTGCCCCAGCATATGACTCAATGGGCTAGGTATATAGTGAAATTTATTGATCTTTTACCTGAATTGTTTAGAACAAGTTTCATACTTGACAAGAATAAAAGGAAGAGTGATACATACATCTCACTGCTTTCAACCTTCTTGTCCTGTGCAGTCATGGTGCTGAAAAGTATTTTAGGCGTGGTGCAAGGCTGAATTGGCCTTTAGGAGCAGTGTCGCGGGAGAGTATAAGAGCCGTAAAGAAGCTTGATAGTTTGAAGGTACCTATCCTCTTGTTGTCAGACACTATTTGTTAATTGGTAGCTTGTACATGCTCTGATGTATGTTAGACATGCTGCATTACTGACATGCTGTGTTGCTTGTATACTCAGGATATGGTTTCACGATATGTAGGGTCCTCAAAAGCCAGTTCGGCCCTCACTGATTTGTTGTTTGGACTGTTGAATTATGATCCATCTGAGCGTCTCACTGCTCCACAGGCTCTTGCTCATCCCTTCTTTAAGATTACAACCTGAGAAACCGCAATCGAATATAACATGAGAGGTGCACCATGATCTGAGTTTGTTACCATTCTAGTTTTCTGGTTAACAGACCAGAGTATTTAGACAACAAGCAAGTTGTACATGTACCTGTTGTGATTTTGCGTTCTGCATTATAGTGAATGAAGTGAAATATTAGCTGCTAGATTTATTCACTTGCTGTCTTGGTATTCTTTTTTGAACTTCTGAAATAAAAAATTTGCAGGGCCAAAAATTTGGTTCTTTGTTTTTAGAATGATGCAACGATTTGGTGGAATTCGAACTGCTGCGACAAAAGCCAGGACCTTTGCAATATGGGGTAAATAATAACATCCCAGTAAATTCTTGTGAAGAACTACCAGAACATATTGCAAGATATCACCAATAATCTCCGCAAGAACACGATCCATCCTCAAACTTGTGAAACCTATTGGCATCTCTCACAAGAAATACAACCTTCAAAACCTTTGACAAGCCATTGATGAAGGCATGGCAATCGCCACACACCCTCAAGTTCTTGAAAATCCGAATTGTTTTGTTCCCTTTCTCAAGTTCACCACACACCAATGCCAGCCCGATTGCCAACTTTTCACTATGAAATCTCAAACTCTCTTCCTTCGACTCCTCTTCTATGTCATGCAGTGCGAATCTCACCCCATGACTATAACCGATTTCAGATTTTATTCTGTTCTCCATTTCCTTCAATATTTGATGAATCTTCTCTGTAAGTGGGTGCGTCTCATCTCCATTGTAGAAGAAGTAGACCTCCTTGTCAATCTCTACCCAACTCCGCCCTGCATCCTTCTTCAACCCCTTCATCTTAAACATCTTTCTTATTCTTTCACACTCTTTCCAGTAGCCAGCCTCTGCGTAGAGGTTCGACAGCATCACATAGTTGACCGGGCTATCACCATCCAATTTCAGAAGCATCTCTCCCACTTCACTCCCTATCTCCACTTCTCCATGAACTCTACAAGCACTAAGCAATGTCTGCCATATTCCAATATTTGGTTTTAGCAGCATGCTTTCGATCAATTTCTTAGCTTCTTTCACTTTTCCTGCTCGACCAAGGAGGTCAACCATGCAAGCATAATGCTCTACAGTTTTCTTGATTCGTTTGTTGCGACACAATCTTGAGAAGTAGTCCTGGCATTCTTGAATTAGTCCAGAGTGGCTGCAGGCTGAAAGCACAGCCAAGTAAGTCACACCATCAGGTTCTATTTCCTCCATTTGCATTTGGTTGAAAAAATGCACAGCTTTCTTCCCAAGACCATGCTTTCCATACCCAGTGATCATAATTGTCCAAGAAATTACATTTCTCATCGAAGTTTCATTGAAAAGTCTTTCTGCCTCATCTGTCAAACCACACTTGAGATACATATCCAGAATCGAGTTAAAGACTGATATGTCTGAACCAGATGGGATTTTAGTGGTGACAGCATGCATTTGCCTACCTTGTTCTACTAGAGCAAAATCAGCAAATACACCCATAAGGCTCGACAGAACGAACCCATCAACTTGATGAGATAGACTAGCTCTGAGCTGCCCAAACAAGTCCATGGCCTGTGTTAAATTGCACTCTTGAGCATAGCCAAGAATCAGGGCACTCCAAGATATTAGATTCTTCTGTTCAACTTGATCAAACACTCTCTGAGCTTCAGTTAAGTGCCTGCATTTCACATACATATCAACAAGAGCACCTGCAATAGTCGTCCGACCTGAACACAGGAACCCCCTTGTGATCAGGGAGGAATGTATTTGGCTTCCTTGCCTAACTGCTCCAAGGCCACTACAAGCCCTGAGTGTGCTTGTAATCGTATACTCATCCGGAACTTCTCCCAGCTCTTGCATCTTCGTAAACAAACCCAATGCCCTCTCCCCATTTCCTTCAACCGTGTATCCAGCTATCATCGCGTTCCAAGTAATAACATTCTTAGCCGGCATCACACTAAACATCCTGGACGCTTCACCAACTCTTCCACATTTCGCATACATGTCAAGGACCGCATTGCTCACCACTGCAACCCATTCATAACCAGACTTTGCGCACATACCGTGAATCTGCATCCCATTCTCCACAACGCCCAATGTCCCAGACGCCTTGAGATTCGTCGAGAAAGTATACTCATTCGCCTTTATCCCCGTAAATCCCATCTCATTAAACAGAGACAACGACGCTTTCGCATTCCCACTGTTTAAGTAGCCACACATCAAAGCTGTCCATGAAACCACATTTCTCTCAGGCATTTTATCAAACACCTCACGTGCATTCCCAACTCTTCCACATTTGCTGTACATATCTATAAGATCATTGTTCAACATCAAATCAAACCCAAGTCCCATTCTCATTACCGACCCATGAGCCTGCATTCCCTGACCCAGTAGCAGATTCTTTGAACAGTTCCGCAGCAAATTCGCCAATCTCTGCCTCTCATTCATTTTCGATAAACCCTAATGGCCACAAGAAACAATCAGAGAATTGCAGAATTCGTTTGTGCCCAAGTGGCTAAATTGCAAAACCAAATCAGGGTTGAAGAAACTCCACGCTCAAATAGTGAAGCTTTCCTTATCCCAAAGCAATTTCTTGGTCACAAAAATGGTGGACTTGTGTGACTACAGTCACAACGTAGACTATGCTAACTAGATATTCAAGCAAGTTCTTGACCCAAATGTGTTCCTCTTCAATGCAATGATCCGAGCTTATACTCATAACCATGTATATGATTCAGCAATACCTTTGTATAAGCAAATGCTGAGACACCCAGAATCTGAAACCCTATTTTCTCCAGACAAATTCACGTTCCCATTTGTGGTAAAATGTTGTGCAGCGCTATGTTGTGAAGATTTGGGGAGCAGGTTCATGGTCAAGTGTGGAAATTTGGGCCTGAGTCGCATTTGCTGATTGAGAATGCATTGATGGATTTTTATACTAAATGTGACAAATTGACGGATGCACATATGGAGTATTCAATAAAAACATTACGGTTGTTTAGTTGATCTTCTGGGACGTGCCGGACACATTGATCACGCTCTCGACAAGATTAAGGCAGATGCCAATAAAAGCAGACTCAAAGATTTGGGGTTCCATGTTAACTTGAGATTGCTCTCATCGCAATGGAGCAACTCCAAGAGCTTGAACCAGATGATGCAGGGAACTGTGTTACTTTTCAATATATATGCAGACCTGGGCAAAAGCATGAAGAAAACCCCAGGTTGCAGTTTGATTGAGGTTAACAATGTAGTTTTAGAATTCGTATCAGGGGATGATACAAAACCATTTGCGAAAGACATTTTTTCTATGCTAGAGTTGCTGGTTTCACACCAAAGCATACCATATGATAGCATTGAAGCTGTGCCAGAGGATTGCAGTCAACTAGTGTGCTAAAATCAAGGACAATCTAGCCTAAATGTTATGGCTTGGCCAATATGTTGTTGGTTTTCTTCTATGGATGAGGAAGCTGGTGTTGAAATTTCTGTCAAGATGCCTAGGGTAACAAGAATAAGGGATTTTCTCTAGTCAGCAAGCATACATAAGAACCCAACGCAAACCAGGGGAGCAATCACATAGCAAGATTTTCACCAACAAAAGGAATTGAAATTTACTTCGACAATGTTTCACTCGTATTAGCAGAAAAAACAGAAGGAAACACAAATTTTCCTACAGAAACTACTATGCAGAAGATGAGAGACCACATACAACTATAATGGCATAGACAGCACAATCCATAAACAAAGCATCAAGTACCTTCTGCGCTACCATACCTATCTCTAAAGCTTTCCCTAACTGATCATACCACTCAACTCCTTCACTCGAATCTCTAATCTCCTCAAACCCTCCAGAGACTCTCTTCTTACCAAGAATCCTTGCCAGCACAAATGTCACATTGGTCAGCAAAACCAGATACAGCGGCCTAAACCCCAACAGGGTCTTCATAATCCAGCTACTCCCAATAAAAGGAAATCCCAGATGAACCAGAACCACCAAAATCGCTACTGCTGCCGAAAACAAAAGGCGGATTCTTTCTGTCTCTGCAATGGCATTACATACTCCACTGGCAGTGAAAAGCGGCAGCCTTGGCTGATGAAATAACAGCAGTTGCGGCTCCGGCTGCGGTGGTGGTGCATTTTGAGCCGTTAATGAGGAGACAAGCTGCTGGACTTGGGAATCAATGGCTCTCAGTGCTTCACTGGTTGTTTCAGATTGACTACTTGGCAATGTTGAATCAGACTCCTCAATCTCAGAAGGTAGTTCTGCAAAAGACCAAGTACACCATTAAACAAGAAACAACCAAAAGATCACAACTTTGATGATGAATAACCAAAAGATTACAACTTTGAAGATGAAGAGTGGAAGACATTAAGAGGGTACCGGCGATTTGGTCCTGAACGTCGGAAACTGGCGGCGGTGGAGATGGGTTTGTTGTGTGTTCAAGTTGGGTTTGTGGGTCGGGTGAAGAAGAAGAGGAAGAAGATGGGAGGGTTTGGATCCGACCCGTAATTAGAGCTAGGCGGTCGGATCCTCTCTCCAGGATTTTCCTCCTACGTGCTTCTCTGCTGTTTTCTTCTTTAACCATTTTCTGTAAAGGTTTCTTCTTTCTGCTGCTTCAAGTCGTATGTTTATTGGTTTATATAAGCTCCTTCTGGGTCGGTTCTAGATAAACTCGGTTTTGGTTTTGATTCGGGTCCATTTCATTTTTCTTTTACTTTTACTTTTGAGAAAATTAGTAACGGACCAAATTTTAGAAGGGTAAATTTCTCTTATGATATTGAGGTGTGACTAGTTAGACAATTTGATATATGACAGTTTGATACCTCAAATACTATCTAATTTTCTCACATGACATGTGACTTGTATATGTGTTTATTTTAAAAATTATTGACATTATACTAATAACTTTCAAAATAGATATTAATAAAATATATTTTATCTTTTATTTTAAAATTTAATATTATCTTTAATCATCCATTATACATATTTGACATAAAATTAAAAATATTCACTATACATTTTTTGAATTATATATATAAGAAAAACCTATCAATATTAAAGAAGAAACACAATAAAAATTCCAATTAAATGTTTTATTTTGGCGGTAAGAGTATGTATAGTGCATGATTTTTTTTATTTCTAATAAATAAGAAAATATTCAATTTTTAAGTAAAACTTTAACTTAAAAAAAATAAATGAAAAGTTAAAAAATGAATAAAATTAAAGTTATGACTATAATGTCAAAAATAACCTTAAAGTAAACACATGTGCAAGTCATATATTCATATTTAACAGAAAAGTGACAGAAATATCATATGAAAAAACTAAGTAGTACTTGAGGTACCAAACTGCCATTCTTTATACATGAGGTACCAAATTGTCCAAATAGTCATACATCATGTACCATATATAGGAGGAATTTACCCATTTCAAAATACAAAAAACTACTTTTATTAATTTTTATACAATTTAGGATATGAGCCTAAACCCAAAACTAATAGCATCAAACCTGATCTAAATTTTGTCAACAAATGACCATAATACATTCTGATTCTCTTTTTTTAGATCTATAAATGCAATCACTTTCATCAATCTCTCTCTCTCTCTCTCTCTCTCTCTTTAATGCGACGTCTAGTTGATGACACACCGACTGCCAAAGCTCGTTGACGCCAGCCAAAAACTCTACCAAGGTGACTGTCGAAGTGGGCCGATCTGATCTCGACGATAATAGCCAAATCCAGCCGATCCTGGTGCATCACTATGATTACTACTCGGAATCAAAGTCTGATCCCGTCTATTACGAGGCTGACGAGTTCCACCGCTTGATCCAACAACATCTTACTTCTCTCTACGTCTTGCTTTGTTTAGTTCCAGCCATGCTTCTTCGAATCTGACTATATGTACTACTTTTGTGCTTGTTTTTTCGTTTACGGGGTTTTGATTAGGAAATTGATTCGATTTTTATTCAAATAGTTTCAATTCAATCACTGATTTTAGATCAAATTGCTTCGAATTGCGTGTTGCTACTGTCTGGTCGTGTTGCATGCTGTTACTGCGTCGTTCTGTTACGTGCTGCTACTGCGTCGTCTCGTTGCGTGTTGCGTGCTGCTACTGCATCTTGGTGATGAGTGTTGCTACTATTATTGCGCTATGGTGCTGCATGCTGCTACTGATTGGTGATTTTTTGTTATGTGATGCTATTGTCATGTGTTGCTACTATGTCCCTGGTGAAAGGTAAAAAGGTCAATTGAGTGATGACAGATGACAACTGGAAATCTAATAGTCATTAATTGTAAAATTTTGTCATTCTATGTGTATAAAAATCTCTAATTGACTTATTTGTAAATTTAAATTTGGTTAGTAACTAAAATATAGTTTGTTATTTACTTTTTCTTTTGGAAACATCTTTACCTTCTTTGTTAATCCTCCTATTACATAACTATGCCTAACATTTGTTACGGTGTATGGCTAACTAGATCAGACAATGATGAATACATCCATCAAGTTTGAGAATGATAGTACTCTCAATAATGTGTAGCGCCAAGTAAAAACCATGGATAACTTGAACAAAATTAGGAGATCAAAGAATTCATAAAGCACATAATCCTTGTGGAAAATACTTCGATAGCTGCAAGCTGAGCAAATGGAATTTTAGAATATGTCTTGAATCAGACATAAACTCTAATTTAACAAGGATTGTTAAATTAGTATATTATGCTGGGCTGTGTTTGTTGGGCCTACCATTCGGGGGTATATATATATACCTATTAGGTTATTAACCTAGTGTGTGTGGTATTCTGTTATCTGTAATCCGTTTTCCTCAAGGATTAATAAAACTGTTCTCCTCTACCTATGGACTTAGCTAACACTTTGTTAGTGAACCACGTAAATCTGTGTTATTTCGTACATTCGTTATAACAAATTGGTATCAGAGCCAAGATGTCTGGTTTGAATGTGAAGATCGACAAATTCACAGGGGAGGAACAATTTCAGTTTATGACAGATCAAGATGCGAGCCTTGTTAAAGCAACAAGGGTTGTGGGCGCCGCTGACGAAGAAGGCAGGGGATCCCGAAACCGTTGAGATGGTCTTCTTAGTGTTGAGTTTGAGATGAAGGATTTGGGTGCAACTCGAAAAATTCTGGGAACAGAGATTTACAGAGATAGAAGTAAAAAGAGGCTTTTCTTATCACAGAAGGATTATATTCATAAGATCTTGTCGAGATTTGGCATGTCTACAGCAAAATCCATATATACTCCAAGTGCTACAAACATTCATTTGTCTACTGCGTTTGCATCTAAATCTGCTAAGGAGAAGTAGTACATGTCTCGAGTTCCTTATGCTAGTGCAGTAGGAAGTTTGATGTATGCTATGGTCTGCACTAGACATGATCTTGCACATGTTGTCAGTGTTGTTAGTAGGTTTATGAGTGAGCCTGGCAAGGAGCATTGGCAAGTTGTGAAGAGGATTTTTCGTTATCTAAAAGGTACGTCTGATGTTGGACTCATTTATGAAGGTGATACACAGTGTTTAGTAACAGGTTTTTTCAGATTCTGATTATGCTGGAGATGTTGACAGTAGAAGATCTATGACTGGTTATGTTTTCACTCTTGGTGGTTCTGTTGTTAGTTGGAAAGCTGCTTTGCAGCCAACATTGACTTTGTCTACTACAGAAGCAGAGTACATGGCATTGACAGAAGCAGCCAAAGAGGGAATCTGGTTGAAAGGACTGGTTAGTAATTTGGGTCTACATCACGATCAGGTTATAGTGTGTTGTGATAGTCTGAGTGCAATCTGTTTAGCCAAGGATCAAGTTTATCATGAGAGGACTAAGCACATCGATGTCAGGTATCATTTTTTGAGAAGTGAGAAGAGAGTTAAGGTGAACAAAGTGGGTACTGCTGATAATCCAGCTGACATGTTTACCAAGTCAGTTCCACATAGCAAGTTCTAACATTGTTTGGACTTGCTAAATGTCAGAAGCTGTTAGTTGCCATTTTTGGGGGAAACATCTGAGGCAGAGGAGATGGTCGCACGTCTGACACTATTATGATGCATCTGGTACATCTGTTTTTTGTGAGAGGATTCAAGTCAAGTTGGAGATTTGTTAGAATATGCCTTGAATCAGGCATAAACCCTAATTTAACAAGGATTGTTAAATTGCTCTATTATGCTGGACTGTGTTTGTTAGGCCTACAATTCAGGATTTAATACCTATTAGGTTATTAACCTAGTGTGTGTGGTATTCTGTTATATATAATCTTTTTCCTCAAGGATTAATAAAACTATTCTCCTCTGCCTGTGGACGTAGCTAACACTTTGTTAGTGAACCACGTAAATCTGTGTTATTTCTTACATTCGTTATAACATGAAGAGAAGACTACAACCAACAAATTTCCAAGGTAATCAGTCATTCTATTGGTACAAACAATGTTTTAAAAGACGCGCCTCAAGGCGTAATAGGCGTGAGGCGGGCATTCTATAGCCTCAGCTTTTCTGTATAGGCGTCCAGGCGCCGAACGCGCTGCACAAGGCAGAGAAGGCGAACGCGTCCCTTTTTTCCTTGGCATCAAAACGTGTCGTTTTGATTAAAAATAAAGAATATGTCATTTTGAATGGGACTCTTCCTTCATTCTGCCTCCTTTGCCTCCATAGAAATAGCTTTAACTCCTTTGCCTCCTTTGAAAGGATAGCCCTGCCTTAGCCTCTTATTCCTCAATCTCCTCATTTATCCGTTCACCCATTCATATATGTTCTCCACCTTTGAAGATTCAACCCGATTAAAAATAGCATAAGGTATGAATTTGTTGTTGGTCACTTGGGTGTTTTGGATTTTTGCCTTAAATCAATTCAATATCGGATTAGAGGTTGAATTCGATGATATATGGTTATGGGTGTTTGCTATCATGGCTATTGTTGTATACTTTTAAGGCTAGTATTTGTGTTCACTGTTGAGTACTAGTATTTGCTAATTACTAGTTTGCTACCATGGTTATCAGTTGAATTTTTGTTTATTGCTACCATATTTGTGAACTTTGAAATTTAATCCGAATGTATGTGATGGAGTTGTGTAAACTATTAAGAATTTAGGAGCTATTATCCAAAAAACTAAGAATTTAGGAGTTGTATAGATTGGAAGCCCACCACCTGTTCGATCAAATGCTTCAGTCAATTTTTTGTAATGATCAGATTGATACTTAGATGCCTCTTTCCAAAACTTCAGTTTATATTCGTGTTTCACTACCTGTTTGAGCCCAATTTACATTGGGTCCGAAATTAAATAATTTTAGATAACATTTGGGCCTACACTAGTGGCTTAATGAGAAACATTTTCAGCTTCGAGCCAAAAAGGTAGGCGAGATGAGATCCAAGGGCAAGATCGCCTCGGGTGCATGTGTGGGACTCTAGAAAGGAAGCCCACATGGGACTCTACAGTCCTAGTAGGTCAGCACCAGTGACCTAGGCGAAGCCGATTGTGTTGGGATTACATCACCTCAATTACTTCATTGCCAAGTAAAATGAATCCTTGTGCAATTTCGATATCAGAAACCTACTTAGATTGATCAAGGTTTGCATCCTTATTAGTTAAACATTGAGTCAGTATAAATAGAGGGCTCGGGGATCAGACTAAACACACAATCATTCACTCAACAAAATTTTTACAAACAAATAGCTTTGCAGCTACAACAAGATCCGACCTCGTTGATCATAACCTGACGCTAAAGTACCTCGCCTCAGCATCCAACAGCTCGGTTCTCCGGAACCATCCTCGGCACGCGGCTCCCATCTCTCTGGAGACGTCTCGCCCCAATTTTTTCTATTTGGTTGCTCTGCTCGTCTCTACACGAGTATCGATAAAACAAAAGTAATAAGATTCTCGTAAATTATTCTTTTAAGGTGACGCCTAGAACCTACAGTCTTTTCAAGCCAAGCTAGGTGGTGCACAACCTCTTCATTCTTTCACATCGGTGCGGTGACACGACCATAACTTATTTATTTTTCTTGTAATTTACTTTCCTACAATTTAAATTTTAGTATTTGTACTACTTCCAAGCCAGCTGGAAGCGAGGCCAAAACACTACCAATCTAGTTTAGTCATATGACAAGAAGTTTATTTCTCTAGCCTGTATTCATGATCACGTAGTTGTGGGGGAACTGCCATCTAAGTAATTAGGAAGAATGTAGGTGCTAGACTTTGATTGTTAAAGTTGGAATTGTATATGTTACTAAGTTAAGACACAGTTTCAAGAATGCATGTCACGCCCCGGTCCTGACGTCGGTGAGATTTTCAACGCCGGTCTTCGTTTCTGAGATGCGACTGAGTGTTACAAAGCGGAATGTAAATAAAAGTAAAACTTCTAGACTCTTCACTCTAGTCTCGTTGCCAACCTCGTTCCCCGCTCGGTCAAATCTAAATATTTTCCTGCAAAAAATATTAGTAATGCGTAGGTGAGCAAAACCACACATTCAATGAGCAGACCAATGTAATATGTCCGCAAAGCCATGTCGTTTTACACATAAAATAAAATATGTCTATATCATATACACAACAGCTCAGTTAATGCATCACGTCACATAATCCCTTCTTATTGTTTATCCTTCAATTTAGTCCACCACGGGAACGTAATGATCATCATGTCATATACAACCGTGTGTCACATCCTTACTTCGGAATAACTAATCAAGAAGTTCACATGTTCCATGACTAATCACGCAATGGATCAAACATATAATAATAATAATATAAATTTCGCACATTTTACAAATATCGACATGCTTCACTATAAAATATAGAGATATTTCTAAAATGATTAAAACATGCTTTTCAAATATTTTTTTTAAACATATAAGAATATTTTAAATATATTACAAGAATCCACTCACCTTCAGAGCATCGAAACTCCACCGAGAATACCAATCGTAAAGCGAGCATCCTAAAACATATTACGACTACCTTCCAAACCTAAACAATTGGGTATGTCGTGCTTAAATTGCGATACATAGTGCCATTCTTGGTAGCAGATAAGGTGTGGCCGGTGCGGTATAGAAGCAACACAACCAATTTAGAAAAGAGAAGAGTCGCTCACCAACTAAAGAGCTTCATAATGGTTTTACAGCGGAAACAAATAACGAAAATTATAGTCCTTGCACTTAGATTGAAGTCAATCTAGCTCAACAGAGTCACAGTAACCAACTTAACCTAGCCTACTGCATCATTATTCTGAAAACAACACATGGGGTTTTCTGCTCCATCTCTACATAAAGAGAGCAACTAGTTTCAAGGATATGGAACAGACCTTGGTATATTGTGTGTTGGAGTTGACGCTGAAAGGGGAGGATGTTTAATATGGGCCTTCTTCGGCCCAGTTAAGAGTGGAAATAAAAAAGGGGGGACTGGGTTTAAGTGGACAAGCAGAGGCGTCGTGTCTGCGCCGTCTTCAGGTCGGTGGTCCTAAGGGCTAAGGGCCTGGGGACCCACAATGTAAACGCGACAAAAATAAAAAATATATACTGACCGGACTTAAGTGGGCTCGGCGAAATTGTGTTGTCTGGGGCTAACGGGCTAGGGGACCCACCATTTTGAAAACGGACAGCCAAATGGGCCAGAAAATCTCGAACCTAGCCCAGTGACTACAAGTGCCCTATGACCCGTAACATAACCATTTTACTTCTTTCCCCACCTTTTTTTTTTATAAATGCCAGGTCTAAATTCATCGCGATATCAATTTTTTTCTCCCATTTTGGAAATATGCAAGTTATAATTTGCATTATTGGTCCTATATGTATGATCACCTACAGCTCTACATGCAATATATACGATCGATGTAGTATGGGATATCCATTTTTGTTAGCTTTGTGGATTGTGATTTGTAAATTAAGGTTTCGGTTTCGGCAAGTAATCGGATCCCATATCTACGGGCGTTATACCCAGCAGTAAGAAACACTGTTCGTTCTAACCAACCTAATTTACTTGATCATATATATAGGAAGTTGATCAGGAGCATCTAGTTCGTTTTTTAATTCAGGAACAGATTTCATTATTTGACCAACATCTCGATAATATTTTCTCATCTTAACCATTCTAAGTATATATGTGTAGATTATTTCTACACATTTTCAGCCAAATTGATAATCGTTAAGTCATTCAAATCAATGAAACTATCCGAGCTATTCATCTTGAACCGTAACTCTAAATCGCAGCTTTTAAACACCTTAATGATTTACAATTTGACTGAAAATTTATAGAGATGATCTAAACATATATACCTAAAATCTGAACGGTTAAAATGAGAAAATATGACCGTGAAATGAGTCAAATAATGAAATATAAGTAACAGACGTCCGCATTTGAAACGACATGTATATATATATATATACATACATACCGTGCTTTCAGTAATAGTAATTTAATTTGTCGGTAATTTGTATATATAACTATACAAGTATAACTCCATATATCGTTTTCTCGTAATGTAATTAAACATATGCTGATCAAAAACTACTTTAAATTAGTAAGATATGATTTCAGCACTCAATGAATCGATCAAAATAATTAGAAATAACGTGTTCACCTTCGAGTCGATCATTTTCTTCAATACAGATCGAACAGGTTAGCTGTAGAAGTACGAACTCTATCTTTACTTAAATGGTTATGGAAGTATACAAAGTCGTAATTCTAACCTAACTTAACCAAGCATATATAGACGTGTGGTGACTACATTTCGATAAGTAATGCAAGAGAGAACAAATTAAACAAAGTAGAGTTCGAAATACTGCAACTTAATCGATCAGTTTTGCTGATATACATAACTAGAAGGCTAGAACTATTGCAACTACAAATCTACGATTGCAAAAACTAGCTAGATCATCGATCTAATTGGTACATATATATATATATATACATATATTAGCACTCCCTATATATATATACACATATATTAGCAGTTTAGCACTCCCTCGAATCAAATGCACCAACTCTTTTGAATCTTGCACACCTTTTGGGAACAATAATATCTGACCCTTATGCTGTCTTGGTAATTGGTATACTCTTTCTTGCACCCTATCGCCAAAAACAACTTATAATTCATATATTGATTTCCAACATATAATTAAAAAGTTACTTATTGATCAGCTTTTGCACCATGCATGGATGGATGTAACACAACCGAGATCAAAGCCTGGTATTAGTTTATCTTGAAGTGTTTGACAAGTAGCCTGTCAATCATGAATTCAGGGTTTTAGGGTTCTTCCATTCATTCTAGAGTCTTTTCTTGATACAAACCTGTCAACTACTACTTTAATATTATCAAAGTCGACAAAGTCTTCCAAATTTTCAATTTTGAAAAGTGAATTTGCTAGTTAGAAATGTTATCAAACACGCATCTATGATCGTTTCTGCGTCCTTCAAGCCATTCGAATCTTAATTTTCTTTCCGTTTACTCATACACACACGCAAATTGAATTACTTTATATTACTTACATGTTTCGTACGTTAGTATAATATGATAATTGGTTACATAACAAGATGATTTTGAATAATAATCTTGGTATAATCATGAGTTATTATGGTCCTGAACTCATGATTAACAAATAATTTTGTTAATTACCAACAGCTAGCAATTAACAGTTTTGATCGATTTTATATCAAAATCATGCGTCTATATTGCTAATATCCTATATATTTCCCATAATGATCATTGCAAAACATTGCTCTGAGACTGGTAGGTTTATGCAGTCTCCAAACCCTAATTAAATTACACACACACAAATAGATACATTATATTTTTATTAATTGCCATCTATGGTTTCTGTGGTAGGTTTAAAGTTTTCTCCTGAGAGTACAAAGAGATCAACTTCAACAAAAATTACACTACGTTTCATAGCAGCTCATGCAGTTTAGATCGAAGTGGATGACAGATGCTCATCGAATTGGCTTTCTCATCCATATATATATATATAGTTTAATTTCTTTTGGCCGATGTCTTTCACTCGATCGATCAACATCTTGATAGTTCCACTGGAAGACGTCTTACGACTGCTTAAATTGATCATAAATATGTCTAATAATACTTGGGTTTTTTTAGTCACAAATTAAATAATATGCACTCCCAAGAGGAGACGCTGAATTCCAGTCGCGCAAACCTTGCAGTCAATCAAACATCATCCTTGCAGTTTCGTTTAACAACTTTTCTTCAAATTAAGCTTGGCGGGTGATTGATCAGTGTGATCGAGACCCCTTCCACAATCAAATAGATGGTTTGATACTACTGAAGTGTCTGTTAAGTTAACTGGCCATGGAGATTGTGATGGATTGCCACCATGTACTGTAGGTGTTTGCTACTGTATCGATCCACATTATGAGAAATCACAAAAAGTCCTCGATCGATCAGATCAATGCAAAACCTCTCAATCTTTCCAAAATCGTAACTGACCTACTTTATCAGTATAATACAGAAGTGTTAATGTTACACTGACTGACTGACATATCTTTGCCCAAGAGATATATAACAGAACAAATTAACGACTTACATATCGATCAGCAGGTACTAGCTAGTTCTACTACTAACTGACCAACCCAGAAACGGAAGACACTATAGCTAGGTGCGTAAGTATATGAATGAAATGTCTGTAAGTACGTATGAAGTTCTGTGTATTACAGTATTAGGCTATTAGCTAGTAAGAAGTTCGATAGTAGTTGGAGAATAGAAAGTTTTCATATTGCTCCACGCGGCCATGACAGCTGAAGGTAGAGAAGTTTCAGATTTAGAATTCTGAGTACTCGTCACGAAGAAGAACTGTACTTATTATAAGATTATTAGACTTTCCATATTCGACTGGCTATCGAAGTTTACTGAAAGAAAGAATGAATTGTGGGGAAATCAAGCAAGGATCGAGCGCAAGGTTCATTTTGCCTCCTGCGCGCAGATATATATATATATATATATATATATATATATATATATATATCCAGTGCAAGCCTTGATCAAATAATTAAAATCATTTTATTGTTTGTTCCCGGGATCAAGTTCCTGTCTACCAGCAGCTGGAAACCACGACACAGGAACGAGAACCCTTTAGTTCTGTCAAACAAGTAAAGTACCAAACCTCATATATTGTCCAAAAAGAAGCCAAAACATGCATATACGAACAAATGGATCAAAACAGAAAGTTATGTTCACTTTCAGGGTTTTCCATAATAGTCATTTATATATAAATCAAGGACCTAGGGCTTTGTTTGAATGAGATGAATGACCTAGCTAATAGGGCTGCTTCTGAATCTGAACCCAGATAATTACGTGCAACCCTGGATATATATAAAAAGCGTCCGAGCGAGTCCTGACTCGGTCTTATTTGCACCTATACCTAATAAGCTGCCCTAGTCATTCGACCAAAAAAACCTCCCATATCTAAATTGATGTCGTATATATGATCAGCTGCAGCCTTCAATTTTCACCTGCATATATATATATATATATATATATATATATATATATATATATATATGAAATAGCTTTCGATATCGATGCTCGCCAGTTAAATTTTATACATATGTGTGTGTATTATACATAGATTACCCTAACCCTAATTTTCGAGTCTGATGATCGAGTATACGTCAGTTACCCCTAGTCTGACTAAACTATCAAGGAATTAATCCAAGCAATTAATCTGATATCAACATTTGAACTGTTTCCAGGAGAATCTTTGTTTCAAGATTTACCAAACAAAGGAATTCCATATGGATAACGTTTTAGCTAGCTAGATAGACGTATACATCGATCTGAAGGGTAATTTTGCAAAGTAATTAATGTTAGTTTTAGATAACATTATAATTACCAGGCCATTTTGGGCAACTTATTATCCAGAAGTACTGCAAGTTGAAAATCATGTTTTGTAATCAGTGTTATCCTAAAACAAGGATTGTTTCCATGATCCTTCGTATTATTAAAAACCATTAAACTTGGCCCCTTGTGTCTTAAGATCTATAGTAGGTGAGAGCTTCAGAAACACACCCATTTACTTTTCACACACTATAGATACTACTTCAAGTTTGAATATATATACATTTCTTGTGCAGGGTGAACAAGAATAAGCCCTCCTTCATCAATCGATCAATCAAAGCAGTATCCTGCAGATCGACCCTGATGTGTTGTGAAAAATTGGTTTTCGGAAAGTGTCAAACTTAATCAAAGTACATAATCCTCCTCTCCTATGTCCTTGTAAGAAAGCTAGCTAACTGGCTCCTGCAAGTTTCCAATATTTCCCCATCTAGGGTGTTAACTATGTTGTTCAATTTATAGGGCATGAGTAAAATTTCATTAGCTTTTTGCCTTTTTCGGCAAACTGTTCTTTTGTTAGGTTTCGGTTCTGTGTTGTTGTGTCTGATAGTGTTATTTTCTATCCAGACAGAAACCAGTTAAAGAAGTAATCAGATCGAAGTAAGAACTTGATCGATCAAGCACAAAGAAGTATCTAGATAGCGAGCTAGCTAGAGATGAGTACAGGAGATCATGCAAATAAGGAGGACAATTTGCCACCAGGGTTTCGATTTCATCCAACAGATGAAGAACTAATTACGTATTATCTGATGAACAAGATATCAGATTCTACATTTACAGGAAGGGCAATCGGTGATGTTGATCTCAACAAATGTGAACCATGGGAACTTCCTGGTATGTATCGTATATAGTTGAATCCAATTACTTTGTTATGAATTTAGGAAGTCCCTAGCTGACTCTCTATATTGAATAATTCATTCGTGGATTCAGTATCATCAACTATACTCCTTGTTGGTCTCCTTACATAAACAAAACCCTAAAACATGATCAAAAATTTTGGTTCACAATATCTGTTATCTCTAGCTTCCTTAACTATGCTTATAGCTGACATAAATTGCCTCTTATTTTGGGATTAATTATTATAATTTGAGTTCTGATATATTGTAAACCTACAGATTTAATTAATTTAGTAAAATTATATTGTTGAATGAATTAGCAAAGGCGAAAATGGGAGAGAAGGAGTGGTACTTCTTCAGCCTTCGAGATCGGAAATATCCAACCGGAGTGAGAACAAACCGGGCCACGAACACTGGATACTGGAAGACCACAGGAAAAGACAAGGAGATCTTCAACAGTGCTACATCTGAGTTGGTTGGGATGAAGAAGACTCTAGTTTTCTATAGAGGCCGAGCTCCCAGGGGCGAGAAATCTAACTGGGTTATACACGAATATCGCATTCATTTCAAATCCAGTTTTAGACCCTCTAAGGTAATTCTATATCTCCTTGTCGATCTCTTACCAAACATCTATATATATATATATATATATATATATATATATATAGTTCGGATCTAGAGCGCACCGTGTGCATTTTGTTAAAGTGCGAACGGTCACGTGTTGCCATCTCCGTGTAGCTGGAAGAGAAAGCGAGAGGAAAGGGACGGCGCATATGGTAACACGGACCGTACACACTTTAACAAAGTGCGGACACGCGCTTCAAATCCGGCCTATATATATATTTCGATTAGTAGAAATATATAAGGAAAGGAAAACACAGATTTCGATTGGTAGTTCGAAGCTAGCTGACTGAGATTTTGAGGTTTGAAAGTGATATTCTAACTTGATATACCTGACTGCTTGTTCAAATTTGATTTTCTGTATATATGCATGTATGTCTATCTTAATTATCACGTATGACCTATAGTATGAATATAAAGATATTTGATGAGTAATAACGTATTTCCTAAAACTATAAGTTAATTTTTAAAGGTTGTGTGTACTACATCGATCATTGACACCTAATCTGGTTTTGGATTCCTTTGCTGATGTTTGTGTGTTGGGATTGCATGTATGTTGATGTTCAATCTAGGTTTCATGCAAGTAATGTATTACCTTATGAACCCTAAAAACTATGAAACCAAACAGGGTTTTAATCAGTATTGATGTTGTGGTTGTGTTTGATTAACAGGATGAATGGGTAGTATGCCGAGTCTTCCAGAAGAGTGCCGGTGTTAAAAAGTACCCACCCTCAAACCAGTCATCATCTTCATCAAGAGTAGCAAATCCCTACAACATGGAACTAATAGGTCCGAGTGTTAACATAGTTCAATCACCAATAATGCAGCTCGGTCATGAGCACCAGTTCCCAAACTACGGCAGAAGCTACATGACCAATGCCGAGATGGCAGAGCTTTCCAGGGTGCTGAGAGGTGGTGGAGTTGCTTCTGGCGGTTCAACCAGTAGCCCTATGAACCTTCCATTACTGCAACCTCAGTTCAACTACCCCAACATTGGAGGAGGCTTCACGATTTCTGGGCTCAATTTGAACCTTGGGGGCCCATCAACTCAGTCTAGTTTAAGGCCAATGCCGGCACTGCATCAAGCTCATCAGGCAATGAACAATCACCAAGATGTTGCCAACTCTTCAATGATGACTAGTGCTGGTGGTGCTGTTGGTCAACATCAAGCTGGGTATGGTACTGTAGACATGAACAATGGAAATGTGCCTGCCGGGAACAGATACATCAATATGGTCGACCAGTGCGTCGATCTCGATAACTACTGGCCGCCGTATTAGGACTGTCTAAGATTCTCGGACGATCAAGCATAAGTTGGACATGCTGCTAGTTATTATGTTCTTGTTAGTCATGATAGATATGTTCATATCTGAAGGGCCTTGATGGGGTAAAGTACCCAGAGCTTATGGTCATGTAATTGTATTCAGGGCATTATGAATTGAGAGTTGAATCGACCACTGCGTGGGTAATAGCTTGTGGTCTTCTTGCTCCTATCGTTTAGTTGTGTTGCAATAAAAATATTCCACTTGTGATCTCACCCATAGTGCCTACGAGTATTAGCAAACCGAGCACCCTGAACCAGGTATCTAGACCGAAGCAACTAATACGATTCTGGTCAAGTAGGTTCAGTTTTGGCCATCAACCGAGATGCACGACTGAGCATCTTGGAAGCTCAATGAGTTCTCAGCCTTGTAAATAAACCAATGAATTAACATGCACCCCTAATCTTACCAAGAAAACAACAAATTCCGTGGCCATAAATATTTGGTTTCCATAACTCTTCACAATCAGTAAATAAAACTAACCAACAAACGTTATAATTCACAAGGAAACGCGTGCACATGACAGTCTTTTGGACCGAGAATTTGTAAGAATAAATAATAAAATACACCTCGTAACAACATAAACCGAGACTGCCCACGCTACATGAACTCCTAGAGGTATCTGAATGTCTATTTGGTATGCCAGATTCTAAAATGTAAGCAAAAGATTTGAACATCACAAGGGCTGCATATACCCCTGCCACAGCACAAACCAGCCTGCAAGCAATGAAAGCACCAACTGCTAAGTAAAGCGTATCATATTAGCAAAATGAGACATCATCCTCACCGAGAAGATAGAGGTGGTGCGTTCTGTTTTGAAAAGTATACCGTTTTGAACAAACTAGCAGCAATCTACTTGTCTGGATGACCCCTTTTGGCCTTGCGACGTGAATGATGGGTACTCCTTACAGGTTTCTTTGACTTTGTACTGCACAAAAATTGTGATCAGCAAGTTAGTAAGGTTGGGATAGCTTTTTGTTTATAGAAACAGAATCTTTTATCCTTAATTGCCATCTCAGCCACCAAACGTAATGAGAATAAACGAACCAGAAGAGTGAGGATAACACTCTGAACAGAATTAAAATCGGAAGGGCCAACCAAACAGAGGCCTGCAAGATAATTATTACTGTGTCAGGTACAGTAGTTATCATAAAGTTCCAAATAAAAAGAAAAGGAAAGAAAAAGGTAAACTGCAAAAGACACAAACTTCACAACACATACCACAAACCACTCCAACTCTTTTGTAGCAAGAGGTCTTGTCAGTTCATGCTTTTTCAGCGTTTCTCGTACAGTAGTTTGAACCTTGAAGAAATTATATTAATACAGTAAGCTATGGGCTTTAGATAAGGGTGCATCCAGTAAGAATTGTAAATAGAAACAAAGAACGATATTCCAAATTAACTTCACATAACTTGTATCGTTCAGGAAAGTACAGTAAAAGGGCCATCTATTTGATGTAATCAATACTACATAAGAGATTATAGACAAATGATGACATAGCAGTCACAAATTCCAGTACCATTTTGGGAATATAATAAGGAAAAGAAAAGGGAGAAATATATATGACACATCTACAGTCCACCTTAGAAACAACTAGCATCTAATAGTCACAATATGAAGGGTAGGCCTTGCCTGTTTTGTGTAGGGCCTTAATACCACTCTAACTTTTTCAACATGAGGTTTCGCAGCAGTAGCCACCTGATCGACATATGGCTTGCTGAATCTTTTTGCCTCCTGTCACCCCAAAAACACTGTCGTAAGCTGCATGTAACAAAGCTAACAAACAGAAAAAAATGGACATGACAGATACTTGCCTGGAAGTAGGGATCAACACATTCTTGTGCTTTTGACAAATGCGGAGCTAATGTACTCTTTGATGTCTTGTACGCTTCAATAGACTTTGTTTTTAGTGATTGTACATGAGGTTCAACAGATTCTAACAAAATCGACCACTGTTCCTTGACTGCTGGGACCCATTTCTTCAAGAGATCAGACCGCAAAGGTAAATGGGAGGAATCTTAAGTTCAAACTACACTATCAACTTAAACTGAAATCAAAACTATGCAAGTTAGCTTACAGTTTTAACTGCTTCCACATGGGGTGCAGCCCACTTCCCAGCTTGAGCTTTTTTCCCCAGGGCCTGAAAGTTACAAACATGGAGCTTGTCAGTTAATATGCGGACATGATCTCCAATCAGTATACCTGATGAAGAGCAAAGTCTTCATATCGCCATTAGGCAATCAGTTGTAATACCTTCTGAATCACCACCTCGGCAGCTGGTTTTCCATGTTCATTCCAGTGTTTCTCTATAAAGACCTGCAAGTTGATAATGACTTTAACTCCTTGATAAAAAGTTCTTCAAAATAGTAAAATGGATTTAAGTTTACCTGACAATAGCCAAAATGAACAGCAAGCCAATGTGGAAGCCAAGCACCATGAACCTAAATAAAAAAACACCATGCATCAGGGCTAAAGCGCACAAAACCATGCAAACAAAACCAGATCACATTTCTATCGTACAATACGAAAGATGTGTGAGCCTATATGATATAATGCTACCATAAAATACAGGGGTGTCAAGACCTAAAGTTTCCTGTCAATTAAAGAAACTCCGCCAGGAATTACTGCAGACAATTGCAAAATGACCTTATCCGCTAATTCAGAAACATTACTAAAGATGGATGCAGCAGTCATGCCTCAAATTACAGCCAGAAGTACTCAAGTAAGCCAGTTTTTTTGGGATCTCAAGGATTTCTGATGCACTGATAAGCTTAAAGAAAATCTTGCCGTTCTAATCTCTCAAGAAATAGTACGAAGAATTTCCCAACAGGCTGATAACGAACATTGTTTTGGGGTGAAATGGGTTCCACAAACAAACATAGATACAACCACATATCGTAAAAGAGAAAAATACTATTTATCTGATCCATACCTCTGTTAATGCTTTTGCTTTCAAAGTAGCCTCAAACTTTGCCTTCAGCATTTCTTCCTGAAGATTACCATGGAAGATAGATGGCTGATGAGCACTATAACCAACCTCTAGAATACCATAAGCTTTTAAAAGAGTATCTAAAAATTACCTCAGCAACTTTAAGAGCACGCTCGGTATTTCGAATTTTGGTCTTTTGTTCATCATTAGTCTTCTCAATCTGTGAAGAAATAACAACATCATTCAGCATTCCCGACTTATGTAGTACAATATATTATTACAGAAGGTCACAGTAAAAAATAAGATAAAAACCATGCAAAATAGAAGAACTTAGTAAGATTAAAATATGCAATATCTGCTTAGTTTCAACCACTAGAAATTTAGAATCCATATAAAAACATTTGCATCAACAATTCTGGTTACATAACAAAGGAAGGATGGTACTATGTACTGAGTATATTGGCAGAACTAAAGTGAGTGAGGAAACCTCATACAGTGATACAGATGTACACAGACATCTGAAGACATGGTCACCACCCAAAGAACA
Source organism: Comarum palustre (assembly GCA_951800085.1). Classification (NCBI taxonomy): domain Eukaryota; kingdom Viridiplantae; phylum Streptophyta; class Magnoliopsida; order Rosales; family Rosaceae; genus Comarum; species Comarum palustre. The sequence continues at coordinate 22,565,876 of OX637583.1, forward strand.
CTCGAGTGACAGCAACAAGTATAATTCATTATTAGCAGCATCACTAGCAAGTCTTTTGATGAGCACACACAGCATGGCTTTATTCTCCAATGAGAAATCAACCAACTCACCTTATCTATTTTTAAGAGCAACACGTCAATCTTTTTCTCCGCTTGATTGGCTCGGGCTTCCAAGGTCAATTTCTCCTTTTGTTGTGCTTCCAATTCCTTTTTAAGTTTGTCAACCTGCAAAAGGGGGAATGAATTTACAATGCGGTGGTTTTCATTTTTCACATACTAGGCATTTCACTCAACTATATCAAACCTTCTTCACTAATTCACCAGCGCGTGCATGAGCCTCGTCAACCTGTTTCTCAGCATTCTGAGACTCTTTTTTCTAAAGACAATAACACAGGATGAACAAGTTAATTTTTTACCAAGAGACATTTTACACAGTTATACTTAACAGTGGAGTAATATTTGAATACAAAAATGCCCAACCTGGAGAGAATCAACTTCTTTCTGCAGAGCCGTGATGACATCCGAGTTCACTTGTATGATTCTACTCTTCTGCGCTACTATCTCATCCTTACTGTGCAGTTCCTTGACTTTCTCATCTACTTCAGATTCTTCAAAAATCCAACAAAAATAGAAACCGTTAGCGAATAAGCTCAAGCAGCCCTTAAACACTTGAAATGCAACAATCAGGGCATTCAAAAAGTAAAAATAACAACTTCGAGAACTGATTGAGCCACAACATTACGGATTACTCCTCAGAACTACACTCAGATACTGAATATTACTCTAGTCAAAAGTAACTAAACCACGACAAAGTTAACCTCAATGAATCAAATTCCATAGACTAACAACAGTAACTATACTTCATCAAGATCTCAAGCTATCATCTACTCGCCGGCCGATGAAACCGAGGTAAATCTCACTCTAGCAAAATCAATGAATTTCAGAACGAACAAAACAGAAGAGTAGCGAAATACTAACCGAGCGAGTGGATCTTCGACATGAGCCGATCCAACTCGATCTTCAGAGCGGAGCCATCAGGGCCGTCCGATAGGACTACTTCCAGTGGCTCGTCTTCTCTGACTGAAGCGTCGGCCCTAATCTGCGAGAAAATTAGGGCGAGAAAGACTGAGAGAAGGAAGAGCTTTGAGGATGCCATAGATTCCAAAATCGCATCCACAGAAACTCAGAGAGAAAAGAGCGTGAATATATGAGGTTTTGCTGGAGTTTAAAAAATAAACGAGCGTCTAAAATTAATCCAGAATTATTTTTTGTAAATAGCTTCTGGTAGCGGTTTGAAACTCCGGCGACTGACACGTGTCGATCAGGAAAGGAAGGTGAAAGGTGAAGGAAGGGCTCGGATTGACGAAGCGTGGCGCCGGTGGTGCCCACCGTGGTTTGTGGTTCACTGAGATGGGTTGGTGGGGTAGGTGATCTTAGCGACGGGCCGCCGGGAAAATTAAAGGAAGGGAAAAGAGAAAAAGGACGGGAAATAATAGTTTGGGAAATATCGATGGGGTCGTGGCTAGGTTTGGTTTAAACAAACGCAACAACTAGCTACGAACCAAAAGAGTATCACCTAAAATAATAATGTGTAAATTTAATTGAGATCCGATCCGTAGCATAGACTTTAATACAAATAGATAATTCAACTTTCAACAGCCCTTATGCGTTTGTCAGTATAAAGTAAAAGTTACCTGTACAGTAATTGATAAATACAGGAGATAAAAAAGTATCAATTACTAGATGGATATGAAATTTCATAAAAAGTATCAATTACTAGATTATGAAACATTTATGTAGGGAACTAACCAACCGATACTTTTTTATGAAATTACTAGATGGATATGAAAGCCGAGGAAGTTTCAACCTCTTGGATATGAAATTTTCATAATAGATGGCTATTCTTAGGAGGGTTTTCATGGATTATAATTTATTCATATATACATTTATTAACATGGGAAGTAGCCTTACAAAACCCATCATCAATCATCATACGTTGAAAGAAAGGAGTTCAAAATATAATGGCTAACCAAATTTTCCTTCGAGGATTCATGACTAGTCAAATCTATTAGAATTTGTTTGATAATAGTCACGATACACACTTTTCTAAGCATATGTCACATAAACATACTACTATTCCACATCATTAACCATTAGATGCATATGACAAGTCCAACTTGGTATGCCTCGAATAATGTTCACATCTTTAAATCCCAACAATTAACGCCAATCGAAAATTCAAACACCGATCTTTCCCAAATAAGGCGGTTAGGTTTGCGCCACGCCTTCACAATCTCGTCGTTGAACTTTCCGTTAATCACACAGCACTAACCTCTCTACCCCACACTAACCTCACCCGTCGTTGAACGGACCCAGCAAACCAAAACGCGACACGTAATATAACGTCCGTCAACTAATACGGCTCAATTTCACCGCCGGGTCCGGTGGGGACGGCCAACGACATGCAGAAAAACCGAAAGATGGGAGTCGCGTAAAGAAAACGACAACAAGAATCGCATCGTTTATAATTTGTTTGCTTCTCTCACTATCTTCTTCTTCCCAACTCTCAGAGCTTCGTCTCTGTAATCTCTGCTCTGCCTCGCTCATCATTACAGGTCATTTACCAGTTCTTCAGGTATAGAATTTAACAATTTATCTCAATTGTGTTTCGTGTGATTGAAACTACTCGGTAAGAATGATGAATTTTATGTCAATTTTGGAGAGGTGTTGATGATTTTGGTGTTGGAATTGGGAATTGCAGAGAGAATTGCGTTGTGTAATTATGGTTGAGTTGTTGTGGTTCTGATTTGGGTAGGTAGGAGCGGAGTGTAAAGTTAATGAGTTTGTTTTGAGCTGTATGATGTATTCGAGTGTTGGTGAAGTCATTGCATGGTGAATTTCAAGAGGGAAAGGTAGGTGAATTGGTTCATGAGTACTGAGTACTAGTGTGGCTACTGGAGAGTGCTGGTTTCTATTATTGGACGTGAATTGGTACTCTGATCATAATGAAGGTTGAGACGTAGCGAGTAAATATTGTTTTAATTGACCTAGATGCATCTTACTTGTGTTGAAATGGTCGTGGAAGGGACAACGTTCGATTCTTGTAGTTCAGTGGGAGTATGAGTTTCACATATGGAGAAGGTCTAGGCATTATGTTAACACGAAAATAACCCGCCACTTATTTGAGGCTACATTTCCAGCTTTGTGTGGGTATAGGGTTTATTGATATAGTTGTTTGATTTGTTTGTTCATCTTTTCCAGGAAAAGGGTTGTGAATTGGGTGTTGCGTCTAGTTCCACGTATCCTCCTCCAATGGGATGGGGAAGCATTTACAAAAGGCGCATGAAAGTAGGCACGTTGGCCTTGGTTATATACCTCGATTACAAGGTAAAATTCAGTTATTGCTCTTCACTTATTGGAAGGTTATATGTAGAAGACCATCTTACCTTGTTATTTCCCCATCACTGAAGGCGTTGCAGCAAAGAGACAAATGGATTAGCAAATCTAAAAGTGCTGATTTATGGGAAAATGCTCATGAGAGGAATGCTAAACGTGTTCTCAGGTTGATAGTACAGTTGGAAGGTTTGTGGGTGAAACTTGGGCAGTATCTGTCTACAAGGGCAGATGTTCTTCCTGAAGCATATATATCTCTTCTCAAGCAATTACAGGACTCTCTTCCCCCTCGCCCTTTGGAAGAGGTTATTTATTTAGGTTCTTAAACTTGTCGCATTGATAACTGTAGGAAAGTGATTTTGATGCTCTAGAAGTATATTTCTGCTTGCTTGATTTTATTCATGTAGCGTCTTGTATTCTTTTCTACTCATAATCAAGGTTTTAAAAGTCGCTAGTCGGTCGGCTGGCGGGGGACTAGCGAGTAGAGGAGTAGTCGGGGGAGTAGTCGGGGAGTACTCGGTTTTTAATTTTTGGATTTATTTTTATTTTTAAAACATATAATTAAATATAATTTTTTAAAAGGTAATATAATGTCCAAAATAATAAAAATAGTCAATAAAATGCTGAGTTTGGCCTATTTTTTTCCGAGTTAGGCCGATTTTTTCCGAGTTGGACCGATTTTTTCCGAGTTGAGCCGACTACCCAGCCGATTTTCTTCCGGCCGACTTTGTACTCCGATTTTCTTAAAATCGCCTCGGGAGGACGCCGACTAGCGAGTACTCGGCTGACTAGGCCGAGTTTTAGAACACTGCTCATAATGGTTTTTGTCAATTTAAACCACCTCTTATTGGTGATTGGACACATGGATTTATAGGGGACGTAGTTTACTTTTGCAATGCTAATATCTCCATCTCCTGTCCGTACAGAAATATCTGCATTCCTTAGCATGGTGTTTTACCTTCTTGACCACTCATCAGTCACCTTCCTTCTCAGTTTTCTTGAGTTTTATCCATCTGGGTAGTTCATGGCTAAACTGTATTTTTTTGTTTGGTTCACAGGTTTCTCGAACTATACAGGAAGAGTTGGGGAAATCGATGGATGAGTTGTTCTTAGATTTTGTCAAAGTCCCTTTGGCAACTGCATCAGTACGATTTGGTCACTTTTGTAGACAGAACAATTGTACTTAGCTCTAGGTCATTATTAAATGCTCTTATGATATTGGAAAAGATCTTATTGGTTTTGCACTCACTATATGCAGATAGCACAAGTCCATCGTGCAACCCTGCTTGATGGGAAGGAAGTAGTTGTTAAAGTTCAGCATGAGGGCATTAAGACAATCATATTGGAGGTTTCTTATTCTTGGTATTTGAATGTTGGGCTTAACATAAATTAAGATGAGCTCACTGTTTGGACTATTTTCTTGTAGGACTTGAAGAATGCAAAGTCAATTGTTGACTGGATAGCATGGGCAGAGCCTCAGTACAATTTCAATCCTATGATAGATGAATGGTGCAAAGAATGCCCAAACGAACTTGACTTCAATCATGAAGCAGGTGCGATCAACCTTTTTTTTAATTATTCAGACTCATAGCTTCTTGTGCTTGACATTTGGCATGCATGCAACCATTCCTTTTCTCTTCGATAAGATCCAAAACTTTTATTAGAGATGAGAAACAAACTCCACTTTTTTTTTCTCAATCTGACCAGTTTACTTTTATGAACTTACCTGCCTACCATACTTCTAGACTTTGTCTTATATGTATCCTGTAGGCATTGGCAGCCTTGACAAGTTTATGCATGTGTTACGTCTTCAAGATTACTTATTGTTTATGACTTCTTTGCTTCTGTAGAGAATACTCGAACAGTTTCTAAAAATCTTGGCTGCAGAAGCAAACATGATGATAACCCAAGTGCCAATCAAGTGGATGTTTTGATACCAGAAGTTATTCAGGTACCATGTTGATCCGTTCTCTTATTTTTACAGGGATGCATTATACTAAGAAAAGTGTCAGCAATTATAGGACAAAGGAATTAGAGATTGTTTATGTTTGCTCATGACATGTAATAGTGTCTTAGTTTTCTAGGCTAGTCCTTCTCTGTAGTTTTTTTTCCTTGCTTATGTCAACTCTTTTCAAGGAAGTAAGGCTTTTTGTCCTTGTTTCTCGTCCTCTGTTTCAATAAAAGTTTGTTTCTTAAAAAATAAAAATATGTATAGGTGAAGCCAAAAAATCTGAGACAATGTATAGTTGAACAGAGAGCTTTCCAGCTAAAAACTGAAGAATGAGATCTAGTGGAGTGTAGCCTTTATTACTTTGCTTGGTTATAACTGGTTGTTTATCTGATTCATTTCAAAATTGAAAATATGTTTTCCTTTTCTTTTATATTAATCTGCATCCTGCTTCATTTATTGGCAGTCAACAGAAAAAGTCCTCATTTCGGAGTTCATGGATGGCATTCGTTTAAATGACATAGAATCATTTGAAGCATTTGGTGTCAACAAACAAAAGGTTGTTGAAGAAATCACACGGGCGTATGCCCACCAAATATACGTTGATGGATTTTTCAATGGTGACCCTCATCCTGGTATCCCTCTTCTCCCTCCATGTGTTACTTTTTTATATTGGTATTTTCAATGGAACAAGTCAATTCGTTAGTGAAGAAGTTCCAATATTATTTTCTGCTTGGTGCACTGCTCTATGAGTTTCTATAATCCTATTCGCAGGAAATTTTCTTGTGAGCAAGGAACCTCCTCATCGTCCTATTTTGCTCGACTTTGGACTTACTAAGAAATTATCAAGCTCTCTGAAACAAGCATTAGCAAAGATGTTCTTGGCATCTGCTGAGGTTTGTGCAAAAAAGTAGTTTTTTATCACGATAATTGTTGATTGAATTCTAAGATTTTCTTTTGGTTAGATCCATGACTGAAAAGTATTAACCTAGGCATTTCCTTTTACTTTCATAAATGAATAAAAATAATTCCTACAATAAAATAATTTGCAATGTTTCTTTGTAACAGGGGGACCATGTTGCTCTGTTGTCGGCTTTTGCAGAAATGGGACTTAAGTTGCGCCTTGATATACCAGAGCAGGCAATGGAGTTAACGACTGTATTCTTCCGTAGTACTACGCCACCAAACGAGTCTTCTGTAAGTATGCAGTTACTTGTGATCACAACTACTACTTGTTTCATTACTTCCATTTCTCTAACTTTGTAGCTCCTGTTCCATTCAGTTTTAAGTATTTACTTGTGATTTTAATAAGGAAACGATGAAAGCGTTGGTGGATCAAAGAGAAAAAAACATGAAGGTCATACAGGACAAGATGAAACTTAGCCGAAAAGAGGTCAAACGCTTTAATCCTGTAAGTTCTCCTCCTATACATTGTGTTTCTCTGCTATATATCGCTTGAATCCTTGCTGAATCTAGTATAATCCACTTCTATAGGTTGATGCATTTCCTGGTGATATTGTAATTTTTGCACGAGTCCTCAATCTTCTCAGAGGTATGTCTGTCAATATGTTCTCTGGTGACATGTATGTTAGATAATTGTGACATATAATTTACTGTTTGTTTGACTTGGATTTAGGGCTTTCTTCCACAATGAACGTCCGCGTTGTATATCTAGATATTATGAGACCATTTGCTGAGTCTGTTTTACAGGGGTGAGTTTATTATATTAGTTTAACGTTGTCATATCTTCTTCAATTCTGATGTAGCCGATTTTTAAATTTCAGAAGCATTAATAGGGGACCAATGGTAAATGATCAGTGGGTCTATGACACACCTGCCCTCTCTGATGTGGAGGCGAAGCTGAGGCCACTCCTACTTGAGATGGGGAATGATAATAAAATTCTTGGAGTTCAGGTGTGTACAGTTTGTCGGACTTTATCCACTGATAACTTGATCTGACACCATGGAAATCTGTAGTATTTTTTTTATAATCCAGCTTGATATTGGACATCTTATTTTGTTATCTTATATCCTGGGAATCTGGCATTCCAACTCTCAGTTTCATTATAATGGTGTTTCCCTATCTGGTACAATAGAAGCTAGTGTAATTATATCATGAATTTTGAAACAAGAGCTGTAAGATGACAGATTTTAATGGGGTGATATAACTAACCCAAGATGAACTTAATCTCTTACGAGTTTTGGCCTTGATATATAAAGTTTACAGTATGTTTGAGAATTATGAACTGTTAATGCTCTTACGAATTTTCTAAACTGAATGTTGTGGCATATCTTTTAGTTAAGGTAACTTGTTCTTTTTTACTCTCTTCTTTAACATGATACTATTTTTTTTCCCAAATTTTCATAATTTTGTATTAAAGGTATGCGCCTACAAAGATGGAGAGGTTATTATTGACACTGCAGCTGGAGTGCTAGGTAGATATGATCCTCGTCCAGTTCAGCCTGACAGCCTTTTTCCAGTTTTTTCTGTGACAAAGGGTATGACAGCTGGAATATTACATTGGCTGGTTGATAAGGGGTGAGTACTATTGTGTTTCCATTTGTTTTGAAACTTTTGATATGCTGTCGCACAAAGGTAGGAATACTTTATTTTCGATTTCTTTCGTTTGATATAGTATCATGACTGAAGAGCTTTATCAATGACTGATGATGGAATATATCTGTTTAATTTATGAGTTCTATATTGCTTCACAGAAAGTAGTTAGTGTTGTTGTCATTTAAACTTTACTTTGATAGCATCAGTATAGTCGATTAATGCTAATAAACAGGGTATATGTTTCTCGTTATTCTGCCTTTCAGAAAATTAAAACTTGAAGACACTGTTGCAAGTATCTGGCCAGAATTTGGATCAAATAGAAAGGATCCTATAAAGGTTAATAATTTGAATTCAGCTCCGGTAAAGCTATAGAATTTTGTTTTGTATTGCTGTGATTAATGTGCTCTTTGCATTTTAGGTTCATCATGTGCTTAACCATACATCTGGATTGCACAATGCCTTGGCAGATATTGGCAAAGAAAACCCTTTACTTATGTCTGACTGGGAGGAGTGTTTAAATCGCATTGCCAATTCAGTACCTGAGACTGAACCTGGCCAGGTGCAGTTGTATCACTATCTATCTTTTGGGTGGATATGCGGTGGAATCATTGAGGTACAGTAGCCTTATAATGTTTCAGATTTTGTTTTTCCAACTCAAAATCTTATACGTGGTGGAATGTATGACTGTGAATTCCATGTTTGAAAGATTGTTATTTTCATTGGTCTAACTATTTATTTGACTGGTACAGCATGCATCAGGGAAAAAGTTTAAGGAAATTCTGGAGGAAGCATTCATTCAACCCCTACAAATTGAAGGGGAGTTATATATCGGAATCCCTCCAGGCAAGTTTACTATGTTTTGCTTCATTGAATGACAGTAATATGTATGCATGGTTGGTGATCACACTTCTTTCCTTTTGTTATCTGCAAATTTACTTTCTCTTTTAGTCTTTCAGTAACGGCTATTTATCATATATCTGGGCTTCTGTTTCTATCATCACAATGTTCCCTTGCTCTCTTCTAGGTGTGGAATCTCGACTGGCAACCCTAACCACTGATACAGACAATCTGAAGAAGGTTTCAGCATTGAGCAATCGTAAAGACCTACCTTCCACTTTCCAGGCGGACAACCTCGTGCAAATTGTGAGTATGGTGCCTCCTCTGTTTAACATGCTGAACATTCGTCGCGGCATCATACCTGCAGCTAATGGACATTGCTCAGCCCGTGCTCTTGCACGATATTATGCAGCCTTAGTTGATGGTGGTGTTGTTCCACCACCTCATTCTTCTCCCTCTAAACCAGCTCTGGGTAGCCACCCTCACATTCCCAAATTTCCTGTTGAATCATCATCCAAAAAGCAAGGTAACAGAAGCAAGAAGCTTGCTGCTGCCTTCAAGTTGAGGACCAAGAAATACGAGCGGGCCCCTACCAACGATCCCGATATTGTTAGCCCCAGTGGAAACAATAGCAACAGTAACCTAACTAATATAATTGAGCCCGGTTCCATTCCTCAAAATGGTAATGCCTGTAAGATCTTCAGCAACCCCAAAATCCATGATGCTTTCTTGGGTGCCGGTGATTATGCAAATTTGGCCAAGCCAGATGGTGGATTTGGACTTGGGTTCAAGAGATACCATTCGATGGAGGGTTCCCTCATTGGCTTTGGGCACTCAGGCATGGGTGGATCAACCGGATTCTGTGATATCAAAAATAGGTTTGCTATTTCTGTAACCTTGAACAAAATGTCATTTGGTGCTGAGACTGGGAGAATCATCCACCTTGTTTGTTCAGAGTTAAACATCCCGGTGCCACAGGATTATGCGAGACTTGCAGAGACAGCGCTCGATGGACGATCAGATCCTGGAAGACCTCTGATAAACTGAGGGTGAACTCTTTCACTTCATTGTCGTTATGATGCTACTTACTACAGATGAATCAATGTGCATGAATTATAGTGATTTTAATTTACAGATGAAGGTAGCATGTATCTGTATGCTAATATTGAAGTGCATGATTAGTATAGTAGTTCCCACGTGAGATGGTGGGTAGTGCACGCAGACGATTAGACAAGGAAGACTAATTAGTTTACTTTGATTTGGCAATTAGACTAGCCTGGAAAACGCGGTTTCTGCACTTTCATGTGCACTTATAAAACTAGGGAGGATCTGCCCAGAAATACCTAGTGGGAGGAAATTTGATAGTCTTCCACTCGCATTGAGCATTTTGCAAAAGAAATAATAACAAAGATGTGTATCCTATATATTTCTCAGTCTTCTTATTCTAGTGAAGGAAAGTAAATTAATATCATGAAAGTTACTTATTACCACATACAGTACAAGTAAATCAAGATTTTAGTCATTCTTTCAAGAGTTTGATTAGATTTCATAGATCAAGTATTAGGAGTTTATAAATAGTGCAAAGATCAATATTATTATTTGAAAAGTTATTGGACAGTAACCCTATACAGGGCTGGAATGTCTTGTCTCTTATCAGTAATCAGCTGAAAAGTTTCTTTCAGGATAGCTGTGAAGGTAGCAAAGATGAATGAGGTGCCTGAAATTATTATCAAGATCTTAAATAAAATCTCCAAGATCTGAGAGGAGAAGTTCCTCTGCTATTTCCAAATCTGAAATACAAAATTTTTATGCGCTTGATCCTTATGACCAGTATTTAATTTTTGAATTTCTAGTGCTGGGGATACAACCGACCAACCTTATAAAAATAAGATGAACATTGTTTGTGCATTGCATCATATCACTTACAATAGCAATTGCCAGCTTCCTAAGAATCTTAAAGATTATTCAACCAATTATTTCCATATATAATTGTTGCAATGGCATTCAAGTAGTATTCCATAAATTTCAAGGGTTTTTCCTATTGGTTACCACTATAAATGAGTGACCAGAGGGAGAGTAGCTCTCCAGGAAAATCAGTCTGCATTTTCATATTTCTCTCCATATTGCAACATTTGAAAATGATGGGGATCACTGGAGTGTGCTCTAGGTTGATTGGTGACTTGGTTCATGCCTTTCATGGAGTCTCAAGATGCTCAAGCACAGAATGCCACATTGAAGAAGATTGCAAGCAGCCACAAAATGCAATCAAAGTTGACGAGTCTATGGCAAGGGCACTCATCACTGTGTTTGGGATGGAAACCAATGGAAGAATAAAGAAGGAGAAGGCAAAGAGAGTGGTGAAGAATCTTGGCTTGATATGTTACGATGAGGAAGACGAAGATCTTGATGAAGTTCCAGTGGAAGAGGTTCTTGGGGAGTTTGAGAGTGATAAGAGAAATGAGATGCTGCTCGAAGCGTTCAAGATCTTTGATGTGGATGGTGATGGATTCATAGAGGCTGTGGAGTTGAAGAGGGTATTGGAATGTTTAGGGTTGGATAATGGATGGGATATGACTCAGATTGAGAAGATGGTGAAGGTTGTGGATTTGAATTTGGATGGGAAGGTTGATTTTAGTGAGTTTGAGTTGATGATGGGATAAAAGCAACTGTCATTAGATTAAATTTTTCACTGAAAATGTTTATTCTTTGTATCAACAATATGTTGTGCTAAATGTAAATTCCATGGATTCATAATATAATGTACTCCAACTTCTTTATTTTCGATCTGTTATCTAGCTTGCTCTTAATTAGAATCATATGATAGCCAGCTTAAACATGCATGTACTGAAGATGAGAAATTAGAAATAGCTTAAATATGATATACAGCTTAATTCCTGGACAAGCCTGGATCCGTCTTGGTTCTCGAGTTTTGACAACAAAATAGACGTGGTTTCTTTCTCCAAATATTAAAGAAATTAAACCCATTTACTTATTGTGGCACGTACAGAGGAGCATGATCTTGCTCAATTATTTTGCAGAAACTATATACTATCATCCATGGCTTAGCTGGGAACTCTGTTGACTTGTAGAATGTTGAAATAATATTTGAAGAAATATAACCAATAATCACATTGCTTGGTAGGCCATGAATCCCATTTGCAATAGGAAATATGAAATACTGATTTTTATTTTATAATTTGGTCATGATTCATTTGTAAAGCTTTATATGAATATCTGAGGAGGTCAGTATGAGATGAATTTATGACGTCAAAAATAAGATGTAGATTGCTACTGCATAAAACAGTGCGACTAATGTGGATTCTTATGATGTGACTCATTCTAGGTTTGGCTGATTCAATTTTGATCCATCCTTGTCCGCAGGAATGTTGATGCTTAATTTAGAAAGAAGGCCTATAAGTGTTTCCTTCCACAATGAAAGTGAGTTTTGCAGAAAAACATAATTGGTTAAGAGACCGATGGCTAACAATCAGTGGATCTATGACACACCTCCCCTTTCTGATGTAGAGGCCAAGCTCAGGCCACTCCTAGTTCAGCTTGGAATAGACAAGAAGTTACTAGGAGTTCAGGTAATTGATTGATTCGTATATTTGCTTGTTTGAATTGAGATTACAATCTTGGTCACCTGATCATGATCTTCCATCCAGGTTTGCGCTTACAAAGATGGAAAGGTTATTGTTGACACCGCGGGTGGATTGCTCGAGAAAGATAGTGACCGAAGGGTTCAGCCTGATAGCCTTTTTCCAGTTTTCTCTGTAACAAAGGGAATAACAGCTGGAATGTTACATTGGTTGATCGACGCCGGGTGTGTATATTAGTATCATTCTGCATTCTTAAGTTGGATCAGATAGGTTTTGATGAATAAGGTAAATGTTCTAATACATAGTTCTATTTTTCAGGAAATTGAAGCTTGAGGATAGTGTTGCAAGCATATGGCCAGAATTTGGATCAAATGGAAAAGATCACATAAAGGTTGACATACTTAATCCAGTAATGTAAGCCAAGAATTCTGTATATATTGCATTTTTCTTCTGTGACTACATGTTTTCATTTTGTTAGGTCCATCATGCGCTTAACCATACATCTGGACTGCACAATGCCTTGGCAGAAGTTGTATTAGGGAACCCTTTTCTCATGTCTAACTGGGAAGAGTGTTTAAAAAGCACTGCCATGTCGGAACCTGAGAGCGAACCTGGAAAGGAGCAGACATACCACTACATATCTTATGGATATATCTGCGGCGGAATCATTGAGGTATTGCCTAACCAATTTCAAATATAAAGAAACATAATATCTGTTTGTGTCATTGTGAATGTTCATGTTTGTACTTCGGTTGGAACAGCATGCGTCAGGGAAGAAATATCAGGAGGTTCTTGAAGAAGCATTCGTTCACCCCCTAAAACTCGAAGGCGAGATGTATGTTGGAATCCCTGCAGGCAAGTCAGCAAGTTTACTATGTTTTCAAGTGCTTCCTTGAGTTACAATTGCAAGGAATATGTATGCATGACTCTGCAATTACACATAATGATACTTACTAGTAGCTTTCAAATGGTTTATTCTCTTGTATTAGGAGTGGAAGCTCGGCTAGCAAGCCTTGCGCCATATGGAGATGATCCGAAGAAGCTTTCCGAGATTGGCAGCCGTTTGGACTTGCCTTCCAGCCTCAAGCCAGACAACATTCAACAAGCTGCTACCATGGTGCCTGCTCTATTCAACATGCTCAACATCCGCCGCGCCGTCATCCCAGCAGCCAATGCACACTGCTCAGCACGTGCACTAGCGCGTTACTATGCATCCCTAGTTGATGGTGGTTCTATTCCACCACCACATTCCACTTCCTCTTCGACACCACCCCTCGGTAGCCATCCTCACAACCCCCACTCTCCTGCTGCTGAAAACTCACCATCCAGTCCTAAAAAAGATAAGCTGTTCAGCAACCCCAAAATTCATGATGCTTTCTTAGGGGTGGGGATGTATGCAAGTTTGGTTGTGCAGGATGGGATATTTGGACTCGGGTTCAAGAGGTGCCACCACTCGAAGGACAATTCACTTATTGGCTTTGGCCACTCAGGGATGGGAGGATCTACTGGTTTTTGTGACATACAAAACAATTTCTCTATTGCTGTTACTTTGAACAAAATGTCATATGGTGCTGAGACGGCAAGAATAATACAGTTGGTTTGTTCAGAGTTGAATATCCCAGTGCCAGAGGAGTACTCAGGTTTTGAAGACAGTGATGCAAAAGTTTTGGTGAATTGAATGCTGCGAAAAGCCTTCTAAATCCAAACATATGTGCTACTGGCTTTGTTTAACACCAGATGAGTTCATATAGTGGTAGTACTTTTACTTTTTACACAGTATATACGATCATAGTTGGAATTATAAAAGCTTCGACATTAAGTTGGGTGTGCCCGTGCAACCGTGGAAATGTCTCTACTTTGCCAACAATGGAGGACCATAGACAACGTTGATCAATCTGCAGTTTTCAACTACATAACGCTGGTTTTCTCTGTGATTTCGTGTGAGCTTTCTTTCTTCATATAATATATAGTTATTATATATATTATATACAGAAACAATTAAGCTCAATTATTATACAGAAACAAAAAGGAAGGCTATATCAGAGAACAGGATTACAGGAAGCATGTTGGGAACATATTAGAAGTAACAACCTCTTCATCACTAAAATGCTAAAACTTTAGTTTAGGGAGAGATGGAACACTTCCCACTCTGATACCATGTAATAAGTTTGAGACATGTCGTAGTACGTGCCACTCATACTCTCAAAATTTCTGTGCAACTTAAAAATCAAGATATACTTTACAAGACAGGTGGTGTTTTGCAGCAAATAGATGTGAAAGTTGCAGATAAAAGAAAACAAAAGAGAATTAGTGAGAAATGAGAAGACTCAAAGTAGTAACCGTGCTATATAATTATATATACAGCTTCCCTTCAAGATAGAGTAGAGTTTGCGCTTGATCATCTGCATATTACACTAGCCATCAACTCGATCAATGCAGCACAGCCATCCTGTAAAAAGCAATGGACAGAGTTAGAACTTCGAACCTGACATATGAAAGAAGATGATATACTCACCTCAAGAACCTGATATATTTCAAACAGGTTAGCATCTCATAGAAAATGCATTAAAATCCACAGCATTAGCATCTCACAAAAAATGCCGTACAATTTCAGAACCGAAGTAAAAATTGGTATATATTATTTCACCACCAACTATGACTTGAGAGAGCATGGATCTTCAGAGATCCTCTCCAGAATCCAGACAATAAGTTATGATGATACAAAAAAAATTATAATACGATCAAATTTCCTTAAAATTTAGGCAGAGGCCTAACATAGAAAAGAGCGAGAGAAAATATAAATGCTTTGTTCACAAAATATATTGTTCCACACCTTTTAACTTGTAGAAAATCCGTTTTGCCAGTCCTCCAGAAAGTGCAACAACAAACAATCTAATCAAGAGAGAAATTCTTTATTGTTGTTAACCAACAATCTAGATTTTTCCGCTTGTAAAATATTTGTATGCTTATCAGCACATTTGTCATTTCATATTTGACATTCATATATTTGTGTGATGATTATTTTATTTATAGTCTTATAGTTTCTGTCTGGAGGGTAGTTAATACGCCAAATGACATATTGATTACTCGCTAGTCCGGGATTACGACAGTTACCGTCAGGTTCCGAGGCCGAAAATAATCCCGGGATGTGACAATATATAGGTCGGGTTTTGAATTCTTAACACTCATTCGTGTGAACAAAACTAAACCATCATATGAGGAGAGTATTCAGTGCACATGATAAAGATAAAAAAGAATAAAAAAACAAATATGAACAATGCATACATCTAACGGTGAGAACGTAATCAGACGGTGTGAGATGGACATGTCACGTACATCACTGGTGCACATAATAATTTTCATCATATGAGAAGCTAAAGAAAGAAGAAAACATGAGAAAGAAAGAACCATATCGGCTCATGAAGTGGTATAATTAAGCAAAAACACACAGAGAAACCTTCCTTCAATAACCCAAATTTCTACTACATTTTACATGACACTTCAAAAGAGAAATAACAAGAAAATGATACTTCTGAAATTACTATAAGAAGTACATAGACCTAAAGCATACAAAGATATTGGAACTAATTAACAAAATACACATGAGGCATATTACAATCTTTGTAGTAGTTTATCACCACATATCAGACACACAGCTTACTGCATCACTCATGATCCTGCTACTCATATTACTAGTAATCATGCCAGCAGCATTTCCGAGTCCCATGCCTGAGTTCTGACTAGATGCTGCAATTCCAGCGTATGAGGCATCATCTCCATGAATGGTAATGGTTGGCGACACATGTGCTACACCGCGCAAAGTATGAGGATTAAGTGGTGGTGGTGCGCTCAAATGACCTTGAAGAAGTTGATTGAAGCTAGAGGTTAAAGAACCGCGAGCAACCATATCTTCAGCTAGCTTCACCTAAAATTATGACATGACAATTATAAATTCCTTGACATTTTACATCTCTCACATGGTAATTCTAAGTAAAAACACACAGATAACATGGTATCAATATACATAAGTTTCTGTTTCAATCCTGTACCTTAGCTCTCAAAGCTTCCACATCTGATTTCAGCACTCTATTGTTTGTATCAGCATCACGGTACTGTTGAGAAGCATCCGTAAGTTGTCTGAATAAGGTTGAATTTTCGACGCTCAGTATATCAGCCTGAAGGAAAAACCAAAATTGAGCTTGCAGATCAGACTTGGTTTAGATTAATCAATCACTCAATGAACAAGTAAAATTAACCTCAACCTCATTAGTATGGTAATTAGACAATAGATCATGTTGTAGTAACCACTAGCTAGAACAGAAAAGATCAATACCTGCCCCTCAAGTTCTTTCAAATGTTGTTGCTTTCGTCTTCTTGAACGCCTAGCAGACTCCCTGTTCGAGACCATCCTGCAATTTAAATTGCCACAAAGTAATTCATGTTTAATTAGCTCCCATTTATAGTATCTCAATCTCTAAAGCAAAACAATATGAAAGGATACTATGAAATACCTTCTGATACGTTTAATATCAAGAGGGTCTGTGCTGTCTTCACATGGACCGGCTTCTATCTCAAAATCATCCTCATCGGATTGATCTCCAGAGGAACCACTGGTGGCTCCTCTTGCATGGTTGTCTCTTGGGTTAGCAGCCGATGTGGGAGTTCCAACTGAAAATCCAACACATCAAAACACCAAGTCACAAACAAGGATAGGAGTAGCATATCCATTATGTCAAATTGACATGCATGTTTGATGTACCATACCACATATGGATGACTGGGAATCCATGGTGGCTGAGATGCTGGAATTCTTGGGGGTGAGATTCTTAGGGCTTAACAGGGTTGAAAAACCATTCATTATATCCTGCATTCATGTAATCCACATATTAATACACTGTGAATCATTTAGCTAGATTCAAATTTGACACCATTTGATCCTTAAACTTTTGGTTATAGTGCCTCAACCTACCCTTGGAGCTTTGGGGTCTTGACTCTTGAATTTGGGCCTCTATAAATAATTTCTGGGCTCTCGCATACAGAAAACTTTGGTTGGGCTAATGATTTTGGGCTATATAATTTTTTTTCAGGGTTTGTATTAAACAGTATGGTTTTGGGGTTAACCTTGCTCTTACACATATTTCTTTATAAAGTAATATTATATGCTTATTAACTAAGCAAAAACATAATTAGGCAAACATTCACTTTCAATCCACGTCTAATTACGTTTCAAAGAAAAAAAAATTATTGAAAATTATACATAATGTCATATAAGATCCAAGCCAACCACGTCATCAGAGTGCCTGACAAGCACACACGTGGCACAAAAAGAAGACATTAGGGCAGGTGAGACTAGAAAGAAACAAGTGTGTGACTAACCCGGTTTTTGAAAGCGAAGCTGAGATCACCGGAGAAAACGTCGCCGAAAAAGCCATCGGTTTCGGCAAAACTCCGGTCGTGGCTCTCGGCGGTGATACCGCAGGCGATCTTCTGGAGACACTCCTCGAAGTCCAGCTGCGACGGGCTTCGCTTCAAGTGATCACCGCCGCATGAAGAACCAAACATCGTGTGGGAGTGAACCGCGGCAGAGTTCCGCTCCATTTCGGCTACCTAGCTCCGGCGAGATTAGGGAGACTAATTAAAGAGTAGAGAAAGAGAGAAAGGGAGGGAGGGAGAGCAAAGAGGGACGTATATATAGCAAAAGGGTGGGTGAAAGCAAAGTACGTCGTCATCGCAAAAAGCAAAATGGGCGGCACATGAAGTTAAAAGCTGGACGTGGTTAGATTTATCGAAATGGCCTTGTTCGTTTGCTGTGGATGGGAGGCTGGCGTTTCGGGATCCATGGGTGTTGTGGTGATTTCGTAAGGCGGGTTCTTCGTGTGCAAGTGATGAGATTTACGTAGCTTTCTTTATGAATTAGTTTTGTTGTTCTGAACCACGGGTGGAGGTATGTAGTGATAGAATGAGACAGGTGTGTAGGGATATTCTATGTATGTTGTATTATTGGTGTTCCATTGACAAAATTACATTTTTATATATTATTATACTATTAGATCATGACATTTTGTTAGTATGGGAAGACACGAGAGTGTCTTTTTTTTTTAATGGTTTTGCCGATTTGAAGTTTAGCACATATATTATTGTTGTTGTTTTTTTCTACTAACTCCTCCTAAGCTCTTTAAAAAGTGTTTTAAACATTTTATTAGAACCTTTATTTTGAAGACTGTAAACTCATTATATATCAATAAAAATAATCTTAATCTTAGATATTACGATTGTTTTCGACAATAGCATTGATTTTATCTGTAATAACTTATATAACTATAAGTGTAGAAAGAGTATATTTTTTGTTATAAACACTGTGATGATTTAGTTACATAGTTGAATATTTGTCGACAATTTATGACTGATTGTTTAATTTGTTATAACATGTAAAACAATTTTAAATCTAGTCAATACCATCATTAATGTAACTTATAGAAATTATATTTAATCAATTTTAATTTTTATATTATCACATTTTGTGTCCCACTAAACTTAAATTTCTGGTTACACCGCTGATCTGAATTGTTAATTCTTGAAATCGTTGAATGAATCGATGGTGCGGATGCTGCAACGTAACAAGTTGACGGATGTTGTCGGTCACCTTAATCTGATATTCCTGGCTTCTCTGTTTACTTGAATGAAAGTTAACCCTAAACTGTGAAGTAAGTTCTTGGCGATTTCCTTTTGTAAACCAAAGGTTGTCTAATGTTTACGTGGTCAAAATAATTACTAATTAATTATTGAATGGAAGCAAGAAATAATGATCGAAGTGATTTGGAGATGAATAACGAGGATACAACACGCGCGCGCATATATATATATATATATATATATATATATATATATATATATATATATTACGGATCAGAAGCGGAGGTCCGTTCCTAAGCTTAGGAACGGATTTCATTATTTTGACCCACTTCCCGATCGAATTTCCTCAAACTTCCTTCTAGACATATCTATATCATCTTGTGTAGATCATCTCTGCAAAATTTCAACCAATTTGGTGATCAGGAAGATCTTCAAAATGATGTTACAAAAAAGATGGACAAACTGGACAGAATTATGTCCGTCAGTTTTGTAACGCAAGTTTGAAGGCCTTTATGATCACCAAATTGGCTGAAATTTTGTAGAGATGATCTACACAAGATGATATAGATATGTCTAGAAGGAAGTTTGAGGAAATTCGATCGGGAAGTGGGTCAAATGATGAAATCCGTTCCTAAGCTTAGGAACGGACCTCCGCTCATGATCCGGACTGTATATATATATATAGATGAACAGGCCCGCTCAGACGCGGGATGAAACGGTGACAGCCGTTCGATCTTTAATGAATTGATCAAACTGACAGGATAAAACGGACTCAAACGGACATGATCAATTTATTAAAAATATCAGACGGTTGTCACTATTTCGTCCAGCACAGCTATCCCGTGCCTGAGCATTCCTGTAATAGATGAAATTAGATAAGAGATTAATAATTGAATAGGTTAAGACTTACCATCATGCAAAGTCACCAAATGGTGATGGATTCTTAATTGTAGTGATTAATGGTACCCTATTTGTTTCATTACTAACAAATTTTTTATTGGAGTGTACCCATTTCCACTCTAAGAATTAATATTCTACAATTATACATGTCCTAGTTCTACTATTTCAATTTGATGGGTCATTGTCCATAGGAATTTCACGAAGGTTTAATATATGATTAGACAGTGTAGCATGCTTAAGACTAATACTACATATAATTGATTACATTGTTTAGAAGAAGACGTACGGGAAGTATATATATGCTTGATCGATCATCTGCTACAACATTAGCTAGCTAATTAAGCAAGAATGGCAGCTAGAATAATAAATACAAGAGCGGTCTTCCATTCCATACATAGTTCACATAAGCAATGGATGAGTTTATGCCATTGCGTATTAGCTTAATTAACATTGCTATTTAGTGAAGATGATTGATTATACTTGAAGATTCAAACCCATGAAATGTAGTTCATCATCATGTAAGATCAAGTCTTGTCAATCCGGTGATGTAACAAGTAGAAAAGCTAGTGTGCACGACAGCACGGGTATTACTGTGATGCACTTCACATTGGATCCAATATATAGAACTATCTTCGAGTGCGTTTGGTAGGGCAATTCCACATTGGATCCAATATATAGAACTATCTTAAAGTTCTGGTTCAATTCCACTCTTGTAATGAGTCTGGATCACAAAAATTTCAAAGAATCAAAAAGCATAATCCTTGATTAATCAGGTGGATAAGCTCGTAGCCTTTAACCTAAGGTGACCCTCCAATGAAACGCAGTCAAAAACCAACAATCTCTTTGAAGCAATTAAGCTTTTAAAGAAATGTGTTTAGAGATTGGATTATTAGGATTAATAATGAGATCACAAAGCAATGAGGGAGCTCGATTTGGACAAGCACCGCCCGTTGAAAAAACAAAGTTGCTGATAGATCGAATATGCATCACTATTAAGAAAGGTTTAACTTTCTTTTCAGCATTAGGGTTCTAAAGTAATCGCCTTTGCTTTTGCATCACTTTTATTTTGCTCATATTAAGACCAAGTGATACCTAACTTTATAAGGTCCGTGAATTATCGGCAACGTCAGAACCACCATGATCGATCGAGCTAAAGTAGCAATGTCTGGTTCTCTCTGCAGAGATATAAAATGACCAAGTGGGAGAAAAGAAACCACAAGAAAGCTTGATGATGGTGAAATGAATAGACTAATCATATTTCTTCTGTTTCTGTTTCTGTTTCTAGGAATACTTAGAGCACAAGGTTTTGCTTTCTTCTCTAATCTGTCCAGGCCTTCTTTTTCCTATCCCAGTTCTTCTTTGTATACCATTCCCTTAGAAAAGTAGGGATGAGGATGAAGAAAGTAATTGGGCAAGTGAATAGTACTAAGTATAATATACATAATACATGTACTAATTGGCTCCAAATCTTGACTAGCTTGCTTGATCCATCTATATGTTATTTATAGTAAGAATTGGTTGGTGTTGTACTGTTGTTGCTTATTCTTCCATAATAGGGCCAATATTGGTTCCTTTTCAAACATTCATGGATTCATGCTACGATTCTGTGATTTGTGAAATGGTTTTTCTACTTGGTTTGTGCTAAGAGCACCAACCTCAACTAGTGAACCAACATAATAAAATTACAGCACTAGATAAGGCAGATGTATATAATAACTGAAATAAGAAAGTGGGTCGTTGCCCAAAATAAGAATGAATATGTTAAAAGGGCCAAATATTTCAAAATTAAGAAGCAGATGTTGGCCTTGAAAGGGTCACAAACTCACAATGCTTGTGAGAAGGGTCACAGCTTCTGCACACTCCTTATTTTCCATGAGATGAGTTGCTGTGTGTTGCTTTGCTAAGGAAGGTTTATGTGCAGCTCCATTCCACCATTTCCTTGCAGAAAACAATCTGGGATCTAGATGTTCCTGCTACTTCCACAACGGAGTCTGACATTTCCTCTGCAAATTCTGGCATTTCCTCAGGTTAAGATATACTAACAGCATGTTATTGTCTGGTATTCGAAATGCTAATATATGAGACATCTATTAGCTCAATATAGTACAGTAGCCATACAGTGCATTTTGACAACATCATACAATTGACAGAAAAGATATTGGCATAGAACATGGAGTAGCATGCTATGATCACAAGTCACGAACAATGTTACCTTAAAACTCGTAAAGTACCACGTATAAATAAGAAAAACAAAAACCCCTTCACTTCTTTCATAGAATGGAGAAGCATACAGATACAAGTTCATCTGTTTCATTGGTGATTAAATGTACTAAAGGTTATACAACAGCCATCCAATCCATATTGCAACACCGCGAAACATTAACAGCTAAGATTAGCAGAGAGAACATGAGAATTACATTGGCAAGGTAGCATCATAATGCTCCTAACTACAGAACTTGTTACTTTAAACTTTTTAGAACCAATATGAACAAGGAAAAGCAGACACCACTCATTTCTTACAGAATGGGGAAGACAAGTACCAATTTTAAAGTAAGGTCTCCCTTAAAAAGGAAGGCCAACTATGATCGATCAAAAAGCACCAATGTCCCTCCTTTTTGACACAGCCCTTGTTCACCAACAGAATTGACTAGCTTCCCATAACTATACCTGATAGGTATTCTCCCCAACACCCTATGAAACTGACTTATACACTCCCCTCTTCTCTTTCTATGCTTCTCTTTCCTACTACTCAAACCCACTTGCGCAACTTCCCCATTCAGTTCTCCCCCCTCCTTCACCATCCCTATCGCCATGATCATTGCCTGCATCCCTCCTAATCCCTGACCCTCTCAGCGCCAACCAAAATAGCTCCAGCATTGACCTCATCTGCAATCACAAAGTTCATTAATATGTCCTCGCAATTATGTATCTTATCCACGATCTTCCTCATGTTTGCCCTTACAGGCCCTCCTGCACAGCTGTACTGAAACAAATACTCACTTTTCAAAATCATAAACTTAGTGAGCACGATTGAGTATTTGTCTGGATGCACAGTGTAAATCCACTCTTTCGTTGATAAATATATGTCATGTGATCTGACAAAGGAACCAATGAGACGATCAGGGTTTGATCCCCACATCTAAATGCAAATTCAAAGGATTTGGGATCAACCTCAACATCATCATCACACACCAACACAGCTCGGGTCTTAATTAAGGGTCTGGGGAGGAACCGGTTATTGAGACTGTTCGATGATTGACGGATTAAGGAGATGCTATTTAAATCCAAACGAGGAATGTGTGAGATTGTTGGCAAGTTGTGCTAAGGTCTGGGATGGGGTTGAAGGGTTTCCCCAAAGGACAAGAATTGATGACACCAATGAGGATGCAGCATATGCAGTGACAATGGATTGTACGAAAGGGATGCGTGACTCAGAGTATCCATTAATGAGGACCGTTAGCTTATCAGAGCGGAGAATTCTTGGGTCCTGCTAAGCTGTAGGGTCACAAGGATCCAAGTAAATGATACGAGAACAAAGCACACAAACATTCACAGAGTAGAAGAAGAATAAGAAGCCAAGAATCACAAAGGTTGTTTGCACGCAATACATCTGTACTGAGTGATTCTAACTCATTAGAATGTTCGCATCAATCATGGTCAGAATCATTAGAAAAGTGACTCTAACATTTGTGTATCAGAGAGCTCTTTGCAAACACCAACATTATCGCGACCACACTGACAAACAGACCAAATTCTTCTCAGTTATCTACCTGTTACGAACAGACCCAAATCAAGATTATCACACTGCAGCAAGTAGCATTATTCAAAATTGTAGAAAGCTATGATATAGTAAATCTCCTAGATACAATTCAATGTAGAATACTAGGAATCATTTCAATATCAAGCAACAACATATAACCAAACAAAACTATGATCACGAGTTAGATATTTTAGAGAGTAAAGGCATAAACTTGGTCACAGAAATTTTTCTGGGACTCCAAATTTTACAGTATAAGAACCAGTCCAAGTATAAAAACCCAATTCAAAACATATTACATCCATTGAATCAATCCCAAGAAGAAAGAAAGAAACATAATTTAACTTGGCTATCTAGCAAAGATGTAAATCTTGCAAGTTAACTGTAGGTTATGCCTGAGCTAGCTGAATGTGGAAGCTAAAACCGACCAAGACACAACAGCAACAACAAGAACAACAACAACAACAAAGTGCATAGCAGTGAGATTGAAAAGAAGAGATTGACCAAGTTGGTACCTGACTGAGCAGAATCGCAGTGGGGGACGCAAACCTGGGTTCTCGTGCAAAGAAGGAACGTCGATCTGGTCACCCGGTTTTCTCAGGTTTAAAATTGGTTTTGCTAAATTAAAAGGTTTTTGTTCCAACGGCGTCGTTCGGAATCTCAATTTTCAAAAAACGCCAACCGATTGAGCTATTGGTAACGGGCCTAACAGTTCTCCTCCCACTCCTGCCTTCACTAGATGAACACATTTAGCACCGGGCTTGTCGTGTCTTATTAACCGGTGCAGTTATTAATTTATCATTTATCTGTTACAAGATATATTTTAAAATTTTAATAAATTAAAATATTATAAGTAATTCAAAATTTTAACATAAAATCAAAAAATCTTCAGGTTTTATTAAGGGATGTGAAATTTGCAGATCCAAAATTGTAATTCACACACTTTTGTCCACTTTTATATATGCCTCTATTTTGGACTGCTTGAGAAAATTAAAACATTGATAGTTTTGATCTTTCTACAGAAGTGAGTGTGAATTGTAATTTTGGATGTGTAAATTTCACTACTCTTTATTAATATAAGATAATTCTCCAATTCGGTCCATTTAGGTTTCTTCACTTTCATATGACCCATGAGGTCAGAAATTCTCCTCTACGTCACTCATTTCACTCGGTTTCTACTCATTCCTTTATAAATCGGTGCACTTAGAACATCTACCAACATAAACTAAATCCTTAGCCAAATTTAGCCTAAAAAACAAAAATGTTTCATGGAATCTTGTTTCAGCTTATTAAACTCTCCCACCATAAGCTAAATTCTTAGCTAAACCAATACCAATCTGGCTTAAAATTGACTCCTACCATAAGCTAAAACCATTTTTTTCTTTTTGTCATGTATTTCTTTTGAGTCAATAATTAACATAAATTTTTATATATAATTATACTCGATATGAGGCTCATATGGAAGATCTCATCGAGATCTTTACAATGGTTATTAGTATAATTTTTTTAATTTAGATGATAGTGTACATTAGAAGGATAAATCTAAAGTTGAATAAAATATAATTAAATTTAGCCTACCAAATTCATAAGTCAAATTTGGCTTAGAGCATCTTTCATGGTAGGGTAAATTTAAAGCCAAATTTAATCTAAAATGTAAGAATATTCTCTAGAATCTTTTTTAACTAATCATATGCTCCCCCCGTAGGCTAAATTCTTAGTCAAATTTAGAGCTTTTTGACTTAAAAAAACACTTCCATCATAAGCTAAATTCAAAGATAAAGCTATTTCCTTTGTCATATACTCATATATATAATGTTATATTTCTATGCATATTTTTTCTTTTCATATATATATATATATATATTATAAAAAATTGGAACTACAATTATTGAGATGAACATAGATCTTATTCCTCACGAAATCTACGATGATAAAAAGATGCAACGAAAGAAAATTACAAAAGAAAATAAAAAAACTATTTGAAAACTAAATATTTATTTGGAAATTGTACATATATCGATCACGATTTCAAACTTATGTTCTTCCATGTTGCTGGTAAAGATGTTCAATCAAAGCATCTCGAAGTTCATAATGAGCTTTATTATCTTTAATTTTCCTATGACGATCGAGAAATTGCCTATGGAGGAATGAGTCTTTATGGAGGACCTTTTGGTTACGGAGAAAGTAGAGGCTATAGAGGAAGTGGAGGTACCGGAACAAGTGATGGACAAGGAAAAGCCCCATAACGAAAGTGGTGGAGTACCGCATTATTGTTGACATACAGTTAAAATAATATGGGTTTTTATATTAAGTCTAGCATTTTATGTTTGTTAATTCATTATGTTGTAATTTTGTTAAGTCTAGAATTTTATTTTGTTATGTTTTAAGTATGTAACCCTTTTGTTATGTATTTTCTTAAATTCAATAATTAATCATAAATATGATTTCATCTAAATATATTCGATATGGGGTTCATATGATAGATCTCGTTGAGATCTTCATAATGGTGAAAAAATAGATAGAAACGAGTTTTTACTTATGTAGTTGTGAGGAGTTAAACAAATTTAGTTGAAATTTAAATAGGATACAAAATGAAATAAACAGTAGTTGGAAGGGCAAATCTGAATAAAAAAAATTAGCTTTACCCAACGGGAAGGTATAGGTCAAATTTAGCCTAAGCAAAAATTTAGCTTACCATTTTGCTTAGGCTAAATTTTTTACCTTAGAAATTGTGATTTGGCCTATATATGGTACACTACCAGAAAGTGGACTTTTAGCCGACGAAATTTTTTTTCGTCGAGTAAACTAATGTTTTCGTCAGCTATAGTTAAATTTTAGCCGACAAAAAAAATTTTCGTCGGCTAAAGTGATTGTTTCGTCGGCTATAGTATGTGAACTTTAGCCGACGAAATGTGAAAAGTTTAGCCAGCGAAATTAGGGTATTTTGTCGGCTAAAGTAACTTTTAGTTACAAAATTGCACTACGGATATTTCGGTGTCCGATTGACTATTGTGATAGCAATCTGGAAGCAAAACGGCCCCACGAGTCAAACTCATCGCTAATGCCATGACATATAGGCTTTTTTGGCCATCTGAGTTCGTTTAAGGCTTCAAAATGAAGTTTTTCTAAACGCTTAACACACGAAAATGTCCATATCTACACCTATATGAGGTATTTTGGTCGAACCTTCAACACAAAAAACACTCACCATAATGAGACGCAATTGTCCATCTAAAAATTTTGAGACATTTACCCCTCAATGATAGGACTCCCCATATAGATAAATAATGGTACATACTAGGCATGTTGTGATTCCGGTCATCAAAATTCACAAACAAAAATACGACCGTCAGATATCATCAATATGTTGAAATATATCTCTGGTAAAAAATTCAACTTTATCCGATAAATTTAAGGACTTCATCTAGACGGTCAATCTCGTAAGTCAAACCCCTAAATTGTATTGACTGCAACTATCGGTACCGAGATTTTACCGGAATTACGTGACTTTTCAACCGTAGACGTATTTCACCATTCCGGTCATATCTTATTTCACGACTTTTTTGCGTTTTAAGTTTGTACGTATAGTTTGTTTTAGAAACGAAACATTTACTTAAAGCTTAGTAAACAAGTTATACAACATTAGTACGCATGTTATGATTCCGATGATCAAAGTTGAGAAACAAAATTCCGACCGTCTGATATGATCATTATGTTGAAATATGTTTATAGGAAAAAATTCAACTTAATCTGACAACGTTAAGGGCTCGATCCTTACGGTCAATCACGTAAGTCAAACCCCTTAACGCACAGAAACGGTCATTTGACCGTCTAAATTACGTATTTTGCCCGGACCTTCAACTGAAAATAGTTTCAAATTGATGAGACGCAACGAGTGGTATAAAAATTTTATGAAAATAACTACCGGAGATAGGGCTACCTCTAGGGAGAAAAAATGGAAAATTTAGTTAACCGCAATTATCGGTACCGAGACTTTATCGGAATTACGTGATTTTTCAACCATAGACGTATTTTACCATTCTGGTCATATCTTATTTCACGACTTTTTTCCTTTGAAGCTTCTACGTATAGGGTTTAGGGTTTTAGCCGACGAAATTAGGGTAATTCGTCGGCTAAAGTTAAATAAATAAATAACTATAGCCGACGAAATTAGGGTAATTCGTCAGCTAAGGTTAAATAAATAAATAACTATAGCCGACGAAATTTGTCGGCTAAAGTTAATTAAAAATTCAAATTTTTTGGCGGGGATTTTTAAAATTTTGAAATTTTTTCGACTAAAGTTCAAAATTTTCTATATCTTTTATTTTTCTCCTCCTCCTCATCTTCCTTCCTCCTCCTCCTCATACTCCGGCGGCAACAACGTACTGCTCTTCTAAATCATTCTCCTCCTCCTTCCTCCTCTAAATCCTTCTCCTCCTCCTTCCTCCTCTAAATTCTTCTTCTCCTCCTCCGTCTCTAAATTTTCCTCTCCTTCCTCCTCCTCTCCCTATCCTAACCTTCTCCTCCTAGCCTTGCTCATATCCTCTTCTCCTACAAGAAAAAGTTTTAATAAAAAATACAAGAAATAAAAAAAGAAAAAAATAAAATAACTTTAGCCGACGAATTACCCTAAAATTCGTCGGCTAAAGTTAAAAAAGAAAAAAAATAATAACTATAGCCGACGAATTACCCTAAAATTCGTCGGCTAAAGTTTAAAAAAGAAAAAAATAATAACTTTAGCCGACGAATTACCCTAAAATTCGTTGGCTAAAATTTAAAAAAGAAAAAAATTATAAAAAAAAACTTTAGCTGACAAATTTTAGGGTTATTCGTCGGCTATAGTTAAATAAATAAATAAAAATAATAGCTATAGACGACGAAATTTTATTAAATTTTGTCGGCTAAGGTCTAAAAATTCGTCGGCTAAAGTCCAGAAATTAAGCGACGAAAAATTTCTTCGTCGGCTAAATAACTGACTTTAGCCAACGATGAACAGTTACTTCGTCGGCTAAAGTCTTGGCCGACGGTTTTTTCCCGACGACTTCTTAGCCGACGAAATTTAGGGTTTAGCCGACGAAATTTTTTCGTCGGCTAAAGTGGTTGTTCTGGTAGTGATAGGAGTTGTTGTAAGGTAAATTTGACTTTTTAACCTACATAATGGAAGATGGTCTTATGTCTCGTGTGACTTATGAGGTTGGAAATTGAACTCATTATATGTTTGGAAACGACATTTTTTTATTGAATGTCACCTCCATAGCACACATATATTTGCGATCAGTGGCGGAGCTAGAAGCTTGTTATTGAGGGGGTCAAAAACAAAATATAAATTTTATTATTATTTTTATATAATAAAAATAAATAAACCATAACTATTGAAGATGTTTTACAAAGAAAAACTGAATTGTATTTCTTTATTTTCGAAATCAATAATTCTTCTTAAATGCTTCTTTACGTATGTTAAGGTAATTAACCAATATAGTTATTACAATACTTCATTTTCAAGAACGTAATTAATGTGAGATTTTAATTTAAAGGGGCTATAATAGTAACTTTTGGTCTAAATATCTAATTACTAATGAAAAAATTCAACAATTTTTTTTTAAAAAAAAAAACAAAAATGTTGTAGGGGCCGCAACCCCTTCCGGTCTTCAAAGAGATCTGCCATTGTTTGCGATTCCCCTGGATGTAGGTACAATGCCATTTCCTTACTTTGCTTGATGAAACGCAAGCATGCTCAAAATTTAGTAAAGCGGGAAAGGATCGATTCGATTATATAAGATTCATGGAAATCAATTGAGATACAAAGAAGTTATACAAAAATCCCCAAGCTGCGTTTTTTTTCAACTAATTATCATCCATGCACAGGGGTCCTCGATCAAGAGTTGGGACATTGGCATGGACTCAAACGAAATCCGAATTATTTTCAGAAGTATCATCCATGTTCTTCTTCTTCCCTTTATGATTAGGGCTTCTAAGCACAAAGTCCAAATTGTAAAGCATCGACACCAAGGTTATGGAGCACAGAAACACCAGCACCGGGCCAAAAATCCAAAGCAGAAGCGGTAGTGCTGCGTAAAACAGCCTGTTCCCCACCGTGTTGAGAATGTAACCTTTCTCTAGCAGCTCCGACACATACTCGGGGGTCACCGGAGAAGTAGCGTCTTGAGGACTGTTGATGAGGATGTTCACTTGGTTGATGAACCTGATGGAAAGCGAGTGACACATGAAGGAGAAGAGGAAAATGGTGAGTAGGGTCACGTATTTGAGGGCGACCATGAACTCCCCGTGTGCGCCGTAGACGGCATCGTTCAGCGGCTTCTTCACGCTGTACGTGCTGCTGATCACGGCTGCGAGGCCGGAGCACAGGAGGATTGAGGTGGTGGCCATTAGGGTTGATCCCATGATCGTGTTTCGAAGGGTTTGGACTGCCAGGATGTTCTTCTTTTCATTGTCCTGCCAAAGACGTAGGTAAACAAAGTTATTATACGTATAGATGAAGAACTGTACGCGTACGTAGTGATCTATACGTACGTGTGTAAATCTAGTGTAGAATCCGCAGTGAATGATCAAACCTTAGTCCTTCTTTCATGTGTTCTACTTAAGCAGTACGACTAGCTAGTACTACTGATGCAGTATTCTGACGTGGGAAGCAACAGAGATGCTAATAAGTGAGTGGATTTCTGAAGTGGAAGAAAGCAACGTATGGGTGTGTCGTAACCAAAAACTTTATTTAACGGGGTCAAAATTTAATAGTTATTGAGTTGAGAAAAAAAATCGATAACGTAATTAGCTTTGTAAATACACAAACACACACACACATATATATATAGCCCTTCCACAAAGAGATTTTTTTTACATATATGAGAGATTGGGTATTACACCAACTTTTTGATCCCAAAACCACATCTTCACCGTTCAATCTCTAGATATATTTATGAGCAGATCACGTACTTCTGAAAAATTTCATCAAAATTGGTGATCATTAAGGTGTTCAAATCTACAATTTGCATGAATGGTTTAGGTTCGACAGATTTAATCCATTTATTGATTTTAGATAGTTTGAACCCTTAACGATCACCAATTTTGATGAAATTTTACAGAAATGATCTACTCATATATTTAGATGTTGAACGTGGAGATGTGGTTTTGTGATCGAAAATTAGTGTAATCCTCAATCCCTCCAATAAGTCAAAAAAATGGATTCCTCAGAAAAAAAACTATAGAACTAATGTATGCTTCTAGTGAGAGGAAGAGACTCAACATAAACATGTATTTGATAACAATCAAACCGAAAATAAAACCAATAAACTAAAGTATGACACTTCTAGAGAGAGGTTCAAACCTGTCAAGCACTTTTTTTAATATATTAAACCACTTGGTTGTAATAAACTACCTTATTATATTGAATAAAATAGAGAACATCAATTATGATTTTGTCAATATTTCTTTGAATTAAAAGAAATTTGTAAAATAAATGTAGAAAAAAACATTTACAAATAAATGTAAAAAGATAATATTATGCGTTTAATTGACCAAAAAGTATTATTATCATATGTAGAACTTAATTAAAAGGTCATTATGTTATTATATTAATTATATTTTATGTATTTTATAAAAATAAAATTACTAAATCATATTTATGACTCCTCTCATGTTTTTTCAGCTTCCTGTCTTATAAAAAATTTAATAAAAAAATTGAGGGGTCAATTACCCATTACTCTGCCCACCTCTCCCTACGTACGCCCATGTGGGTGCATGATGTCTGTCTAGCTTGCAATTAGGTCGAGTTATCTCGTAACTTATCCAAGAACTTGTGCTGGTCGATCTCTATTCGCCTAAATGTTACTGTTATACTTCTTCTAATACCATACGAAACACTAAAAGGAGAGTCGTCGTCAATATGTAATGCACAAAAGTTCTAGTTCTGGATCATGCTTCATATGATCATGAGGTAGTTTCGATTTTTCTTTTTCTTTTTTTTTGTTTCACATCCGATATATATCAAATGGCAGTAGATGAAGTACTTCAATTGTAAACTCGATCAAACATGCACAAGATGCCAATTTCTCAAGTGTGATTCCTAATTTGGCTTAATAGAACCAATTTTGAAATTGTACTGATTAAATTACTTAATATCTCACGATCTTTGGCTGAAAGTATGATCATAGTTAACAAGTTTAGAGACTCATGACCAATATTCTAACGAATAAATTATAAGAGAACGAGTGCATGCATGTCGACCCTAATACATGCCTAAGTTTCTTACATGCTGCTTATTTGTATGAAAGACAAATATAACGTACGTTGTATCGTACCCTGTAAATCACACGAAAAAATGACAACTTATCGAGTTGATCGATCAAAAGTTGTATGACAATAGAAACATTGAAAATAGTTGATAAATATAGTGGAAATGAAAGATAATTAATGATATGAAGAGCAAGTAGAAGGGTAGTGTCTTCAAGTAGCTAGAAATCTATATAATACAGGGTTGTTCTATATAGGATACAGCCATATAGGTACCTTGACCATTGCAGAGACCCATAATCGTCTCCCTCTGGTGTTTATGCCGATGATAGTAGTCTCCGGTTTAGTCCGAACATTGTGCCACAACCATCCATGATAACCAGCCATTATCAGAAACCCTAGAGGAACAAGAATCACATCCAAATAGAATTTTCTCCATTCCATGATGATTCTCTGTGCGCTAGCTAGCTCTCTCTCTCTCTGCTTGTTTGGTGCTTTTCCTCCTCTTTCTTTTATAATATATATATAGCCTAGCCCTCAGCTTGCCTCCACTATGGTGCGTACCTGGGTTTAGCTTTGAATATACAAATACGAAATGAATGTGGACTCGTTTAACTGCCTGGTTCAGTAGTTCAGAGCTCTGCTGTATATAATCCATGGAGGATGATAAAACATGAGCACAGCACACTAAAGTGGCCTATGAGAAAGCAAAACCCCCCACTTAATAGCTAAATTACAGATATGAGTGTAATAATCTGAAAAATTTTAGTATACTTATGCATAGCACATACATGTATATCACATGATTAAATGGCGAATCGTCTGATTATTTTTTAAATTTAATCAAACAATTCAGAGAGTTAGGCCTCTACTTTTTATCTCTCGGTCACTAATCCAATACCAATATTCTTTTATCAATGGAATTTCTTTTCGAACCAGATACTCACATTGCCACACACAGTCTGTGATGAGGGGATCGATGTGACGCCGATCCAGAGTTTGGAATATTTGTCTAATTAACTTGTCATGGATTTGCACTTATCCACAGAATCAGAAGTATCTGAAATCCCTTAACGTTAATGGATTCTATTTATGTACGTTTTGGTGTTTCCGTTTCTTCCACAAAAATTTCCATGGTATACGTTTACGATTTATTGGAGCATGTCTAATAGTTTTTTTTTAAATTCTAAAATAAAGAAATGAAACCTAAAATCTTTAAAAATATTATGCTCAAACTTCAACCGTTTATTCATTTTGTAGATTCTGATATTTATTACAACCATAAAATATGTTACGTAATTATTAATTTATAATAAAAAATATAATTTTTTTATTATTACAATACACTAATCAATTAAAAATATTCTATATTTTATTTTTTTTGTTTAAACATGTGAAAAATTTAATTTTAAGAAATGAATACATTGCTGCAAATTTAAGGAATGAACCGAACCTTGTTTTTCATTTTTTTCTTATTTTAAAAAATAGGTTGAGAAATATATTAGATAGAAAAATAACTTAATATTATTTAAAATAAAATAAAAAATAAAAATAGAGTAGCTGTTAGACATGCTCTCACCAATACAAACCAAGGTAAATGCAACCGCGTGCGCAAAGAGATCGAGTGAGAATCTGACAAGGAACAGCACGCTTAATTTGTTTATGTCGATCAAATCCACTAATTTGAAGCCGGGAAGGTTATAAATAACCGGTAACACTAATCATCAGCGCATCACCATCCACAAAGCCGTTTCAGTTTCCTCGATCTTAATTTGTTACTTCTAAACCAAATCAAGTAATTAACTCAACCAAATACATCAGTTAGATTTATGCATGCGTAGTTCGTTTGTTAATGAAGCAATGTTAATGACAATCAATAACATACACAAATGAAACTAAGTGATCAACGTACGCATTCGTTGTTACCACTTAAGCTCATACAACACAATGTACATTGATCGGATCGATAGAGTTATTATTCCCGATCCGATATATTATAGATGTGACATAGATTGACTCTGATATCATGATAAAGTAGTCTGATGTTTAAATCTAAAATCAATTGACAATAAAGATATTAGCTAAAATCCTTATAAGCCCACAGACAATGTTTCATATTCTCGATATATGATAGATATTTCAACAATAACTAACTAGGTCATATGGTTCGAAGTTTTGATCTCTCTTTAAAAATATGAATTACTTTAGATTTTCTACGTATAATATGTTAGTGCTGTCAAATTAGGTTCTTCTCTTCCATAAGTAGATCGAAATCATCGAATACGTGAACTTAGTTATAGTCTATGCGCCAGCAAGGAAGCAACTATGACTAACAGAACAATGATCAAACAGTTCTAACTGTAACGTGACGTTTTTGGTAATCGCTTATGTATATCATAATATTTTTCACTTGTTAGAGTTAATTATAGTTAATTTTATATAACATAATTTATGTGCAGATTCCTGCCCTCTTCTTTTTACTCAGGACACAAACAAGAATGTTTGTTACTTCACCAATAACAAATGAATTGACACTGCATAAGGAAAGACATGATCATCAAGAAAAAGATGTAGTACGTAAAGTAAGAATGGGACACACTAATCGCAGACAGCGCGCTATAGTAATAGTCCAAATTAGAAAAAAAGGCAATCGCAGATAGCTAGTCAAGGTGTATACGGGTCTCACTTTCTCAAAATGTGACATCGTTTCTGCCGCTTTACAGTCCATGTTTGATCAACAAGCGTTCTAGTGGGATACACACTGATTTAATAAGGATAACAAATAAAAATAAACTCAGAACGTACCAAAAAAGTTGAACAATGCAGCTACTCCATGCAGACTTCAAAGCAAAATCAAACCCTAAAATTTCTAATAAACAAGAGAAATTGCATCCATACATGGTACTAATGTTGTCTCTGATGATCAAAAAGAGGGGTCTTTTCAGCGACATATATAATGGAGTGCCTTAAAATTTGGGTCACCAACATTTATATTGCTTTTGTATCTGTTGGGTTATATGCCATCCACCTAAGGCCAGTGTGTGATATTGTCTAGTGCTCCGAGGAGACCAGTCATGGCGGAAGCAAATCGAAGCAACTTCTTCCTATCTGCAGTATTCGTAGTCGACCTTGCTTGAACAAGAAGGGTCAGCTAGATGTCCCTCTTTTCTTATGTATGTATTTCTGATGCAACATGCATGTATGTGACCATTCGCGTCTAGTGGTAGCTCCAATATACCCAACTTGGAAGAACCACGATCTTTTTTCACAGAAAATCCCATTGATATGTGAGGACTGAGTGATCATTTAGGCTGGGTTTGGGAGAGCTTATAAGCTCCTTTACTTTTAAGCACCGAAGGTTTTGGTGTTTGGTAAGTTCAAAAATAAGCTACTTCTTAAAAAAGTATAAAGTGTTTTGAGGGAAAAAGGAGAAGCTGCAAACACTCACCTTCTACTTATAAGCTGCAAAAAAGTAAAAGTCAGCTTATATCTTATAAGCCCAGCTGCACCAAACCCAGCCTTAGAAGAATATTCTAGTGGAATCGAAGATTCTAATAGTAGTGAATTTCTCAAAATTTTATCCTCGAGTCATTATGCAAAAGTAAATGTTTGAGTGTGAATTTACATTCCTGCAAATGTTACATTTTGGACAAGTCATGTGTCTGAGCACGAATATGATTGAGTATCTTTACAGATATTCACGACTGAGGCTATATTAGACATGTCTTGAAAATCAAGCCGTCTTTGACAAGATGCAGGATATTCCTCAATCTATCGTTAATTATCGATTATTTGATAATTAATGATAAATTATAGGTACCAAGTTTAAACAATACTGAAGAACCTTAGAAAGAAGGATGAATCTGGACGTAAGGATGCATTGAGTTTCCTTGGCCATTAAGGTATGGAGTAACGTAATCATGGTGCCATCTACATGGAAGGTTGATCAAACATTGGTCTTAAACGTGAATTGCATGGTACTCAAATTGCTTGATCATGGTACCATCCTTAATTGGATATTTGGATTTCATGGGATGTTCACGTCCAAGTGGGAAAGAAGTGAACGTCCAGAGGAGGTTTAAGGTGTAATTCATTCCTTGGTGGTATTCGGATTACATGAGGTGATTACAAGACGTCTTCATCTACAATATTGTATGTAAGTCTATATTAGATTTACGATACGTGGACCGATATATACGGTCTAAATATTATATATATATATATATATGTATTTATTATGGGTAAAATATGACAAGATATTTACTAACATATCAAGGATCTACTCATAATCTGGTTAGGAAAGATTTTTTCCTAATTGGATTAAGAATTCTGATAGTTCTTGATCTACAAGAATATGAGCGCTTTGATTCTCTATATAAAGAAGTCAAGACAAATGAGCAAAAAACAGCTAATTCAACACAAACTCGCATATTCTACAGTTTAAAGCCTCCCAGGAGCACCTAATTCAAACAAAAAGTATCTCTATAAACACACTTCTTGAAAGAGAGCACCACCAAAGACTCCCTCGGAGCAAATCCCGCATCACTCACCAAAGCCACCCTTGAAGCAAAAGTCATCCCCGGTTCATAAAACCTCGAGCAAGAGCACAAGTCCGCCAACCCAGTTCTAAGGAGCAATCTTTAGTCCATATCTTTTATTTTTGAAGTCCATATCTTTTATTTTCGGTACTTAAGCACTTTGGGAGTAAATCATAGATTTAGAGAGGTACCAACAATCGTCAGGAAAAAAAAGTTACGCTGAACTTAAAAACGTTGGTATACCAACACCCCATATTTTACAGCCAAATAGTAAAAAGGGGTGTAAAAGCAAGCCAATAAGACATCTCATTCAAAAGACGTCATATTCAGAGTATACATAGTTCATGTATTACACCTGGTTATATGACACTAAAGAAAATAAACTCCATCGGTGCCAAGATGAAGTCTTTAGTTTCAAGCCTTCATGAGGCTTGCGAGCAAGTGAAAGACCTTAATTTCCACGCATGCTCCCATTAAAATGAATAGGAGAGACATAGTGATAGAATGTTGTTATGGTTTGAAAGGGAGAGCATCTCTAAGTTGAGGACTTTTGAATTAATTACTTATGTGACCAACTTTTTGATCAAAACTTAACATATTAACCATTGAAGTTGCAGATTTATATAAGTAGATCAATCATACAAAATTTCAACCAAATTGGTGATCGTTAAATACTAGTTTAGATCAAATCAATGGATGAACCAAATCAGTTAAATATGAACCGTTCAAGTGCATAATTGGTAAATCACACTTATGAATGTCTTAACGATTTTCAATTTAGTTAAAAATTTGCAGAAATGATCTACTCATAAATATTTATAAAATGAACAGTTAAGATGTGGATATAAGATCAAAAACGGGATAAACCGAAAAATCCTCAACTAGTCTTTAACTTAAAAGTCCTCCCTAAAAAAGCTCCTGGTTTGAAATACCGTAAAACCAAAAAAAAAACTGTTTAAATCTGTAACCAGTCAAACCGTGCACCCAAAGCCAGTAGATGTTGTTCAAGCCTTCCAAGTCTAGTTAGACCTAAATTTTGAGCCCAACCTAAACTTATGGGCCTCTTCAAAACGAAAGATCTCTAAAGTCTAGGGCTTATGTTTCCATTTTGATAAGGTTTAGGCCCTTTTTGATACAGCTGTGACTTTCAAAAGAAACTGGCTTTTACTTATTATGAGAATAAGTGGCTGAAAAGCAAAGCTGCTAAGTGTTTGGTAAACTAGCTTTTTATAAGTGTTGTAAATGGTAGAAACAGTGATAAAGTGTTTAGTAAACTGGAAAGTAAAAGTGCTTTGAGTTTGTAAATTGACGAGTTTAGACCTAAAATGGGTTTTAGACTTATTTTTTGGTTATGTAATATAACACAACTCATGTTTAATCTTTATTATATCCGTATAAATTTTGAAGACTGGAGTTTTATAAATCATGATGACCAAGAGAATACTTGAAATAAATATATAAGTTATATTAAGTTCCTTACATTGATTATAAATTAGTCTTTCATCGGCATGACGTAATATAAAAAATTTAAATACCTTCAATCCAATTTGATCCCTTCAAAAATGCAAAACTGCTGAGCAATGTTGTTTAGAAACATGCAGGTCAATGTGTTTTTAACAACTTGTTTCACAAATACATTTATATTAACAAGTTCAAATAAGAGAATGTTAAGTACTTGCATTCTTATGATCTTTATCGGTTTTACTACATCCGTTTAAACTTCAGGAGAAGATGTGAGAGAGATTTTTATCCTTTTAATGTTCATCTGCGTACATATACAAAAGATAACCATAAATCTCACACCAACATATGCAACACTATTATCTAATAAAATGGAAAATAGGACATTTTTAAATTCAAGTCGAATACCAATTTACTTGAAGAATTCACAATATCAGACTCAAGCACCTTGCCATAATAAGCCAATTCATTTGACACTAATATTCGTTTTAACACCAGAAACTGCAATACCACAAGAGCAACTACATGATTTTTAGCTACTCCCTTACACATTCACTTGCTGACTCCTCTTTCACTCTCCAGATTGTTTCCACCTCATCAGTCCTGAACCGTTGCGTGACAGTTGATGTTTCATGAGCAAAAGCAAGAAGACCAGTATAAGCAATCATTGCCCCATTATCAATACAATACCTATCATCAGTAGCAAACAATCTTCCACCCCGCTCGACGCACATAATTTCATCATCTCTTGCAGGCGCTCATTACAACCCACACCACAAGCAATAAGTATATCTCTTTTGTCATAGTTTCTTAGAAAGTTCTAGAAAATAAGTTTATCAAGTACATCATTATTATTGATATTGTTAATCACAAACTACTTTGCTAAGTTGTATCTCACAATACAAGCCCAAATCAAGATAGAAAACTTACTAAATACAATTGAAGATTCCTCAACATAAAGAAATTAAAAAAATGGCAAGATATCAAATACAAATTATAATCAATGAAACATACAAGATTGATATACTTGCTCAATGCTATATCCAGGGGCTGGATCATTTGAGAGTTCTAAAACTCTGGCAAACCGATCCAAGCAATTTCCAACAACAATATCAAAGGTATCCAAGGAATGACTACAATACATTCTATCCAAGTCGAGTCAGTCAGTGGTGGAACAAATTCATAAGAACACTTCCTCACAAATCACTTTTATATTTTGCATTCCACAGAGACCCGGCATCACCACCTGAAACATATTCATCAGACCATTTCCTCAAAAACCTAAAAACGAACTCAAACCAAAAACTACATACATGCAGGAAGTGAAAATTACGCCAAGAAATAACCAAAATCTCCAACCCAATATCCAATAAGTTGAAGATCCAGCTAGGGCGGTTATCAATCCGGCGTTCTCCTCATCGACGTGCAAATCATCCGTCTTCCTCAGCATCGCCACCACCACCACCGCGACTAGTAGCCCAATCAGGATCTCAATCGTGGCCGAGGTCAGAAACAGAAGTACAATCGTCACCACGCTGAACAATCAGAACGATGCAGTCGAAGAGGACAAGCGGCTCGTCGCGTAGGAAATAGAGGAAGAGCTAGGCAGCGAGCATCACGATGAGGACGATGAGCGAGATCGGGTGCTAGAGGAGGCTGAGGAACAAGATCAGGTGGACGACATCGTCCCAGAGCATCGAAAGAGAAGAGTGAATTGTGAAAGAAGACAGACGAGTTGAGGAAGAGAAGAGTCAGGTTGGTTGTGTAATTGTTTGAAGTGAGGGAGGGTACCATCGGTATTTTAAAAATTTCATTAAAATTCGCTACAGGACATCGCACGGAAGCCAGCTTTTAGCTTTTAAAAGCAGGGTTCGACATTTTGGATGAAAAAGCGAGTGCTTCAAAGCAAAGCCTGTTCCTTGCGTTCTTACCAAACACATTTGGGTGCTTCGTTTCAAAGCAAAGCCTCCTATAAGCCTAAACAAACACCCTTAATTTCCGAGACAAAAGTAGGCGGAGCTCATATCAGAGTCGACCAAGACAGAGATCCAGCCATGGCCAAATGTGGTTGAACTTTC
Organism: Comarum palustre; assembly: GCA_951800085.1. Taxonomy (NCBI): domain Eukaryota; kingdom Viridiplantae; phylum Streptophyta; class Magnoliopsida; order Rosales; family Rosaceae; genus Comarum; species Comarum palustre. Next base: position 22,605,823 of record OX637583.1, read on the forward strand.
GAAAGAACCAAGTTCCCATAAGACGCAGAACCAACCTAAAGCATGGAGCGGGAGGCTCTTTGGCTAGGGTTTAATATACGAAACCGCAAATCATGAACCTTTCCAAATTAAGGCTCTTGTTGGGTTTCTTCTTGATAATTACGTACAGTGCTCGCAACCAGGTATACAAAACCAGACTGCCGAGACTGGTATGCAATTAAGCAGCAGAATACTAATATATACATAAATTATCTTAGAGCTAGCAGAGAGCTGCAGATTCATTCATGTGAAATTGAAGCACGAAGCACGGACCGCACGGACCCTATCAGAGGGATCGAACAATCACTATGAGCCTTGCATGTGCCTGGAACTGCTCGCATGCATTAATAAATAACCAAGAAGCCCAGTGGTCTGATGAGTCCTCTGAAGCAGAGAGAAGCTCTGAAGCTATAGCTGCTGCAGGCATTGCAGTTGAAGACGATTGCTTACCCCAAGTTAATCATAACAGTGTTGGATCGGTTTCTTATCCGTTCATATATCATAACGGCCTACGAGCACTGAAGCATGTAAATTCGTTGAACGTAAACGTGCAATATATATAATATATATATATAGGGTCTTTCCATTAAGTAATCCCTATTTTTAGTTTATTTATAAAGATAGTCATTCGACAAACTTTTCGATTATATTTTTCAATCTTAACCGGTCAATTCTTAGATCCTAATATATACATCACCTCTGCAAAATTTCATCCAAATCGGTGATCGTTAAGATATTCAAAACTGCAAATTAAAATTATAGCCATTAACGGTTCATGTTTAACAGATTTGATCCGTCAAATGAATTCAGTTATTTCAAAGCCTTAACGATCACCAAATTTAATGAAATTTTACAGAAATGATCTATATATATGTATCCACATATTGAACGGTGGAGATGTTGTTATGTGATTGAAAAGTTTGTCGAATGTATATCCCTATAAATAAACCAAAAATATGGATTCCTCAATAGAAGGGTCATATATATGAGGGTTCTTCCACTAAGTGATCTCCATGTAGGCATTTACCTTCAAAACAAAAAACCTCACATTCCTCATGTGATATGGCAGCGGTAGTGGTACCTTTGTCTTCCGTCATTTGGTAGGTGTAGCCATCATCCTTCTTCTCATTCTTAAATTTGTTGCAGTTTTTCTTCATGTGGCCAAAGATGCCACAATGATGACATTTTCCGTTGAATCTTGTCCTCGAACAGCTTGCATTCCTTCCATGATTTTTGGGTTCTCTACTCTTGCTCATTCCTCTATTCTCCACCATAAAGACTTGACTATTTTTAGAGGTTGAAGATTTCTTTCTAGTCTCTTAATTAAACATGTTATTTAGAAATTATTCAAGTGCTCAGTGACCCTCACGCCATCGTTATACTTCATATTAACAAGATCTTTAATTAGAAAGGCTTTCTTGGCGGTGGTCGTCTTCTCGAATAATGACTCCAACTTTGTCCACAACTCATGCGCATCGGTCCCATTCGCCATATGGTGGAACACACTATCATCCATCCACTCTCGAATATGACTGATTGCCTTGCGGTTCATCTTCGTCCAATCTGCAACCGAGGTGTCTTCAGACTTTGCCTCAGCTCCTTCGATAGGCTCATGCAGATCTTTGCAATAGAGGATGTCCTCCATTCACGGTTTTCATGTGATCTAATTTGTGTGGTTGAGTCGAACCATGGTACTTCTTGAACCTTCCATTTTTCACCCACGCCCTATAAACAGGGCTCTGATACCACTGTTGGGGAAGAATAATATAATGGAAGTGACAAACTCAAACTAACAGATCACAAATATTCAAAGATATAAAAGATAAAGAAAAGTGAATACCGGATATAACGTGGTTCGGCAATGTGCCTACGTCCACAGGGCAACAACAACAAGAACTTCTACTATCAAATAATTGGTACACAAGAGATACACAACTTCAAGAACACCACTTGAAAGAATCACTCTCTCACACTTGTTTTGCTACACTATACTACACTCTCAACTTGGAGCGGACACTCTTCACTCTCTACTAGGATGAAGATACTTAAGATGATCGATATGGATCATGTGTTGGAACGAGCAAATGACCTCTCCTTTAATAGGTTTAAGGAGGAACCCTCATTAGTGCTCTCCCATAATGGTGCTCCATGTAACTCTCATAACTTATGACACTATAACCATCCATATTCTCAAGTCTTAAAACCTTGTAACTTAAGAGCTATTAACTCCTAAGACCACTAACTCATAACTCATGAACCTTTAACATTCCTATCATGAATTAGTGGTGTAACTTATAGGTCTGGTTATTATAACAGATCCATGGGCCACGCTTGTTCTAGTTTAAGTTGGTATCAGAGATTGTCCCTTTTCAATTACTTCTCCCAGCATAACGAGTGAAAGTCTTCCAACATAATGAGCTCAAATTTGGGTTCATCGAAAAGCATTTGACTTTATATCATACCAAGTGCCTGCAGTGGGCCTTAGACCGCATATCTCAATTTCTAAAATAGAAATTTGATCAAATTATATTGCGAATCAAATTACCGATTTCTGATGTGGGAATTGGATCAAATCAGCGTGTCAACCTAAAAAGTAAGGTTGTACGTAAGAGGGAGTGTTCAAGAGGAAAGATACCACATCAGAAAAAGGATAAATAAAATACAACATATATGTTGGTGAATCATAGCTAATTGTACCGAAGTCTTTTGTAATTAAAACTCAACACCTTAAAAGTGGTTAAGTTAGGACAATATCGGTACAATGATGATCCACGAACCACGCTTGTCTCAGTTTAAGTATCTGATCAAAACTGACTCAAGTTAAATGTCAATATTTTTTTTAGTGGCTACAGAGGGCGAAAGGTTTTGACACTATCTCGCTGCATTGATTAGTTTCTACCTTTCTTGACCTAGAGAAAAACCTGACATAATCACCGACGAAGATTAGTCTCTTACCATATAAATTTTCTGACAATATCTTGTAGCATAAATTAGTCTCAGGACTTAAAAAACCTTTGAGAAAACAGTGTGAACTGGATCATAAGCGGTGACATTGCCGACTTGAAAACTTGACGCTGTGTTTGCACGGTACAAAAACACCATGGACATGATGTCTGCATTTTAACGGAGTCGTAGGTTCGTCGGGGGTTCCTCTCATTATCAAAAGAAAGGAAGAAAGAAGAAAGGGCTTAATTCCGTGAAAGAACACTAGCATTGCCATTGGTCCTCTGTATGAAAATTCCCGTGAGGTTTTCTGAGATACTTGATGCTTCTAAAATACCCTCAATTCAAGAAGCAGTTAAGTGCTGCAGTTGAATTGTACGAGGTCCCGTGAGTGTTAGTACCAGTCTGATTTCACAAATCATAATCAGTGCTTGTTTGGTTTTAACCAGTGAAGCTTTGAAAATCGAGGGCAGAGAGAGATGGGAGATATTTAACTGGTGATGCACAGGTCTATATGAGTCCCGAGACTCTAGTTGATGATGAAAAATAACAAACCCTTTCCCTTTATGATGAGTTAGTCGTAAATTTATAAATACAAAAAGGTGAGCATGAATATGAAACTATATATTATAGGAAAATGTACATAAAACTATTCAAAATTCCAGAGAGGCCAACTACTATAAATTGAAAGCATCCATCTGAGATGGGCAAAACACAAACAGAAGCAGTTCACAAGCACAAGGTTACATACAGAAGCTAGCTTACGTTCAGTCTGCTTCAAAAATGAGCAACAGCACCACCATGGATTCAAAGAAGTCTAACAAGATCAGGGAGATTGTGAGGCTTCAGCAGATACTCAAGAAGTGGAGAAAGATTGCTAACTCGCCAAAAGCGAGCTCCATTACCATCAGCAGCAGCAACAAGAGCATCAAGTTTCTGAAAAGAACACTGTCTCTATCAGACAAAACTGGCAGTACCTGCGATGCTTCTAACAATGCTCATGTCCCCAAAGGCTACCTTGCTGTTTGTGTTGGAGACGAGCTCAAGAGATTCATCATTCCAACACATTATCTTGCCCGTCCTGCTTTTCAGTTTCTGCTGAGAGAAGCTGAGGAGGAGTTCGGGTTTCAGCAGACCGGTGTCCTGAGGATTCCGTGCGAGGTTTCTGTGTTTGAAGAGCTTCTGAAGATGGTGGAGGAAGATAGGGATACGTTCTTCATGCAAGGATGCTATTCAGAAAGCCAGCTCAACTTTTACCACCCAGAAAGCCCAATCTGCAGATAATAGTTTGAAATTTTCTTTTCGGTACTAATTTAGATCTCTCCTTCATCAGATGAGAAGGAGAAGCATTTTATGTTGAATATGTAATGTGTACATCAAATCTGATGCATTTTCTCAGGCATCAAATCCAATATCTCATTCTGTTCGATTTATATATCTAATTCCAAATCTTATACTCATTCAACAAACAAGCATTTCTTCCCAGAACAAATGCAAAGAAAACTCCATACTCATATCAGTAACGTTCTCCATATATCGAGCATGTTATGTTGTGAGACACTAAATGTGGATCATGAACTCGAACAATATTGGCAGTCTAGCAACATAACATATTAAAATACTGCATTTTTTCTGGCATCCAATGCGTAGGCTCAAAGTGATGATAGATCACCAGATAACAGCATATAATCAGTTCAGCAGTTTCATTGATGAAGCAGATGTTGATAGGGTAGGATAAAAGCAATTAATGTATCCGTTTTATCATCCCAATATGAGTCTTTCACATGTCTGCAGAGCAAGTGAGCAACTTACAATAAAAGAAATCAGGGCTGAATTATATTCCACTCTAAGAAAATTGCATCACTTCCCACTATTATGTAAGCATGTTTTCTGGAAACCAATCTAAATTACTCAATAGTCAATAAAGTGATAAGGCAGTAAACCAGTTTTCCTTGATGATGCAAATGGGGGATGGGATGAGATGAACTCATGAAAGCAATTAATAGACTCAAATTTATCATCCCAACATGTTACTGTTCACATGTCTGCAGAGCCATTTGCAATGAGAAAATAAAGGATGAACTAAATCCCACCATAAAGGAAACTAAGAAGCAAGAACCAATTTCTTTACTGAATGAAAATGAAATCTTGTAGAAAGGTATATGAATCTGGGACCCAACAAAAACCATACAAACCTCCAAAAGTTTCTCCACCAAACCAGATGAAAAATATATGAACAAGACATAAATTAAACATCTGTATTAGACTTTCAAACTAACTTAGTCACGTAAATTTGAATACAGAGATTACTTCATCGAAAAGTAATGGTTCTTGGTCAACAATTCTGTGGTGACTGTTCGGCGTGAAAATGTATTTTCTTCGAAAAACCAAGCTTGAGGACGTGTCAGTATCTATGGGTCAGGTACAACCTTGGAATTGATGCGCGTTCGCCTTCTGACTTCTCTTCAAACGACTGTATACATGCGTTGGTCAAGCCTGCATTCAGGTTCTATAGACCTAACTGAAGAGCAACTAGGATTTTTCTCCTCTTCCTCTGAAACGGACGTTCCTACTTAGACCGATGTGGTTGAGCAGAGCTATAATTCAGGATTGCAGGTCGTTCGCCAAAGGGTTCCTTGACAAACCGTGGATATTTGCTAAGTTTATTCACCCTAACAATGGTTTTTGTGGGTATTCGCCTACGGATAGAGTTTTATAACGCGGTGGTGGACTGTTCGCTCACGGATGAGGCTTGGTGAGTAGAAGCGGGTAGTGCTCATGGATGAGGCTTTGGTGAGGTAACAACGGATAATGCCGACGGGTTGGGCTTTGGTGAATATCAACGGGGAATGCCTATGGATAGGGCTTTGGTGGACAAAAAGACTTGAGGAATCTTTCTGGTAGAGGTGCTCTGGAGAAACTTGTTTTGCAGTGTGCAAAAGTTGTGTTGAATCATTGAGATGTGTCCTATGCCATATACCTTGACCCCTTTATATAGTGAACACTAGGGTTTGTTCTTACTTGCGGATCAAGGCATATCAAATCTTCTTCGGATTTTTGGAGGATTCCTTAAGCAACCGCAAATCATTGTCAATCATGACTCCTAGTTGAAAGGAAACACATTAATAATAATGTAGATCGCAAGAATCGGTCTACTAGGCCCTCTTCCAAAACATTCACCGAAAGATAATATTTTAACCCAAACAATGACTACAAAATGTTTAACCCTATGTGTCACCACAAGTTCATGTGGTTTGGAAAATGCTCATATGGAATATATATTATAAGACAGCTAGATTTGGTAATCAGTAATCGGAACAATATAGTACCTAATGCATTGTCCTATTCCAACAGTCATAAATTTTCAATAGTTTCATTCCATGCAAATTTGTCATTGCCAAACCACTATTTTGAATCTGGCATTGCTCACAAACCCGCAGGGACACTATCCTATGTGTTTGATGCAGAAATTCCTAAACAAATGTTTGATTCAAAGATATAACGATTCATATAACAATATCATATTGCAACCATCAGCGGTTGAATCAAGTAAAAATCAAAAATCAAAATCACATCGGCAGATTTTTACAACGTCTTCTTGTTCATTCACATGCATCCTTCTCTGTAAAACTTCCCCTGTGACAATGGTGACGAACCAACCATTTGAATTTGGGAAAACTAATGCAATTTGATGTTAAAATAATAAGCAGTAAGATCCGGTAAAATGAAGGATCACATGACACGTGCATCTGCAATGAAAATGACTCTATCCAATTTGCAAGTAGCACAAGCTTAATAATATTCACATGAAATACAGTTTCAGTTTCATAGTTCTTGGCAATCAGTTTTGGGGAAAACAGCTGCAATCTTGATTGTATCCATCAAACCAAACAAATCAAAATGATAGGATCTGTTAAAAGTACCCGAGGTACATCAGAATTGTTAAAGATCTGGATAGTGAATTTGGATCCATGTGTTAATCAACCAAACTAACACCAAATCTTTGAGAAACTCAAAGATTATAGTTTTGATAGCAACTTGCATTGTTACACTTAAAAGTACAGTTAGTACTTTGGAGCTACATGTGCCATTAAACAGGAGGTTTAGCTGTCATTTAATATAAAATCTCCCAGTCCCTGGGTTTACCTAAACCCAATAAACTACAGGAGAAACTATATGCTACTAAGAACATAATCTACTGTTTGCTTAATCTCAGCGACCTTTATGACACATAACAACTTAACTCGAGCAAAAAACAAAAACAAAAGATGCAAAATTCCAGTGGATCCATAATTTGAAACAGACAATAATATCTCGTAATCAACTTAGTATTAGTAAATGTGTGTTTTAGATTCAGACTGCCAGGTTCAATTACTAACAGTCTAATGTTAACCTTGTTGAGTTATGTTATAATCAATCCAAACGAAATCCACTGATTAAAGTTCAAAACTTGCTGCTACCAAATGAAACTCAAATTTAGGTAGATTTGGCTTCAGCATTACAAGCTCTAGATACTTTATAAGATCAACATTCATCACCAGAACTCCTTGTGTACAAATATAGATTTAATACTCATAAGTTTGGCACTCTTTCATATATACACTCAATCAACAAACATAGGCACTCAACTATTACTATTCAACTTTTCATTAGAAAAATGAGAGGATCCACAAAAATTACGTGGGTGGAGTAATGGTTTTTCCCATTTCATCAAAGAAAAGAGAACCTGAAAACTTGAACACAAAGCTGTTCAGGCTCAAAAGGACAACTCTTCACCATCATTATAATCTGGGAATGTAACACATTTGAACACCTTGCGATTTGAACACAACACATACCCAACCTGCAACCAAAAACTTCAACCATAAAAATCAAATCTTTCACCTCAATCTGTTCTGGGTGCTGGTAAAAATTGAAACTTTAAGATCAGACTTACTGCTCTGCAAGATGGGCATCTCCTATAGGTCCTATTAGACTCAGATTTCACATTGATTGGTTTTCTGTCCTTTACAGAAATCACAGACTAACCACCCTCTGCCATTGCAAGGCTCACACAGAATTGCTGCAGAAGAATCAACCTATCTGGACTAGGGTCAGTCTGATTCTTAAACGACATGTCGTTCTAGAGATTAATGGGGATGATTGGGTGCCTCTGGTTCTTGCTTGATAGGTGAGCATTGAGCGGGTTTTGGGAAACGACTTGTCGTTGAGGGTGGCAGTGACGTAATCCGTGAAGAGCTGAGTTTCCAGGGGGAGATAGACATCATCGACGCCATTGGAGAGTAGGAATGAGTTCCTCAGACCAGACCACAGTGTCGACTTCGTTATCCGATAACGTTTTCCCTCCATATCAGTCACGAATTACGCAATTGCCATCCTTCTTTCGCAGATATAACGGGACTTGCCATTTCCTTGCAAACTTTATTTTGGGATTTTATTCGTGTTCTTTTTCATTGCTTTTTGTTTCCTAGTCAATTTGGTTTGTACGATGGATAGAATGAGTAATGTAGGATGATTAGATATGATTTTTATATGTTTTACGATTAATTTATATATCTGTCATAATATATCGACAATCTAACAACATAACATGTAGACTGTGTGATAAGATAAACAAACAAAAAATTTTAACTAAGGTTCACTTCATTATTGCCTCGAAGCCTATTTAGTTCTATAACAAGGTAATCCTTACGGGTTTTAGCTTCAAGTATAAATTATCATTGTTATTCTTAGGTTTTAAGCTCATATCTCAAATTCAACACTGCACCAACTTCTCAAACACATTATCTTTATCAGTTGATTCTTAAAACTCCAAGTTCGAAATGATGGATGTAAACCCATAATTTGAATTCTAAAACTTCATGTTTGAAACTCACTTCTCCTTTCAGCAAAACAACAAATCAATCTTCATTCTCTTGCCCTAAATTCTCCCACCAACCTGGATTGCCATCACAGCAATTAAAACGGGCCTTGTAAATGGGCCCAGTGTAAGAAGGGCAACTAGTACAAGGCTTTTGGGCCACGCAGCACTGGACCCTATCCGGGTTAATGGGCGGGAGCGCGAAAGATGAAGAAACTTCCAGAGAACCACCGAGAACTTGCCCCTTATAAACCAGTAGGAAATTCAATCCCAATTACCAATCCAAAATTCAAATCCCCAAATTGTGTAGTACCCAAACCTCCTACCTTCCCGGATTCCGTCTTGATTTTAGGAGAGGAAGAAGATGAAGCGGAAAGACCTCGAGCAAGTGTTCGACGACATGTCGTCTCCGTCGTCATCGAAATCCCGGCGACTGGTACGCCCCCAGTTTTCTCTTTTCTTATTGATTCATTTCTCATCAATTTGGGGTTTATCGATATGGGTTTTAATCGCGTCTGTAGTTCGATCGGAGATTTTCTGATTTAATTTGGGTCTCTGGATTTTAGGATGCTAATTTGATTGGAGCTATGAACGGAGTTCCGAGAAGTGCATTCCAGGTGTTTGATCAAAGGCCTCTGAAGCGAAAAGAGCTCGAAGGAGCATTCGACGACATGTCGTCTAGTTTTTCCAAGTCCAGGCGACTGGTAATTAAATTCCCCTTTCTGAAATTGAACTCTTGCTACAGTTTTTGATGTGCAAGTTTATTTGGTTACAGACTTACAGTTTTATATCTAGATATTATGAGACCATTTGCTGAGTCTGTTTTACAGGGGTGAGTTTGTTATATTATTTTGTGGAAATGTAGGATGCTGATTTGTTTTCGACTATGGCGGATGGTCAGAGTGGAGGAATTGAGGCCTTGGAGCAAAGGCTAGCACAGGAACAGGTTGTGGCATGCCCCAGTGAAATGCAGCATGGTTTGGCAATGGAGCCGTTGCCAGTGTCCGACGAAAATGACAAGGCTCTTGTGCTCTACAACCCTGCCAATACGTTTTACAAGACCCCTGCTTCTAGGGATTTCTCTGTCATTGTGAATTCGGGCTTAATTCCGGGTTTGAGAGGTATGACTGCATGTTTCTGTTAAGAGTGAATTTGCTTCATAGTGTTCATTTAGGGAAGTAATGTTGAGCTATGAATTATTGTGGCGCTGCTTAGAAGATGCTGGTACAGATTATATATATTTCGCACAAAGAAGATTGCAAAATGAACTATTGGATGTCAAGAGAACTTCTGTGTTGTTTTGGTAGAAAGTGACTATTTCAGTGTAAAATGCTGATCAATCTATCGCTGGCAGACCGTTTATATACACAGGGAAGTTCAAAGTGGGCAAAACAAGTAGGGGCTGAACAATGTAACAGGGAAGAATCAAATGGCTGTTTGGCTATTGTTCCTTGGGTTGAATCCACTTGGCCTCCATCACCAAGAAGTGAGACACAGGCAGCTAGCATCTCAGAGCCAATGCAGACAGAAGAAGTGGAAATGATGGACACGGATGATATCAGTCGTGATGGTTCTAAACCTTATGAGTCCAGTTCAATGATGGATGGATCTTTTGAATTACAACGCTGGCAGCAGCAGCAACAGCTACATCTTATGCAGCCACAGCTAATCAATAACACTAACACTCCAGTTACATGGGATGGCACTTACACTCCTGTGACAGCTCATTGCAACTTTTGAACTGCTTTTTCTGATAGACATCAAGTCGGAATATTGTCCCAGTTCTGCGGTCCATGTCTATTTTGCTTTTGTTCTCCAGTTATTAGTTATGTTGATGGTGAGAGGAGTTCAACATTTGGAGGAGAATTTTTGTTACATGTTCTGTTTTAGAACTCCAGTTGTCAGGGTACTGTAAAATTTGGTCTTGAATTGCATCTGAAATGTTATTGATATTGCCAGCTCTAGAATGCAAAGCTCATATAGTCCAATAGATAATCAAAACAAAGCATTTTACTAAATCATCTTGGTTTAAGAAACTCAAAAACTCATAAGCAAGAGAGAATGTACTAATGCTTACTAGACCAGCTTCAAAGAGTTATCTCAGCAAGTCTGAAGAGCAAAAGACTTAATTTACGAGCAGCTAAACACCTCTCTTACCATTGTCATCGCAAAGAGGTTGCCTGAATTACCACTCGAATCAAAATCGATTTCAAAAGACCCACAAAAATTATTTTCTAGTTGAGAAAATCAAAACCCAAAATCAAATCGAAGAGGAAACAAGATAAACAGAAGCAAAATGTATCAGCCTCGACAGGAAACCCGCCGGCATGAAAAGCCGACGAATTTGAAGTGTGGAAAGGTTGAGAGGTTGATATAGGGAAGCTGCATTCATCTCTATGGTACGGTTATAATAGCCAAAGAGTCAAACTCCAGCCCCATAAATCTCCATGGAAAATATTACAGAAAACGAGTATGAATCTCTACCATATTTGGATTTGAGAAAGATGCCCCATCTCCATGATCAACAACAGGTGCCTGAGTCTCACAGCCAGATGGCCATGACTGTGAAAGGAGCTTTTTGCGGATCATGAAGACAGGAGAGCTTTCTCGCACAGTTTTGCAGAACAGCAGAAGAGAGACGTTCGGCGGCGAGACCTAAATAAAAGGGGAAGAACCCTAGGATGAGTGATGAGGGAGGTCCACGAGCAACTATATAAAGACATGAGTACTGCCCTGGGGCTGTATGGTATTTGAGGCCCGACCCAATAGATGTAAGTTCCTCGCGAGCCCAAATCTAAATAAGTTGGGCCAGCCCGCTGATTTTTCCCTTCTCTCAAGAAAAAAAGCTGTTGCTGACAAAAATGAGGGCTACTTTTATAGTGATTCTCTTACTCGTGAGTGTGCGTTAGGTTTATGGTATTTAAGGTGTGTATTTTTGCGCACGCGCACGCGCACACGTATATATATATATGAATAATTAAGATTAAAGAGCATACTATAAAAACATAATAATTAAAAATATAAATTATTATAAATAATTAATATTTCATCGTCTATTTATACGTCGTGGATAAAAGAATAACAAACTATAGTTTAGTTATCAGTCAAATTACAGTTTACAAATACACTATCTACACAATATTTTACACTTTTAAGGACACAAATTAACAAATTAGGACAAAGTGATGACTACATGTCATCTGTCACTATATACTTTACCAAATTATCTTTCACTATATAAGTTAAAAAATGTTACTGACCAGGTACTGCCGAAGACGAAACCGTAGCAGCAACAACAATATCAATAGCAGACAACATCATAATAACAACACAATAGCAGAAGTAACAAAGTCGAAACAGGAGTAGTAGCAACAAAGACGCAACGATAGCAATATCAGTAACAGACAACATAATGATAACAACACAGTAGCAGAAGCAGCAAAGTCGACATAGGAGCAGCAAAAACAAAAACGAAATAGTAGTAGCACAGTAGCAATAACTGTGAAGTCGAAACAGTAGCAGCAAAGCCGAAACAGTAGCAGTAGCAGCAAAGCCGAAACAGTAGTAACATAGCCGAAACAGTTACAACACAATAGCAGTAACATCAAATTCGAAACAGTAGCAGTAGCAGTAAAGTCAAACCAGTAGCAGCACAATAGGAACACAGTAGCAGTACCAGTAAAGCCAAAACAGTAGCAGTAGCAGTAGCTGCAAAGCTAGAACAGTAGCAGCAAAGCTGAAATAGTAGTAGGAAGCCTTCCTCGAACTACTTGTGTGGCAGATCAAGGGTTATCGTCAATCACAGTTCACATGGCGATTGATATCACTTGATTGGGTCATAGATGGTCGGGTCGACCTGAATTCGATAGTCGACGGGGCTATGATGTCGTTGACTGCGTGAGAGGCTAACAAGACTGTGACGAGGCTGAGATGTGGGATTATGGGTCAACAATATCGCCCTTGTGTCTATACCTGAATCTAGAGAGAGAGAGGAAGAGGGGAAGAAGAATAATAATAATAGATATGAAAAAAACAGATCTAAAATGACGAAAGTGAGAGAAAAGAGTTAGGGATGAGATGATATTATAGTAATTAAATATGCGAAATTTGAATTAAGTCTGAAGTAATTAGTTTTGGATTTAGACTATGTAGTAATTTATATAACAAATTATGAAAATGAGTTTTTGTGTTTACAAATTTAAAAATGGGTAAAAGAAGAGTTTTGATCTTGACGTTTTTGATACATACAAGCGGTTTAATCACGCCACTCGGGTGCAAAAGAAAAGGAAAATGAGCATGAGAATAATTATAATATATCTACCTAATTGTAGAATATACTTGGTCCCAGTAACATATTCGACGTCGAGCCCTTGCAGCACCAGCTTCTCTTCTGTTGATCGAGAATAAAAAGGAAAGTAGTTGCAGGCAGAATAATGGATGCAAATTTGTAGGGAATCACAAAAGTGAATCCGTTAAGTTGAGGTGGCAGTGATGTGTGGAAAGGAGGAAGAAGCTGACCAGGACTACTGCGACTGTGAACAGAAGTTTGTTGGCGCAATAATATTTGGAGCCTCTTTATCCACAGATCCGTATCAAAACCGTTTTGATTTCACTCTGACGCATTCGGTTGTTATATAAATAACAAACAATTTATCGTCTCACCCGTTTCAAACACAGTCACTTGATCACATTTCTTCTCTGACTGCGTCAAACAAACCAGAGCTATGAGGATCGACGAAGACGCCGACGGAGTCTCCGCCTCCAGGAACCACCTTGTTTTCGCTTACTACGTCACCGGCCACTGCTTCGTCCACGGCACTCGTGTCGTCGAGGTTCGAAATTTTCTACTTCAATTTTGTTCTCAATTGTTTAATTTCTGATCTCGACAGCTGTATCTCGACAGCTGTGGTTTTGTAGGTGGTGCGGCACCTGATCCTCGCCGGTCATGACGTGAATGTCGTCACTGGAGCTCCTGACTTTGTTTTCACCTCGGAGATTCAGTCACCTCGCCTCTTCATTCGCAAGGTGAGATTTTCGGAGTCAATTTTCGCATTCGATATCCAAATTGATCTGAATTTTGAGGGGTAGTATAATGCAGGTTTAGCTAATTGTGTTGAATGTGGTGGAAATTAGGTGCTGCTGGACTGTGGAGCGGTTCAGGCGGATGCCTTGACAGTCGATCGCCTTGCATCTTTGGAGAAGGTAGGGAAATTTTGAGCTTTTGGCTACTAGATAATTGCATATTTGGAGTCTTTTGTTGTGATATATTTGTGTTGGTTAGTATTCAGAGACGGCGGTGGTGCCAAGGGAATCTATATTGAAAACTGAAGTGGAGTGGCTGACCTCCATCAAAGCTAACCTTGTGGTAAGCAAATGCTTCCTTTAGTTGCAAGTTTGAGCCTTTTGGATATTAAGGTTGAGATTGAATCAAGGGAGTATGTAAATTTGTCAAAAACAGGTTTCGGATGTTGTTCCAGTAGCGTGCCGAGCTGCAGCGGATGCTGGCATTCGCTCTGTCTGTGTCACTAACTTTAGGTAGTTGTGAATGCCAGCGTTTCGGTTTACTCGAACTCCTGTAGAATTATGTAAATGCATATTCTAATGTCATGTTCGTTCAAGAAGATGACGGAATTTGTGAGTTGAAAAATCATTTCAAGTTTTTGAAAACTTTCTATGTACAGCTGGGACTTCATATATGCTGAATATGTCATGGCAGCTGGAAGTCATCATCGTTCTATAGTTTGGCAGGCGATCTGTCATGTTCTTTCTCCTGAATCATCTACTCTTAATTTTTTTTTCATTTGATATTATCTCTGTATCTCAAAATTTTATCTTTCAGTTGTGAATCATACTGATGAAAGTTGTTATTTCTCACGGTATTGATTTGATATCATACCATTGGCTAGTTGCATCATCAAATCTGATCTTTCTGCGGTTATTTTCCTTTTGTTGAATATAGATAGCAGAAGATTATTCTCACTGCGAGTTCCTGATTCGCCTCCCAGGATACTGCCCAAGTATGTGCTTTTTGTACAACCCCGAATACAATGGCTTCCCTCTCTCTATTGCCTTAATCTCTTTGGCCCTAGGGTTCACTCAGGATGTTTCTTATATTCTAATTATACTTTTGCAGTGCCTGCATTCTGTGATGTAATTGATGTACCTTTAGTTGTGAGGAGGTTACACAGATCTCGCAGAGAGGTTTAGTCCACGAATCTTTTTTCGTAAAGTCTTTCAATTCCTCTGTTAAGTTGAGTGTATAGTTGTTCACTGTTTTCCTGGGTATAGGTGAGGAAGGAACTGGGAATTGAAGAAGATGTCAAACTAGTCATTCTCAACTTTGGTGGGCAGGTATACCATGGATTACTTTTGTACATTCTAGTAGTTGATTGCCCAGACACTACTCGGTTAATTTATAATACTAATCTTACTGTGCCTTAGTATTCCAATATGATTTACTGCTCTGTGATTTATCTTTCATATTTTGCTAATTGTTGTTGGTACGTTTTTGTCTCTCATTTGCAGCCATCAGGCTGGAAATTGAAAGAGGAGTTTTTACCCCATGGATGGCTTGGCCTGGTATGTCTTCATATCATATTTTCTACATGCTTTTCCTGACTAGAAGTTCTTAAATATTTTACTAAAAGTCATTTATTGTGTTTTTACTCAGCTCTGTGGTGCTTCGGAGAGCCAGGAGCTTCCACCAAATTTTAGGAAGCTTGCAAAAGATGCTTATACTCCTGATATTATAGCGGCATCTGATTGCATGCTGGGTAAAGTGTTGAAACATTTAATAGTGGCTGGGCTACATTAAGTTGACAGAGTTATATTTATTCGAACTCTCACTATTTCAGGAAAAATTGGATATGGCACTGTGAGTGAAGCCCTTGCATTCAAGTTACCATTTGTCTTTGTACGCAGAGATTATTTCAATGAAGAACCTTTTTTGAGAAATATGCTTGAGGTTCGTTTCATCCTTTATTTTTTGAGCACCAAATTTTTCCTTTCCCCCAATTTACTGGCAACTGTATGGACATAGACAAATAAAGTTACCCTCCATATCAAATAACGTTAGGTTCATATAATGTAACAATATTATCAATCCGGCGTTGAGATGATTAGGTGAGATCTGCTCACTGGTCATTGGAGACCTTATCTTGAGCATGCCATCAGTGTAAAACCTTGTTATGAAGGAGGCATCAATGGTGGTGAGGTACTTTCTTTGTTGCTAGAGACCAGTATTTAGTAATACAATTCAGTTTCACATCTTTATAATAATAAGCAAACGTGAAATTATAGGTGGCAGCTCAGGTCCTTCAAGAAACAGCTATTGGGAAAAACTGGGCATCAGATAAGGTAATTTACTATAGTATGGCACAAATCCATGAAATTCATATATTCTACTTACGCTATTCTCTTGCTGGAATGTAGCTTAGCGGGGCAAGAAGGTTGCGAGATGCTATAATTCTTGGGTATCAACTTCAAAGGGTACCTGGACGAGATATGGCCATCCCTGAGTGGTATGCAAATGCAGAAACTGAACTTCGAATTGGATCACCAACTTGCCAAATGAGTGAGACTGATGAGAAGAGCTCCCTAATGAACTCGTATGCATCTTCTATTAGTGTGCTTTTGTTAAAGTTAAGTGGATATTTCTTTTGATATCAACCAATTTTTATGTTTAGATGCATTGAAGATTTCGAGATTCTTCATGGAGATCTTCAAGGTCTTTCCGATACAATGACTTTTCTAAAGAGCTTGGCAGAATTAGATTCTGCGTATGAATCTGAAAAGCTACTGAGAAGCGGCAGATGAGGGAACGGAAGGCGGCAGCTGGACTCTTCAATTGGGAGGTCTCACTTATATCTACTAAAGCTCAGATTATATCATAATCATAATTCCATCAGAAAATGTCTACAAGGGATGCAGATGACTAACATTAATGAGTTATTTTCATGTGGTGATCTGTTTAATATGCATTATCCATGACATGGTGAGTGTGTCTGCATAATTTGGGTCTATGAGTGACTATTAAGGTGAAGTAATGTGTTTATTCTGACAGTAGTGTCTAGTAATCTTAGTGGTCTAGTTCATTGACTTTATTTTGATATGTTTGGCATATGGGAATATGTCAAACATGCATTCCGACTTTTTCTTTGGAAAATAAACAGAAATCCTTACAACTCAGTTACACAGAAATATAGTTATTGGTCTATAAGTAGTACTGTTAGATAGTCTTACTAATATAGTTTATTCAGAGAATATTTTTTTTATATTTTGGGTACAGGAAGATATTTTTGTGGCAAGAGCGCCTGGACGATTAGATGTAATGGGTGGGATTGCTGACTATTCAGGAAGCCTTGTCTTGCAGGTTCCCTCTCTTTCTTTGATGGTTATTAGTTTTATCTTCATATGTACATATATATGTAAATATGAATATATCTGTACAGCATGCATATAGAGATGATATAATGTGTACCATAAAATCATAATTTGCTTAACTTTTCCTCTTCCTCATCCTTCACTAAATGCTCTTTGGGTTGTGACAAGTATTGTGATGTATTTTTCATGCTGGAGTTTCATGCCAAAACAATAGGTGTTGAATAATGAACTGAAAGCTTTGGGTTATACATATGAGGATGAAAAATATTGAAAACAAGAATTGAAATTTGGAACAATGTCATATAATTCATGGAAAAAGGACTTTGTGGATCCAGATGTGATATAATTCTGTGTCATTTGGGTTAAATATGCCTTCTGTGATTGATATATGGTGGTGTGTAGCTGTTGTTTTTGGTGTGGTCTTTCCTCTCTATTATTTCATACGATTTTTCTCTCACACAGATGCCCATAAGGGAAGCTTGCCATGTTGCTGTACAGAGACATCAACCAAGTAAACATAGGCTCTGGAAGCTTGCCCTGGCTCGCCAGGAAGCCAAAGGACAAAGCTCCACACCTGTCCTGCAAATTGTATGTAATCATGTATAGGCCTTCAGAATCAGTATTTCTTCCAGTCCTTCCTTGGACAGGAAGTGGGTTTTGTGTTGATCTTTGGGATTTGAAGATTTAGTTTCTCTTGAACACAATTTAAACTTAAGTTCATATGTTTCAGCTTTGGATAAATGTGTTTACCGTTTCTAGGTGTTGGTTGCAACAGGTCTCGTATGGTTCAGAGTTGAGCAATCGTAGTCCTACTTTTGACATGGATCTATCTGATTTTATGGACGGAGATCATTCAATGTTATATGAGAAGGCAAAGATATATTTTTCACAAGATCCGTCTCAAAAGTGGGTTGCCTTCTTGGGTTTAGTTTTGTTTGCATCTCTAATGTTCTATAACCACATGGTTTTTAATTATAGGTGGGCAGCATATGTTGCGGGTGTCATTCTGGTTTTAATGACAGAACTAGGTGTATGCTTTGAGGATAGCATTAGTTTTCTGGTAAGTGCCACTTGAATCTGCTGCTACTACCTCAAGAATTGTGCTGTACAAATGGTTCTGTGACAATATTGACATGTCATAACATACAGGTATCCTCTTTAGTTCCGGAAGGCAAAGGGGTCTCTTCTGCTTCAGTAGAGTTTGCTACAATGTCTGCTATAGCGGCTGCCCATGGTAAGCCTTATAAAAAGAGACTTCTGGCCATTTGTGTTTAACTTTATGAAGCAACAAGCAATGACTGAAGCCTTCTTGTTTACATTGTAGGATTAAACATCAGTCCCAGAGATCTTGCTTTGCTTTTGTTTCCGGGTGGCTCGTGGTCCCTTTAGCGGGTTGCACGGCTCCAGAAATAGCGGACTTCCCTGTATTCCGAGTTTTCCTGTGTAAAGAACAAACACGTCAAAGAGGCGTCCCCGGGTTTACCGAGGGAAGCCACTCCGATGCTTAAGTTAGACACTGTCAATTAAGCATAAAACTCGGGAATAGTCAAGAAGTTTCATCGTACCTTTATGGGGAGGCATGTGCCGGTATTTATAGTAGCATTGAAGGCAGCATTCCTGTCCCTTTCCAATGTGGGAGTAGTTTCCCTTGCTTTACTTAGTTTTATGGCGAATTGGGCCCAGACAAAGGGCCCAGAGTGGCTTCACATTTAATTGTAACCCGGTAAAGGTGAAATATTAGGTTCCACCTATAAACAAGTCCCCCAAGTCCTCAGTCAAGGGGTACGCTTGGGTGGGGACTTAAAATCGTTTCTTTACCGGGTTACAAAGTTAGCAACCAAACCCGGGGTACCCAGTCCCCCAAGTCCGTACGCAAGCGGAACCCGCAGACATTCTTTACGTTGAGAATTCAAAACGACGTCTCCGGGTTGTAGTGGGGGGAAACTGAAAAGTTTTTCGGGTTGGCTGCGAGCAACTTCGCAATCGGGCAAGTTGGACCGAACATGTGGAGGCAGCTACTCGGGTTGTGCGTTATGTACAAGGTGTTGAAGCAGCAGATGCCAACCTATCACGAGTTACACGCCATGTACCGGGCCAAGTACTCCCGGAAGGCGGGTTTCAGCGGGACCATCCAACTGAAGTCCAAAGCGGTTTTCAAGAAGATCGTCGAGGACCTGCCAACCTCCGTGAGCCGGACCTGGAGGGAGAAAAGTTTCTTGATAAGAAACTTTCAAGACCCGGGATACGCGTTTCAAGTACCGGGTGACTTCCAGCCACTGATGAGTGAGTCCTTCTCTCTCCGGATTCTTCTTTCTTTTCTCTATCCCGGGTTATAATCATGTTGTGTTGCAGACGTCCCCGACATTCCTGTGGAGCCGGTGATGGAGAAGAGGATCCGGAGGATGCTATGGGCCTTCCGGGGTCAAGATGACAGGAGTTCATACCGGCTTTGTAGGCTGTACGTGTACAGCAGGTGCCGGTTGATGGAGCTACCAGGTTTGTCCGGTGTCCTTTCTAATTTTTGTTGTCACATGCTCGTCTAACGGGTTATATCTTTTGTTACAGCTCTTCTTCCGATGGAGTTCACGAAACGGAAGAACCCGGGAATATACGACGGCTTTGAAGATAAAGCTGTATGGGCCGGGATCCGGACACAAGCAGCGGATGGTCTACTCTATGACATCAATCTGACCACAAAAGCGGCTTTTCTGCGCCCGGAAGCCGAGCAAGGGGAGCTTCAGCAGTTCCATGTTGATACCGTGCATTACAACGAGGTCCCCGAGTACTTGGCTGAGGTTCTCGGGCCAGAGGTTTACCAGGAGGGAGAGGAAGTTGAAGGGAATCCCTCGGAGGCGGATGATAACCCGGTATTTGAAGAGCCGGGAACTCAATTTACCTTCGCCGATGAAGAGACTGAAGAACCGGTGATGAGCGCGGTTCCCTCGTCTGTGCTCCCGGGTGAGGAGGAGTTTACCGAAGAGGATGACGACGGGGGTGAAGAAGTTGTCGGTTTCGAAGGGGTGGCGAGTGAGAACCCTGAGGGGAGTGATGGGAGCGACGAAGTGCACGAAGTGGAACCCGTCCCTTCCCAAAAACGCACCCGGGAGGCATCCAGCTCGGCTAGGTCCGAGAGGAAGAAGAGGAGGAAGGAGAGGAAAGAGAGGAGGGAGAGAAAGCAGCACCGGGACACTGACGAGATAATGGAGGAGTTGGCGAGCGGGGGAATGGCGGACGTGGCCATCCAAAGGATGGTAGCGGACTTGAAGAATTGTGCCGCCGACTCCTATGTCCTGGAGCATCATGACCCGTTGATCGTAGCCCGGAGGACGCAGGAGAAACTGATGCGGGTAAGTTTGTCTTCTCCTTTAACTCGTTCTTATTTTGTTTTTGGTTCCTTGTACTAACCCGTTATTTGATTTGTGTAGGCTGTCAGGTTGTCGTACTTGGCAACTGATCGGCTCATAACCGAAGGCATCCCCGAGCGAGAGAGAGTCCTCAGGGACGATCTCCGGGCCGCCCGGGACCAGGTGACGGCGAGCGAAGAAAACCTGGCTCGGGTCCGGGAATTCGCAAGCGCATCAGCCATTGCGTCGAGTGCAAAGTTGGCCAAGGCAGAAGAATACGTAGCAGACTTGGTGGCCAAGAACTCGGAATTGGAGAAAGTCATCGAGGGTCACCGGGAGGACCGGTGTGCTCAAGATACCGCCATTGCTCAGCTTACTGAACAGAATTAAGCGCTGCAGCAACAAGTGACTTCTGTGGAGCAGCAGAAAGGAGAGTTGGTGCAGGCTGTTTCCCGGGCCAGGGACTCTGCTGTCTCCGAGTTTCTAGCGAGTCCCGAGTTTGAATTGAAGATGCGGTCGGCAAGGGCTGAGGCTCGAGCCGAAATTGTTAGCGCCGGGATTCGCCAAGGCTGGCTCGACAAGGCTGGGTATGACGGTCACCAAGGTCATGTCAGACCCGACGAGGCTGCAGGCACCTCCCGGTCGACTCCTGCCATGGCTGCAAACCCTAGGGCTCCTGCGAACCCGGCTCGGAGTCCCCCGGTTCGTTCTTCAGCAGCCGGGAGAGGTACTTCCCGTGGTGGGATTGTGGGTGGTCCTCGAAACCGGCCACCTCTCCGTAGGGGTCAGTTCATCATACAGCCCCGGGGAGGACGTGGCGGGTCGAGCACTGGCGGGGGTAGCAGGTCGGCAGCGCCATGAACTGGAGCTTCTCTCGGAGGATTTGTCTTTGCTTTTGTAGACTAGTCTTTATTTTTGTAGCGGCTTTCTGCCTTGTAGCTGACTTTCGAATAAAAACATTCAAGCTGTTGGCATAGTTTTTCCTGTCAAATAACACGTTAATTTGATGCATATCTCGCAAGTGTAGACAAAATTTACACATAGTGCCGGTCTGGCATGTTATCGTCATAAAATAACAATAGGCCCGGTAGGGCTTTACCGGTCCGTTAGGGCTTCCTGTCAAATAACACGGTAATGTGATGCATAATATACAAAAAATTACGCATATTGCCGGTTTGGCATGTTTAATGTGATTAAATAAAAATAGGACCGCTAAGGTATACTTGTCCGTTAAGACTTCCATGGGCCGCTAAGGCCTTGCGCGAAAATGTCTTTCTATAACACGGGTTTTTTCCCTGTAAAATAACACGTTAAACTGATGCATAATTTGCAAGTGTTAACAAAATATACACATAGTGCCGGCTCGGCATGTGAATAAAAATAGGGCCGCTAAGGCTTTACGTGTTCATAAGGACTTTCAAGGACCGCTAGGGCTTTACGGGTCCGTTAGGACTTCCAACCCGATGCATAACCTGCAAGTGTTGACAAAATTCACATATAGTGCCGGGTTGGCATGTTAACATTATTAAGTGAAGATAGGGCCGGTAAGGCTTTACGGGTCCATTAGGACTTCTAAGGGATTCCTGCCAAATAACACGGTAATCTGATGCAAAATATGCAAATGTGATAAAATTTACACATATAATGCCGGTTTGGCATGTAAGTAAAAATAGTGCCGCTAGGGCTGTATGGGTCCGTTAAGACTTTCAAAGACTGAAATAAGGCCGTGAAAGGCTTGCAATATTTCAAGTTATGGAGATTACCAGAGATTATCAGAGATTGCCGAGTTTGACAGTGAAATAAGGCCGTTAAAGGCTTGCAATATTTCACGTCATGTAGACCGGAGATTATCGGAGATTTATCGGAGCTTGCCGAGTTTTGACCATGAAATAAGGCCGTGAAAGGCTTGCAATATTTCATGTCAAATGGAGATTATCGGAGATTTATCGGAGCTTGCTGAGTTTTGACCATGAAATAAGGCCGTGAAAGGCTTGCAATATTTCATGTCAAATGGAGATTATCGGAGATTATCGGAGCTTGACAGTGAAACAAGGCCGTTTAAGGCTTGCAATATTTCACGTAATGTAGACCGGAGATTATCGGAGATTATCGGAGCTTGACAGTGAAACAAGGCCGTTTAAGGCTTGCAATATTTCACGTTATGTGGAGATCGCCTGCATTCACTTAACAAACTGATTGATAGACATAACCCGGCCGAGTTTTATGTGGTCCTGAAAGGCTTTATATATATAACATCAAAATATAATGAATTTAGACATTTGTAGATAACTCGGTACCTACTTGGCATGTATGCTCTGTCAATAGTTCGCGGGTTTTCATAACCTGGAGGATTCCCTACTGGGGTTATTACCTTAGCAAGTCTGACTGGCGTCCGTTTGGTAAGCGGGAGGCCTTGAGTTCGACTCTCAACGAGAGCACCAATTGTTTCCGGGTGGCTCGTGGTCCCTTTAGCGGGTTGCACGGCTCCAGAAATAGCGGACTTCCCTGTATTCCGAGTTTTCCTGTGTAAAGAACAAACACGTCAAAGAGGCGTCCCCGGGTTTACCGAGGGAAGCCACTCCGATGCTTAAGTTAGACACTGTCAATTAAGCATAAAACTCGGGAATAGTCAAGAAGTTTCATCGTACCTTTATGGGGAGGCATGTGCCGGTATTTATAGTAGCATTGAAGGCAGCATTCCTGTCCCTTTCCAATGTGGGAGTAGTTTCCCTTGCTTTACTTAGTTTTATGGCGAATTGGGCCCAGACAAAGGGCCCAGAGTGGCTTCACATTTAATTGTAACCCGGTAAAGGTGAAATATTAGGTTCCACCTATAAACAGCTTTGCCAGAAGGTTGCACCTTTAGCTAACTTTTGACAACATCCAGATCCTATTCTTTGTCCATTTGCCATGTCTAATTTATGTTCATTGTTCTTAAACAGGTGGAGAATCATATTGTGGAGCTCCGTGCGGTGTGATGGACCAAATGACTTCTGCATGTGGTGAAGCCAACAAACTTCTTGCGATGGTCTGCCAGGTAAGCCATTGTCAGTGTGGAAGAAAGCACCTTTGCTGCAGTCTTTTGAAGATTGAGAAATCATGTTGATCCTTCTTTTTTTGGCGTTTAGATATCAGTAAACCATGTCAACTTTGCTTCCTCTTTTACAGCCTGCTGAGGTACTTGGGCTTGTAGAAATTCCTGCCCATGTCCGATTTTGGGGAATCGATTCAGGCATAAGACACAGGTAGGAGTTTCATAACTATTTCTAGTTTGCATTATCTGCTGCAATAGTTTCATACTGTAGAGGTTTTATTATCAAACCCAACAGATGCTAAAATCTGTCCTGCAACAGTGCAACTTTTTTAACGAGTCATGTTTCTCTTATATAATGTGAACCGATGTGCAAAAATGATCATGTATGCTGTAGTTCTAGATGGACGTGTCCATGAAGCATTATGTTGCTATTCTGTGCTAGTCATCAGTATCCTATATAGTCTAGACAATCTAGACTAGTTCTGGCTTATGTTAGGCTCATTAAGTTTCCTTATAGTTGTGCGACCTAAGAAACAGAAGATTATATACTCATGTATTGCTTCTTCGTTTTGCTTAGTGTTGGTGGTGCGGATTATGGATCTGTCAGAATAGGTGCCTTTATGGGTCGGACGATCATAAAGTCGACAGCTTCTACAATTATGTCTAAATCATTGTCCAATAGCAATGGGATGAATCCTGGCGAGGTTGAGGATGATGGTTTTGAACTACCTAAAGCTGAAGCTTCATTAGACTATTTGTGCAACTTGTCACCTCATAGGTAAGTCTCTTTACTGAGATTTCAAAATATTGTATTGGTCGTATGAAGGTTTATTTATTCATTACATGTGACTTGAGTTCAGATACGAGGATCTTTATGTTAAGATACTTCCCGAGTCCATACTTGGTGAGGCTTTTCTGGAGAATTATGTTGAGCATAGTGACCAAGTCACAGTTATTGATCCGAAGCGTAACTATGGAGTGAGAGCACCTACTAGACATCCTATATATGAAAATTTCCGAGTTACGGTGAGTAATTGATTTCGTGGTTGATTTGTTTATGGGTGATGATTTTCTTTTCAGTTTTGAGCCAGTTGTAAGCATTGAATCGTGAGCACTAGTATAAATTCAAGACATTCTGTCATTAGATACTTTATATGTTTCTTTTTATTGTTACAAACTTACGGGAGTGGATAAGCTTACATATCGTTTTCCTTTGTCATTTCCCGTGTAGGCATTCAAAGCGCTTCTAACATCTGCAAATTCAGATATCGGTTTGCGGCTCTTGGAGAGTTATTGTATCAGGTATGTGTGAAGGACAAACTAATGATTATGCACTTATTAGTAAGGACAAAGTAATGATTATGCTCTTCCTTTGCAGTGCCACTACAGCTACAGCGCCTGTGGCCTTGGTTCTGATGGAACTGATAGGCTTGTACAGTTGGTACAGGAGATGCAGCATAATAAATCATCTAAATTAGACGGTGGTGCTTTATACGGAGCGAAGATTACAGGTGGAGGTTCTGGCGGAACAGTTTGCGTGGTTGGCAGGAATTGCCTCAAGAGCAGCCAGCAAATATTTGAGGTAATTATCTCATTAAGAGACTAAAACTGTGCAAAGTGGACATCAACGTTATTGGTAGAATCATTTTCGATATTCAGATGAATGACTGACCTTGATCATTTCAAGTTTCCAGATTCAGCAGAGATACAAAGCTGCAACAGGGTATTTGCCATTTCTTTTTGAAGGCTCATCACCCGGTGCAGGAAAGTTTGGCCATCTTAGAATCAGGCGCCGCATGGTCAAGCTGAATTAGTAGAAAGCAAATTGAAACATAAAGAGAATTCAGTCGACATCAAAAACCTCTGCAAGTACAAGTACTTTGCAACTCTCTTGTGGACATTGTTGGCCTATTGGCAGTGGTTGGTTCATAATAATAATAATGGAAGTCCCATAGTCTATCATTTTTTCTCTTTGCTTAAAATTTCATCTTTCCTATAAAACATGGAAAAACAAAAAACACCAAACAAGAGAACTTTATCTTACTCTGTCCCATTCTTCTAAAACAGAAACACATCGCAAAAGGAGATTCTGAACTAATGCATCTCCCAAATGAAAACATGAACGGGAAACTTTATATTGATCATAGAAAGATAGAAGTTTAAATGGATTATAATCTACAAATTGAGTATAATATCACTACATATGAGGATTTCTAGCCATCTTGCTGATAAAAGGATTTGTTTGTAGCAACTCTAAGCTTCGATTCAGGTTGCTCCAGCTCTTCCATGAAACCAGAAGTCATCTTTATAAAGTCTTCCATAAGCGTTTGTTTCCATACCTTGTCATTTTCAAGGAGTTGAAACAACTAAGAAACCACACAACTAAACAGAAGCAAAGATGACAGAGACTAAAGTAGGTAAAAGCTCTACACTGATACCGGGTTCTGTTAATAAGATCAAGGCAAAACTATGGATCAGCATTTTTAACAGTATAAGTGGTCAACAGTAGACACTAGACTAATCAAAACATGCTTGATTGGATTATACTTAGATTGATATAACTATTCCATGGCAAAGTAGTGAAAGTTTAATAACTTATTACATGTAGCTTCAACAATACATTGGCATTGCCAGTACCTGATCCTGTTTTTACACCTGAAGATGTCTGTAAGTGTGTTTATATTGATGCAAAATGATAATTTCGACGATGTAGCAGGTCAATCAAAGAAGGAATTATCTTCCAATGTATTTATGTGGTCTTTGATCCAAAAATGATAAGAGTTTTACCTCAAAATCCCATTCTCCATACAAGTTTGGGTCATTTTTGTGACACCAAACATATGTATGAACTTGTATGTTCTCAGAACTATCCTGAAAAAAAAAATCATCACCCTCTATCAGCACTCCCAACAAAAGCACAAATATAAAGGTATGTACAAGTACTATCACATATTCACAATTCATCGAATGATCCAAACAACACAGAACATATATTTTTCCAAAGACCATAAAATTGATAGAAAATGCATCAGAATTGTAAGTTGGATAAATCGAGACAAAGAAAAGAGTAATTCTGGATCAAAAACATGAGTTATATCAGATTCACCGATCAAAGCGACATCAAAAGCGCTGATCACATTACAGAAATTCAAGGGAAAGAACTGATGAAAAGTTTATGAAGAAGTTCAATTCGATCACAACAAAATGTATCAAAATTTCAAGTGATTTGCCAGCTGGCACTCAAACTAGAACAAGTGAGAGCGTTATACCATCAAAGAGACCTGAACAGTGCTCCTCTGATACTCGACATCCTCAAACTCATCCAAAATATGCAACTCAGGATCTGTGATGCCTAACAAGACCTGCACAGAAACCACAGCCTCTCAATCATACATTTCCGATCATGAAATCTTTATATCCACAATTGGTCACAGAGCTTGCCTTTCCGGTGACTTTTTTATTCTCGACTGGGAGAATCGCCGGATATGCACGTCCTTTGATGCTATACCTATGACTACAACACATTCCAGGGTCATCAATCAATCACGTTTCCATTTCTCAACACAAAAGCGAAGAGATGCATGACTTACTAGCCATCGAGGGTAGCAGCAGAGGATTGAGGGACTCGATTCAAGAGGACTCGACAAACGTCCTCGGCCATCAGGCTGCCGTAGACAAACACGTTGTGGACGACGCTCGGAGAGTTCGCCATCGCCACACAACTCATCTCTCTCAGACGACAAACTAAACAAGGTGGGACAATTTATAGTTTATGAACAAGTAACCAAAACGACGTCGAACCGTGGTGTCGTTAAGTTATAGGTTGTCTCAATTCATTATGAACGACGTCCGAATTTCTCACCAAGATATTTATTTGTACGGCCGAGTTGCGAGTTACGATAGTTCTGCAGAGGCAAGGTGTTCAGCTGTTTAAATATCAACTGAATTAAGAAAAATTACACAACGAATGTCACATTAGCTACGGTTTAACATTTGCAGAGGAACCAGCATACAACTAAATCACAGGCGTAAAACGATTCCCCGACGAGTTCAACATCATAACCATTATCCTTTCGGTAGCCTCATTCGGTCATCGGGGCAGGGCCATCACCAGCAGCCAATATGTCAAGAAGAGAGTTCTGGGGCTCCAACTCCTCATGCCACAGTGGCAGTGTGTCACCAGGGTAGAAGTTTCTCTTAACTCCTTCAGCATTGATCTGCAAACACCATACAAATAAAACAAATGGCCAAATTCAAATTCATGATGTGTGTTGCATACATTAGCTACGACCTGCTTAATCACAACTTGAGTTTAATAGAAAACATACCACAACGGTGCGGACGACACCACCACTGGCGCCATCTCTAGCAATGGCTAGGGAAACAGCCTTCACAACCAAGGCCTGCAATAAGACACAAGCGCTGTTAACAACCGCACACAAACCATAAAACGATCCCCTTTTCTCCACTAGCTGAACTACTGACCATCAACTCTCACAGTGAAAGGTTGAAAAATAGATATCATCTCTACCTACATGTAGTGTATTAGGGTCCATAAAATGAAGAAGTTCTGATGTTCTGCTTTTATTTTATTTTCTTTAAGTGAACTTCCAGTCATTTTGGGAATTGAAACAAAACCAAGTCCCACGAAACCTGAGTACTTTTCATGACTACTGTGTTTCAAGCCAATTACTCAACAAATAAACTTCAAACATTAAGAGATGCATACCTCTGCTTCCTCCTTGGTCATTCCGTCTCTCCACGCCTGATCAAAGAACCCATACAAGTAACTTGAGCCAGACCCTATAACACAAAAGTATGTTAGTCAAAACGCCAGACAGGCAAAAGTATCACATTGAACCTCCCTTATACATGGAAATCACATCAAATGAATACCAAAACATGCTCTTGAACCCAGTATCACAATATAGAGAAAACAGGGCTACAACATGCTATCTGAGCATTTCAATTTCAATGCTACTTTTCATAAGCCATCTCATTAACCACAAGATGAAGTCTTGGCATGTACTTCAGGCATATCTAACATTTCCAAGCAGATGTATACTAGCCAAATCCAAGTTGATGATAATCCATAAGTTCACAATGTCACTAAAGATCTAATTCCAACCGATTATGAATATGCCGTACTGTTTTGCAAAAGTGCTAGATTTGACACACCCAAAGCATACAAAGACAAACTCACTCGCTGTATAACTAGTGTATAAAGAGGTTCGCATGCATACCTCCGATGGCAAATGGTGCCTCTACAACTGTGCCACCAAGAGGAACTCCATATATCTTCCCCCCTTCATACTTGTCCCAGCCTCCAACGATCATACCGGTTTGCAACATGTTCTGCCAAGCCAAAACAACAGCTCAAAACACAGACAGCCACCTAAACTAGAAAAATAAGGTCAAACCGCTCAAACAATAGCTGAGAAGTTAACCAAACCGAACCTTGTTGCCATAGGACAACAGCCTGATGAGATTCGCAGCAACTTTGACAGTAGAAGGCTGCCCCAGCTGAATCCTGCACAATGACAAACACACAATTACACCCTAAATCGCGATATAAACAAGCAGAAACAAAAGGCAAAAGAGACTGACGTGTGCTGGTGAAGAAAGTGCCTCACGTAGTCTGAAACAACTTGCGAATCGGCAGCCTGCGAATTGCGAAATCTCAAACGTTAAACAACAAACTGAAGAAACTCTAGGCCAGTAATGAAGATGAGAATCGTACCGATCCAGACCGGCAGACGTAGACATTGTCAGTCAGCTGAGTGATTTTGTCGGAGCACCGATTCGCAACGTACACACCTAAAAACAAGATATAAATAATCACAAATCAAACAATAAAGGCGATGAATTTCAAGGGGAAAAATTAGGGTTTTGATGAGAGGGAGGGACGACGGACCTGTGGATGTTCGGGAGTCGGCGCCGAGGACGACGCCACCGTCGTAGGTGACGCCGATTATGGTGGTGCCCATGGAGTGAGGGGCGTTGAGGTTCATGTCGTCCATTGATGCGTGAGACATGGCTGTTTTTGCTGAACCAAAATTTGGTGAGAGATAGTGGGGTTTTTGATCTTTTTAATTCACTGACTTTCTGAACAAGTTGTTTCACTTATTTGGGCCGGAGACGTATTTCTCAGTTTCGAATTGGGCCGTATCCCCACATGGGTCACAAATCATGTGCAAATCTGCCACCCTCATTATCTTTAAAATGTCCATGATTTTATAAGACATGCAACATTAATTGGTCGACATTGGGATGGTTTACATAAATTTGTTCACTCTATCGCCAAAACGGAGCATAAATTTTCTTTACAATGATTTTCTACAGAGATGGTCTTGATTAGTTAGGCAAACTCACTTGCACAAGATAAATTTTGAGATATAACCTTTTTTGATTATCAAGTTGATTTCTAACCATGTTTTTAATTGTAGTTGAAAAATGGCCATTTAAGATGGTAAAATGTTATTAAACCCTTTATTATACTTCTTACACTATCTATGGTTTATAATCTTATATCTTTAAAAATTTTGAAAACACAAACGATTGATTTGCATCAATAAAAAAACCTTTGATTATTGCTCACATGCAATCAAAGGCTCAAACCACAAAAAATGAAGTATCATTGCCAAACAATAACTTCCTCCCACCTTCATTAATTTTTTTTTCTACATGATTATTTAGGATTAAAAAACTAATCTTATAGAAAACCAATTCTTTGTCTATAGTATTGAGAGGATTTGGATCGATACTCTTCATATTGTTGAGTTTTTTGTTTTGGATCGATACTTCTATTTTTTTATCTGAAATTTCTTTGAGGTTGCTGTTGTCGATTGATCTTTCCTGATAAACTTCACAATACTCGTAACAAATATAACTAGATCATCATTCTTTTAAATCACTGGTTCATTAATCTTATAAATCGCATAATCATACCGATACCAGATCTACACATTCATACTTGCTAACAAATAAAATTCTCTTAATTCTCAATTTCAACGTATCAAATCCATCATCTTGATGAAGAGCCTTTAAAACCTTAATTCTTTAAGAACATAATCAAATCTCAAACACCAAATTTTATATAATTATTGGACTATTAAACTATAATCCGATTATAGAAAAGAAGCACAATGAGATTATCGATCGATGTACATACCTTGAACAACAGGTTTTTATTTCTATTTTATTATGTTTCATAGACTCAGTCAATAAGAGAGACTAAGTTTGGACTATTGAGTTTAATTTTCGTCGTAAAGACGTAAGGGGTTCATTAAGTGCAACAAATACATTCTACACTTAAAAGTTATTTTTCAACAATATTAAAAATGAAGGTTAAAATCATTTTAGAGATCAAATAGTGGTCATTTTTCAAAATTCATATTCATCCTCGCAGTACAACGTATACTGTCTACAGTGAAATGAAAATGGTACAACTAGTTTCATAGTCAATTGCAGACCGCGGACTTCGTCAAGATTTTCAGGTTTTTATCAACTATTTGGAACGCTGTTTGTCCTTGAATTGAAAAAAAGAACTAGCGACTCTGACTTCGGCTGAAGACAATACTATTTGATCGAATTACGGTCAGGTCAATTTTGGCAAATTATTAGCCCTGTTCAACATTCTGTTATGCTGCTGCTACGGAGTAGGTTCCATTCCAAACTCAGAATTGATTCGTTCAAGCATCATCCTAGTTCACATGATAACAGGAAACTAAATTTCATTGAAACGTTCTGTAAATTAAACTCATCGAGACTGTTACATCGCATATCTTATGAAAAAGAAAGAAACATAAAGAACAGTTGTTAGTGATCCTCATTTGGTCATTCCTGACGATTCCAAACCAAACTTCTGTCGCGCCTCAGGTTAGATGGCTTCCCTAACATTAATGAGAAAGGCTGTATGCTGTGAAATCAAACTAAAGATAAAACTAATCGTCCTTTGGCACAGGCTCCTCAACTTGATTGTTCCTTCCTCAACTATCAGATGTTACGAGTCCATGGCAATGGCTTCAGGAAGGGGATGCAAATGAATGACTGGAATGTGGGACTTGAGTGGGATGTGGGTAGGTCCTGTCAATTTCTTATCCTTTGGAATTCCCTTCCCAACAATTCCAAGTACATTCCTCACCTCATTTGCAAGCTCAATAATATAATCCACTTCATGGCCTGTTCATGTCAACAATTCTTATGTTAGTCCCCTATTTAAAACAGTTAAGTATGTTGATTGGTCTCATTGTAAAATTGACTCTGTTATGTGGACGATTAAAAGATTGCTCACCAATATCATACATAGCCTTTTCCAGCAGAAATAAGTACTCTCTGTTGTTTCCGCATGGCCCAGAGGCAGTCGCAATTTGTCTGCAGAATACAAATAGACGGGAACAGTTGAGATACAAATCTTAGGTACAATAACTATTGCAATATATAATCACCACCACCAGTACAACAAAAGGAAAGAAAAGCGTCATCTGCTTTACCTTGCCATATCCTCCAGTGGAGCAGGACCCAAGTAATACTTGTTTGATACTTTGTCTGGAGTAGATGTGAAACTGCAATATGAGAACATAAAGATCAGGAAAGTCATCCAAAAAACCTTTACATTTCTCTTGGTAACGGAACTAAAATGATATTGTTGCAATGTAACTTACACAATGACTCCTGTCAAAGAAGGCTCATCAGAGAAGTCCCCTTCCTGTATCAAACAAAGCACATGTTAAGGCTAATTGTAGAAATCAATGTTATAAACTACAGGCACAAGTGGCATGACAGACACTATCTTAAACAATCTTACCTTGTAAAAGTTCACAAGAGTCTTTGCATCATATTCACATTCTCTCTTTTCCAAGTACTGCAAAACGTGAAAGCAAAATGAATCAATATAATTCCAAACAATAGGAATTCAGATAAAAAACAACACTTTTGGTTAGGGAATAAGTAGGTATTCCACAGATTATCTCAGTTCGTTCACATATGAAATTTTCCCAGTTCAGCAATACTCTGTTAGTTCACCTACATCACTACACTAATAAGGTTAACTTTTAAGAACATTACCTCCATAGCGAGTCTTTCCCTTTCAGGACCGCCACGCACAGAATAAGCAGCACCCCACTGTTAGAAGAGGAGTTCCAAGTCAGTAGTAGATCTCGATTAACCATTTACTTACAACACAACAACCTAAGATGTACTTACGCAAATAGCCCCTTCTTGGTGTTCCAACGTGCAAGTTCTGGCAGGGTGCTCAGGTGTACCCCGATGATCAATGCAAGCTGATAGATCCATAAATAAATATCAGAAACAATGTCGCCATATAGTATCCCAAGTTAAATAGCATTACAGTACGTAAAGAGAGAAGAGGGAGACATACCCAGATCGAAAACTCGCTTGTAGTCCTTGATGTAACCTATCACTTTCTCATCGTACTGGAAACCAGGGTTCCACACAAGCGAACCATATCCAAATACCCAGAACACCATCCTTGGTTGTATGACCCTGAAATGCACATACAAACAAAAACGTTTGAATGAGCTCAGTTACAAAATCAAAGCAATAACAAATCTCCCCATTTGATCCAACCTAATCACCGACATTGCTATATAAGCAAATACACAAGTATAACAAACCATAAATCTCACAGATTTTGTAGGAGCTTACTTAGGAAATGAGAGGGAGGCGTCCGGGGTGATCTGACGGGGGAAGATTTGAAGCTAGTGTTTAGAGTTTTGGGGGATAAAAATGGCGACAGGAGAGGAAACGAGAAGATTTGAAGCTAAACGCGATTAGGGTTTAGCTTCAGAATTTGGGGATTTCTTTTCTTCTTTTCTCTCTCTGTCCGTGTTTTGGTTTGGTTTGGTTTGGTCTCGTGACGAAGAGGGAGAGAAAGATGCCCGTTTTATAAAGAAAAACTGAAGACCCGGCCAAGTCTACAGCCCGTTCCGTGCCACGTGATCTCGTTGTTTATTCTATTTGTTATGGATTGATTGATGCATCCATGCATGTATGTGGTGTGGATGATACATGCATGCCATCCCTCGTTTATGTTGTTTTGGGACATAATGTCTGTTTTATTTCTGTTAGGATACGGATTTTGGAAACTTATTAGTTAATTATATAATTAAGAAGAAATTTGATGTGGTTTGTTTTGACTCGAGAGAGAGACAAGTAATGTTACTTCTTTAAGTTTTGAAAACAAATCATATAAATCATGAAAGATTGACGAAAACGGTGAGATGCATTCATTTTTACAGCTATTCAAGAAATACTAACGAGTATAAATGATTTATAAAAATACTAGGTAGTAGAATTATAATTATATACACGTGAGATAGATATTTTAAATGAACTATTGTTTTTATTATTAGTATTATCAAAAATCTATAAAAAGTCAATCATAAAAACATTCTGTATACTCTGCTACCACAAATTCATGTTAAGGTATACGATTCTTGGATATTGAATGGTCCAATTCACCGTCTTATCTTATTTGATATTTGTATCAAAATTATATATATAGGTTATGCATTATTAAACCGATCTTATAATTCTCATACGAAAACAAAAACCAATTCAAATTATTCATATAAAACATACATTTTACAACATAACCCTTTTTTTCTTGTGCTGAAACCACAATATAATTTTTTTAAAAAAAACTTTGATAAACATAAAAATATTTAGCAAACTGTATAACCATCACCATGCAATGTCTACATGCATGGTAGTTTTGGCAAAACGTAGAACTAACGCGTGCGTAACGAAGCCGGTTGAGGTTCATTGAACCTGGACGTGTTGTGAACAACAGCAATTGGTACCACAATTAGGTCATTCAAGTCAATCAAGACAAATAACCATTAACCGATTCGGGTCCAATGAATCTGGACGCAATCCGGCCCCAAACACCCTTTTAATTTTAGCCTAGTCCCATTAGGTAAACTTCAAAGCGAGGTCCAAGCTTTCATAATCTAGCTACATTCCAGCTATGGGAACTTGGTCCCAGTTGGGTGGCCAAATATTTCAGCTTTGATTCCGATTTCCAACTTGCTAGTTAGGATGTCCATTAGGGAATCGGAAAAGCAAAGAGATGTCGGATATGGGAAATTCCCACTGGGAATGAGATCTTAGTTCAATGGAGGTTGGAAGCATCGTTATCATCTGGCAATTTGAGATTGGAATCACTCCCTATCCAAGCCCCATCCAAATCTCTGGTATAGGAAGCTATGGAGGGTTGAGAGGATAAGAAGATAGAGGGAATGATGTGTTCATGTGTTGGGATTTTGTCTTCTATATATAAGGAGAATCACCATTTATACAAAATAAGAAAAGTCAAACCCTAAATCAATAAATTAAAAAATTAAAATCCATTCTAATGTAATGTGTACTTATCAATTCTCAAATACACAAATCTTTATTAAATTTACAATAAAATAATATATTTTGAAACATTGTTACCCTTGTTTCTTATACACACTTAGAGAAGAAAAAAAGAGGAAATATTTTACCGGAGCATCTCCGGTCACCGGACTCCGTCACCAACCGCCGGACTCCGGTCACCGGAAGTCGAAAAATTACTGAAAGCCGGAATTTCGCTGATTTTTTTTAATAGGGGCAATAAACTTTTACATAAAGTTTACTAGGGCTACATCTACATCAAATCCAAGTCTACTAACCCTAGTATACTCCAAATTTAAGTGTAATAACCCTAGTATACTACAAAACTAAATCTAATAACCCTAATATACTCCGAACCAAGTCTAATAGCTCATTATATACATCAAAACCAAGTTTACTAACCTCAATATACTTCAAAACCAAGTTTACTAACCCTAATATTTCATCAAATCCAAGTCTACTAACTCCAGTATCGACGTTTCCTAACGTCGGCGTGTAGACAACATGACCAAATAAAGATTTGACGCTGCTCTTCAGACTCAGTGTTACAGCAACCGGTGAGGATGAGGCGGAGATTAGGTGGAGGGGAGGATGAGCTCGTCGGAGATGGTGGAGATGAATAATTTGTGAGTGACAATTAGAGAGAGGAGATCATAAGAGAAAAATCAACTTAGATGTGATTAATAAAGTTTACTGCCCTTAGTAAACTTTTACTGGGATAGTAAACTCGAGCAGATGAACAAAATCGAGGCATTAGTAGTAAATTATAAGTTTACAACCTCTAATAAACTTGTACCAGAGGTAGTAAACTTTACCAGAAATAGTAAACTTGCAAAACAGTATCTCTGAAGCCCATTATACACATTAAAAACAGTGAAAAAATCAACTTGCATGTAAAAAATAAAGTTTATTACCCTTAGTAAACTTTTACTGGGCTCAAGTCTTCAGCCCAGAGTTTCTCAGCCACGGCAGACACTCCCTTGCTATCACCAGTGCCTCTATTTCAAGGATGACATCACTCTCGAAGATGGTGCCACCTTCCAATTGGCCTGTCCGTTCTCCAGAGCGGCGGAGAATTTCGTCCTGCTAGAGAAACTCTCGAATTACCTCGATGTGGTGGAGCTTCATTTGGTGAAGGAGATCTCGTTGAGGTTGAACTCATTTTTGTAGGTGCATGGACAACTAGAGGTCAAGGAAATAAGTGAGAAGAGAAATAGTTCGTCGGTTATGGTGGTGGTGGTGGAGACAAGGATAGGGTTGCCGGCAACGAGATCTGAGAGAGAGATATATGATATGATATGATGAAAAAAATGGAGGCGTGGTCGACGAGATTTGAGAGAGAGTGAGAGAAATTTGATGAAAATAAAGGAGGAGTTGTTGATATTTAAGAAGAATAAAATAGTATTTTTGTTAAAATTTGAGTAAATAAGCAGGGCAGATCAATTTTTATTGGAATGAGTAATTAAAGAGTAAAATTAGTTTGAAAAGATAATTAATAATTGATATATATATATATATATATTAAGTTTCTGAACCGTCCGATCAGATTTAAGAAGATGATCAGACAGTTCACACCTTAGTATATGTATGTTATACATGTAAACTAGAATTTTCTCATGTGTTGAGCCAACAACGAACTCTTGTTGTAGGAGGAGGTTTGTAATCGGATGGGGGATAACGTGATGTTGACACGAGTTTCATGAGGAAGAAGATACCAAAGCGATGCTCGTATTTGTCGGTTTCTCTGCAGCGAGTGTTATTCATTCAGTAGAGATTTCAATAATTATATTTGTCAGTTTATTTAGCTATTGATGTATTACGTGAGGAAAAAGATTGTATGTATACAAATATATATTACATGCACGATGCATCAAAACATGTCAGCTTTTCACTAGTGTGCATCTGACGACATGTATGTGCATACATGGAGACTTTGTGACTTTTTGTTGCTTGAGATCATTGTTTAATCTATATCTTGTAAATATTTCTCATTCGTAGAAAATAAAACTAATCATGTGTCAGATCGTTGATTTGTCATCATCAAGCTTTGTTTGATAGATTGAGGTTTCTTCTTGATTGACGGGACTTGGTCGGTCTTTTAAATTTTAGGTTTAGTTGAGTTTTATCATGTAAGATACATCCATAGCTAGTAATCATAAATCATCAGACGGGACTTGTTAAAAATGTTGGTTGTGATCCGGGCTCGAAGGTCAGGCTGAAGGAGGTTTTCTCTCTACCTTTGTTGATATAGCAAACACTTGCATCTGCTTTCGGGTGACGACTATGGAGTGGTGAGTCGGGTCATCCCTTGCAGGATTTTATTGGAGGCTTCTGGCGGTCAGAGGACGGTCACACATGAAGGGTTTTGATCGGAACAGTGGAAAGTTACGGAAGAGGCTAGGGTCGACCTGTATGTCTCCGGGCTCAACAGTGGTAGTATGCGGCTCTTCGATGTACGACGGAATCTCCCCTATGGTAGCGTGGCTAGGGTTGACGACAATGGTTGCAGCGGTGGTCATTAAGGAAGTATGGTGATCCAACGACGGCTTAGATTGGCTGAAGTTGGTTTGAGGGTCTACTTACTCAGGCTTTGCGTTTTGTGTCTTGGGCCATTAGCCTGGGTTCATTTTGGGCCTAGGTTTGAGATTTTTTTTGGTTTTTAGTTAGTTTTGGTGTTGGTTGTCCTCCTATGTAAGCGAGGGGATCATATAAGGTTTAGATAGGGTGGTGTCAAGGTCGTCCCTCCTCTTTGAGAGACAGTTTGTGGTTTTGGTAGGGTGGTGTCGTGTGGTTGGTTGTGTTATGGTTATGGTGTCGTGTATAAGGATTATTTTAACGTCGGTTAATTCTTGTTGTCAATATAATTAGGATGTTACCTATGCATATATGTCAGTAGTTTTGGCATATATGTAGTGTTTGAAATTATTGTTTCTTTCTGATGTTGACTGTAAGGATGTATTAGTACTTCTAGATTAGGTTAGATTACGGTTGAACCCATATCGGTTCTTGTTCACTATAATCGTTGAGGTTTCAGGTAGGTAGCGAGGAGAGTAAGAAATTTATTTCCACCATCAATGTTTCTCATGAATATAATTTTGTATTCCCATTAATTAAACTCTTATTATTGCTCTAAAAAAGTTGTAATCATGTCACAACGAGTGAAACTTTTGGGGTTGTGTCGAAAAAATTAATTTTTGTGTCACTTTTTTGTTGTTGTTAGACGTGACTCATGTGAGTTACCAAACCACCTCATCTAAGTTACTAAGCAAGCTAACACACGATCAATATTTGGACCGAGGTCTAATAGAGTATCTCATCAAAGTTATGCCAGTCTTGTCACAGGCGCACAGACCCAAACGTCCTTTAAACCAGATGATCGCAATATGGTGGAAGTCAAGACTTGAAGTCTAGTAGGCAGGTTGACCAACTTTACCAAACTGGATGGTTCATTTCTCAAAGGTGCATATAATCATCACGATGACAACACATTATAGAGAGTATCTTTAATACACGATTGAGATTAGAAGATATAATATTGATACATAAGTTGTCAAACATATAGATTGTTATGAATAACTAACATCGTATTGTGTATACGGCAGTGTATATAAGAATTTTCTCACACTTGTAATATGTGTGATGAATGTGTCAATAACAAAGGCGGTGCGTACGCTTGTCAAACCTGCCTTCTCGGCTTCTTCTATCAAAAATTATAAGCCCAAAATGAATCAACCCGTCCAATCCAACAAAATCATTCCAGGCCTGGGCCTAACATGCTATAATCTACCAGGCCCAATCCAAAAACGAGCTCGAGCATCTGAGACGATCATAGCTCAGTGCCTCACTGAAGGAGCACCAAATCCAGAAATGAAAGGAGAACAAACCCTATCGGAGCTCCAGAACTCAAACCGGGGCTCCGGAAGCAGACGAACCGTTCTCAGGTCTCGCCGGACTGACCGAAACAGACTCACTGATCCTGGTGAACGAGGTCACCGCCGTCGAAGCCGACTGCCGGAAAGAGTTCTCGTCGTTTCAGAAGTGGAAGATAATCGCGCAAAACTGCACCGCCATCGGCGGTGTGCCCGGACTCTGGACCAGTACCGCCGCAAGTGGGAGGCGCTGCTCCACCAGTACAAGATCATCGATCACTGGAATTCGCAGTCGAAGGGTTCGGCGGCGTCGTACTGGGCTATGGAGAGTGATCGGCGGAAGGGGTTCGGGCTTCCCCGGAGCTTCGATCACGAGGTTTTCAAAGCCATCGGAGGTTATGAGAAGGTGCATGAGAATCAGTCGGGTACGGAGGTGGATAGTGAGCTGGAGGCGGAGGCTGACGTGGCGGATGATGATGGGTGAAGATGAGGGAGTTGTGGAACAGGTAGGGTTTATTTGTCCGAAACGGCATCGTTTTGGTGTTGTGAGACTTTTTTCATTGTATATTTTAGCTACGAGTGATTTGTTTTGTTATGCATGTTGGTTTATTATGCAATGGAGTGACAATTACGGCTTACTTCCGATGAGTTTATGACAATGCCGTTAAAAATTTCGGTGAAAATGAACTTGAGAATGTATTAGGTCAGTTTGTTAATGTGTATGACCGTATGTGTATGTAATTATCAATAATATGTATATTGCAGACATGAGAACTTGAGAATGTTTACTTAAATGGGAGGTTGAGATTAAGCCTCCTTTGTACAATATGATCATATATCCGGGAATCAAAATATTACTCTTATTATTTAATAGTGATTTGACTTTATGTGCAAAGAAGTTTCCAGATGGTTCATTCTTCTGTACATATTAACATTGATTGTTTCATTCCAAATCTGCTTACCATCTGTGGATTCTATATACTTGTGGGAGATGCTGGGACATGTTTAGGCGGTTGAATTTGATAGTAAACCGCTACCTTTTTTTTACTTATGGCTTGGTGAATTAGTTGGTTGGATTTTAATTCGTTTTGTATTCATGCTTGAAGGCTTGAAAGTGTAATAACCAGCTTGTTGGTCGTATGATAATCATGTATTATTAGAGTCCAAGAGGAGGAGGCGACAGTCAACGCAGCATAAATGCAAACCAATTCAAAATCCAGCAAGGAGGTCTGTGGTTAAAAAGCCTGTACAAAAACCTTGTCAGTCTCATTCAGCAGAAAAACCTGTACAAAAGGCTCGTCCAGCACAAGTTGAAGAAAAGACTGCACAAAAGAATCGTAAAATGCGTGTAGAAGAAAAGACAATAGTAAAGCCTGTTCAAACCCATGTGACGGAAAAGCCTGGAGAAAAGCCTCGCGAGACTCATGTAGAAGAAAAGCCTCACCAAACCCATGAGGAAGAACCTGTTGAAATGACTCATCAAACTCATGCAGAAGAGAAGGCTATAGAAAAGCCTTGCCAAACTCATGTAGAAGGAGAGCCTTTACGAAATCCTCCCAATACCTGTGCAGAAGAAAATGTAGTATGTAAGTCTTGCCAAACTCATGTGGAAGGGAAGCCTGTAGAAAAGCCTCACCAAACCCATGCTGAAGGAAAGCGTGTGGAAAGCTGCCTAGAAGCAATTCCTATGGAGAAATTGGCAACAAAATACTCAAATGGAAGAGAATATAACGAACATCAAAGAACAGGAGCAAATGATGGCTATGAAACTGCAGTAGAGTGCAGAACTCATCCGTGCTATTGTTACTGAGAATGCAGACAATCAGGTTGCTGATGAGAAGAGCAACAAGGACCTCCAAGCTGATTTAGTTAGGCGTCAAGGGGACCAGGTTATCGCATGCCTGACAGATATTGTGAAGACTCTTAACCAGGTTCATCATCGCGTTCAGGAACGTAAATAGTCTTTCTTTATCTCTTCTTTGGGTTAACTGAATGTGAATAGTTTAATGGTTTTGATTGATCGTATAAAATGCTAATTTAACCGTAGCTTTTGCTTTGTGGTAGCAAGTGTGACTGTCATCCTAGTCCATGAAGGTTTATATTTAAAAATGTGTGTTTTCATCGTGCTTTCGAGTTTTTTTTCCAACATTTACAGTTCACATACTTTCAGTTGACAAAATGTTTGAATTCTTACTGTTTGTGCATCGGTCCTTATTCTATATTCCTGCTGGAAGGACATGAAACCTTCCCAGGAAGACAAGAATGGATTAATTGCTTAAAGTTGTTTAGCAGCTATATATAACTAAGACAAAACGACTACTTTACTTAGCACCCACAGCACTAGAGAGAACTCAAAGGCGAATATTGTGTGAAGCATTCCTCTATCAAGTGCGAATCCGAACAGCGTGATCCCTCCATGGTTGTGTCCTAAGTATGTCACTGCATGCACACCATCAAGATGTATAAGCATCCATTCACTTGGCCACGGAAGCACATTTTTAAGCTACTATAGATAAGGAGTAATTTTTCTGGAAGATCACTGACCTAATGCTTGCCTGGTTTGGAACGAGGAAGGTTCATGTGG
The DNA here is from genome assembly GCA_951800085.1 of Comarum palustre. Classification (NCBI taxonomy): domain Eukaryota; kingdom Viridiplantae; phylum Streptophyta; class Magnoliopsida; order Rosales; family Rosaceae; genus Comarum; species Comarum palustre. The sequence continues at coordinate 22,647,257 of OX637583.1, forward strand.
AGAAACAGAAGACGAAATGTCCGATGAATCGTTGTTACTCTCATTACAGCCTCCATTGGCCTCAGGGCTCTGGCATTTCCCCTGCTTATCGGAATCTAATCCAGCAGCATATGAACAAGTTAACAGCATGTGCCATCTTGTAGCAATTGCAACAATTCCTTGGGCTCTATGTGTCATTCTTGCTGCCTCCATTAAACACAAAAACAACCCACTCAGTTCCACAGCCGAGCAAACCACAAGGTCACCTGAGTTGAGAAAAGTCTTCTCTGCCTTGGATGCCAGAACCAGCAACAAGGCAGCAAATTGGCTTACGGTTATGGTAAACCAGCACCCGATGATGAAGAATCTGTACCTATGGCTCGTAACCCACAATTGCTTTCTTATCCTAACATGTTCCTGAAATCAAAGTTTCTCCTGGTAAGTAATGACCAAACCTTGAAAGATTAATGTAACATTCTCTTGCTAGATACTTGAGCATATATACCTGAAAAATGACTTTAGAGTTGGAATCACACCCTTCAAAGAACTTGTGCAATCCTTCGAACCTTAGAATTTGGAGCTCACATGTCAACCGGAAGAGAATACAAACCAACAAGAACACCCCGGTCCGGTAAAGCCAGGAGGCCAACACCAAAACAAATACAATGGAATTCAACGGGACACTTGGACTCAGATATGGCAGCGACACTTTCACGGTGGTGAAGAATATAACCTTGTGAGCGAGCTCGAGGAAGCACGAAGGCAAGAGAATCCATGCCAAGCACTTGAAGGCCTTATCGACCTCGCGGGTGTATCCCCTCCGGACAGAGAAAGTATCCTCTTTGAGGCCGTCGAGGAAGAGAAGCTGCCCGAGGCTGTAGTTCCGAAAGAAGGCGGAGAGTGTGAAGAAGGCAATGGCAGCTAGACCAGATTCAGGGAGCTGGACTAGTTTGTTGAATGAGATGGGGTCCTTCGTTGGAAGCTTGAGTGTGAGAGAAGTTAGGACTGGGACAACGAGGGTGAGGAGGATGAAGGTGGAGTAGGAGATGAACTTTCCGACGGATGTGGAGTGATCGAGCGCGCACCATTTGAGGCTGATTTGGAAGTTGGATAGCTCTTCGGAGGGTTTTGGTGATTCGTGTAGGAAGGGTTTGTTTGGCTGATCGGACTCATTGTTGCTCGAGTTGATGTTGATCATGTGGGAGGGTTTGGTTGAATTGGTGGAGGGTGTCATGGAGATGGTTGCAGGTTCGGGAAGGAAAGGAACAATTGATGATCTGATTTAGCTGCGAAGAGTGAGAGTTATGCTGCTTACATAAAGACTAGAGTATATGATGCATGGAGGTAAAGGAAAAGGTCGATGGAGAACACCTAGCTAGCAATTGTGTTGTTTCTCGTGAGAGTAGTTCTACTTCTCTTTGCCTTGTTCCAGAGGTAAGGGAAGTGAGACGATGTAAAGACTTGCTGAAAGAGCGAGCTAGCTAGCTAGCTAGCCAAGGAAGAAGAGCTTTTAAGTTTGTGATATTGTGTTGTCTGAAACTGCCACACGTGAACTTCAGTATCAATTTACAGGTCGAACAGCCCTAGTCACCCATCAAAATCAAACAGAAAGAAGTTCATGCGTCCTATGCACTTAACTATTAGGCACATACGTGTTAAGATGAGGTGATATACAACTTATGTATCTATCTCTCTGATTACATGATTATGATTGGATGAATGTTAAATCAACAATATATACAATTACGCGTACACCTATCTTTTTTTTCATGAATAACCACGATGTGAAAATAAATTCTCTGTTAATTCGAACTAAAAAACTCGTATATTGAAACATTACTTTATGTCAAAGCAAGGACTCTGCCGTTGAATATAGTAGAGAAGTTTCGGAGTATACGTATTTTGTGTGCCGTGATCGTATATATGATATGTATTTTGTCAATTCATACACATAAAACAAAATAATATATATCATCGCAAAATCTCGGCTGAGGCAACAAGGAACTCGATCAATTTGTCTCAACATGCATGATTGACAAGAACAGAGGAGCAGATAATTAATAGATCACGCATCAAGGTAAAGATAATTATATATACATAATTGAATAATTAGCTAGACGTTAAATGCGGAATGAAATCCAACAAAGGCCGGCACTGCGATCATATACACCAGCTCATTGTGATGAAATACAGTGCATTTTTTTGTCTTCAGATAGAATGTTGGCCTCGAATTACAGGTTATTGGAAACTTGGAGTGGTATATATACGTAGTCGGTAGTCAGACAGTCAATTCATTAGTTTTGATTACTAATAATCATGGGTTGCAACAGATCAGCAGGACACGATCAATGGCTGCTATTTCTGTTAGCAACTGAAGGTGAAACACTCATGCACTTCAAGAATTCTCTATCCGATACCGCGGCGTTAGATAACTGGAATGTTACCTCTAGAAATCCCTGCAACAATTCCCAATCCCTTTGGGCGGGTGTGCTTTGCAACAGCGGGAACGTATACGGGCTGCAGCTGCAGACATCGACGCGCTCTCGGAGTTGCCGGCCCTCAAGACCATAAGCTTGATGAACAACAGCTTTGAAGGTCCACTGCCTGATGTGAAGAGACTTTCACTCATCAGTGTCTACTTATCGCAGAACCAATTCTCTGGTGATATTCCTGATGATGCTTTCAGTGGCATGGGTACCTTGAGGAAGGTTTACTTAGCCAAAAATGGATTTACAGGGAAGATACCAACTTCTTTGGTTGCTTTGCCTAAGCTCGTGGAGTTGGATCTTGGGGATAACCAATTTACAGGGCAGATTCCAGATTTTCAACATAGGAACTGGGTGATGATGAACCTAGCAAACAACAGATTGGAGGGTCAGATTCCGACATTACTAAGCGATTTAGATCCATCTGATTTTGATGGTATGATGTAGAACGAAGGGGAGTCGCTTTCTGACGAAAAATAAAGATTGGAGAACCGTTTGATCGTGTCAAATTATTTCCAGATATCCAAGTTCGTTGGGATTCCTGTTTTAATTATTTTCGAGTTTTATTTTTATTATTTTGTTTTGTTTTGTTTTATTTTAATTATTTTGTTTTGGACTTTGTTTTATTTTAATTCATGGGCTTTTAGGTTTTATTGTTAGTCGCCCTAGAGTTTGTTTGCTTCTATATAAGGAGCCTCTATCATTTGTATTTGATAACCTTGATTTTATTAAAAAACACCTTTGAGTTTATCTCAATTCCTGGTGGATTACAGAACTTCTCGTGGATTCGAGATCAAAAATAGATTGATGGATTTCCAATCTCCTATCCTTTTATTTTCCACTGCATCAATTGGTATCAGAGCTTGGTGGATTCTTGGTGAGTGATCTAACGATAGATTCAGAAACAAAAAAAACAGTATCGAAAAAAAAACACAGGCGCCACTGACCCGACCCGACGGACGAAGGCGTCCTTCGTCCTTTCTGCTGCTCTTCCTTGATCCTGCGACAGCGCCACCCAAACCCGGCGCCTCCCCCAGCCTAAGATTAACCGCCTCAGCTCCACCTTCGGCAAAATTCCGCTTGACCTGCATCTGTGTAGCCACCCAACCCGGCGCCTCCATAGCCCAAGGTTGCCCCGTCTGGGCTCTGCCTTCGGCCACTGCTCTACGTCGTTCGACGTCCCAGGAGAAAACCCAGTTTCTGGGTTTTTCTGCAAAACAACTGACCCAGTTTCTCGACCCGACCCGGTATCTCAACCTGACCCGGAATGAGATCCAACCCGACCCAGTAGCCGACCCGACCCGATAACATCGACCCAACCCGATCCGATCTGGCCCTTAGCTGATTCGGCCTGGCCCGACAAAAAAAACAGGAAGAAGAAGAAGAAAGGAAGTGGATGAGAGAGAGAAAAAAGGAAGCTAACATGGAACATTAGATATTTACCTTACCAGATTACGACGACTTCAGAACAACGTGTTTCATCAAAAACAAGGTATAATCAACAATAATTGATAGTGATCTACATGAGAATTTTGTTGCAAGCAAGGTTGTTCATTCCCTTCAATTACCAACAATGAAGTTGAGCAATCCATTTTGGATTGATGATCGTGCACTTGGGACAGAGGTTTGTAAAGTTCCCATTTCCATAGAAGAATTTTATAACTATAAGGTTACTTGTCATGTGATTGATATGGATGATAGTGATGTGTTTTTTTAAAAACCATGGCATGAAAGCGTCAAAGGTAGTTATTGTAAAGATTGAACATATTTATTTATGAAGGAGTTGAACAAGATTACAATCAAGCCTGCAAAGCCTGAAGTGTGTGAAAAGAATGTTGTAGAAATCACTTTGCAGATTAAAGAAGAATTTGCTCATGTTGACTCGATTGTCAGTATTGAAGAAACCTCGCCTCATATGACTTTTTCAGAACCAGAACCAGAACCAATGGCCATTCAAGAATGCAATTTTGAGAATCATGAAGACTTCTCTCAAGTTACATTTGACAAACTCATCTATGATGTTGGATTCATGATTGTGCCTTCAAAGTTTACAGAGTCTCTGACTTCTAAACCACATGTTCAATTATTGGATTTATTATTGAGTTTGTTTTCTACAAATTATTCTTCTTTATTCAAGATGAACTCGAGGTCGGGTTCTTTTGAAGTGAAGGAGACTGATGTAGAACGAAGGAGAGTCGTTTTCTGACGAAAAATAAAGATTGGAGAACCGTTTGATCGTGGCAAATTATTTCCGGACATCCAAGTTTGTTAGGTTTCCAGAAGACTATTTTAATTATTTTTCGAGTTTTATTTGTATTATTTTCAAGTTTTATTTTATTTTAATTATTTTGTTTTGGACTTTATTTTATTTTAATCCATGAGCTTTTAGGTTTCATTGTCAGTCGTCATAGGGTTTGTTTGCTTCTATATAAGGATCCTCTATCAATTGTATTTGATAACCTTGATTTTATTAAAAAAAACCTTTGAGTTTATCTCAATTCCTGGTGGATTCCAGAACTTCTAGTGGATTCGAGATTAAAAATAGATTGATGAATTCTAATTTTTTATCCCTTTATTTTCCACTCCATGAGGGTAAGTGATCGACTTCATCATCATCTGACTTCAATTGTTATGTGATGAATGTATTTAACTACATGAGTACGTACTTACAATCATCCATGCACGTACGTACAGTTGCACACTACAATCATCCATGGAGTGTTTTAACTTTGAAGTGCAAATTGTGCTCCTCATTAAAAGAGGAAACAGTGACTTGTGTGGAAAGCCTCTTAGCCCATGCGAAACGGTAAAGAAGAAAGGAAGCAGTGAGGGTCAAAGAATTGGAGCAGTGAATCTTTACCAAATTTTGAACTTGATTCTTGTAATACTGCATGTATGTTGGAATGTAATTTCTAGCTAGCTTTATCTAGAGAAAGCTGAGTTTTATGCGAAATTTAATTATACAATATACAATGCATTTTCTTTTACGACTAATCATTGTTCACTTGGTTCTTGTAATTTTGTTTATGAATTTGAATACACAAATAATTGATTACAAGATTATTTTATCTTAGTATTTGATATATAAACACATTACAATTCGACTTGAAATGTTCATGACATAACATGAAGTCAAGAATCAAGATATGTACCCAATATGATTTTTTTTTAATTTTGAAGTCGGTACGCAATATGATTTTACATACACGAGTTTTGAAAACCTTTTAGAGTTACGAAAACTTGTGTATGTCACTTGCTCAGGCATGTCGATCTCACAGAATCAGGGGTCGGAGGAATTGTGCATGTGTCATAGATGGAGAGCAAAGGAGAAATGACTATTATTATATGTCAAATTCAAGACTGAGCAAAAGCAAAGATCCCAAGAGGCTGGGGCAAAAAATCAATTCAAATTGCAAACAAAACTTGCACTAACGTTGAACTAGAAAAGCCGCAGAAATCCTAATTAACCAACATTACAAAATAGCTGAAAGACAACCACGATTACTAATTGGTTACAGGCTTGCTTCAAAATCTGTCGTTGACATATATAGAATCAAGAAGCATATCTTTGTATAATCAGGAAGTTGTTGACCGGCCAAGGACTTCGAACTTTCGAAGTTCACAGGCATAATTTTCTCAAACGAGCTTATTGTTTCAGCTGTCCAGTGCATGTCTGCCAAAAGTTCCATAACATCTTCACAAAGACAAACTACGTAAAAAACTTAATTAATTACGACCTAATAAATTTACAGCGGAGTTCGTTCAGCAAATGACCTAGTTAGGTTTAAAATTACTGTTCCCGAATGTCCTGAATCATGAACAAGCTGTACATGATCGAGTGTTAATGATCGAGTATTCGAGTATGAAAGAATATGTCTGGCATCAATCTATATGGCCAAAACAAACACAGCATGCATGGATTGGAAACCCATCACAGCTAGATTAGCAAACAGTGAAACAGATGATGCATATAAAGTTATCTTGTTACTGTAAGGGTGCAAGTGATATATGTCATCGATTCCATCTACCTATAATGTTAAAGTCGGCTGAGCCAGCTGCAATGATAGTTCCGCGTCACCATTAACAAGAACAAAACATCAGTATAACAGCACACACATAGCTTCAAACATTATACAATTACAGGTTAAAATGATATCCAACGATTTCATTAGTATTAAAAATCATCGCCGGCACCAATCACCAGTTCATAACACATAGAATCACTGACATAGTCATTCTCGCAACAGCCGACTATTTGTACCTTCACTTATTCCCTTCATTCCCTTAACCTCCATTTCCTTCATTTAATTTCTCATCACTTTATCTGATATTCCAACATGAGGAACTGATATATATCTCTTTTTAATTATCAATTAGCAGTAGTTGATACAACAATTTTTTCGTCTCAAACGAAAGAATGGCTCGTAATAAAGCAGCATATGATCACTGGCTTATGATGCTATGTGTTTTAGTATATGCCAGTTCATCATGTTATGCAACTGAAGATGAAGGTGTCACACTCATGCACTTCAAGAATTCTCTATCCGATACCGCAGCGTTAGATAACTGGAACGTTTCCTCTAGAAATCCCTGCAACATTTCCCAACCCCTTTGGGCGGGTGTGCTTTGCAACAGCGGGAACGTATACGGGCTGCAGCTGCAGAACATGGGACTAACTGGTCTGATCGACATCGACACGCTCACAGAGTTGCCAGCTCTCAAGACCATGAGCTTCATGAACAACAGCTTTAGAGGTCCACTGCCTGATGTGAAGAGACTTTCACTCCATAGTGTCTACTTATCGCAGAACCAATTCTCTGGTGATATTCCTGATGAGGCTTTTAGTGGCATGGGTGGTACCTTGAAGAAGGTTTACTTGGCCAAAAATGGATTTACGGGGAAGATACCAAGTTCTTTGGTCGCATTGCCGAAGCTCGTGGAGTTGGACCTTGGGGATAATCAGTTTAGTGGCAAGATACCAAATTTTCAATCAAGGACCTGGGTGACTTTAAATCTGGCAAACAACAGACTGGAGGGTCAGATTCCGGCATCATTGAGCAGTTTAGATCCAGCCGATTTCGAGGGTAAGTGATTTCAGTATCCGACTTCTTTCCTACATCTGATTCGAACTGAAATTATTAGAGACTAGCTAGATAATACTTCAAACTAGGTATGTAAAAACATCCATGCACACATGAACCACGTACTGTTCTTTGTTCTTACCCTGCATCTCAACATTCTAAGATGAACAGTAGAATTAGGATTGAAAACTTGGACCAACTAATACAAAACCTGAGATTTGATATTCAATAATACATGGATCTTTGTTTCGAAAACTTAAAGATCTAAGGAAGACATGTAGTCATGATCAATGCACAAAAAAGAGATTAATCATGCATGCATTGACACACGAACATTATGACAGCTTCAACATCGTTGCAATGCAAGCACGTATCTCTAAACCCATATTAGTTATCATATCGATCTACTGCAAATTCATCGTCAAGATTTTTATTAAAGCTCTTTTAGATAGGTCTGTAATTTTGTGAGTTACATTTTTGACCAAGCAGGAAACAAAGGTTTGTGTGGACCGCCTCTTGGCAAATGCAAGTCCAAAAAGAAGCGACTCCTCCTAATCATAGGATTCATAGCCATCGTAGTCATCTCAGTGGCCGTACTACTTCTGGCGCTCTGGTTGATCACCTCAATCAAAAGCAGTCGCGCTCGAAAGGCACGTCAAGCCCGATCGGCGCAGGAAAAAGCCGAAATGAAACCGGTAGGTCATAAAACTCGGGGAGTATTGGAGGCACAACTACCCGACCTGGTGGTAGACGATGAGTACAAAAAGGCAGAGAAAGGAGGGGAGTTGCATTTTCTGAGAAAGGACATGGAGAAGTTCGAGGTGCAAGAGCTACTTAGGGCACCAGCTGAGGTACTTGGGAGTGGGGGCTTTGGGTCGTCTTACAAGGCTGGTCTTTTGAGCGGGTCTATGGTTGTGAAGAGGTTTAGGGATATGAACAGAGTTGGCAAAGATGACTTCTACGATCACATGACTAGACTTGGAAGATTGTCACACCCTAATTTGCTTCCACTCGTTGCCTTCTATTACATGAAAGAAGAGAAGCTCTTGGTTCATGACTTTGTTCTAAACGGAAGCTTGGCTAGTCATCTCCATGGTACGTTCACACATCAACACAATTATGCATTACATAATTACTAGTCACATCTACATATATAATGTTTTTATGCATCACATCTACTATTAACATTCACATCACATCCGAGAGTGGTTGAGAATTATTTTTTCGGTCGCGTTTTTCAGCTAAGCGAGCACCGGGGCAACCAGGACTCGATTGGCCGACCCGACTGATGATCATCAAAGGAGTAGCAAGAGGCCTAGGGTACCTCTACAAAGAGTTCCCGGGCATGCCGGTCCCCCACGGCCACCTCAAGTCCTCCAACGTCCTCCTCGACCACAACCTCAACCCGGTCCTAGCCGAATACGCCCTAATCCCCGTCGTCAACAAAGACCACGCCCACAAGCTCATGGTAGCCTACAAGTCCCCCGAGTTCTCACAAACCGGCCGCACCTCCAAGAAGACCGACGTGTGGAGCCTCGGCATCCTCATCTTCGAAATGCTGACCGGAAAGTTCCCCGAAAACTATCTCCAACAGGGGAAGCGTGCCAACGCCGACCTCGCCAGCTGGGTGAACTCAGTGGTGAGGGAGGAGTGGACCGGCGAGGTTTTCGATAAGGAAATGAAGGGGACGAAGAATGGAGAAGGAGAGATGCTGAAGCTGTTGAAGATAGGGATGTGCTGCTGTGAGAGTAGCGTTGAAGGGAGGTGGGGTTGGAGAGAGGCGGTGGATAAGATCGAGGAGTTGCAGGAGAGGGATTGTGAGGAAGAAGACTACTCGTCGTACGCGAGTGATGGGGATGTGTACTCGTCTAAGGCTGTGACTGATGATGACTTCTCTTTCTCCATTGCAGCTTGATATGAAGGTTTTTACTTTGTTGGATCGGAGGATCGACTTGATTATTGTACATGTTAAAGAATGTGAGCTAAGGAATAACAAAGGAGGAAGAGAACAGATGGACATATGAACCGATTTCTCTCCCTTCAACTCTGACTACCCCGCCGTCACTTCTTCCATCCTCACTCGCTCTCTCTAAAACCCTCACGCGTTTTTTACTCTGATCTCATGGCTTGGTGGCAAGGTTTTGACGAAACCCGTCTACTGGTCGCAGCCTTGGTCAATGCTGTTTCATTACATTCAATTCTTCATTTGTAGAGACGGCGCCGGTCAACTGATTTCGCTTCGCCATACGAAATCCGGTGTTGCACTCGTGTGAATTTTAGTGTTGTTGGGATCAGCAAATTCGATGTTATGATTAAATCTATTTATTTTTCGATTTTTGTAACGTGCTGTCTTTTGGTGGACGGGTTGCTCCAGGAGCTTAACTGGTTACAGTTCTTGGTTTCTTGGAGACTATGTTTTTGAAGGCAGGTGCTTTTTTTTCAATTGTTGTTTAGTATAGTGTTTTTGTTGATTCTCTAACCTTTTTAGTTGGCTATCCCGCATATCAGCAACTATTGTCCATTGCAGAAGTTTCTATGCAATTAGTCTGTGATATCAAAGGAGAGCTACTGCTCCTATACACTTTCAGTTTGAAATTTCAGTGACCCTGCAAAATTGATGAGTACATGTTAACTTCTTTTGGGGTCAATTCTTATAATGTGAGTTGATAAAGTTTCTTTCTGGTATCTGCAGAAATTGATTCCACCAAATATTTTAGGCTTGACGACTCCAAGGTTCTGGCTTGGCTGTACCACAAGGTTAATTATGATCAGTGGCGGGTTGATGGGCACCTGGGCTAAATTTTAATTAAAATGCTTCTTAAAAATTAAACTAGTGAGTTTTGATGAAGAGGAAACAAACGATAATAAGCTTTTGAGATATACTTACATAAAAGAAAAAAGTGTGTAAATAGAAGAAAAAATGAGTGCAAGAAGAGGATGGTAGAAAAAAATTCAAAAATAGAGAGAAGGAATTGAGAAACAACAAGGAAAAGTGAGTAAAAGGAATAAAATTGAGTGAAAGAAAAAGGAAAATAGAAACAAAATTCAAAAAAAGGGTGAAGAAATTGAGAAACAACAAAGTAAGAAAAGACAAAACCTGACTTCACGAGACTCAAACTGATGTGGATCGGAGAAGGTGCAACACGCACCACTAAGCCAGCTGACCCATATATATGTAAGATTTGGTTCTTTTTTTGTTTTTCAAATCTTCACCTGGGCTGGATCCGCCATTGGTTTTAACTACAAAATGTCTCGGTACAATTGGATACAATACATCAACTTATAAGTTATATTTTATTTGTCTATTTTCTGATGTGAGATTTTTTCTCTCCAACAAGTATGCCTCTTCTTCTGTGCAAATTGGTGTAGGCCTTGCAAGGCTCTGACCCCTCAGCGTGTGGGACTTTAATGATACCCTTAGATATGAAGGCAAAGATCTTCAGATTATTTTTGTATCCTTTGACCATGAGGAGCAGAAATTCAGTGAGCACTTCAAGTGCATGCCATGGTTGGCAGTCCCATTTGATGTAAACCTGCATAAAAGATTGAGTGATATATACCACGTTGATCGAATCCCATCACTCGTTCCATTGAGTTCAGATAGGATATCAATTGAGGAGGATTTGATTGGATTTATTGAAGACTATGGTGCCTCGGCATTTCCATTCACTAGGAAGAGAAGAGAGGAATTAAAGGCTATAGATGATGCAAAGCGTTAAGGTGGAAAACTAGAAAAGCTGCTGGCGCATCAAGGACGAAACTATCTCATGTCTAAGGATGGTAGAGAGGGATCTACACGTAGTTTACTGCTTATTTCAAATGTTTCTGATATCTTAGAGAATTGACAGATGTAGTTGATCACCATTTTGCCGATATCAGTAGCCGAACTTGTTGGCAAAACCATAGGCCTTTACTTTGGTGCACGTTGGAGTCCTTGCCGTGCTTTCACTTCCAAGCTCATAGAAGCATACAATGAACTTATGACATCAAATGATGAACTCTTTGAAATCATTTTTGTCTCCACAGACCGAGACCTCAAAGAATTCGAACTAAACATACGCACCATGCCATGGCTTTGCCATCCCCTACCGTGATAAAACAAGACAAGATCTTTTCCGAATCTTTAACATTAAAGAGATTCCAGCATTGGTTCTAATTGCACCAGATGGAAAGGCTGTAAACGCAAAGGAGAGGGCATTGATCTCTTTGTATGGCGCAAAAGCTTTCCCATTTACAGAGATGAAGATCAAAGAGCTTGAAGCAGCCTTGGGAAAAGAAGGAGAGGCATTGCCTCCTCAAGTGAAAAATATAAAGCATGACCATATGCTGAAGCTGGACATGGCCAAAGCATATGTATGTGATTTTTGCAAGAAGCAAGGGAGGTTCTGGGCATTTTCGTGTGATGTTTGTGACTATGATCTTCATCCAACTTGCATAGATAAGTCATTTTAAGAAGCTTGTGAGCTATGAAATACAAGAATGAAGGTTATGAGAAGTGTATATTTATTGAATAATGAAGATTGGCTACTGTGGAAATTATTTGTATTTATACAATTCTGATATATTTAGTAAGACACAGTAAAATTAGTTAGGGAGAGGTCAAAGATCAAATGGATCCGCTAATGATGGAGAGTCTCTAATTGCAGTAAACCTAATTGAACAAAGGCAAATGTGGGAGATATTTATGGATTCACCAGTGAAAAAATCAAACTGATTTGTTATTCCAAGTACTTTGTTGTTCTTGTAAAGAAGTTAACAAGATAGAATCAGATACATTAAAGTAAATAAAAGTCCACAGATAGAATGATCAGAAATAGCTTCCTTCTTTGTCTCTCTTTCTTGGGACTCCACTGCAGAAGAGAGGCAGAGAAGTTATACAAACACAATCCATTATCAATTTTGTGATTCTGATTTCTAAAAGGGTTTCCATTGGGAATTTTCTTTGTTTTTTGTTTCTTTGATTTCAAGTGAGAGAGAGGAAAATGTGGCTGCCCAACAATAAACAGGAAAAGAAGGATGGATCAGGGGCTGCATTGGTAGCAGTGGCAATAGACAAAGACAAGAACAGCCAAACTTCACTGAAATGGGCAATAGAAAATCTTACACAGAAAGGCCAAACTATTCTTCTTCTCCTTCATGTCAAGATGAAACCCTCCTTATTTGCTCAGTCACCCACCAATTCAAGTAGGTGTAAAGTTATTTTCCCACTACTTGATTGTTCCTCATTACTAATTCTCCTTTCTTGCACACCAAGGAAATGAAATCATGGGTTCTTAATGGCATATATTGATTTTTGACTACCGGTGCAGGAAGTAACCCAAATTGGGAACAGCAGTTGGTATGCAAAGACCCTGATCCCCAGACCAGGGAATTGTTCCTTCCTTTTCGCGTTTTCTGCACACGAAAAAATGTGAGTCTCATGAACTTTATAATGTCTTGTCTGTTACATTTAGAAAGGTAAAGGAGTCACATAATGCTGATCATATTATGTGTATTAGATACAATGCAAGGACATCGTATTAGAAGACACAGATGTAGCAAAAGCATTGGTCGAATACAGTGCCCAAATTGCAATAGAGCATTTGGTTGTTGGTGCATCTTCAAAAGGCGGTTTTCTCAGGTACATACATCATGTTTTCCTGAAGCCTTGAGCAAACTAATGGTCCTATAAACGTAACTACTGAACTGGAAATTTTAAAGGTGCTGGGTAAAAGGCCTTGATATTACACAGAAGTTATGTTTAATTACTTTCATTAACATGTGCAGATTCAAACAATCAGATATTCCAGGCACTGTAATGAAATTGGCACCAGATTTTTGCAATGTATATGTCATAAATAAGGGAAAACCTCATTCCTCGAGAGCTGCCACACGTCCAGCTCCATCCATCTCAAGGAACCAAATTCGTAACCAAACCACAAAATCAGAGCCATATATGAACCCTCCTCCTAATAATACTCCTAATAATATGAAATGTAAGTGAACTTATATCTTATTGAGTGTACCTTATACAAATTCAACACAATGCTCTCTCACTAATTATAACCTATTTGCTGGATCCTCCACCAGCAACAGAAAGGCCACCGAACAGACCACGCCAGTCGCATGATGATTCAGACTCCTTCAGGTCAGTTCACACAAGTTTTGTGCAATACTCATGTAAGAAACAAACATGTTGGAAAGTGAAAACTAACATCTAGTAATCATGGTATGGGAAGCAGGTCACCATTCACTAGAAAAGGTCCAAATGGGAACTCATATCCGGAGCTCCCTATGCCGGACTCTGACATATCTTATGTCAGCTCTGGAAGGCCTAGCATTGACCGCATCTTCCCTACATACTACGATGCCTATGATTCAGGAAAAGCCACCCCGCCACGAATGTCAAACGGCACAGAAATAGACATGAACCACAGCTTTGAGTCTATTAACTACTTTGGAAGGAAGTCTCTGGACATGAGCAGCTCTCCACCTGCATTCTCCTCCAACTCTCAGGAAAGTGATAGATTATCGTCTGCTTCACAGCCAATGATGGTAAGTGTATCTTGGCAAATTTCAGAAAAATGTGTCTTGTGTTGCCTAGCATCCAAATATTATGTTACAAACTTACAATAGAGATGGTTTTAGTTTTACTAATCATAATTACAGGATGATGTGGAGGCTGAAATGAGGAGGCTAAAGCTCGAGCTCAAGCAAACTATGGAAATGTATAGTACCGCCTGCAAAGAGGCACTCTCAGCCAAGCAAAAGGTACATGAACCTTACACTTCATCATTTCAAGCAGGAAACTCATATTATAACAAGAGATATAAAATAATGTACAGGCAATAGAACTCCAGCGCTGGAAATTAGAAGAAGAAAGAAGACTGGAAGAGGCACGGTTAGCTGAGGAAGCAGCAATGGCTATTGTGGAAAAGGAAAGAGCCAAGTCCAAAGCAGCCTTGGAGGCAGCTGACGCAGCTAGGAGAATTGCTGAACTGGAAGCGCAGAAGAGAATCAATGCAGAAATGAAGGCTCTCAAAGAGTCAGAAGAGAAGAAAAAGGCACTCAATGCCTTGCAACATTCGGATGTCAGGTATAGGAAGTACTCCATCGAGGAAATTGAGGCAGCCACAGAGTTCTTTGCTGACTCTCGCAAGATTGGTGAAGGAGGCTATGGTCCAGTATATCGGTGTAATCTAGATCATACTCCTGTTGCAATTAAAGTTCTACGCCCTGATGCAGCTCAAGGAAGATCACAGTTTAACCAAGAGGTAATGTTTGAATTCCTCTCTATACATAATTACATATCATATGTTGTGTTGCCACATTGTGGACCACGCATATTGACGGTCTAATAACATAACATGTCAGCAAGAGAAACTTTCCTCGTAGACATGCATGATGCATCAACAATAATGATAGAATGATACAAACATTTCTAACTTTTCAACATCAGGTTGAAGTACTTAGCTGTATAAGGCATCCTAATATGGTTCTGCTCCTTGGGGCCTGCCCTGAATATGGATGTTTGGTTTACGAGTACATGGCAAATGGGAGCTTGGAAGACCGCCTCCTGCGAAGAGGAAACACTCCACCTCTCTCGTGGCAGCTTAGATTTAAAATTGCAGCTGAAATCGGCACAGGCTTGTTGTTCCTCCACCAAGCCAAGCCAGAGCCACTAGTGCACCGTGACTTGAAACCTGCCAACATCTTGCTTGACAGGAACTATGTTAGCAAGATTAGTGACGTTGGGTTGGCAAGACTGGTGCCTCCATCAGTGGCTGACACTGTGACACAGTATCGAATGACATCAACTGCAGGAACATTCTGCTACATTGATCCTGAGTATCAGCAGACAGGCATGCTCGGTGTCAAGTCTGATGTGTACTCTCTTGGAATAATGTTTTTGCAAATGATCACAGCCAAGCCAGCAATGGGACTTACTCATCATGTCGAAAGGTCTATTGAAATAGGGACTTTCACTTCAATGCTGGATCCAACCGTGCAAGATTGGCCTGTTGAAGAAACCATGAACTTTGCCAAGCTGGCTCTCCAGTGTGCAGAGCTGAGACGAAAAGACAGACCGGACCTCACCACTGTGATCCTGCCAGAACTCAACAGATTGAAAATGATTGCTGAAAAGACTATGCATCACACACTGATGGGTGATGACAGTGTCTCTTCACCTCATTACAGCCAAGTTTCACTGCAGCTGGTAAGTGTAAGTCATTTATACATGTCATAACCGCCAAACCCTACTTCAGTTCATAATGCCAGGTGCTAACTCAAGAAATCATCAAATGCTGAATGAGATGTTATTTTGGATTGATTTTGCAGGATGGAATGAGTGGACCAGGCTCGAGATCTGTGGAGAATTAACATCAAACACCTATCAATCAATCAATTGCTCTCTATCAAGTCGAAATGTGAAGAACTGTCATAAGCAAACATGTAACAGACAAAATGTAACAGGGCTGTTGTAAGTAAGCAAAACACCAAAATGTAAGGATTTTGTACGAAATTATGATGTTCGATCATCCTGTAGCAAATGTAGCAGAGAGCAATGATGAGCTCCTGAACTTTAACACATCCGTCATGGATTTTTGTAGATAATTCTTTCATCTCACAGTGTCATAGATGAGCCAATCACTTATCAATTCCTTAGTGTGTACAACAAAACCCTGTCTTCAAAGACGGTTTCACCATTTTTTTACAAAACGTTTCAAAATGCTCATGAAAGATGCTTGTAACTTTTGATGATGTCCTCTAAATTTTAGTGATAAGATAGCAAATGAAATCTTATATAATGAAGAGAGCTAGATTATCTAAAACAAAGAAAATTATTTTGTCAAAACCAGACCGTTTGAAGATTGTTTCAAGGTACATTGGCTATGAAACCCAGGAAAATGGATGGTAAGGCGACTGTAAAACACCGTCGTCCCAGTTGATGGTTCTCCATATTTTTATGTTTCAAGATTTCCTTATGTTCAATGCAAGAATGGCCATTCTTTTATAGGTGTAGGCCGTTGAGATTTTCTGGAAGAAAAAAATAAAACACGAATATCTCAACACAATTAAGTCGCAGACATGTTTTTGGATGGATCATCTTCTGGTAACTTTAACCCAAATTTATATTCAGTACAAGTACCACATATCATAAGCGGGAAAATTTCCAATTTCTAACCGCATATTACATGATACAACATAGGAGGTCAAAAATTCATGTAACTGAATATGGACTGAAGAAAAACTCGAACAAGAAAAAAAAAGAAAAACTCGAACAAGAAAAAAAAAGAAAAACTTGTACAGATAAGGTCAAAGAGGAACACATGGCACAATTAATTCGGAGAAAATCCAAGGTGGTCCGCTCAAGGATAATACATGAGCTGGTGACCTGATGAAGTGTTAGGATACCCCTCATACATAGGTTGGCTTCCACCAGAGCTCATGGCAGCTTGACTTAAGGCAAGTTGACGCCTATAAGCCAACAACTCGGCTGGAGAATAGCCTTGGTTCATAGCAGCATTTGGAAGGATCTGATAGGGTTGAGCAGGGGGTGGTAGAGGATTTGAAGGTAACCCAGGTGGAGTGGGCTTGCTACCCCATGAGCACTGCAATGCATAAATCCCATTCCCATAAGACGAGATGTTTTTATCATTTATGAATAGCATAGAACAATATTTTACAATTTCCTAGATGACCACCAGTGGAATGGTACAGGGGTTTACAATGGCCTCAGCAGACCTTGTACGTCCAGTATATATGCAAAACCAATTATACAAAGTGACCTATGAAAAGTGTCAATATGTGATCATGTGCATGTGCATCAAACGAGATTGCCGTAGAAATTTATTACCTTCATGGACTTTCCACGAATTATCCTGCCATTACCCATTTGGATGGCCATGGCAGCTTCATCATGAGTGTTGTATCTCACAAATCCAAAACCTTTATCCCTCTGCACTCGCACTTCCTCAATAACCCCAGCCCCAAGAGCATGAAACTGACTGTGAAGCTCAGCTTGAGAGATCTGAGAATGCAGGCCAGATTATCAGCATGATTATATGGATAACTTCATAAGTTGTCCCACATGTTTTATTTATTTATGTATTTTTGGAACAGAAAGATATGGTCTGAAACACCACATGAAGGCCTAACAATTAGATTGCTAATGTAGCAAGATTTACAGTTTAATCACCTCATGGGGAAGGTTGCCAACATAGACAGTCGTATATGATTGATTATTTTCTGGGGCCTCTTCATTGGAGTTCTCCTGACCTCCATCTGCAAAAGAAAACAAACCGAGAACATTCATTACATAGTCCAGCCTAGCATAGCCTGGTATTATCAAGGAAGGCAATGCATACCACGGGTCAACTATAAATGAAGATCTATCTTCACTACCAATTTTCTTGAAAGTTTCTTACAAAATCAAGGACTAAACACATTTCAAACTTAGCACTGGCAGCTTTGGTGCACTGCATACAACCAGCATCAGACTCATATTCATGATTTTATATTTCTATACTGGTTAGATTTCTATCATTAGCCAAACGCTTCCATTAAGACCCTATGTATTGACCACATAACATACTACTTTCATAGTAAATTCACTACATTATCAAAGCTCAGATTTGTAAACTTGAATCGACTAGGTATTTAGCAGCACTAAAGTCTATAACGCCCAGAAGCCTTGAAAGCAACCTCTGATCAAATTAGCCACTGAGCCTACATAGTAAGGGCCAATCAACTCGGGAATTTCCCATGCTACCTGAAGATTCATTTGTCAGTACAACTGCATTTTGTGTGTCATTACTTTGCTTCTCTTCACTGGAACTAGCACTTTTAGTTGCCCAGTTGCATCTTATTTGCCTGTTTCCAAGCCATTTACCTACAAAACAGAGCCCAAAATACATCAAACATTCTGAATTGATGATATGATATTCAAAAACTGAAGCATCAAACATTCTGAATCTGAAGGTGTTACCGGATAAATCATTGATAGCACTCTGAGCATCCTGCAGAACAAATGCATGAAGAAATCAATCAATTTGGTGATACAAAGACCTTAAGATAGCAAAATCAAAACTATGACACCCAAAAGTTCTGTTAACTTAGTACCTACACCTCTAGGAGAACCAACTCTTCACAAATAGATTGAGAAAAAAAATCACATGAAATAGAGACTTAAAAAAAACTGTTGGAGGGGATGCATTCTCACTAATCTCTAGAATACCTGCTGGTTACGGAAAGCAACAAAACCATATCCTTTTGAGCGGCCAGTTTTGTGATCCCACATGACCCTTGCGTCACTGCATATCATGAAAGGACAAAAAGGAAATCTTGTGAGCTTAACACCAAGGAGGAGATTTTCATTCAATACGGTGATATGCAGTTTTATACCACACCAATTGGAAGTGCATATTTAAAACAACCAAGTAGAAACTAACGTATTTCTAGTTTCTACATTAGCAGTAGTAAGTTTAAACTTTGACCAAGTACTGAAGAAAGCAAAAACATGCTACCCTGGAGTCCTGGGCATATCTACTAATAATGAAAGAGGAAAAAAGATATCCAAAGAAACAGGAACTCACGAACAACTAGGATAGACCGAGAAGCAAGCAAATAAAGTTGCATCTGTAATCTCTGGACTAAGATCACCAACAAATATATTGTAGTGCCCTGATAATCGTAGAATTGCATTAAATGAATGAACCCTAATAAAATGGTAACAAGCAATAATATCCAAGAGCAACAGCAGAGCGACTGAAGCTCAAAGTAACCTGAAGTATCTTCCCTCTGGCTATTGGCATACGCCCAATTCACCTTGAGTGCCAGGCCGTAACTGCAAACAGAATTCGAAAGATTGGTAAGCACAACTATGCTTTGATAATATCATCAAGGTTTTTATTTTATTTTTCTTTTCCTCAAATGACATATGATGACTGCAATAATAATGATACAGCCATATGGATACTTACAGTTGACGTCCATGCAAACTCATTATTGCAAGGGCTGCAGAAGTTCGATCAAGGTAGTCAACAAACCCATATGACGACTGCAATAACGATGGCACAGCCACATCAGGAAAAGAAACAATTATGGGGAGAACTCTGAATTGTAAAGCACTTCTGAATTATGTGATGCAAGTAAAAATTATCCTATAAGTTGAAACCTCTAACTAAAAAAAATGCATCACGTCTTCATGATCAAATTCTAAGATCCATATTAGCACTTGTAAGATGAAACAATCATTTGGAAAGCAATAATTGTTTACTGATTAATGTGCCACACATTTCATATTTAATTGAGGGGGAGGGAAGGGCCCTGATCCAAATTAGAATGAAAATATCCTGTACTAACAGTTGAGGGGATGTACTTAGAAGGGAGAACTCAATCTACCTTATCCTTTCTAATGAGTTTGCATCCTGCAAGAGGACCAACGCTCTGGAAAACTTCTGCAAGAAGCTTCTCGGTGACATTAACATGAATATTTCCAACATACCTGAAGCCATCAAGTCCTCATAAGCATTACCATTTGACAAAGTATATGAACAACCAGAAGCTCCATGATCCACTCAAAATGGAAACGAAACCCAAAACTTCCCTAGACAAGAGGAACAGATAACTATCATTTTAGCACTTACACACTGTGGCACGTAGACGGGTCAAAGCCTGGAGGCAGATTTCCACTTGGGATAGGCTCCATCTGCAAATTATCAAAAAAATACAAGTGACAATCAAATCCCAAACCAAAGTATCAAACTTTGTGATCAAAACCACCAAACAAACACAAAAACCACACGAAATTTCGACGAAAAATAAAGAGTGGTGATGATGATGGGAGAACCTGAGACATAGCAGCTGCAAGAACACCAGGATGGTACATGTGATGTTGCTGCTGTTGAAGGAAAGCTTGCTGCATTATGGCCTCTTGTTGCTGCTGTTGCATATTTCACACAAACCCCCCAATCTTCTTCTTCCCTGATCACAATTCACATCAGACACAGATCACCCCTTATCAAATTCTATAACCAAATTGCAAAAGTCTCCAACTTTCATACATAAAATTGCAAAAGACTACAAATTTGTTCCAAATCTTTTGTGGGTCTCTTGAAAATTGACTTTGAAATGTGAGAATCAGAAGTGAGAAAGATGGAGACTTTGTTGAAATCTGAAAAGAGAAATTGAAACCCGAAAAAAGGAAAGAGAAATTGAAACCTGGGTGATCGTCAGAGATTGGATTGAGAGCGAAACTCGTTTGGCTCCGAAATTCCAATGTCTTCTGTCCGAGCAACTTTCTCACTGAAACCACATGACTCGGGGTTGGCTTCATTAATAATACTTTCCTTTTTTATTTTTATTGTATTTAAAATCTTTATGCCAAAACAAGTTTTTTTTTCTCTTGACTAGTGGAAAGTAGGGGTAGGAATTCGAAACCGAAAACTGAAAAAAACCGAACTGAAAATCGAACCGTAACCGTTAAAAATCGGACTGTAAACAAACCGGATCG
This sequence comes from Comarum palustre, assembly GCA_951800085.1. Classification (NCBI taxonomy): domain Eukaryota; kingdom Viridiplantae; phylum Streptophyta; class Magnoliopsida; order Rosales; family Rosaceae; genus Comarum; species Comarum palustre. The sequence continues at coordinate 22,668,298 of OX637583.1, forward strand.
AAAGAGAAAAACCGGACCGAACCGGATCAATATGGTCTGGTCTTCGGTTTCACCCTCTTAAAAACCGAACCGGACTGTTCAAACCGGTCAACGGTCAAACTAACAAAAACGACGTCGTTTTATTGCAAAAAAAAACTTAAGCCGAGTGTCCCAGACTCCACTCACTTCAAATCTGCCTCATTCTCTCTCCCTCACTTTCTCTTAAGAAGAATTTGATATATTTTAAGAATATTTATTCCAAATTTATGTCAATATGGGTGTTTTCGTGTGTTAATTGGTTATAAAATTAGGGTTGACCGTCCTGATTGAAATTAAGGACTATTAGATTATGTGGTTTGATGTATAAACTTTATATTGTGTTTAATATGTATGAACTTTAACTATAGACTTTAAAATATTTTTAGTTTTTTTATTGTGTTTTTACTTTTTATATTGTTGGTCTTTGGTTTGTAGGTTTTTTTTATAAAAAGTTTGGTTTATGTTTTTTTATAAGACATTTGGTACATTTGTGGCTTTACGGATCTAAAACACTAAAGTCGATTAATTTATTAACATTTTACTAGAGACTATATTTGAAAATAAAATTTAAAAACCGGACCGAACCGTAGGTGTGGTTTGGTTCAAGGTTTGGTACGACTAAAAGTGAAAAACCAGACCGGACCGAATTTTAACTCCGGTTTGGACCCTAAACCGGACCGTTTCAAACCGTTCCCACCCCTAGTGAAAAGCTCTTAGTATTTTTATTTTATTTAAAATAAAATAAAAAACCGGTACGGCTGCTCTCATCGATGAAACAAAGGAAAGGAAGATTATTGGTTCTTTCAAAATCATACAAATTGTTCATTTCATCGACCGAAATTTATAATTAGATTACACGTTCATTCCACCGACCGAAATTTATAATTAGATTACACGTTCATTCCACCGACCATATAGTTGAATTATGTGTATTCTTATATTACATCGGTCTAATTTTCAAGTTCAGTATTCATTGTTATTTCTAAATCGGATCAGTTTGACCTAGGTTACGGCTTTGATTTAACCCTATGTTAGAACTAATTCATACACAAGTGACAGGATCATCACTCTTTTCTTTCATGTTGCATACCATTCTATCTAGCCATACTGTAAATTCGATTTTAGTGTTTAAATGGTGTAGTGCACAGTGGCGGATCTAGGATCCCCTAAGTATGGTAAGTATATAGGCTAATTAGATGTGTAAAAATTTTCACATTAAAAATGATATAATTAAGTAAAAAAAATGAAAGACTTCCAGCCTAAGAAGTAGAGAATATTGGAGCTAGATAAAAACATGGGATTTGACTCTTGTCGAACCTTTGACAAGATGAAAGTTAAGTTGGACAGATGCCAACTGAAGCAAAGAAACTCTGTTTGCTAGCTGGCATTCACATGATATATATCAAAAATCTGTCTGGGCTGCAACCTAGACAGCCCACAACATGTATCCGCCCTTGGTAGTGCAAGGCTTGATCGAAATTGACATAGAAATAGTCCCCTCCCCCATTGTGTTGATCTGATCATCATTTTCCTCGTTGACTCGTCCTTGGTAGGGGTAGGTGTGCTTCAAACCGAGCAGTTTTTTTTTCGGTTTTATAATATTTCAAACTGTAAACAAATTGTCTTATTCGATTTTTAATATTTTGGTTATATAGGTTTTTAGTGCGGTGCTGGCCGGTTTATGATGCAGACCGATTTATTTTTATTTTTCATTGATAGAGAACCGATTTTTTTGAAATAAAGGGCGGGTGTGGTTGCCCTCGAAGCTTCATTTAGAAACTGTCGAATTTAAAGGAGGATGTAAAACCTGAACCCCTGATTACGATAACCATCTAGAAGCCTCGAAATAATATCAAAAATTAAAGTACATGTATTCTAACAAACACTTACTAGCATTGTCACAGCAGTGATATAATGGAAAGATCACTAAATATGTAACACAATTACACATCCTAATGTCAAATAAACCAACTTTCCTACTATATTGCAGTCAGAAAGTAAACCTGACAACACTTAGAAGGCAACGACTATTTGATAAAACAAAAAGATCGTTACAAATCTAGAGCAGATAAGACACACAAGATGCTTAGACAGGGACCAAGCCCTTTTAGTTCTACCCATAAAAGGTAGCTAGTTATTAGTACAACTAATAATAGATAAATATAGGAGAAATTAAAAATTAGAAAAATAAATAAACTTGACCTAAAGAACAACCCCATATATCCAATATGCATTAGATCCAGAACACTCCCACGGTTGGAGAAAGCCCAAGCCGGCCAAGTTCTTGATCCAAGCCCAAAACAGATGATGTGCAAACAGCCAGATCACCACCACTACACTAAACGAAACATCGGTGAATCCAGAGGCCGACGCCAGCGTCGCTGCACAACCGATGGAGAATGGATGGATCGAGATTTAAGCAAACGCGTGAGGCATGTTCTTTCTTTCTGTGTAGGTATTGGTGACTAGCTAACGATTTATTTATTTGAATAAAGAATTGTTGGCTAAATTTTCGCGGTACATTTTCTATAAAACACACTTTTTATCCCTTAATAAATCAATATATATCAACTAACATATTGTTGGTTATGGTGTCATGTTCAGAGACTATTTTATTGTCGATTAGTTCTTGTTGTCAATGTAATGGGGGGTTATCTGTGCATATATGCTGGTAGTTTTGACTTGTAGTGTTTGAAAGAGTTAATTTTTCTTGAGGTTGATTGTAAGGATGTATCGGTACTTCTGGATTAGGTTAGGTTACAGTTGAACCAATTTCGGTTCTTGTCCACTTTAATCGTAAGGTTTTCAGGTAGGTAGAGGAGAGTGAAGAATTTATTTCCACCACCGATGTCTCTCATGGTTGTAATTTGTATTCCCGTTAATGAAACTCTTTATTGTTTGCTCTAATATATATCAACTAACATACAAACTTAAACATAAACAGTTTTTAATACATTACAAACCAAATTTCATTAATGAAAAAAATGTAATTCGATGCGTTTCTGTTTAATTATAACTCGAACAGCGCGCAGCCGAACCGCTTTTATACTATTCGGTGTGGTGTGACTATAAACTGACACTATTTAGTACGGTACGTTTACATAATCGTTTTTTTCGATACGGTTCAAATGGTAACCGCATTTGTCGGTGTAAATCGCCCACGGTCTTACCGGGTTTAGACTTTATAAAGAAATTTTATCTAGGTTGGTTTTGACCTATGTTTTACAGACCCTCCATAAGGGTGGAATGTCGAAGTGTCGGACACTCCCGACAGTCGCCTGACACTTTAAAATACGTGTTTGACATGTCACGTAGCATGTCAGAAATATTGACTCGTTGACCGAGACGTCACGTCGGTCTTACACACGTCACATCACTGACTTCCAGACCTTCCTTTCATCGAAACCGAAGAAGAAAACGAGAATCCTCACATAATGATCATTTTCTCAGCCTCCAAGAGCAACAAGTCTCTTCCTTGTGTGAGGTTGCGTCAAAGTTCTCTTTGTGACCTCTACGCCGACAGCCGGCAACTGTCATCAAATAATCGGGGCTTCAAGGAGAGATTGTGGATGAAAGAAAGATGAGTTATGATTAAAGTTTTGCAATTTCAACTGAAATTTGTTTAAAAGTAAAGAAGAAGAGGCAGTAGGATATGATTGGGTGGGTTGGGTTTAGTAAGAAATAAAGAGGGACGAGTGTATGATTCTCACTGTATAGAAGGGGAATCCAAAAATATATATTATAAGTTTTTAGTATTTTAAAGGGTTTTTAAGCATTTAATAATTTTTTATATACTAAAAATACATAAAATATTAATTATTTGTCGTGTCCAAACCGTGTCGAAACTTCAATTTTTGAGATTTACTCCGTGCACCATATATAGGTTTTGACACAAACTTCCTTCAAATTTAATTGTTGACGGAAGTAGTTAAGTTGCGGATTTACCACTATGTTTTTTTTAATTTGAAATATGTGAACATTATAATACCACGCATACATGCCCATTATGGTTCTAGCCCTGTCCAAAAAGGAAACAATTTCCTAATATAAGAGTGAAAAATGAGTATGTATGACCCATGAAGTTTGGTCCAGTAGCAACTTAGGTCATGCATGTTAGGTGAATATTACAATGATATTTCTTATAGTAAGAAGGTCACTTGTTCGATAATCTGCATAACAAAAACACTCTTTGAACATGTGTCTTACCCATTATATATGCTCCCGGGTGGTAATCCCACGTGACCTCAATTTCAAAAAAACCAGCTTCCTATATAACTTCATACCCCATCGCCGCGACTGAGTTGAAGCAACATGAGCGCCATAATTGAGAGACCTCTATATGACAGCTATGTTAATGTAGGTAAGGAAAACGCCTACAAGTACCAGAGCAGAGCCTGCGTGGATTTCGCTGGTGGAAGATATGCTCTCCAGATACCCGACGGCATTAAACTGATGAAAAAGTTTTGCTAACCAGAAATACCCTCAGGCTGCGGTTTTCGAGGGAGAGGGTAAGTGGAAATGCTATTGGCCAAGTTTAATAGGCAATAGATCGTTCTCCGCGGGAAGCCAAAAAGTTACTGGACAAATACGTTTGCAACAAAGTGGGTCTTTCTCTAGTTGAGCATCCTATTGTTATTGATCAAATATTGAAAGTGCTTCAAGAGAAAGCCGTCCCCGATCAAATCATCGAGGTCCAAGCAGCAACATTATTCATAGATATACGGAGGAGTCCTACTTAACATTGTTCCACATGGACGATGAACACTATCGAGCCAAGCTGATTCCGGCGGCTGATTCATTCATCCAGGCTTTGGAGGAAGCGAGTCCACCAGATGATGATGATGAATTGGAGTGCGCTATTTGTATGGAAATGTTTGCACAGAAAAGCATTACTCAGTTGTCCTGCTCGCACTGATCATCTAGATTGCATTGTCCCCTGGCTTCACATCAAACATGTCTACCCTACTTGTCGACGCCCTTATGCTCCATCTAGCTAGCTGCTGCATAACCAGCCGCATTGCTGCTGCCACTATGTTCTATAATTGGACGTAGAAAAATGAGAGATTCTTAGGTAGGTTAGGCGCGCTAAAACATAGTAGAAGTAGAGACTGTTTGAAAGACATCATCTTGTTTATTTGTGTCCCTTGTTTTCCTGACTCAGAAATTGTTAGAGTAGCATCCCCTTCATCATCCACAATCAATCTTCTGCATTCAAAAATTGTTTCCAGTGAAGAACAGCAAGATGCTGTTATGCGCTTCAGTTTCTGCAATCTATTTTGCATTTGTGTTGGTACCAAACGCAATAGTTTGGCAATTGGCACAGTAGTGCACCTCTAGAGACTGAAGTTCACAAAACGATTCTGCTGAAGTTCACAGTAACATGTTCAGCTTCCACCCACAATATCCAGTTCCTATGCTATACTCCCATCCGGCCACACGGAGACGAAAGGCCGTGGAGCCGGAGTAGAATGTATGGAGATTTAGACAAACCCTAGTTGAGCGCGTTCCTTCTTCCTGTGTAGGTATTGGTTTCTTGTGGTCTCGGAAGTAATAAATTGGGGTTTGTCAGGGGTCTGTTTTTCAAAGTCTGCCGAGTGTTTTGTGAATGCAAAGCTGGAGGTTGGTGAACATTTTTCCAAGTTTAGATTAATGATCCTGTAATTGAGGCTTCTTGTCATTAGCCATACCAGCTGACTGCTACTAGTTAGCATACGAGGCATTGTCTCCTTGAGTAGGAATGGTTGGTGACACTTGTGCCAAGTATGAGGATTAAGTGGTTGTGGTGTGCTCAAATGACCTTGAAGAAGTTGGTTAAAGCTGGAGGTTAAAGAACCCCGAGCATCCATGTCTTTAGCTAGCTTCACCTAAAATCATAACAGAACGAAGCTTCACCTATGATTCTATAAACACAGAATGGAAACTTAATGTGAATGGAAAGTCATTCTTATTGTTGGAAAGTGATTTTTGCTGGGTAACTAATAAAAGAAAGACAGGTATTTCTATTATTCTTTTTGGTACAACAATGTTACAATGCTACTGCAGCCTATATCATTTCCTACATAACATAAATTACAAGTTTGTCTATAAATTGATCAAATGCGATGACTTATTGTGAAAGTTAAACTTACAGAGTTCAAAAAGAATTAATTGGTGGACAATGATTCAAGTTTCTAGCTAAGCCGTTTAATCAACCCAATGATTAACCGGCCTATGACCTCACTCGGAAAATGGTGGTCAAAAATGAAACCGTCTACCAGATCCGAGCTATTATAAACAGAATCCATGGCAGTGATATGTAACAAAGATATTTACAGTTGTATAGTAGACAATGTGTCAATTTGTCCGCCTAAAATGATGTCTTTACCTTCTCAATCTAGAGCGAGGTCATCTTATAGACTTGCTCCGTCAAATCTCCATTTCTATATATGCAGCAATTGCTGGAGTATACTCGCACCTTTGTTGTCAATTTTGGCATCCCTTTCCTAGAAGAACTTTGGTCGGCAGGAAGATAATTTGCCACCAATGAATGTTCATATCAACCTCATGTTATTAATTGGTTTGTGAAAAGTTTGGTCACCATCACAGGCAAAGCTAGACTTCCATGTGATGGAGTAGGCTACATGGCTTCAATGGCTTCTTCTTCAACCTTTACGTTTCCCTTAGGTCGACCAATTTTCCGTGTATTTTTCCCAGACAGAAGTTCCAATGCATCCTCCAGAGTGAATTTATTAGGTTGCTGATTCTGCACGAGCATTTCAGGTTGCCCAACTCATAAATTTGGGAATACTGGTTGAATCATTTGAACAAGATACATTGAAATTGAATTCTAGATATATAAATCAAATACCTTCGTAAGGGAAGCCATTGTGCGCCGATGTTTAACTATGTATCCAGACCTTGCAATCTTTAAAATCACTGGTAGCCCATCAGCGGGATGGTTCCCCTACAATGAAATTATAATCACAGAATTTAATAAGTCTTATGAAAACAAAAGGACGATGCTAAATGGAACTCAGTAAAGCAAAAAGAAGAACGAACCAATGTCACAGGATACTTCATCAACTCCAGAGCAACTTCAACAGTTACTGAACTCGCATCCTTAATCTGGAAAATAGTTCCATGTAAAAATAATGAATACATATTCAGATAAAATCAGGGCACCTCTGTAGTACGCTAGAGAAACCCACAAACAAAGCAAAATGGCAATAACAAGTAAATGCCATTGGTGAATAAGAGCTAAGCTTGTTTCTAGGATGGGCCTCAAATCATTGATAAGAAAATTTTCTTAAGACATAAAAGAAGCATATATATTGCAAGGGCCCCCAATAATAGAAAACATAAATCACAATAGAATAATGTTCCACTATATATGTACTACATACATGTGCTATAGAGGCTCTTTTAGGTGAGTATCCCTTCCTGTCTTCACCAAGTTGTACATACGATCCGTAAGGACCGGTCTTCAAAAGAACCTGAAAGAGGTAGTCTTTGATGTAAGCACAAGTTGCCAATAACAAATGCAAGAAATATAAAGGATCTTCAGATCATAAATCAACTACAGAAAGATCAAAATTCAAAGCAATACCTTTTCATTGGAGCCGGGAGATAAACCTAACAATTTTGGTTCCTCCAGCCTGTTGCTCTTCGGAGTATCATCATCTTCTTCTTCTTCTTCATTACCGTACAATGTCTTAGCAATATACCTAATAGCATCAGCCAAAGACATCATTTGATAAGTAAAGTGCTATCAATTATTCTTTGCCGACAACCAAAGACAAATTTTGCATTTAAAAAATTGAAGTTATGATCATAAACTCTGCTACTTTCAATTTCGATGTACGGAACAATGCCTTCTAAGTTAAATGAATCGTCTATCTTTCTTTCTTTTTTTTCTAAGAGACAAAAAAATACAAAGGGTTTTGGTACAGATGTTCACTATTTACACTCAAATCACCACATTTAGACACGTATGATATAAAGTTATCTAATAGTTTCCAAAACTTACTTGCACTTTGGGTGTGCATCACAACCTATAAAATAGCCTGCACCAAATCGGCTCACTTTGAAGATCAAGGTCCCATCATTACAGCTGAAACACACATTGTGAAGATTATAAAAGTGCATCAGAAACTGGGTATCCTTATGGTATAGAAACGACAAGATATGCATACCTCGGACATGTCCTGCTTTGATCAGGGAGAGCAGCAAACAAGAAGTCCCCAAATTTCTTTTCCATCATTTTCTCCACCTGTGCATATGGCTTTATAGCTAAGGTACTTTTCCAAAGGGGCTTACTATTAATAGTGAATACCAAATCTACGTAATTACAACAAAAACTGGATCATACCTGATGGATAGTCACACTACTGGTACGCTCACAATAACCACTGAATCGAGTCCAGTAATCTCTCAGGAGGCCTTTCCATTCAGTTAAGCCAGCAGAGACATTATCAAGCTGAAGTACATGTGAGACATAAAGAAGTCAATCACCATAAGTAAAAGAATCCAGATTTCAGAACTAATCAAAAAATTTCTACAACAATAGTCAAAGGAAATATTTCTTAATGAAGGAAGCCAACAGGGTTTAAAAACCATGTGGTTATATACGTCTATAAAAGCAAGTCAAAGCAAAACTTAAAGGTAATGCAAAAAAAATTGACTATATAAATTTAAAATGACCTCAGTCTCCATATCAGCTGTGAAGCTATAATCTGTGACCTCCGAAAAATGGTGGCAGAGAAATGCCGACACCTAAAAGTAACCAAAATAATTCAATGGGGTTAAGGGATGCCACAAGGAAACGAATAGGGAGCATGAAAAGATTCTTCTTTTTCCCCTCTAAGTTTGATCAAGAAATACCATACGACCACGAAATTCTGGATGTAACACACGGCCTTTCACTGTCAAATAGTTTCTATCCTGGTGCCAAAATAAAAGACATTGTTAAGTTGAAAATGAAGATAAACTAAGCACGACCCAAAAAATCTGACATTCTGAATTCTACACAACAGAATCACTAACCAAACAGATATTGATATTTCTTTGGTAAATGTGCAACCAAGGATACAAATATCTTTTATCCAATTGTAAATGTGCAATATAAGAGCAAATAACAACATAAGTAAACAAAAACCTGAGCCGTCACTTGCCTGTAAAACCTTTATAGTGCTTGCATATGTTGAAGGTCTTCCAATCCCAAGCTCCTCTAATTTCTTAACCTATAGTACACACGAGTATTATAAAGGTCAGAAGAGAAAGGTCTGACAAAAAAGAAAAGGTGTATTAAATCAGTGTGGGCACTAAAACATCTACATGTGTAACGTGCATAAGTTTCAATAGGTTAAACAAGTTCTGAAGTCGTTCTGCAATTGTAACATTTTTTAATATACAAGTTGACAATGACCCTCAGGCTGAGCTGTCCAAGAACTATATGAACCATGAAGTTTGATTAAGAATACAAAACTATGCAACCTTTATTCTCTTTTAGTAAATTGAATGTGAGCATCCCTGCAGATTGTAAATTTGAGTTACTCCTTTATATATAATCAGATTGTGAGTATAAGTAAATTTTACCAATGAAGCCTCAGAGTAGCGTGGAGGAGGTTGGGTATGGTGTTGCTTGAGTTCGACTTCACCAAGATGTACTGGACTGCCAACCTACATGACCAAAAAAAAGAATAAGAAATTGAACCAATCCCTTGCACATCAATACAAAATTCAGAATCAATCCTTTGCGCTTACCTTCAGTGAATCAAGAATTGCAAATGCTTCATCCCGAATGTTCCCTTCATTTTCTTTATATTTGACTGCTCCAGCTTCGGCGTCCTGAAAAATTAGACAAGTTATACAATCTCATCAAAATCATGCAAGTACATGCAAATGATCAAATTATTCATATGAAATGTAACCTATATGAACAAGAGGCAATGTACACTCCACATCCGGACAAAACCTAGGAATGATGGAGCTGTGTACAGTTTCCAGTTATTTCCCAAGACTAACACATCATAAATGAAGGTAAACGGCATATAAAATAGTACCTGAAAAACTGCCTGATATCCAAGGAACTGAACCCTTAAACATGCAGATCTGAAAACAATGGACTCACTGGCATTTCCAACATCAAGTTGTATCTGATCACATTAATTTAGAAAATATTACAAAAAAAACAAATAAATACAGTAGTTAAGAGATGAAGGATTTAAGTACAGATAATTGATTTTTGTCACTATAACGTTGTTGGATTCACATCAAATGAAAGGGCCAGCATTTTAGCTTTAGATTTAATAAAATAAATTTCTGTCCAACATACTACTCTCAGAAAACTATATGCATTTAGAAGTTCTGGGAAATAGTATCAGATAAGGCTGAACACCGATCATTTTCCTCTCTTAAGGCTGACATTTTAAGTTCAGATGAATCATGCTCACACTGAAATTCTAAAAAGAAAAAAAAACAATGAACTTTTTAGGAATGTGGAACAACTATGTATATCTAAGTAAAAACAATCACACACACATTTACATAATACCCAACAAATTTGATTAATGTTCATCTGAATAATCTTGTTTGTACATCTTTCATGGGAGCAGTAATTTTCAATGAAAAAAATAAAGAGTTGCTACTTGTATTAATTTGTATTTTGTTACCAAGTTTAAATGAGAACCACTTTTGTAATGTATATTCTCACCTGCTCAAATGTAGCAGGCTCCATTTGGCACGCTACAATCCGGCACCAAATGAGAGTGTACAACTTCAATGAATCTTCATCAAGTATCCCTCTGAGCAAGGCTAAACATCAAAAGGAAAATGTTACAGTTAATTCACAGGAAAGGATCCATCAAGCGAAAAGGTGAAAATCACTTCATTTTAGTAGAAAAACTGTTGTCAAAATGATAATGATATGTAGCCTTGGAATTTGTTTGCTTACATGGAAATCTTTGAACATCAGTAGGTCTGATTGCTTCATGGGCCTCCTGAGCATTCTTCACTTTCTTAAAAAACTTCCGTGGAGTAGCTGATGCAAAGTTCTGTCCGTACCTGCATCAAACAAGTACACTGTTTGGAAAGCATGATATGCATATAAATAGTTGTGAACTGGAAATATTTGAAATTAGTGGCAACTTGTTCATGAGCCTGAGAAAACTAACTTTGTATTTGTAAATTTGTAACGAGTCAAGTAAGAAAAAAAATTATAAACATCTTGATCGCATTGCAATAAGTAACAAACTTTACTGCACAATTAAGAAGCATATTCACCATCCCACCAAAATTTAGACTAGCATAAAAGTCATGTGGAAATGAAATTATCAGTAGCACCTTTCAGTGACCAAGGAGCAAATATCCTTAACGGCTTCATCAGAAATCTGTAAATTAAACATGATGAATTAGAGAAACGAAAACATAAAGCAAAAGCATTTGAATTGTCTGTATATTTTGGCTCCATCAACTGGAGTATGAGACATTGTAAAGTTGTCCAGAACACAGACAATCATTCACCCATACAAAGTATGGGCTTATTACACAACGTGAAGTCCAATTATATTATCAACCAAACACAACAGATGAAGACTTGTTTGCTTTGAAAGGTCATACTCAATTCAATATGCTCACTCTTATGCTGTTTGCACAATTAAAGAAAATACAACATAAGATATACGATTCATCAGTATTTCAACTAATTTCTTTAAATGATCATTGAAGAGAAGAATTTCAAATCAAATGTTATTTCAAATTTGTCCTTGACATTAGCTATTTTAAAGGACAGCATCAAACCTGACTAGCCATTACTTGAAGTAACTATAGGATTCTCTTAGGCAAGAGTGTAAGACCAATTGAAATAACTTAATCTAGTGCAGCACACAACCAGGAAATTCTAATTTGCGTTGAAATAAAGCGTCTGCACAGAGTATTTGCTTGAAGGGAATGAGAACATAAGAAAACGAACCTAAAAATAATATAATCAATATATAATTGTAAAAATATAGTGAGAATCCAAAGAAAATCTAGTAATTCAGAGTATTATTATTTAATTCTAGCTCAGATCTATTTAGAAGGTCTAAAAAAATTAAACCACCAATACTTAGGACTAGATGAAGTAACCCACTGTATGGTGATATTCATGCAGCCAAAGTGATACCTACTTGTAGTCCATCTGTTCTGGTGTATGTGATCAAACCCGCTGCCTTGCCATCAGATAATTGAACTCCTTCATAAAGTTTTTGCGCAAGCTGTATCACAATGCAACTTCCATCAGCCAGATAGATGTGTGTCATGTGATACTAACATTAAAAAAATAAAGTCAAAGCATCTACTGCTAGCATTTGAAGGCATAAAAGCTCAAGGTTATAACTTATGCGAGGGCAGTTACATATGTTGAGAATCAATTACTTTCTGTGCAAGTGCATACATATAACAATGTAAAACACATACAACAATGCTCTGAAGTGAATGTCCTGCTACTGATTCTAGAATATATCCTGAAGTGGCAAATCTATATCTATGGCTAACCATGTGATGCATATACTTCAATTTATCAAATAGAAAGTATTATATATGTGATGCATAGACTGAAATATAGTAAATAGAAATTGTACTATATATGTATGCCTCTATATCCTGCTCCAATAAACATATGGATTAAATCAGCTGAACAGCGCTTGCTACTCTGGCTTTAAAAAAAAATATAGATGACAAAAATAAAAATACCAGCTGAACAAACAAAACCAAGAGCAGATATTTTTTGAATCAAACAGAGCAAATGAAATGTACGGATGAGTTATTCTTTAGCTTATATAGATATTAAGAAATAAGTAGCCCAGACTCAAACCTTCATTGTATATGATGCACTGAAATGTAATTTGTTTGCAGCATCCTGTTGAAGTGTCGATGTTATGTAAGGCGTAGGAGGGTTCTTCCGCAATTTGTTTTTCTTAGAGCTGATAACTTTAAAAGTTTCTGAAATAATTTGCTGCTCAATATCTTTTGCCTCTGTATGAGAACCAATAGAAAATTGATCCAACTTTTTGGAATCAACATGTGTCAAGTGTGCTGGCATGTATAAGGCATTAACTGATGAACCTGGTTCTTTTTGGTTCAATTCAATATCAATAGTCCAATATTCTTGTGGTTTGAATTTATCGATTTCCATTTCCCTGTCACATACAAGAGCTAGTGCAGCAGATTGGACTCGTCCGGCAGATTGGCAACTTGGCAGTTTCCTCCATAGCAAAGGTGAAATGTTAAATCCGATCAAATAATCAAGAGCACGTCGTGCAAGGTAAGCATGGACCAAATTTTCATCAATTTCTCTTGGTGCTTGCAGAGCACTTTTGATGGAAGCCTCCGTGATTTCATGAAAGACAACCCTTGCTACATTGATATCTTTACGTAAAGCATCCTGTTGTTGCAGCATCTCGATAATATGCCAAGCAATAGCCTCTCCTTCACGATCTGGATCTGATGCAAGGATAAGATTTTCTGCACTGAAAAGAAGGGAAATGAAAAAAAAGACTGACCCTAAAAATAACAATAACAATATGTAAGATACTGCTGTTGATCATTATACCGCAAGATACTGGGTCAAAAATTAGAACCATACACCAGCAGATCTTCTAAACCTTATATGATAGCATACTTGTCAATCCTAATAGTCCCATAATCACTACTGCGACAGGATAATTGGATGTGCTTGAATATAATTTCAAATACATACCCACTTAGTGCGACCTTTATGCTCTTAAGATGAGTCCAGGCAGCAGATGGAACTTCCCAGACCATACTAAAATCATCATTGGGCCGCACAGATCCTGACCTAGCTGCCAAGTCCCTCACGTGGCCATAGCTTGGCAGCACTTCAAACATATCACCAAGATAACCCTGAATAACCTTCGCCTTTGTAAAAGACTCCACCACCACAACAGTTTTCCCAGTTGCAGGGTACAACTGCTTCGTTGTCATTTTTCCATGAGGCTTCAATTTCCCCATTTCTTGTGGTATAAGTTTCTGTGGTGACTTGGCAGCTGAGTTTATAGATTTTTCCTTCTCACTAGCCTTCTCCCCTTTCTTGTTTCGTCGGGGTTTAGTTGAAGAACTATTAGCTAGGTCTACTGGAGTCTTCACAGTGGTGCTTAGCTGAAAGACTAGTGTCAGTTACATTATTACACAAAAATAAGACCGTGCTAATGCTGATCATAATGTAAAGAACTAACCACTATATCATGTGCGGACACTTTTCCATTTTTGCTCCTGACAGATTTCTTTGTTTGAGAAGTACTTTCAGAACTGTGTGTGGAAGCAACATCTGCCATAGCATTAGCAGCAGAGTCTTCCTCTTTAGTTTTCTTGCTTTTCGACCTCCTTTTTGCTTTTGGTTTAGAGACCTCTTTAGTTTTGCTTATAGGCGAATTTGAAATTGATGATCCAAGCTTCTCATTCTCCTTCTCATTTCCTACCTGCATTTCATTTGATACTTTAACATCAGCATCTTTGGAGATGCTCGAAACCGTAGCTTCAGTTTCATTTTGCGTAGCCAATGCCTTCTTCAATTTCTTGCGATTGCTAATCATTTTGAACCATTTTCTCCTGCCATCTTGGGAGCCCACATTCTCTACTTTACTTGTCACATCTGGAACTTGAGACAAAAACCTCTTGGAAAAATCTCCAACCCTAGAATCCAATAAACTTGATCCACAACCGGTTCCAAAAAATCCACGACTCATAACATTAGGAGTCCCCAGAGCATTAACGGCACCGGGTCTTAACTGTGAATCAGTGCTAAAAGCACACTGAAATGCATCGCCACTTCTCCTCAAAGGAGCAAAACTCGGCCCAGCTTTTGCACCATACGACGTGATCATACAAGAAACTCTAGATTTTCTGAACCTAAGCTGGGAATAGTTCCGGTACTTATTGAAGGTGGAAACTCGAGAAGAGGGCAAGCAAGAGCCAGGAAAATTCTCAAACGCCCTGCACTGCAACTGTAACACCAATGCCACACATGACAGACAACACTAATCAGCATAGCACAAAGTCTACAATTGCATACACACAACACACACAACTTTCTGAATGACATGTTACATTGACTAACATACTAAATCAGCCTATACTAATCCGTACTAATCAAATAAACTTCCCAAATCAATGAACTAAACCAAAACACACATTATTGAATATAACCTACGCCGAGATAATGGTATTGAAGTTCAAAGTTTAAGACTTTAAAGTGAAACTAATCACAGAGAACCGCCACAATACCAAATTAGAGATATTGAAGAACTGGGGTATGATTGAAACGAATGAGACTAATAAGAAAAGAGCAGAACAAGAGTAAAGGAGGAGACTTGGGAACCTTGGCCATGGAGAGGCGGAGTCTGAGAGCTGAGGAAGTTGAAGGGCAGGAGAACATGAATGAAGAAGAAGCAGAGGAAGATGGAGCTGTGAGTGATAGGGTCCTCTGAAAATGAATCATAGCTGCGTTAACAGTTTCATTTGAGAGCTGAGTGTTGGTTATGGTGAGTCTGGTAGAGAGGTCAAGAGGGATAAGGAGGAAGACAGGGTTTAGGGTATATCATATTCGGGTTTTCAATCTTGGGCCGGCTACTCGCCGTGCAACTGGATCCTCTGGGTGTGGGCCCAATCTACATTCATCAAAATAAAATTAAAAATTAAAACGAACTAGGCCTGTGAGGATTAGGCGGACCCGAGAAGCGTCTGCGTGCTCGTAGGTGATGTGGGCCTACTCGATCTGGGCCGCGCTAACTTTTTAAAAAGAAAAAAATTATAAGCAAACCGGACCTCTGGACCGTGACGTGTGCGCGGTGGTTAGTGATGTGGACCCACTCCGTCTGGACCGCGCTTACTTTTTGAATAAAAAATAAAATTATAAGCAAACTGGGCCTCTGCGGCGAGGAGAAACCCGTGACGCGTCTGCGCGGTCGTTGGTGATGTGGGCCTAATGGGCTGGGCCGCCCACCGTCATAAAAAAATTAAACTGGGCTTTTAATCATATATTAACCTGACCAGCTCCTCAGCCGCACTCTTCCTCGCTCCCGAAACGACGTCGCATCATGGATCGGCAACAAGCGCACGACTACGCCGCCTACGCCCAGCAGCAGCAGCGGCCACCACCGCAACAACAATTCGGGTACCCGTCTCAGACCCAACAGTTCCACGGACCTCCATTCGGACCCCCACACCCGCCTCTCCAGCAATTCCCCTACCACCCCCACTTGCAGCAGCAGCAGCAACCTCCGCCGCAGGTCCTTTCCCACCCGCCGCCCCCAACGCACCCTCACCACCTCCCTCCTCCTCCCTCCGCCTTCGCTCCCCGCCTCCCACCTCCCCTAGTCCCCCCGCCTTTCCACGCCGGTCCTCCTCCGCCCGCCGCCGCGCCTCCCTCCGACCCGGAGCTCCACAAACGGATCGACAAGCTCGTCGAGTACTCCGCAAAAAACGGCCCCGATTTCGAAGCCATGATTCGCGACAAGCAGCAGGACAATCCCGACTACGCCTTCCTCTTCGGCGGCGAAGGCCACGCCTATTACCGTTACAAGCTCTACGCCACCACCTGGGTCGGATCCTTCAACCCGAACCCGCAGTTTGCTCCACACATGCTTCGCCCGCCGAATCCGATGATGAATGGGCCACCGAATCCGATGATGGCCCCACAGTCCTACTTCTACGACCAGCAGCGGCATAATCAGCAGCCGTTCGGAGCTTATGGGAGGTCCGATTATGACCATCAGGCGGCCGCGGCCCCGTTTAAGGGGCTCTCGGGGCCGCTGCCCCCTGATGTGGCAATGGAGCTGAGCAATGTGCTTATGGCATTGAATGGGACTAAAGAGTCGATTAAAGGGGCGAAATTTTGGTTTATGCAGAGGTCAATTTTCGCTCCGGCGCTGGCTGAGGCTCTTAGAGAGAGGGTTTTTGGGTTTGATGATCCTGAGAGGCAGCTACATGTGATATTTCTTGTCAATGACATTTTGTTCGACAGGTTTGATTTCGCTAGTAGAATACCATATAAAAGTTGTAGTTTTTGAGTGCTATGTTCTTGTTTGTCTATAGAGTTATAGTGCCATCCTACATTTTGTGTTGTTACTCTGCATTGCTCTTATTTGTGAACATTACAGTTCCTGATTAGCTTCTTAGTTAGGGTTTCTGATGATTGGTTAGCATTACTGTCATTAGAAATGGAAAGGCTATATGTTTGTTTATGTGCATTACAGTTGTTAGGTCATATACTCTGGAATTATGTCAGGAACTCAGGATTTGTGTGTGACGTACTTTTTTCGAGAGACAGATGTGGTTGATGATATAGTGTGTATAATTTGTTGAAATCCTTTTTTTCTTTTTTGCATTTAAATGTACAGCTCACATCGTCGAACTGCTGAAGGCCTTGATAACGAATCACTTGCATTCAAACCTATCTTAGGTTCCATGCTTGCAAGGATTTATCACAACCCTCAAATAACAGAAGACAGTCAGATGAAGTTGCAGCAAATTTTGCAGTTATGGTTTTCTAATAAGATCTATGAGCAAGATACGATTGATTCATTTAGGAATGAGATGCTTGGTGGACAATCAAGTAATTCATTTCCAGGTCTTTCAAAAGACTTATCTACTGCATCAACAGATTCAGCAGCAGGTATGCTTGTGTCTTCTATGTGTTGGAATGATTTGTGTTTGAAGTTGTCAGCAACTGGGATGTATGCATTGGTGGCCTATGTATTAATTGTTTATATTATTATTGAATGCAGGATTGCCACAATGGCAGCCTGATAGGCAAAGTTCTGTTTCAAGTTCGCACGATCAAGAGCATCTCGATAAACATATAGCTCCTGGTCAGGCGGTGCCACTTTCCATGCCATCCCAGCAATTTCTTCCAAACTCAGTCCCTCATACTGCTTTTGCTGGGTCCTTCCCCATACCAACTTCTGTTCAACCAGCAATCCCCCAACCTCTGCCACATGTATTGCGAGGTCAAGCTGCTACCAGTGCCGAGAAGTTGCCACCTTATCCTTTGTTCCCACCTGGTCTTATTCCCGAGATGGTTAGAAAGATGCAGATTGGCAGTGGGGTGCCGTACTCCCCAATGAGTCCTCTTGACATCCCAACCATCATACCTCCATCAACTGTGCCTCAGTCTGAAATTCTTGATAGAGTGTCAAAGTTCTTCAAAGAGATTGGAGAAGTCAACCCTTCCGAAGGACCTATGCATGGTTCTGATGGTAGAGAGGATGATGACTACGAAAGTTCTACTCCGGTACGCAAGGGAGGAGCTTGCATCCCACCACCCCCAAACCTGCAGATAGACCCCGAGACGGGGACTTACGCAGACGGAAGTGTCGACCGAAAGAGCGGCTCAGGGAGGCTGGGACTCGGTGCCACAGCTAATCTGAATGAGGTCAGCCAGTATGACGATGTCTACTCTTCTTACCGGAAACAGAGAAGCACCAACTACCACTCCTCCATGAGTGCAAGAGCCGCAGCAAGATAAGAACAAGACTCGGATCAGTTCTCTGTTTCTTTTGCTGTAATGTATTCTGATTTTGACCATGAGCTTGTAAGAAGCTTCAAAACTTGGTCGATTATCTTGTACTGCATTCAGAATTTTTATTCAGATTAATGTTAATGCAATTGCCAATAGGTACACATAAAATTTTTATTCGATTATCTTGACATCTATAAAATTTTGACACCAAAAAAAGCGGGAAGGTCATTTTACTTTTTTACCGTGGTGAAGCGTGTGGTTTCTATCTTTTTACAGTGGAAAATTACAGCAAACCTAACCCATCCCACGTTTTGATGGCGATGATAGGCCGTAGTTTCACGCGCCACCTGTCCTTTTCTCTCTCCCAATCACACCAATTTTCCACCCACGCTCACTCTCTCTCTCGTGAATCTCAATTCGGAATCCTTAGTCTTCACTCTGGCGTCACAAAGTTTGGATCTTTTCGATTTGGGTTTGATTGATTTGCAGGTTTTGGTCCAGAAATCAACTAACCAACTTGGATTATCATGTAATTGTGATCAACTCAGCTCAAAGTTTGTCTTTCAGTGAACCCAGTACTCAGATAGTTTTGTTTTTGAAAGTTGGATTTGGCGATGGAGAAGCTCACTGATGCAGACACTGCTAGTTCATCTTTGAGGTTGTCTGTCTTTACATATCCCAGTTTTTACTTACCCAAATGTTTAGACTTTGCATTTTGACTTTTGAGTTCGAGAATCATTGATTTTGTTGTGTACGTGTGTTGTGCTGTGAGTGTAGTTTGTTTGCTGCATTGTCATATGGGGCTGCTTCCATGGCTATGGTGTTTATCAATAAAGCTGTTCTTATGGAGTACTCGCATTCCATGACACTTCTCACTATGCAGGTATCACACTTTCAGTTTCATTTCCTTTCCGTCTTGGACTCTTGGCTATTTTGCAATTGCTTACTGTTTGGTTGATCGTAACGCGCGGTAGTTTTTTGTTTGTTTCATTGTCTTAGCAATTAGCCACTGCGTTGCTTATACATTTTGGTCGGAAAATGGGATACACGAGATCAAGAGGACTAGAAATGAGCACTGCCAAAAAACTTCTCCCCGTGTCGCTTTTCTATAATGCTAATGTTGCATTTGCTTTGGCTAGTTTGAAGGGAGTCAATATTCCCATGTACATTGCAATCAAAAGACTCACACCACTTGCTGTGCTTATCGCTGGATTCTTCACGGGAAAGGGGAAACCCTCAACACAGGTTGTTTCTTTTCTTTGGATTTTCTTTTCTTTGGTTAATAGAGATTTTACTTAACTTTATTTATACGCAATATAATTTAGATACTATTTAGCCTATATGAGTTGAACTTTCCGTGACCTATGCTATGAATGCTGAGAATAAGTTACATTCTCTGTCAGTGTCATATTAGGGCTAGGTGATATCCCCCGGTCTCCATGCCGAGGCTTGTTGTAAAGTGCATTGCATGTTTAGACTAGAGGTTTTGTCTTGTAGATTTGTACACTCAGTTATGACAAAATGTAGTTAACGCTGCTGTTAACGAGCCTTTTTGGTGACAGCCTTTTCCTGCTTTCTGATAACTCCTTGAATGATCGATGGTTCTCATCATATTTGGAACAAGAAGTTTTTAGTATAGTGATGCTTGCTTTATAAGAAGTTAACTTCTAATGTAGTTAAAGAATTTTGAGAGCATCCATCAGTTATTGCTGTTAAACTGGACAAAGTTTTTTGTGGATTTTCTAGATAAGACATAACTATGGAGTCCTGGCAAGAAGCATTTTTCGTTACTACTGAATTTGATGTTACTAGATTGTGCATTAACGCATTTTCCTCTGTTTCCTGTTTCAGGTGATCCTTTCAGTTGTATTGACTGCAGGAGGGGTTGTCATTGCAGCACTAGGAGACTTTTCATTTGATCTTTTTGGATATAGTTTGGCCCTCACTTCAGTTTTTTTCCAGGTTCGTGAGGATGTTTTTGATCATCTATGGATGTTTCATATATGCAATTACTTCAAAAATTTCAGATATGGTACTTGAGCTCAGACAAATGCCTAATTTTGAATTCAGACCATGTACCTTGTGCTAGTAGAGAAGTCTGGTGCAGAAGATGGGCAGTCATCAGTTGAGATCATGTTCTACAACAGCTTTTTGTCTCTTCCATTGTTGCTATTTCTCATTATGGCTACCGGGGAATTTCCAAATTCTTTCTCATTACTACTTGTAAAGGTAAGAACTTAGCCTTTGGGTGTTTAAGTATTTTCATTCATGATAATTTTTGGAACTGACGAGAATTGTTCCCGTATTTGCAGAGCACATCCATACATTTTTTGATGATCCTTATTCTTTCATTTGTTATGGGCATTGCTCTCAACTTCACCATGTTCTTATGTACCATAGTCAACTCTGCTCTGACCACGACTATAGTTGGAGTCCTAAAAGGGGTTGGGTCAACGGTAAGAATGAACTACCTCTTGGTTGTAGACTAGTGTGGTATTATATTTCAATCAATTACTCCAACCAATCCTTTTCAGCATCAATTTTTCTTCCTCGCTTTTCTAAACAAAACGTTTGTGAGCAGAACATCTAATACTATTTCTTTGCTTGTCAGACCCTGGGTTTTGTCTTGCTGGGTGGTGTGCAAGTACATGGATTGAATGTGACTGGACTAGTTATCAACACGGCTGGTGGAGTTTGGTATTCATATGCCAAATATCAGGAAAGGAAGAGCAAGGCTTCAAAACGGGTACCAGATGTGGAAGCTTACCATAAATGATCTCTATAGAAAAGGCACCATATGGTTTACTAACAGCTGCTCTCTATTGTTACATTTTTAGCTTGCTTCTATTTTCATCAAATGGCCATAGTTTTTGGAAGGACAATGATATAGGGATTGTTAAACAAGTTTGATCAACAATGTATATAAATTCACTCACATGGTACAGATGTTGAAAACAAATACATCATCTGTCAATTTACATAAGCTTCTGTTTGGTATATTTGTCTGTTGATGGTACTTGCTGAGGATAAGTAAGATGAATAATGTAAATGTTAATCATCACATTTCTTTCTGGGAAAATGAAAATTTACTTTCATCAATGTGTTACTTTTGTGGAAATCAGACTAGAACTTGATTGTGCTGATAATGTTGCCTCTCTTTTTTTTGGTGTCACTGAATTAGGTTCTTTTGCGAATATTTGGATGCATTATCTTGATTGCATTTAGGTATTACAGAAAGCAAATGCTTGGGTTTTATGTTTTGGGAAAGATTAGGCCTTGGGAATGAAAATTCTGCCAAGAATCCAGGCTATCAGATTGGGGGTCTTCCCTGCACGTCCTTGTTTCCCAGATCTGCTAATACAGTATCTTTAGGGCAATAATATCCTTTGTTTTATCTTCTGCAATTATTGTTTGTTTGCTGTTAAGTAAGATGTGGATTAAAATTACCATTTATCAATTTTCTTGCTACTTATACTTCACGTTCAATTTCGATTCACCTAGAATGTATGCAGAATACCAAACTTGGTGACTTGGGTAAGAGGCATAATAGATGAGCTTGGAAATGGTCCCCAGGTCACCAAATTTGTATACCTCTATATTTTCACATTCATTAATTTTCAGTTCAAGCATTATATTCGTAGCCGACACAGGAATGAATTTTGGGGCTGTTGAGTACTATCCTTGGGGCGCTTTGGTTTTAATATGTGCTTTACTTGGTTGTAATTATCTGATACAAACCATTATTGAACTGGGTTCATTTTCTGAAATCAGAATGAGAATTATTGTACTTAATGAAATCCATATCTTTTATCTATAGAGGTTGTAGGTAATAAAATTTGCTCTTTTTTCAGCTCTTTTTCCAGGGGATATCCATGAATCTTTGGTAGAACTCGTGACTGCATCATGAGTATCCAAAGAGAAAGAAAGAAGTTGTTTTGTGATCTTCAAAATACTCGTTCTTAGTTCTATATATAATCCCAGTTCATTGAAGACGAAGTCAATCACAACCTAAACTTTGTCACGGGACCAAGATCTAACTTCTTTCTTTGTTTAATTGAAGATCTCTTCTTTTGGACACCTAAGACATGCATGTCATGCTTCACCAGAAATGTTATCTTATTGCGACATGTTCTATTATTATTGATCTTCATCAGTAGACTGTAGTGTTCACTTCCTGTGTTTGGTTATCAGGTGACTGTAGAATCTTTGGTTGCTCGTTCTGCTCTAATCCAAAGTACAACAAACCATGAGCTAACGTTTCAGAAAAATATTAGAAGTCTTAAATCTATTACATTATACGATGCACTATTGAACACATTGTATTATTACTTATTAGTTACTCTATTTTTCTTTAAAATGAAAGCAACACACGTTGATGATAATGCTCATAAAAAGCTATAAAGACCTTACAAAAACAATTAACTCGCCACGGAAATTAAAATTTAGTCACTCTTGAGTTCATATCTACTATTAAAAGGTAACGACTGTTTAACTAGGCAAGAAACTCTGATTCGTTCATAAACAAACCTCTGTCACTCAAGGTGCACGTTGAATAGGACATTATTGAGGCTGTAAAGCCACCTAAAATAATAAATTTAAAGCAAAAACAGATGTAGACCTAGAAAAGAACAATGTGGCAAATTTGGAAAGAGATATATGATAACCTTATCTTTCTGATATTGTGATTTGGGACTGTAAATTTCATTTTCAAAAACGTTTAATGGGGGGAATGGTCTTTAATGGGAGAAAAATGCAGTGTTAATAACTTAATATCCAATTTGGTATGAATATTTAATATGACTAATGCCTCTAGTATTGGAAACAAATCTCATTAGATGTTAATTTAAGGAAAAAATGATCCAAACAATGTTTGACCTTTTAGAGAAGCACAATTTTAGTGTCTCACATTTTAAAAATTTCAAAACAGTATCTCACGTTCTCATCTCGATTGAAGAAATGCATCTGGAACTATTAGTTCAGTTAAAAAAACTAACGGCAGACACATTTTGAAGGGTATTTTAGTCTATTTCTATTTTTTTCATTAACATTTTTTCACTTTTCATTTTTCATTTCTCTCTTCTCCTCTAACTCTGCATATCTGTTTTTCTCTTTCTTTGACGGCTACGCTTCTTTCTTATATTTTTCTCTTATGGAGACGATGATGACAATCGTTTTTCTTTTTACTTACTAAGTTATATTCATTCTTATTTTATTTTATCTAATTAATTATTGTTTTTAATTTTAAAGACATAAAGTTTTAGAGATGAAAAATAAATAAACAGTGATTCTTTTTTTTCATTTGTATTATTATTTAAAGATAAAAAGAAGAAAAAATGTTCTTGAAAAAACAAATAGTAAATAATTTTTTGACGAAAAAAAGTTTTTCGTTAGTTTTTTAACGGAATTAACGGTTTCAGATACATTTCTTCAGAACGTGGGATACCGTTATGATTTTTTTTAAACGTGAGACATCAAAACTTTAAGAGTTACATATCTTTTTCTCTAAAAAGTTAGACATTCTTTGAATTATTTTTCCTGATTTAAGAGTTACATCTCTTGTCAATTGGTATACTTGACTTTTTTGATTAGTCAACTAACACATTTGACACATTTAAAACAAAATGTTCATTTCCTTCGATTACTATGAGTTTGATTATTCAACCAATATGTTATTGAATCACTGGTGTAACTTTCATTCCAAACTGCAGTATTGTTGAAAAAATGCTCTTTTTCTTATTCCAAACCCTAGCCGACATGGCATAGGGCTTTCTTCAAGGCGATCTTAGCCAATACCAAGCCAGTTTCTCCCGGCCTCAAACAACCGTCTCTTAGTCTTGATAGGGGAATTACGAAACTAGCGATGGGCAACAACGATGATCTTGTACCCGTTCTAATGCCACGTGATGGTTTTGGTTGGAAAATTGTGACTCTTGCCGACGATTTGGCTCCTGTAGAGGAAGAGTTAAGCTTGGGCTCATCAAATCAGTTTGGGATTACACCACTCAACACAAGATGCACCATGTGTTTTTGTGAAGCTGAATATGATGGCTATCACTTTGAGGACAATTTGATCTCAACCACTATTGGAGGAGTCATTGCAATTGCCGATGGCTAATCCAGGAAAGGTCTGGTGCGACATTGCGGCGCAGTGATCCAAGTTCTCCAAATCTGGTATTCATTATCATGCCACATGTTCTTAGCTGGAAAATGATGGCTCTCGTTGCCGATTTGACTCTCATCTCCGGAGAGATGCAAAAAGAGATGGGTTTGGGCTTATCAAAAGCGAATGGCTATAGACTTGAGTCTGTTATGGACTAGGCTCTAAATTTAGGTTGCATTTAATTTTATTTTCAGTCTATGCTAATTACTTTCATAAGTGAGACTAAATTTTGAATATATTAGCTCCTGATTTCACCACAGTGACAACTGAGTCAACCTTACATAGGAGTCAATCAGTCTTGACTGAGTGTTCTTGTCTCAGGCAGAATCAGTGAACTCTTTAAGCAGATTCTGTAAGACTCAAAATATATATCACTAAGGGGGTAATATATGGTTTGCTGAGTTTAAACCAACGGCTGAGCTTGACAAATACCCCACATGGTGTTTTGGGTTTATTACAGCTGCAGCATATACCTTCCCTCATAATGTTGCTTTTCCATGTTGTGTGTGTCTTCTAGAGTGAACAAGGAACCTCCCACACCTGTCCTTTGTGTCTTTCCCTTGCTGCATTTCGTGTTCTTCTTCAGTTTGAGTTTTCATTGGTAAAGCTTGGTTCTTTTTTTCGTTTTTGTGGGTGTTCTAGAAATGGGTTATGGTTATTTCTCTATTTTCAGATCTGGGTTTTAGAGTTTTCCTTGGTTTCTGGTAAAGTTTGGGGCTTTGGGTTTCTTCATTTTTTTTTGTTTTGTTTTTTGTTGTTGAGTGTTGTTGGGTTTTGAGAAAATGGCTCCAAGATTGGATTTTTCCAATATGTGGGCAAAGAATGCTAAGGGAGGAGGAACACCAGTGGTTGTGAAAATGGAGAACCCCAATTTCTCAGTTGTGGAGATTGATGGTCCAGACTCCGCATTCAGGCCTGTTGAGAAAAGCAGGGGTAAGAATGCCAAGCAGGCCTCATGGGTTTTGCTTCTCAAGGCTCAACGTTTTGTGAGTCTCATTGCTTCAATGGCTAGACTCCTTTGGTCATTGCTTGGTACTATTAACAAGAGGTTAATCTTCAGGCAAGGTGTAGCATTGGAGAATGGGAAATTGGGAAAGGGGAGGTTATTGTTTACAGTCATAAGAGTCTTCTTAGTGAGCTCCATTGCAATTTTGGGGTTTGAGGTAGTTGCTTATTTCAAAGGGTGGCATTACTTCAGAAATCCGAGTTTGCACATCCCTCGGACTTCTGATATACACGGCTTGCTCCACATGGTTTATGTTGCCTGGTTAAGCTTTCGGGCCGATTACATTGCACCTCCAATTCAAGCACTCTCTACATTTTGTGTTGTTCTTTTCATGATCCAATCTGCAGACCGTATGATACTTTCTTTGGGATGCCTATGGATTAAGTACAAGAAAATTAAGCCAACCATTGATGCTAATGCTATGAAGTCAGATGATCTTGAGAAGTCAGACTATGAGTACCCCATGGTTCTTGTTCAAATTCCAATGTGTAATGAGAAAGAGGTAATGAACTGAACTCATATTTTCTCCTTGCTTAATTTTTTTTCTCTCTTTTGTTTCGATCAGATCATTATGTTTCATTTAAGAGGTGAGTTAGTATTTCTGGATTATATAGAAATTTGTCGAAGAACGACTGCATATTTAGTAACAGGAAAGCAAAAGGCCTTACTTGTCTTATTTGGTTGGAATATAGCATCATTTAACAACTTGTGAACATTGAAGAATTATTTTCACTATCAAACTCAATAATGACTTTACTAGAAGATACTGATATCGTGGGAAGTAAAACTTTTACTAAGATAGCACATTCGAGTTACAGTTTGATGTTTTAGAAATAATGTGAAAATTTGTGTCAAATTGTTCAGATCTACTTTTTAATTGCCTTAATAAACGACAGGTTTGCACTGAAGGTAATACATGATAGAAATTCCTGAGATTCTTCAAGATGTTCACAAAAATTTCTGCCATGGCCTTTTTGCAGGTATATGAGCAGTCTATCTCTGCAGTTTGCCAGATTGATTGGCCAAAGGACCGTATACTAATTCAAATTCTTGATGATTCTGATGATGAGAGCATCCGGTGGTTAATAAAGTCAGAGGTTGCTGACTGGAGCCAGAGGGGTGTCAACATAATATATCGGCATCGCGAGATTAGAACTGGTTACAAAGCAGGAAATCTCAAGTCTGCAATGAGCTGTGATTATGTGAAGGACTATGAGTTTGTGGCAATCTTTGATGCTGATTTCCAACCTAATCCAGACTTCCTGAAGAAGACAGTGCCACATTTCAAGGTGAATATAAACAACAAGAACATGTTTCAGTGTGATTTTTGGTTGGAGTGCACTTCAGGAGTTAATTTATCTTTATGAATTGCAGGGAAATCCTGAAGTTGGTTTGGTTCAGGCTAGATGGGCCTTTGTGAACAAGGATGAAAACTTATTGACTCGTCTCCAGAACATTAATTTGTGTTTTCACTTTGAGGTGGAACAGCAGGTTAATGGTGTATTTCTTAATTTCTTTGGTTTCAATGGAACTGCTGGTGTTTGGAGAATAAAAGCTCTTGATGAATCTGGAGGATGGCTGGAAAGGACTACCGTTGAGGATATGGACATAGCTGTCCGGGCACATCTCAACGGTTGGAAATTTATCTACCTTAATGATGTTCAGGTAAATCTCAGAGCATAGTATTTCCATATCCAACCATTTGATATTGAATTTTCAATTGAATAAATTAGGACATATATAGTATTCCATCACATTCACTTTGAGAAACAATGCCAGAAATATACCATATATATAACTTCAGAAGTCAATGCAAGCAAGGTAAAAAATTCATATTTGGGATTTTTCTGTGTCTTCCAAATGTCTGCAATTAGTTTAAGTTTAAATTAAATGTAATCTTGTAGGTACTATGTGAAGTGCCTGAGTCGTATGAAGCTTACAGGAAGCAGCAGCATCGCTGGCATTCCGGTCCTATGCAGCTATTTAGATTGTGCCTTCCAGCGGTTATTACTTCTAAGGTACCTAAAACTTTCACATTTCATATCTTACAATTGCTTATAGCTATAACAGGTGCCATAATTTCTTGAAATATTTATAATGCAGATATCAGCATGGAAGAAAGCAAACATGATACTACTATTCTTTCTATTGAGGAAACTCATCCTTCCTTTCTATTCTTTCACCTTGTTCTGCATAATTCTTCCATTAACCATGTTTGTCCCTGAGGCAGAGCTTCCGGCATGGGTCATTTGCTATGTGCCCGTTTTCATGTCTTTACTCAATGTTCTTCCAGCCCCTAGATCCTTCCCTTTTATTGTTCCTTACCTCCTTTTTGAGAACACCATGTCTGTAACCAAATTCAATGCAATGGTCTCTGGATTGTTCCAACTGGGTAGCTCGTACGAGTGGATTGTCACCAAGAAGGCTGGCAGGTCATCAGAATCTGACTTACTGGCTGCTGCAGAAAGGGAAACAAAGATGATAAACCAATTACCAGTCCACAGAGGAGCTTCTGAGAGTGAGCTTTCCGAGTTAAACAAACTTATGGAACATAAAGTAGTATCTCCTATGCCTGTCAAGAAAGCTAACAAGATATACAGGAAAGAACTTGCTCTAGCTTGCCTCCTGCTCACAGCTTCTGTCAGGAGTCTGTTAGCTGCACAAGGAGTACACTTTTACTTCCTACTCTTCCAAGGTGTGACCTTCCTCCTCGTTGGTCTTGATCTCATTGGAGAGCAAATTAGCTAATAGGGTGCAAGAGGAAACATAGAAAAAGCAACACCTATATGCACATAGTTCAATGATTTACCCTCGGCTTCAATAACATGATTTATTTATAGCATAGTCTACAGTGTGAAGTTCTCAACAGGAACTTCTTTGTTAATCTCCCCAATACCAATTCCAACTGTTCTTCCCTCAATATTATGCCATCGATCAATGTTAAATTTTTCTCATATATCTTAATATCTTTTGATAGATACTGTG
This sequence comes from Comarum palustre, assembly GCA_951800085.1. Classification (NCBI taxonomy): domain Eukaryota; kingdom Viridiplantae; phylum Streptophyta; class Magnoliopsida; order Rosales; family Rosaceae; genus Comarum; species Comarum palustre. The sequence continues at coordinate 22,696,960 of OX637583.1, forward strand.
GATTTTACAAGCCATCTGCTTTTCAATTAGATTTTTATCTTCAAAAAATTTCTTCTTTTTTGGCTCTGGCTCACTATACATAGAATATGATTTCTAAAAGGTACTCAAGTTGATGGAACACCAAAATCTTGGATATATTTTTCAATATAAATTTTCTAGTTCTCTGACTTTTTTTGGTAATGTTCAAGTTTTCTGACTTAGAAAAATTGTATAGAAAATTCGGAACAAAATTTTTGAATTTCGTCAGCTTGAGAATTTCTTAAAAATCATGACCTAAGAATTTACAAATTTTGGTAGAAAAATAAGAATATGCAATTTTAGCCAAAAACGTGTGCTATAACCCACGGTTTTTGGTGACAACCCATGATTTTGGACAAGTTTATATTTTTTCAGGAAATGTTTGAGGTTGATTCTCAGAGTTGGGACATATTTCCATGGTCAAACAGCATGGTTAGCCCTTCCATTTTGAAAAAAAAAACTCACCGAAAATGTCCACAATATTGCATGGGCAAATTGTGCTTGCTTAACCTCACAGATCGATGTAGGCAGCTTGATGAGTGGTAAGGATGAGTTTGCTGTGTTTTCTGATGCTTTGTTTCCTGGACTCATTATTGGCAATCAGTGAGGCTTGTAAAAAAACATCCTCATGAAATTTCTCTGAAAGAAACAAAGTTCATTTATGTATATACTGTCTTATGTTTGACAGACTCGTGCTACAATTTTGCATTGGGAAAGTGTCGGTCAGGCAAAGTGGGTGAAACATAAAGGCCACTCTGTATTATGGTACTTGGAGGTGGCTGAGGTTTCTGGTTCATAAAGTTTCTCAGGCTTCCCCATCCTTCGGTATAAGGGCCATAGAGTTGTAGGGTTAGAGATCTTTGGGGGGCAGTATGCATCTGTGAATCTGTCTAATTCTGTAAATGAGTGCCCTGAATGGGCTTTTTGGGGGGGTCTGATCAGACAAAATGATTCAATCCAGTGTCAAACTGTGGCCTATCAGTGCATTAAAAGTTTTGCAATGACCATATCACTACCATCTACAGTGCATTAAAAGTTTTGGAGATCTTACTGTTTATTACAAGTTTTACAACTATAAAATATACTTCATCATTAATAATTATAAAAAAAATTATAGATATATTACTATAACATTGACATACTTAATAAAATAATATATATATATATATATATCTTTATTTTTTTCATTGAAGCTTGTGCATAATTAATATTTGGAGAAAGAAGGTTTTTCCCCAAATTTAGGAAAGAAATGAGTCTATTTCCTCTTCATCCATATTTTTGAGAATTTGATAAGGAAGCTGTTGGATTTAAAAACAGCTTAAAATTCTTTAAAATTTAGAATACAAATAAAATGAAGAACCTGTTGGGTTTGCTCTTACCCATCCATTGTTGGTTTGGATAATACTCATTACCCACAGATAATACCCAATACACATTTTAATGTCATCCTTATATTCAAGTAATCTCAACAAATTTTTAGTTGATAAAACAAGTAATCTCCATGCTGTTTTTGATGAGATTGTGTGATAGTAATCAATTTTTCCTCATATATGAGACAACTATGCTTTCAATTAATTCCAATGTACCTGAGTAACTACCCATGTTGTAATTTCCTAGTGTTTTGAAAGAAGTTTATGAATCTATACATAGTACTGAACTAAGTTACTAGTCATCTTCTGGCTCTATTGAGAAGTCTGGCTCTTCAGGCTTTTGCAACTTTGGCAACTGAACCTCCTTCATTTTCTGAGCTCCTCTTCTCGTGTTTGCAGCAAACCTCGAAGCCAGAATGGTGACCCCCAAATTCTGTCTCGCTTGCGAAGCAGAAGCTGCATTAGTCCTAGAGTGCTCCTCCTTTCCTTGTTCTGCCTCATCAGCTTCTTGGCTGTCAGGGTTGTATGAAAATGACTCAGCCAAGCTAAGGTTCTTTGCCAACAATCTCTTCTTTAATCGACGCCACGCAACCTGAATGAAGCATGCAGCCCAAGTTCTCCAGTGGTAAGAGTAGAATCGAAATGTGTGTTGCAACTTCTTGCTATGGAGGCGTCGAAACTGATTGGCAACAAACTTGAGATCTTCTGCTCTAAGTGCAAACGCCTCTACTTCATCAAGTGATCTAACCGTTCTTGTAGAAGAAGGCAAGTTGAGAGTAGATTTGGGAAGCAATGCCCAAGCAAGCAATTCTTCGCCACAAAAATCACCAGGTCTCAAAGTAATTGAGTTGAAGAAACCTGTCCGGCCTCCATTTGTTGTCGAGCTCTCTAGCTTTCCTCGGATAATGAATAACATCTCTGTGACAGGGTCACCTTCACGAACAATGAAGGTGCCTTGAGTGCTCAAAGAGGATACTAAACGCTCGCATATCGCATCAAGTAGTTGACCATCCATCTGTGAGAAAAATGGGACCTGAAAATGACAGTGAAAGAGAAGAGCATTACTCATCATCATTGGAACAAGAAGACTAGCAAATGCATAATGGTTAAGAGTAACTAAATGATAGCACAATATTATGTTAACTTAACTATAATCAGAAAAATGAAAGATTTACCGCACTGGATTAGAATACCAAGGAAGTCACTTACACGTCGAACAAGGTCTAAACATAAGTGACGTTGAATGTCTCGACGAAGATCTGTAGGCAAGGCCTGTAAGATTGATTCCTCATCAACTCCTCGAGTTGCAAGCCACTTGTACTGCACAAATCGCCTAACACGTTCTTGCAGATCTTCTGGGAGTTGCCTATGCCTCATCCATTCCTCTGTGTCTCGCCGCCTGAGCCTCCACTCCTCAAGTCTCACAGTCATAGATTGCAAGTAGGTCTACACAAAATAGGATGTATCTAAAAGATCAGAATGAAGAAAAGAAAAAGATACCTTGTTACAGGGCAGTCTGAGCTAGCAGTTGCAGCATGTTTTTCTTTGTCAGAAAACACTATGATGTTTTGATCATAAACAAGGTAACATACCTGCATATTTCCAATTAAGTGTGCAAACAGAACCAGACCCACAATAGCAATGATTATAGCAAAAGAAGTTTCCCCAATGAATGTGCTTGTAGTCAAAGTCTGACCATAGGAGCTGAGACATAAAGAGATAGATTGTATCAAAAGAACAGAACAGACCAAGACCTTGCACCGATATTGATCACATATGCCATTTATAGTGTAGCATAGTCTTGATCATACCTCAAGTTCTGTAATCCCCACCAAAGACAATACAAGTACTTCTCCACAAATGCTGAAGAGACTACATTGTTGGCCAGTGCATTCTCAAATATGCCATATTTGAAAGCAATGGGATTATCCGGGTTGCAGTTACTAAACACTTGAGTACTGTTTATCCAATGCTGGCGTTCACCATTGTTCAAAGAACCACAATCCAAATAGCTGAGAGAACACTTGATGGGGTCAAATTCTTTTCTGCATTCAGACTTCCAGCAATTTGCATGCCGTTCGATTGATAATAGGTACCATGAAGCACCTAAGACCTACAAGACAGGCATAGAATCAATGTTGTTAACTCTTGATGGGTGGTAAAATTGAATAATGTTAACTAAAGGAAACTGCATACATGACTAGCCAACATGTAGAGTACGAGATTATATGCAGCCCCGGCCCAAGCTGTCTTTGTTACTACACCAGTTGCTTTGATAATCTGAGAACTTAGTGGGAAAATGAGATACAATCTAGGAACATATTGGAGGAGAACAATCAGTACTAGGGCATTGTTTGTATGTCCAGCAGTGGAATCTTTAACCGCAGGTATGATAAACCATATGACAATCTGCCGAACATAATACAAGTAGTGTCATTGCCACAACTATGAATTTGAAAATCAAAATGCAGAAGAAGCTACTGGTCAATATTCCAAATGCCACTGAAAATATCCTGCGGTTTCTGGTTAGACACAAACAGTTAGTAACCTTTTATACGACTTTGTTTGACTACATGTATCCAATCATGTTCAGCAAACCAAATTCACAAATCAAATTCCAATGAATAATACATTGTCGATGAATCAGTCTAGACCACTATAATAATTGAGCAAAAGTATGTTTATGGTGATGATCTTACCTGAGGGAGAGGCAGCGTAGCGATAAGATCTATGAAGAAATCTGTTCTCAAATACCTTGTAGCAATCTTTTTAGGATCCATAACAAGTTCACCCCTTCCAAAAACTCTAGTTTTTGGTGATATATAAGCTGTCCTCAACTTGATGAACATATGCAGCAGATAGAACATATCAGCAACAGTACGAAAACATGTGACAACAATTCCCAAATTCAAATCAGTAGCCATACAAGATGAACCTCCATCATTATGTACTGAAGGAAGGTAGAAAAACAGCGGATCAACGAACAGCGCTACCAAGCAAGACATTAGAAAAATCCTGTTCCATTTCAAGAATATTTCACTTCCAGGATCAAGAATTTTCTTCTCATTTGCCACCTGATTCTCTGGGAAAACCTTAAACCCCCCAAATATAAGAGTCTTCTTAGATCTATCACCAGGCAGTGGCTCGTTCATGTGTTTTTGGGTAATGTCACTCTTTTCCCAAGGAAAATTACCATCTTGTTTATCATCATTGTAAAACCTATGAACATGAAAACACAGTAAGACAACTGGACGTAAATGAATACAGGAGACCCTGAAATGAAAGACATTACCTCACTAGCTTTTCTTTCTTCAACTCCATGCTTGTTCTGTTACCTTTCATCTTCTGGGGACAAACTAAACGAACAAATATGCATCAACAACACAAATTTCCTGACTTGCAGCCAAAAGGGTCAAAAACAAGAGCAAGAAATACGATATAGTAAAACGAAAGAGAGACGAGGCAGGCTTGATCCAAGGCCGGAACCATGTGAGAGCTGGCCATATTTTATGTATGGAGTGAATTAAGAAATGTAGTGAATCTGAGAGGTCAGAGAGGGAGAGAACGTGAGTGACATGAACGTATGTATAAAAAAAGGAATAGATGGAGTGCAGCCATCGAAGACAAGAGAGGAAGATGAGTATTATACACACTTGATTTTAGCAGTTAGCAGATAGATAGGCAGCAGATATCTAGCAACAATTTGCTTCAGTTTGATTTTGATTTTCTCCCTTTTTCCAACTGTAAATGGTTGAGTAGCACGATCCCATTGATCATTCTTAGTCAACTAGTCCAAATGCTACAGATCTGAATCCACCGACAGTCATGCGCGCACCCGTTTAAAAACTGACCACGAGATCATTTTTAGACTTTCTTTCAAACTCGTGCCGGACTAGCCAGTTTTGCAAGTAGTTGTGAATGACCTTAAAGTCAGTTTGCTTCTAATTCTTAGTGATGAAACCAGAGTCCAAGAAATTCTCAACGCTTTTGTGTGACCTTGTCGATTTGTGAGACAATTGGACGTGTGACCAATGGCACAAGATTTTAATCAATTGATTGATGACATATTGGGTTTATTCAACCAGAAGATTATGAGGCCATTAGCTCTTTGGAGGACCTACAACCAACGATTTCATAAGCCCTACTCCCCTAAAATGATCACAACCCCATAAGCTTATTGTAAATCATTGGAAGAACGATCATACCGCAATGCATACTCAAATATACTAATGTGAGCAGCATTCACTAACAGCGCCCAACAAGGCAGTGAAGCATTAAATATTTCACACAAATGAAACAATCACCTCATTGATTTCAAGTTTTGTATCAAATTGAAGATCCCAGGCCCAAGAATATGCCGGACTTGTGAGCATGAAACGGCCAACCAGATCCAAGAGAAGTGATGGGAGAATCTAAACAAACAAATATCTCTACCTGTACACCCCAAAATTAACTTTATATTAAGATCACACCTCTTCCCGGCGAGACTAAAGACGGCTAAACCAATATTTCTGTAGACCTAATCTCTCTAAGAACAGATATGAGAACCTCTGCCACAAACCGCTCCCCAATCCTCTCGCAAGTTGAAGTTAAACTGATGCCAATACTGTAGTACATTGAAGCCGGACGAGTTTCAATGAAATTATGAGAAGCTCAACAAATAGCAGGCTGGGACCCACAACTGTTTCAAAATTGAAGATCCCAGAGCAGAGCAGAGCAGTGAAGAAATCCAAGGGGCCAAGGGAGTGCAGAAACACAAAAATTGAAGCTCTACAGATGAGCCGGCTGGGATCCCACAAAATCAAAATTGAAGATCCCAGAGCAGGGCAGTGAAGAAATTCCAGAGACCAAGGAAGTGCAGAACACAAAACCAATGAAGCAGAAGTACCAGACGACACCTCAACACAACAACAACAAAAAGAGCAGAGATTTTTAGCAACATTCTAACAAGCACTCTTAAACAGTTATGTGCCAGTTTACTCATACGATCCTCATGTCTACAACTATCACATAGGTAAATAAAACCAGCTCAAGATAAGAAAGGAAGGAACTTAACCAAATCAAAGAGTAGAGGCAGAGGGCGTCCCCCAAATAAAACAGAATTTGCTGAAGTCCAAGAACACTACATAACACATAATCCCAGTAAATCCTCTAAACAAAGCCACAGAACCTTGTACGCCAATCCTTAACTCCTGCTTCTGCGTCGATCCTTCAAGCCATTACTGAAAGAATTCAACGTGCACCGTTAGAGAAATCAAGAATATTGATGACACATGACAACTAAAATCGTGCTTTACCCTCCACAGTATTCAAAAAAAGGCACACGCTATAACATAATGACATCAACCAACATGGCTGGTCATAAACTATCAGTGCCATGCAGTAGAAGAAGAGTTTCTTAATCTTGCAGCAGTGTTTTTCAACTCCTGGGGAAAGGAACCTCACCCATTTGCATATGGCAACTCCTCCCGTCCACGGTATGGTGGAGACCTGCTACGGCTGTGGCCACCCCTGGGTGGTGTCAAACTGCGACGTCTGGGAGGGGGTGAGCGCCCACGTGGACTGTAGCTTCTGCATCACAGTACAATTGACAAGATCAGAAGTCATAACATAATAGGGTATCCAACATCAATAATACATAAATTTTGGAACTTGCATCCTCAAAGCCAACTTTCAATAAAATATTCACCTAAACATCTATCTAACAACGTTAACTAGACAGAGACATTACCTCCTGCCATAACTAGGACTTCTGCGATATCTTGGGGGGCTTCGGCTACCACGCCTTCCAGAACCACCACGCAGACGGCATTCACGAGCAAAATGACCTGGCTCACCACACTCATAACACTTCAAATCAGAACCTCCAGAACGGCCACGACCTCCTCCACCACGACCGCCACCGCCACCACCTCTAGAGTTGTGCGACAGCTCAACTCTCCAGCCATTCTTCCCTGTTCAGAAACAAAACACGCGAAATTGTCACAATATCCCAATTTCAGAACGCTGGTATATCATTTACTGTATAGTTTTGACATAAAATAGCTCTAGTCTCCTCCGAATTCTTGAAAGATCACTAATTGGAATATTGAAATTGAAGTCACAATTCACAGTATCACATTGACCTCGTTGGCCTAGGCAAATATAATCCAATTAAACTGAATCTATAAGTCCAAACTCATCGGAATCTATAACAGTTAAGCATGCTTTCAATACAATTGTTGAAAAACCATACCATCCAATTCACGAATGGCATCCTCAGCATCTCTACTGTCATCAAAATCGACGAAAGCATAACCCGGAGGCCTCCTCGCAACCCACACGCTGCTCAACAACAACGAAAACCAAATCAAAAAAAAACCACACAAACGCATCATCGAAAAGGCCAGGCACCTTTACCTTCTTATAACTCCGAAATTGCGAAACTCATCTTCCAGCTCTCCCTCCGAAACCCGAGAACTCAAGTTCCCAACGTACACGCGAGACATTCTTCGATTCAAATCTTTGAAATCAAACCTAACTCAGAATCGATTTGATTTGAAAAGACGAAGGAGAAGAGCGAGATCTGGAAAATTCTAACTCGGTTTAGGCTCTGTTTGGGTCAGTGAGTGTTGGATTTTATTGAAGCCGCTAATTTGCTCCCGTGTCCCTGTGAATTTCAATATTTTTTATTAGGCCCCAATATCTTTTGTTTTTAACATCTTTCTAAACCACACCCAAAACATTTAATGAGTTTCTACTAATTAAATCGTGTACACATCATTCATCAATTTTCAATTAAATTGGTATAGATAGGCCCAAGGTTCATACGTATGAAAATGGTATTGGTAACAATCAATACATAACTAGTATCAATTTCAATTATAATGGTATTGATGGGTAAAGCAGCAGCTATGAAAATTGGCAACAATTATTTATGTTTTTTATTTTTGAAGGGAAAAACTTGAACAAATTGGCAATAACTATCTATATGATGACTAACTCGTATTGATGACTTTTGTTGCTTCCAATCGGGATGGTGAATGGGTTAGACAAGAAAGATTAGGGGATTTGGCAACTTCTGTTTAATATGTCACTTGCAGAATTATTCATATCATGTCTGATTCCACAGTTGAGTGAGGCTAAAAACTCAAACTTCTCTGCTTTATTATGTAGACAGATGTCACTTAAACAATATATAGATTACTGGAGTACGTCCCTCAGTTTGTCTATAAGCTTATCTAGGGTTTGATAGGAGGAACCACCTTCTTGAACAGCACGCCAAGCCACTCTTCCGAGGGCTTGTGCTCTCTCTTTTGCATTCCTTCCCTTCTCTCCTCCCAACATCAGCTCTCTAACGCCTTCACATATTGCTTGCCTTGAGACTTCAAATCCCAACCCCGATGAGTGATCTTTCACCTTTTGTATTGCAAGTCCTGCCCCGAGTCCTTCAGCAACAAGTTTGGCATTCAGAGACTGCTCCGCGATCATCGGCCAGGCCAAAATGGGCACCCCGGCAGAGATACTTTCGATCACCGAGTTCCAACCACAATGGCTCAGGAAACCTCCTACTGCCCGGTGTGCTAGTATCTGGCGTTGATCCACCCACTCCCTCGCGATCAAACCCTTACCTTCGAAGAAAATTGGTGTTATATTTGGTATCAATACTGTAGAAAAGAAAGTTTGCAAGTAAAAGATACGTAACGTTATGTTTAAACTCATAATCTTAAAGTTATCAGTTAAGTTACTCGAGTTACTCGTAGAAAAGAGATATGTAACGGTTTGGTTTGGGTTGGTTACATGATAGATGTACTATCGAAATGTTAGCTTACCTTTCAACCTCTCTTCAAGTCCATTTGGTGGAGACCATTTGGTTGATCGCACCACCAAGACAAATGGAACGCCCGCCTCCTCTAACCCAAAAACCACTTCGCCAAGTTGCGCCTCTGACATTTCAGCCTGTGTTCCAAATGAGATATAGATCACAGAGCCAGGAGTCACTTGCTCATCAAGCCACTCTGTTAACACAAGCCCTTGTTTTTCCTTGTTGATATTGTTAGCAGCACCACCTTCCTCTTTGTCATAAAAGTTAAGAGGTCCTAAACACCAAGCTCTAGCGCCTTTCTCATAGAACGATTCGAGAGATGAAACACTACCACTCTCTAGCTCCTCGAAGCTATTCACAATGACCCCCCAGCTATTAACGTCTGCTGCGCCCACCTCAAACATGAACAGAGAAAATAGATCATTTGCATCATCATCATCATGACTTAGTTGAAGAATCGTCTCTGGTAATTCTGAAGTGTCCAAAAGAAAGGGAAGCTTAAGGCCGGGAAAGTCTAGAGGGTCTGAAACGGACTTTGCTTTCAAGTGTGGCCTATGCAGCATCACACTTTTGCAAATGGCCATTGACAAGACTCCCATGCCATGAAACACCAGCCTTGCAACTCCGAATTTTTTGCAGGATTCGAGTGTCCAGCTCAAGAAGAAGTCCGAGATGACGCAGATGGGAAGGGACTTGGAATCCTGCATGGACTGCAGGACTTGTTCGAAGGGCTTTTGGAGTTGCTTGGTAGCGAGGACGAAAGGGAACCAGAAATCCATGGATGGGAGTTGGGAGGTGTTTTCGATCCCTCGAGGTAGCCCGAGGGCATCGACATCTGTGGGGAATGGGATTGTGCTGATTGTTATGTTAGGGTGACATCCGACCTTGTCGGAAATGGATTTGGCGTTTGAAGGAGTTGTGATGATGGTCACTTTGATTTTCCGGTGGGAAAGAGCTTTGGAGAGGTCTAGTAATGGAAGAGTGTGGCCATGAGCCATGAAGGGAAAAATCACAACATGAGGCTCTAGCGGTGGTGATGCCATTTTCTTTGTTAATGTTTGGTGTATACGCTTGTTTATATAGAGAACTCTCAACTTTTAGGTGATTTATTTGAGCTGACAGATACATAATATCAAAAATATATATCGTATTGATGGTGATGATGGATTTCTGTTCATATTTTCCTGAACAATTCAAGAAGATAATATGCTGGGAAATTATCAATTACATATAATAACATTTCTTTAATTTATGCACAATTACGATTTATGCAGTTGCGTGGTCTGCACGCACATCAACATAAATGCAATACTTTCAATGAAAAATAAATTACATATCAGATGCAAAACCAGTTGCCGAATTTGTTGGTCTGCGCGCACATGGACATAAATGCAATACTTTCAATGAAAAATAAATTACATATCAGATGCAAAAAGGCAATATCTCAAAAAAAAAAAATATATATATTGTTGGATCCAGAAGTAAAAAGCCCATTTATAGAAAGGCAAGTGGACCGATGCCTGCGGTCAAGAAGGTCAGAGGACGCTTGAAAAGTCAAAAGCGCTCGCAAGGAGTACAGTAACAAAGTACGCTCGCGAAAGGGGATAATTTGTTCACAGGGGGAAACGCGCTCGCGAAGCGGGGCGTGTGTTAACAGAATACGTTCGCGGTTGGAAAAGCGTTCGCGAGGGTATTATAAGAAATTAGACACGTGGTTGCAGGAGGTTAAGTTACCACCAGAATAGTGTTGGGCTTACACGATTGGGCTTTAAGAGTTAGTCTTGCACTACAAGGAGGATTATTTGAGGTCATACCTTGATTCGCAAGGAAACATCTACCCTAGTATTCACTATATAAAGGGTTGAGGTGCAAGAGAAAAAAGACAACGACATCTATCAACAAACAGACAACAACTTCGCCACGCGAAAGTCTTCAAGCCTCTCCGGAGCAATCAAGCCTGATCCGTCAGCAACCGTAGCCTGATCCGTCAAGCTGCAAAAGGGACTTAATCCGTTAAGTCTGACAGGTTTCAATCCGTTGAAATCTCTCTACTCCCCTGTTCGATCCGTTGAGCAGTTTTACTCCCGCAACCAGGTCTGGAGAATCCGTTCGCCAGTCTATATCTTGATACCCGCTGCTTAGTTTCTTTGCATACTAAGTAAGATTCGGCCATCCTCAAAGGTTGGAGAAAAATCCTAGAGGGACTTTTCCCTTGTAGGTCTAAGAAGAGAACCTAGCACAGAGGAAGAAGATCGGCGTCTGTCACGGTCGCTGTGAGAAGAAGTCAGAAGAGGGACGCGAGCAGCATCCAACTTCAAGGTTGTACCTGACCCAAAGGTACTGGCACGCCTAGCACAAACTTACAAGCCGGTTGTTTGAAGGACTGCAAATTCTAGACCAAACATCTGGCACGCCCAGTGGGACAGTGTCAAGATTACAGGCTTCAGCGAATACCGAAAGGAATATCCTTCGTGTTCCAAACCAGAACACATAACCGCAAGGCCACATAACTCGGCTCATTGTAGGAAACTATCTACAGAACAAGCCATTAGCAAGTTTGGTGCCATGGCTAACGAAGGTCAGTCACAGAACCTTATTGAGCACATTGGAGCATTGAGCTCATCATTGGATAACCTGACTAAAGGTTTCCAGGAGGTCCGCGAGCGAGCCCGGCAACAGGACAAAAAGGCCGAGGTTCAAGACCTGAGATATACTGACCTAGCAACTAAGATGAACGAGAATCAGCAAGCGCTGAATAAGAGGATGGATATGTTCATGGAGGCTTTAAATGCCATAAGAACTGAACAACTTATCCGCCAACAGCCTCCAGAAGAAGAGTTGCTAGAAGAGGTTGATCACCAGGTGGATAGAAGAACCGTGCACCGAGAGGGATTTGGCCCACTTCGTTTGGGTGATGAACAATTAGCGGTGCACAATAATCAGAACCCTGGAGGGGCTAGAGGACGACAGAGGGCTCCAAGGCAGCAACCACGTCGTTCGCCAACACCTAATCAAAGGAGACCTCAGCTGGACTGGGATGCAGTCCAGAATATGATACAGGAGGCAATAAGGGCAACTCCCGTTGTTGCTGTGAACACTGCATACGCACATCCATATCCAGAATGGGTGGCTGAAAGCCCATGGCCGGAACATTATCGGCAGATAAGATTCACTTCGTTCTCAGGAGAAGGATCTGAAGACGCAGCCACCCACATCGCAAGATTCACAGGCGAGTGTGGACCATATGGTGCGGACACTGTTTTTAAGTTACGCACATTCGGTGCCTCATTGTCAGGGTCAGCACTGACATGGTACACTAAGTTGATACCAAGATCGGTCCCTGACTGGAACGTGATGGAAACCATGTTTAGAACCACATTTGGAACTGTGGAACCAGAGGTTGACTTGTCTTCTTTGACAGCTATGTATCAGCAACCTATGGAGTCATCTGTAGAGTTCCTCAAGAGGTTCAAAATTCAGCAGGCCAAGTGCAAAACTCCAATCCCGGAGCCTGACTTGATCAAAATTGCAATTCGAGGGTTGGAAAAGAGGCAGAGAGCAAAACATCACGATGGAGTGTTCTCTAGCATGGCTGACCTAATGAACAGGGTTGGCAGTTACCAGTACTTCCTGAATGAGCTGGACGAAGACGCTAACAATTTCAGGAACAACTTAGCTCTCATCCCAGGAACGCTGAGGCCCAGAATGCCTCCAGCAAGGCACAAGACTGTGGGGGCAATATATTCCCATATGGATCCCTACTATTCGGCCCCACAAGCTATGCCTTATGCCGACCCATACATGATGGGCTATGAGGAAGAAGTCGCAGCAGTAGAGTTAGCAGGCAGACAACCTATCAAGTCCCAGGTGTTGAAAATGTCTAAGGAGCCAGTGAAGATTTCGTTCGCCGCGTTTGCCAAGCCGGAGTACGAATCCTATACGTATAATGCACACAAGGCACCAGAAATTTTGGAGGATTTGACGGTATTGGGGAAGGTAAGGAATGATTTTGGACCTCCCCCTACTCAGGAACAGCTCAAAGGAAAGAAGTACTGCAGGTTCCATAATCTCTGGAACCATAACACATCAGAATGCATTCGCTTGAAAGACACTATCCAGACTTGGATCAACGAGGGAAAGCTCGGAGCGAATGAAGAAAAGACTGCGGCTTGGGTGGACATCGATCCTTTTCCCACAATCAATATGGTTGACTTAGTGCCATGTGAGGGAAAGAAGGAGAAGCCGCTACCAGCAAGACCAAAGTTCAAAGAGTACACTTACGACGCCAGTAGGGCTCATGTTATCCTGAACAAGCTGATTGTGGCCAACGAGGTGGCCATCCCGTGGGGAGTTTACCCCCCAGAAGAAGCCATAGCTGGTAAGATCTATTGTAAGTTTCATAACTTGTGGACTCACAAGACTTCTCAGTGCATGCAGCTCAAAGATCAGATACAGCAGTGGATCAATGAGGGGTCAATCACCTTTTGTGATCCAGCGGTAGCAGATGTGGCTGTGGTTGATTTGGCTCGGGGTAGCGAAAAACTGACGCTTGACCTGAGCAATGTCGATGGAGAAGTAGAATTGGTCAAGTGGAAAGAATCAAGAGCAGGTGTATCAGTGATCATGTTGTGTGATAGGTGCAAAACTGAATGTGGCATTACTAAAGAGCCACAACAGGAGCAGAAGAGTACTACACCCCCTGAAGCGTATCAACCACACAGCCCAAAGCAGATGAGAAGATCAGCAAGCCCTAGTCAGAGGGATTCCAACCTCTACTTGCGTTTACGCCAGGCAAGAATGGAGCAGAAGAAGCCAGTGGCCTACCCGCAGGACGTAGTAACTAAACCTTACATACCACCAGCTTCCCGGAATATCCTCAAAGACAACGTCTGGATGATCAGAGAGAGAGGAAAAGTGGTAGAAGCCACACCTACTCAGACTAGGAACGTGCAGCGAAGATATGGGAAAACCAAGAGGCTTTTGGAGGCGTTGGATAGAGGCTTAGTCAGCCCAGACCAAATCAGGGAGACTCCGGAACAGTTAAGGCGGAAGCTGGATTTATTGTCAGCTAAACCTTTTTGTTCTATCAGGAACGTTCGCGAGACCTTTGAGACTTCTACCACCAAGCATAGCGGACAAAAGAGGGTCTCGCGAGAAGAAAATAGCGGCGAGCGAAAGTCTGTATGGTCAAGGTTGATCACCGATAAGAGTCAACATGCGCGAGAATCAGTCTGGTCGCGGGTAGGTCAAAAGGTGGTGGGTAAAATATCTACTTCCTCTTGTGCTAAGACACCTGAGACGTCTCTGGCAAAAAGGGTTAGGGTGTCAGAAGGTCCTAAGAACGAAGACTTGAAGGAAACATCGAAAACAAAGTTCGAATGGAGACCAAAAGCAGTACAGCGTCAGGATCAGGGGTCGCGAGAAACAGATAAGGCTGGACCTATAATTGAGGTTGAGCATCAGAAACCTGTTCCAGAGGTTTCTTTGGTAAAGCAGATGGCTGAAGCATTTGCCCGCGTAGAAGAAGAGTCAGAAGTCGATATACCTCGAGTCATAAAAGATGATATGGAGGAAGATGAAGAAGAAACCGGGGGCATGGACGAAAGTTTGCCATGCAATGTGCTTTACGTGGAAAACGAGCATGGTGAGATAATTTCAGACCAATCTGAATCTGCTCAGGTGTACGTAACGACCGAGGCTGTGATAACAGCTCCAGAGGCAAACACTTATTGCAATATGGTGTACGTCTTACCTTCTATGTATGCATTGGACGAGCCAATTTCGTCTGAAGTTTTCCTCAACATGTCAGAAGATGAGGCGGGAGCGGAGCCATCCGTTCGCAGAGAGGAGTTTGCTGTAAAGAAGGATAAAGAGGACATGGACCCTGAGTTGAGAAGGAAATACGTTTTGTTCTCCAAGCCCACATTCGCCATGAAGCAACATTTGCGTCCATTGTACGTGTCTGCTGACATGATGGACAAAAGAGTCAGTAGGATATTGGTGGATACAGGGGCTGCTGTAAGTGTCCTTACCGTACAGACCATGAATTACCTTCAGGTTCCGAAGGAGAAAATTCTAGAAAGCAAGATGAAGGTAAAAAGTTTTGCTGGAAACATAGCTCAGACACTCGGTGTAGTGATACTAAAAATTAGGGTTGGTCCATCAGAGATGTATCAAACTTTCTTCGTAGCTGAGTGCACTGCTCCTTATACTATGATTCTGGGCAGAGATTGGCTTCATCAAGCCGGTTGTGTTCCATCATCACTCCATCAAGAGCTCGCTATCTGGAACCCAGAGACTGATGAGTCTGAAATAATCAAGGCCGATCCTAGACCTTTCTCAGTAGCAGCTTGCTTTGTTGATGCAAGTTATTACAGTGAAGACATGAGGCCTTTAAGAGTCAGTGGCATCACGAAGAAAGGACATCCGTATGGGGTGACCTCCGCTGAGCTTACGCAATGGGGATTGGCGCAACTTCAAGCAGACGCCAGTAGACCAATCTCCATGGTTTTACCCCAAAACAATCAATGAAGCCACAACTCAGCAAGGAGGAGTTGGAAGCCTACGCTTCCCTGCACCAGAGATTATCTATTTTTAGGCAGGAGCAAGAGGCTTACCAACAGGTGGCGGCAGTAGAGTGCGTTAACGATGATGTTTTGGAGTATTATGAGGAAGAGGAAGAGATTATCCAGGCAGCTCCGGCAGCCTTGGATGATACTCCACCTAAGGTCAAGGATCCAGTAGAGAAGGTCAACTTGGGGACCCTAGAGGAACCAATAGAGGTTGGGATAAGTATGTATTTGGAGCCTGAACAAAAACAGAAGCTCATCGAGCTACTTCACGAGTACAAGGATTGCTTCGCAGAGAAATACGAAGACATGCCTGGGTTAGCACCAGAGTTAGTTTGTCACAAGCTACCAATCATGGATGGTTACAGGCCAGTCAGGCAAGAACCTAGACGAATGCATGCCGATACAGCGGCTTCAGTTAAGGAAGAGGTGGAAAAGATGCTTAAGTCAGGAATTATTCGACCTGCAAAGTATGCCAAGTGGTTATCTAACATAGTACCAGTCAGGAAAAAGAATGGTAAGATGAGGGTGTGCGTGGATTACAGGAATTTAAATACTGCCACACCTAAGGACGTGTATCCTATGCCCATGGCAGACATGCTAGTAGACGCCGTGGCAGGGCATGAACTCTTGTCGTTCATGGATGGAACCGCAGGATATCACCAGATTCCTGTGGAGGAAGAAGACAAGCACAAGACGGCTTTCAGATGTCCAGGATTTACAGGAGCATTCGAATACCAAGTCATGCCTTTTGGGCTTAAGAATGCTGGTGCCACATATCAAAGGGCGATGAACCTTATCTTCCATGACATATTAGGGAAGATATTAGAGGTTTATATTGACGATGTGGTAGTGAAGTCCAAGATTAAGGCAGATCACATAGAGGATTTGCGAAAGGTTTTCATAAGGATGCGAAAACATAAACTTAGGATGAACCCAGCTAAATGTGTCTTTGGGGTTCAGTCAGGCGATTTCTTAGGGTTTGTGGTTCATCAGCGTGGTATCGAGATTCCGGCGGACAAAGTCAAGTCGGTAATGGAAGCTCCAGCCCCAACTAACAAAAAGGAATTGCAGCAGTTGCTAGGAAAGATTAACTTCTTACGAAGGTTCATCTCGAATTCGGCAGGAAAAATTCAACCCTTTACGTCTCTGTTAAAATTGAGGGCAGATGCAGAATTTCGGTGGGAAACAAGTCACCAGGAAGCGTTTGACAGGATAAAACAGTATCTTACTTCACCGCCAGTTCTAATGCCTCCACGGCCTGGACACCCGTTGAAGCTCTACATTTCAGCATGCGAAACCTCCATTGCTGCACTTTTAGCACAAGATGAACGCCAAGGTGATGATAAAGTGGTTGAGCATGCTGTGTATTACCTTAGCAGGACGTTGATAGATGCAGAAACCAGATATAGTGACATGGAACGGTTGTGCCTCGCTTTGTATTTCGCCGGTTGCAAATTACGCCATTATATGTTATCTTTCACAACGGTAGTGGTGGCGCAGACGGACTTGGTGAAATACATGTTAACTAGACCCATTCTTAGGGGTCGAATTGGTAAATGGGTGTTAGCTTTGTCTGAGTTCTCACTACAATATACACCATTGAAGGCACAAACCGGACAGGCGGTTTCGGATTTCCTGCTTCATCATCCAATAAAGCAAGACTTACAGTATAGAGAGTTAGACGTGGTGGCCATTCTTCTGCAGCCCTGGGAGCTATATTTCGATGGGAGCAGCACCGAGAATCTATCCGGCGCTGGGATTTCTCTGGTAAGTCCTTTGGGGGTTCGTCATGCGTATTCTTTCCAACTAGAGTGGAAATGCACCAACAATCAGGCTGAATACGAGGCACTCATAATCGGATTAGAAATGTTGCTCGCAATGGGGGCAACAGTGGTAAGTGTTTTCTGCGACTCTTTGTTGGTAATCAATCAGCTTAAGGGAGCATACAAATGCGCAACCTTCACTTTGGTTCCATTTTGGGAAAGGGCTATAGAACTGCTGGAGCAATTCAGTGATGTCACTCTAGATTACATCGACCCAAGGACCCAGGTCGCAGGTTTGATCAATCTTAACTTTCAACCAAGAACCCTTGTGTTTTGGAGCAGGTCGGAGGCCAGCCATGGCTTGGACAAAGTTTAGGGCTTCATGCTCAGAAGGGGTTCTGGGTGCGGTTTTCACAGCAGAGAAGGTGTGTTTTGGTGCCATTGATTTGGAAGTAGGAACGGCGGCGGATTATCTCAGGAAGGTTTGAAAAGAGTTGCAGAGGGAAATGATGGTTGAGTGTTCGGAGGAGTTTGACAATGAAAAGACGTTTGCTTTTGGTTAAATCAATGCTAAGGTATAGCTCTTTTCGATTTTCGCAAACGGGCTTAATCTCAAGAACTGGGGGGCAATGTTGGATCCAGAAGTAAAAAGCCCATTTATAGAAAGGCAAGTGGACCGATGCCTGCGGTCAAGAAGGTCAGAGGACGCTTGAAAAGTCAAAAGCGCTCGCAAGGAGTACAGTAACAAAGTACGCTCGCGAAAGGGGATAATTTGTTCACAGGGGGAAACGCGCTCGCGAAGCGGGGCGTGTGTTAACAGAATACGTTCGCGGTTGGAAAAGCGTTCGCGAGGGTATTATAAGAAATTAGACACGTGGTTGCAGGAGGTTAAGTTACCACCAGAATAGTGTTGGGCTTACACGATTGGGCTTTAAGAGTTAGTCTTGCACTACAAGGAGGATTATTTGAGGCCATACCTTGATTCGCAAGGAAACATCTACCCTAGTATTCACTATATAAAGGGTTGAGGTGCAAGAGAAAAAAGACAACGACATCTATCAACAAACAGACAACAACTTCGCCACGCGAAAGTCTTCAAGCCTCTCCGGAGCAATCAAGCCTGATCCGTCAGCAACCGTAGCCTGATCCGTCAAGCTGCAAAAGGGACTTAATCCGTTAAGTCTGACAGGTTTCAATCCGTTGAAATCTCTCTACTCCCCTGTTCGATCCGTTGAGCAGTTTTACTCCCGCAACCAGGTCTGGAGAATCCGTTCGCCAGTCTATATCTTGATACCCGCTGCTTAGTTTCTTTGCATACTAAGTAAGATTCGGCCATCCTCAAAGGTTGGAGAAAAATCCTAGAGGGACTTTTCCCTTGTAGGTCTAAGAAGAGAACCTAGCACAGAGGAAGAAGATCGGCGTCTGTCACGGTCGCTGTGAGAAGAAGTCAGAAGAGGGACGCGAGCAGCATCCAACTTCAAGGTTGTACCTGACCCAAAGGTACTGGCACGCCTAGCACAAACTTACAAGCCGGTTGTTTGAAGGACTGCAAATTCTAGACCAAACATATATATAGGGTCCTTCTAATGAAGGATCATTTTTTGTTCATTTCTATGGATATGCTCACATCATTAGATCTGTTTTTAATGGGTTTTTGGATGGTTGAGATTAAAATAAAAAGTTTAACACTTATGTCAAACCTACATCGTTCAAGATCATTAAAAATAAATCAAAACTTTGGATGCCTTAACGATCACTAAATCACATGAAATTTTATAGAGGTGATCTACTCATATAGCCCAACAAATTGAACAGTGGAGATGTCGAAATTTGATCAGAAAGTTGGTGTAATAACTTATTCCTAAAAATAAACAAAAAAAGATCCCTCATTAGAAGGACCCTGATATATATATATATATATATATATATATATATATATATATATATATATATATATATATAAAGTCATTCTTTAGTGCTTCACTAAAAATATTTTTATATTTTTTACCCTTACTATTTTATATAAAAATATTTATATATACTATTATTTACCCCTACTAGATACTAGAATTACTTAAAAAGAGGAAGACGTAATATATGTACAATGATTATTTAGGTAAAAATAAAAAAATAGAAATAAGATATGAGAAGACGTGAGTTTAGAACACAAGCAGTTTTTAAATTGAAAACAAAAAAGTAAAAAATTATGAAAGAGTACCATTTAAGTTTTGACAGACTCAGTATATATTATATGCAGATGCATCGGTAAGAGTAGTATATATAGTAGAAACACGAATGGGTTTTGTTTCCGGGAAGACTCGTGGTCCCTTTAGCGGGTGGCACGGTTCCAGAAATAGCGAACTTCCTTGTATTCCGAGTTTTCCTGTGTAAAGAATAAACACGTCAAAGAGGCGTCCCCGGGTTTACCGAGGGAAGCCACTCCGATGCTTAAGTTAGACACTGTCAATTAAGCAGAAAGATCAAGAATAGTCAAGAAGTTCTCTCTTTACCGGGATGCATGTGCCGGTATTTATAGTA
Organism: Comarum palustre; assembly: GCA_951800085.1. Classification (NCBI taxonomy): domain Eukaryota; kingdom Viridiplantae; phylum Streptophyta; class Magnoliopsida; order Rosales; family Rosaceae; genus Comarum; species Comarum palustre. Next base: position 22,717,025 of record OX637583.1, read on the forward strand.
GCATTGAAGGCAGCATTCCTGTCCCTTTCCAATGTGGGAGTAGTTTCCCTTGCTTTACTTAGCTTTATGGCGAATTGGGTCCAGACAAAGGGCCCAGAGTGGCTTCACATTTAATTGTAACCCGGTAAAGGTGAAATATTAGGTTCCACCTATAAACAAGTCCCCCAAGTCCTCAGTCAAGGGGTACGCTTGGGTGGGGACTTGAAATCTTTTCTTTACCGGGTTACAAAGTTAGCAACCAAACCCGGGGTATCCAGTCCCCCAAGTCCGTACGCAAGCGTAACCCGCAGATATTTTCCACCTGTGGTTTTTTTTTGCGCGATTGTCGCTTGCGGGGGCAGTTTCAGTCGCGGGAGAGATTTTGCTCGCGCGAGCATCATACACTAGAAGTTGTGGCGAACAGGAAGCTTTCTCGCAGGGGATTGTCTTGCTTGCAGCAACAGTCTGGAGATGGACGAGCTTAGTACTTTCCTCAGTGAGCAGGACTTTGGATGGAGAAGTTTCCTAAGAAGAAACTTTTAAAACCCGGGATACACGCTTCAAGTACCGGTTGACTTCCAACAATTGATGAGCAAGTCCTTTCTCTCCGGGTTTTCCTTTCTTTTCTCTGTCCCGGATTATAATTATGTTGTCCTCTGGAGCCGGTGATGGAGAAGAGGATCCGGAGGATGCTATGGGCCTTCCGGGGTCAAGATGACCGGAGTTCATACCGGCTTTGTAGGCTGCACGTGTACGGCAGATGCCGGTTGATGGAGCTCCCAGGTTTGTCTGGTGTCCCTTAAACTTTCCTGTTGCCGTATGCTCTTGTGTAATGAGTATACTTTCTATATGTAGCGCTTATACCGAAGAAGTTTACCAAGCGGAAGAACCCGGGGATATACGATGGGTTTGAAGATAAGGTTGTATGGGTCGGGATTCGGACGCAAGCAGCGGATGCTCGACTGTACGACATTGATTGACCACGAAAGCGGCTTTCCAGGAGGGAGAAGAGGAGATTGTGGGGAATCCCGGAGGGGGTGGCGGAAGACCCGGTGATTGAAGAACCGGTGATTCAAGACCCGATATCTGTTTTATGTAGGCGGTCAGGATGTCATACTTGGCAACTGACCGGCTAATCAATGAAGGTATCCCCGAGAGAGAGAGAGCGCTCAAGGAGGTCCTCCGGGTGGCCCGGGACCAGGTGATGGCGAGTGAGGACTACTTGACTCGTGCCCGGGAGGAGGCCAGCACATTAGCGGTTTTGGCTGCAAAGCCTAGAGCTCCATAAACCCGGTTCGGAGTCCCCCGGTTCCTGCTTCAGCAGCCAGGAAAGGTGCATCCCGTGGCGGTATTGTCGGGGGTCCTCAAAACCGACCACTACCCCGTGGAGGACAGTTCACCATACGGCCCCGGGGAGGACGTGGCGAGTTGAGCACTGGCCGGGGTAGCGGGTCTGTAGTGCTATGAGCTGGAGCTTCTCTCAGACTAGTTTTTATTCGTGACGGTTTTCTACCTTGTAGCTGACTCTTTTGAATGAAAGTATTCAAGCTGTTTGCATATTTCTTCCTGTCAAATAACACGTTAATTTGATGCATAATCTGCTAGTGTTGACAAAATATACACATATAGTGCCGGTTTGGCATGTGAATAAAAATAGGGCCGCTAAGGCTTTACGGGTTCATAAGGACTTTCAACCCGATGCATAACCTGCAAGTGTTGACAAAATTCACACATAGTGCCGGGTTGGCATGTTAACATTATAAAGTGAAAATAGGGCCGCTAGGGCTTTACGGGTCCGTTAGGACTTCCAAGGGCTTCCTGCCAAATAACACGGTAATCTGATGCAAAATATGCAAATGTTGACAAAATTTACACATATAATGCCGGGTTGGCATGTTAACATTATAAAGTGAAAATAGGGCCGCTAGGGCTTTACGGGTCCGTTAGGACTTCCAAGGGCTTCCTGTCAAATAACACGGTAATCTGATGCAAAATATGCAAATGTTGACAAAATTTACACATATAATGCCGGTTTGGCATGTAAGTAAAAATAGTGCCGCTAGGGCTGTACGGGTCCGTTAGGACTTTCAAAGACTGAAATAAGGCCGTAAAAGGCTTGCAATATTTCAAGTTATGGAGATTACCAGAGATTATCAGAGATTGCCGAGTTTGACAGTGAAATAAGGCCGTTAAGGCTTGCAATATTTCACGTCGTGGAGATTACCGGAGATTATCGGAGCTTGTCGGGTTTGACAGTGAAATAAGGTCGTTAAGGCTTGCAATATTTCACGTCATGTAGACCGGAGATTATCGGAGATTGCCGAGTTTGACAGTGAAATAAGGCCGTTGAGGCTTGCAATATTTCACGTCATGTAGACCGGAGATTATCGGAGCTTGTCGGGTTTGACAGTGAAATAAGGCCGTTAAGGCTTGTAATATTTCACGTCATGTAGACCGGAGATTATCGGAGATTGCCGAGTTTGACAGTGAAATAAGGCCGTTAAGGCTTGCAATATTTCACGTCATGTAGACCGGAGATTATCGGAGCTTGTCGGGTTTGACAGTGAAATAAGGCCGTTAAGGCTTGCAATATTTCACGTCATGTAGACCGGAGATTATCGGAGATTGTCGGGTTTGACAGTGAAATAAGGCCGTTAAGGCTTGCAATATTTCACGTCATATGGAGATCGCCTGCATTCACTCAACAAACTGATTGATAAACATAACCCGGTAGGGTTTTATGTGGGCCTGAAAGGCTTTATATATAACATCAAAACATAATAAATTTGGACACTTGTAGATAACTCGGTACCTACTTGGCATGTATGCACTGTCAAAAGTTCGCGGGTTTGCATAACCCGGAGGATTCCCTACTGGGGTTATTACCTTAGCAAGTCTGGCTGGCGTCCGTTTGGTAAGCGTGAGGTCTTGAGTTCGACTCTCAATGAAAGCACCAATTGTTTACGGGAAGACTCGTGGTCCCTTTAGCGGGTGGCACGGTTCCAGAAATAGCGAACTTCCTTGTATTCCGAGTTTTCCTGTGTAAAGAATAAACACGTCAAAGAGGCGTCCCCGGGTTTACCGAGGGAAGCCACTCCGATGCTTAAGTTAGACACTGTCAATTAAGCAGAAAGATCAAGAATAGTCAAGAAGTTCTCCCTTTACCGGGATGCATGTGCCGGTATTTATAGTAGCATTGAAGACAGCATTCCTGTCCCTTTCCAATGTGGGAGTAGTTTCCCTTGCTTTACTTAGCTTTATGGCGAATTGGGCCCAGACAAAGGGCCCAGAGTGGCTTCACATTTAATTGTAACCCGGTAAAGATGAAATATTAGGTTCCAGCTATAAACAGGTTTGATGTGCTACCAATGGAAGCAATTATATATAAGGATGCATGAGGATATATAGAAACACTTGCATATGGAAGATATACGTGTCGACATATATATATTCGTACTATATGTGTTGAGACCATAGTTCTACAATTGTTGCATCAACCCGGGCGGCACAGATATTCACAGATCAATCGATATCACTTCTAGCTATATATGAATAGAGTGTTTTTAATCGTCTTTCTTCGTCTCATAGTAATTATAAGATACGTAAGCTTTCAGAGGTATTGAAGATTATAAGTGAACGTGTAGACTTTCACAGGTATTGAAGATTAGATAGATAGATACCAAACTCATGAGAACCAAAGCCAATTTGGTAGTCTCAAATGCAAACTCTGTGAAATAGGATATTGTTGGAAATGATATGCACTTTGAAAAAACTAGTAGTCTTGACAACAATCTAGAGAAGTTTTGGAGCTGCTGCTACACTAGTCTAGAGCATGATGAAATTGTTTAGAATAATTAAGAAATGTCTAAGGGTTGCTAGAGTTGTCTAGAGTGTCTAAGCAACCAAATGTAATCATGGGTCTAGTTAATTAACCAGATGTGTCTAGTTTTGTGCCTGTAATTGTAACAAACTTGTATGAATGAGGCAAGCAATTAAGCTATCTATTGCAATATCTCCTCAACTTCCTCTCTTACCAAGTTCGCCTCTATTTATCCTCCTAAACTGGTTGTCATAACACTTATCATAATAAACATCATCTCTCAACTTCTAGTTCCAACATTATCCTAACAGCTTCCGCACTATAAAATTTCTAACCGATATCCATTTTTCAAAAAAAGGCTCCAGAAAAAAGTGGAAGATAAATAATACATGCATGCATTTTGATATGATATCTATCAATCCCTGGTTCCCTGTTGGTTTCCATCAAATACCAGGTATTTGATGCAGTACTGATAGAGAAATTAATTTACTTTTACTTGACTAGCTGTTCTAGGGATAAACATAATACATCAGCCATAGTTTGCTATGAAAAATTGAATATCATTATTTGGTCTCTATCAGCTCGATCTAGCTTGTTTCTCACAGATAACTGCATGCTTCATCGATCTCTGCCTTTCTTTTTTCCTTTCTTTTTTAACCAATTCCATAGACGTTTTCTTGGTTCGTTCATTTGAAAACGCAGCCTCTCCTATAAATAATATGCAGGCGATCGAACTTTCTCTTAATCTTTATTGTCAGTATCTGTAGCTATATGCAACCAGGAAATACGAAGTCAACCATTGAATTATTTTCAAGGTGTAGCTAGATATATATGAAGTTGGCTGCTGCAAGTTGAAACTAGAGACCAAATGAAAGGGGTACAGAGACCCAGACGACATATATAGCTCTCGATCGAGGTTTACGAAACCCCACATGCATTGTTGCCTCTTTGTTTTTGCGATCGATATGTCAGCATTGTCGTCAACACGTACCCTCGAGCTGAGGCGGTCAGATCGATCGTTCTGAATTGAATATATAAGCTCGACCTTTTTATGATGTAGTTGTCAATGGGATAGATCGATCTTATTGATGAATTGACAACAACGATGGTAAATCAGCTAGAAAACGAAGATCAGCAACAGAGAAGATCATCGGCGGAGCCGTTAGGTTTGGTGCAGTTGGGCTTATAAGATATAAGTTGACTTTTACTTTTTTGCAGCTTATAAACAGAAGGTGAGTGTTCGCAGCTTCTCCTTTTTTCCTTAAAACACCTACTTTTTTAAGAAATAGCTTATTTTTGGACTTACCAAACATCAAAACATTGGTGTTTAAAAACAAAGGAGCTTATAAGCTCTTTCAAACTCAGCCTAAGAGGTCCAATGAGGTCTTCCTGTTCAGTTTTTTGTTTAAAATTCTTCAAGTAATCAAAAAGGTATATATATGCACAGGATGTACCTTACTGGTAGAAGTATCAATTATATCCTGAAGGAAGGGTAAGGGTTCGAATCTCCCAGCAACATTTTTCTTCAGTTTTTTTTGTTTAATCTTAAGTTAACTTATAACCTTAAATTACACTATTATTTTCTTTTCATCAGCTTTTTAAATATTACTCTATCTATTATAATAACATCGGTTTTTTTAAATATTACTCTATCTATTATAATAACAATTTTACTTAATATATATATTCACATAAAAAATAGATGTTGATAAATTCCTCATTTTCATAAGTTCATTCAATTTAAATAAAAAAAATGTTACTGACGCTTACCGTATTATTATTTGAACATATACAAATTTTATTTAGAGATTTTTAAATTATATGCTATTAAATCTGTAATTTTGACTCCACATGATCGATACAGTGCGATAAGCAGGTGAGTTCATCTCGCTTAATTAGCCGCCATGACGAAAGGCCTGCCTGCTCAATCCATTCAGTAAAACAATAAAACTTCGAAGTCTTCGAATATAGAGAGCGCCTTGTTACTTTGGTCCATATTGCTATATATGAAAATTGACAACATTGACAAATTAACAAGCTAGTACTAATGACTGGTCAGATAAGTACGTGCTATATACATCCTATGTATAATACTCTATATACAAGCTAGCACAGTAATTCAACTCCCAACATTAGAACCGTACGTGTACGTTCATCAAATTGATTTTATAAACCATTATGTACATGTCACCCTTCGGTTTTTTACCAGGATTATCTTTTAAAAACAATCATAAAAACAAGTCAAAAACAGGTTTTTGATAGCTCATTTCAATAAAAAAATCTTATAGTTCATTCCAATAATTCTCAAGTAAAAGACATATATACCCTTACTTATCTATTCTTTCTTCACTCTAGCCTCTCTCTCTCGGTTCGCTTCATCTCCAAATCTGGTTGCCTACATCGATCACCAACTAGACTGGTTCACCTCTTTTACCACGCCGGCCAAATCATCCACCTCTGGGGTCCTCTTTGCAACCCAGCGACATCCACGACTCCATCGGACTGCATTCCAGCACCGTCGCTCTGTCATCCATCTCCGGATTCTCTTTCCTCTCCCTCTACTTTCAGTTTCCATCGTCGATCTGCCTTCCATAGCCACCCGCAGCATCAAGTCGAGGAGGTTCGAGTTGGAGACGTCATCGTGGCCAGATCGAAGCATATCTAGTCAACATCGACCTTCTCCTTCCCCTTCAGACGTCGTCATGGCCAGATCAAAGCATGTCTGGACCATCGTCATTGTTTTGGACTAGATTCGGGGGCGGGGTTCACAGCGACTACTGTGGTGCCTTCAGTCCAGGTTCTGGTGAGGACATGGTCGTGGTAAGAGGTGAAGACGCCGACGGCGTCGGCGGAGTAGCTGGTGAAGGTGTCGTTGGCGATGTTGGAGATTTTATTACAGATAGCAATTTTTTTCACAAACTTTATTACCGCTAATAAGATGTTATTACCTTCTATTTATTACGTATAGCAAGATTTTATCTTTATTGTTGTTTAAAACAAAATTTATTGGGGTTAGTAAAATATTTCTCAAAATTTATTACCTTCAATAATATGTTTATTACTTTCTAAAAATCGTTTATTACCTTCTATTTATCATGTGTGGTTGCTTTGGTAAGATTTTATCTTTATTGTTGTTTAAAACAAAATTTATTGGGGCTAGTAAAATATTTCACAATATTTATTGTCTTTAATAAAACGTTTGTTTAACACCTATAAATTGTTTTGGAAATGTTCTGGTGAGGTTTCATTTATCTTGTCCTCGGATGAAAAGTTTATTGACCCTAAGTAGAAATTTACTACCCCAGTAAACATGTTTCTCAACATTACTTCCCTCAGTAAAACTTCCACAAAGTTCCAGTATGATTCCGGTAAGGTTTGGTGACATTTTAAAAAATTATGACGAGATTCCGGCGACCATTTTCAATGACCGGTAAAATTTCGGTGACCGATGACCGGAGTCCGGTGACCGGTGACCGGAGCCAGTGAAGTTCCTGCCATGTCTTCTCTCTTTTCTATTTTCTCTCTAAACATGTCTAAGGGTTGAGGGTAAAATGAGATTAAAATAATATAGCTCTCTTAGAGTTTTAATTAAGTCTTGTTCATTTAGACACAACTAATGACACCTTATATTGGAATTGATAATTTTTTTTGAAATCATTTAAATGAGCTAAGATGGAGACAAATTAATACTAAATGAGCATTTTCCATAAAAACAAATAAAGTCATCATTACAACATTATATTTGTTAGTTGATGTTAGTTAAAATACATGCATGTACTTTGTAGAGATCTCGACATTCTTTTGGAGTGTTTTCGATCTAGATGTTTATTGTACGTGATATAAGGAGTTTATACTCCATATCCCCTTAGACTTGTACGCCTTTTTTTCTTTTCTTCGTCTTGAAAGCTTGGATTCAAATCCAAACACATCCAAGCATTCAATCTTAGGTTGGGTTTCGAAGAGTTTATAAGCTCTTTTGCTTTTAAGCACCAAAGATTTTGGTGTTTGGTAAGTCCAAAAATAAGCTACTTTTTAAAAAAGTATAAAGTGTTTTGAGGGAAAAAGGAGAAGCTGCAAACACCCACCTTTTGCTTATAAGCTAAAAGTCAACTTATATCTTATGAGCCCAGCTGCACCAAACCCACCCTTAATACTCTACAGTAGAGGAAATTTGTTCTACCACGCATAATAGCAAACTCAAATCGATGCAAGATGTCCAAACCGAGCTTCACAAAACAGTGTTACAAACTTACAATACAGGCCAGTCACTGTAGGCAAGGGTGCACCACATGCTACATCTCCAAATTTCTCTTAATTAAGCTGGGTAGAAATCAATAACAGATTTAATGCAAGATTAAGTGGATTAAGCACCACGTAACATATACAATAAGAGGTTACCATAAGAGAGAGTCAGAGTCCAATACCCCCTTAAACACCTCCAAACAGATCGACATGATCACCTCTTGCGTCCATTACGCATCTTAATCTGATCATATCTTCCATTGTTTCTCATTTCACAGATTAACTAAACTGCCTAATCTGCATCCTTTGGTTTGCTTCGAGATCATTTGTTCTATGGATACCACTTCAATCTGCAGCTATTTATGATCATATATATGTAAGTATCGTTCTGCATTTAAAAAAGAAGAAATGTCTGCATTTTCTTGTTCAGATCACGATACATTTTATAAGGGAGTCAATGCAATAATCATAAGCTTCAATGCAATCTTGAACACAAGGAATGTGCCTTTATTGCTTAATCCAATTTGGTTGGGGATGAAATTCTTCATGTGTGGATTCTAGCAGATTAAGAGTCTGTGAAGCCTGTTTAAATCTAGGGTTTGATAAAAGAAAACAATTCCGTTCGAATTTGTCTTATGATGCAAAATGCAGGTGCTAAATTTGAGTGTTTAGATTGCTATGAAAACATAGATATAATGGATGCATATATAGATGTGATTGTTAATGATTGAATTATTCTTCCTGGATATATATACACTTATATTGGTTTGAATACATGATTCAGTGGTAGAAGAAGATTGCTTAAGAGATATTGAAGAGGGCCGTAAATATGGTACATGAAGCAATCCCCTATGCACCAAAGAACATCCTCATTACAGGTGCTGCAGGATTTATAGGCAGCCATGTCACCAGCAGACTCATCAAAAACTACCCTAACTACAAGATTGTAGCTCTTGACAAGCTAGACTATTGCTCTAGCTTCAGGAACCTTAACGCATGTAAAGCCTCACATAATTTCAAGTTCGTCAAGGGAGACATTGCTTGTGCTGACCTTGTCAATCACCTCCTGATGGTTGAGGAGATTGACACCATTATGCACTTTGCTGCACAAACTCATGTCGACAATTCGTTTGGGAACTCGTTTGAGTTCACAAACAACAATGTGTATGGCACTCATGTGCTTCTTGAAGCTTGCAAGGTGACGAAGCGAATCAAGAGGTTCATCCATGTTAGCACTGATGAGGTTTATGGTGAGACTGATATGGGATCTGACATTGGAAATCCTGAGGCCTCTCAACTCCTCCCTACAAATCCTTACTCTGCCACAAAAGCTGGGGCTGAAATGTTAGTCATGGCATATCACAGATCTTATGACTTGCCAACAATAACAACTAGAGGTAACAATGTCTATGGACCTCATCAATACCCCGAAAAGCTTATCCCAAAGTTCATACTACTTGCTATGAAAGGCGAGAAACTTCCGATTCATGGAAATGGATCAAATGTTCGAAGCTATTTGTATTGTGACGATGTTGCTGAAGCATTTGATGTGATTCTTCATAAGGGGGTAATTGGTCATGTGTATAACATTGGTACCAAAAAAGAAAGGTCAGTCGTCGATGTGGCAGAGGATATATGCAAGATGTTTGGTTTGGATCCAAAGGAAGCTATAGATTTTGTTCAAGACAGGCCTTTTAATGACCAAAGGTACTTCTTGGATGATCAAAAGCTAAAGAATTTGGGTTGGGAGGTGAAGACTAATTGGGAAAGGGGATTGAAGCTGACAATGGAATGGTACACTAAGAACCCTAATTGGTGGGGAAATGTGGATGCTGCACTGCGGCCACACCCGAGTATTTCTGTGATTAATCACTGTAATGATGAGTCTTGGTTCTTCCAATACGGCTACACCAGGATGACTAGATCATGCAGTGACATCAGTAACAGGAGTGGCGAGTTGAAATTCTTGATATATGGAAGGACTGGTTGGATAGGAGGGCTATTGGGGAAGCTTTGTAAGGATGGAGGGATTGAATATGAGTATGGGAAGGGAAGATTGGAAGATAAGAAGTCTGTGCTAGAGGATATAACCAGAGCACAACCAACCCATGTTTTCAATGCAGCTGGAATTACTGGACGGCCTAATGTTGATTGGTGTGAGTCACACAAGACTGAAACAATTAGGACTAATGTATCTGGGACACTAACTTTGGCTGATGTTTGTAAGGAACAAGGTTTGTTAATGATGAATTTCGCAACTGGCTGCATATTCGAGTATGACAAGGATCACCGTCAAGGATCAGGCAAAGGATTCAAGGAGGATGACAAGCCTAATTTCACTGGTTCATTCTACTCCAAGACCAAAGCCATGGTAACAAACTCAAACTTGTGCTTCTTTATTTTCAAGATTCTAATATCTCATACTATAAATCTAGACCAGATATTCAAACAACAGTGGCAATGTAACATATCAGACAGTTTTACAAGGGACAAGTCACCAGTCATCCATACATGACAAACATGAATATATTACAAAGAACGTTGTAAATTTGTGCAGGTTGAGGAGTTGTTAAGGGAATATGACAATGTATGCACTCTGAGAGTTAGGATGCCAATTTCATCAGACCTCAACAACCCAAGAAACTTCATCACAAAGATCTCGCGTTACAACAAAGTGGTGAACATACCGAATAGTATGACCGTGCTAGATGAGCTCCTGCCAATTTCGATTGAAATGGCCAAGAGAAACTGCAGGGGAATATGGAACTTCACCAACCCAGGAGTGATAAGCCACAATGAGATTCTAGAGATGTATAGGGATTACATCGACCCCAAGTTCAAGTGGCAAAATTTTGACCTAGAAGAACAAGCCAAGGTGATTGTAGCACCAAGGAGTAACAATGAATTGGATGCTTCAAAGATGAAAAGGGAGTTTCCTGAATTGTTGTCCATCAAAGATTCTGTCAAAAAATATGTCTTCGAGGCTAACAAGAAGACTACTTGAAGATTCCCCATGTCATTAGGAGACAAGTACACTCTGTACCTAATATCCTGCATCTACAAACAACTCGTTTACTTCAATCAATATATATATATATATATATATATCAAAGACAGAAATTTTTTCATTGATATCGATCTTACTGTTACGAGTAATTTGGTGAAAACTTTCAAGTTTTCTAAAGAGAAACTAACAAAACACTCTCTCTCAGACATAAACAAGAAGATGCCTAAATCTTTATCATTCAACATCGATCTGTTAGTGGCACAGACGCATACACATGTATATTATAAGGTGTGATATATAGACGACATTGGCTTTTCATAGCACTTGCAGAGATTAAAGGCAATAAAGCCATTATATAAAACAAGCTATAGGGTTGTTGTGAAGCACTGCGCATGAGATAATGGATGGTGACTGAACAAATAGAACAATATATTCCACAACGACAAACAAAACCCCACACATTTTCTCCTTCGATGATATGACCTCATTGGATCAAGTTCGAACGACCTGTATTCATTGGTTGAAGCACATCAAATCGCATTACTAAGATTTAGCTCGCAAATTAAGATTGTTAATCGTTGCATAGTGATGGTTGATTGCGTGTGTCCATTTCTGAAACGATTAATTAAGAGAATATTTCAAGACGTTAAATACACGTGAGATCGATGCACATCAGTGATTCAAGTACGTGTATGTCCTTATTCCAATTTGAAGTTTCCGAAATTCTTATACTTCTCCCTCTTATTGTTGATCGACTTGAATCTCTCTCGAATAAGTCTTTAATTAGCTAAAGATATACAATTAGATATTTATTTTCTTGATGACACGTAATGATCACATTACATGCCTACAATCCATATCCTCGAACACAAGTGATTGGCTCATCAACATCAAACTACAAAACAATGTGAGTCTGTCATTTGCGCACTTCGTACGTTATTGGAAAATCAACTCATTTTGTCTATGATAGCTACAATGTTTGGGTCTTCCCGTAGTAACAACTCAATAGTAGGTGTCTGGTCTCTCTACACGCGTGTTTTAATACATGGAACACCAGGCGTCATCCAGAGAAACACAGTATCAGTATCGTAAATTTCATATTAAAAAGAAAAAACTTACGTCCGATCCAAGCTGGAAGCAGCCATCCGGACTCTTCTATATGGTTAAATCTCAATCTAACACGTGTTTAGTTATTTTTTGATTTGTTTTTTATTTTTATTTTGATGATTAATATTGTTGGGCACTTGCTAATTAATCCAACCCACAAACATTGTTTAAAACTTAGCAATGTACACCCACTACCATTTAGTCTAGCGTCATAGTCTCCCTTTAATAAATGAGAGGTTGTGAGTTCGATCCACGAAATTGTAATAGTTGTTTACTTGATCAAAAAAACTTAGCAATGTACAACAATAACACAACCCGATCACTAGAATGTGACCTGGAAGTTTAACAAGAACACTCATACAAACATAATTGGAAACTTTGAATAGTACAATAATCTAATTTTGATTAATCTTTTGGTAAAACATATAAGAACATGACTATTTCTGTATTTCATCTTGCTACCTACATCACTGCATGTTTATACAACTCGTATGAATGAAATCTGAAAGCTACAAACATTAGTATTATGAAAAAGATGATATTGTGAAGAACGAAAATTTCTTGATGTTCTTTCAACAGTTTGTACAACATATATATACAGGTCTACCAACCTGTTTTGATCCACAATTCTAGCTGTACTAGAACTAAATAAGGGAAGACTAGATTTCCTCTAATGTGAGAAGATCATATCAGACAAACGGTGATACCAATCCTAATTATTTAGGATTACTTCCTTTCATGTCTTCAATATATTCAAAGAGAAGAAATTGCATTCAATATAAGAGTTCGAAAATGTCATATGAACTACTACACACATACATATCAACGGTGTTTTTGAATGTTTTTAATGGCGTTTTTAAACGCCGTCCTGAGATGTTGTAGAAACAGGCACCGTCCTTTTCTCCAAAGGTTTACATCATTTGAAAAACGTCATAGAATTACATTTCATGATGTTTAACAAACGCCATAGAATTACATTTAACCGCTTTTCTAAAACATCATGTTTGTGGAAACGAAAACATACAGATATATCGACGATATCGTCTTCATTCTCTTCGCCGATGGAGACGGTGACTTGTCGGGCTTGATAATCGGAGCAAGTTGGGCCCCAATGTCTTCTTCATCTCCGGGGAGGGGCTCTTCTTCTTCTCGGGCCTGACAATCGGAGCGAGGTGCTTAGAGTCGAGAGCTAAGCTTGAGAGAGATTATTTTTTTTGGTCGTTAGGTAGAGCCAAGGTTGGTAGAAATTGGTCGCCAGATTGAAATTAGTTTGGGCTTTTGACAACCTAATTATAACATTTACAAACGTCATGGATCTCGAAATAGGTTATGGCGTTTTGCAAACGCCATAAAATAACCTTACAACGACTTTAGGTAAACATCATAAATTTTAACGAAGTTTCTAAAACGTTATGCATGCTTTGGAAGTTTAACGGCGTTTCTAAAACGTCATGAACTAATCGTATATGTACGGAATCTAAAAATTAATGACGTTTTTGCACTTTCAATGGCATTTGACGATAAAACGTCATTGATGAAGTGTCATCAATAACCATATTTGTAGTAGTGACGATTCATAATAACAAAATACACCGACTGTACATAGAATTTTGAATTTGTATGATTTATATACATGTTATTAATATTGAGATTTTCTACCTTTGTTCTTTTCAAAAAACAATCTACCTTTGTCAAAAAACTTACATGAAACACTGCAAGCTACCATGATGAATCATAGTTGCATCAAATCTCTCTAACTATGAATTGTAACGGTAAGTAAAAAAATGCCACCATGTTTACAGCAAATTGATCCACCAAAGACAAAAACAAGAAATCTAAATTCAATCCAAACCCGAAATTCGATACTCATTCAATTGTTCTATCTTTCTTCTTTTCTTTCAAAAGTTCAAATCAAAATTCAGAAATTATAATATCAATCTACAAAATAAAAATAAAAATCAAATAAAAAAAACTAGACACGTGTTAGATTGAGATTGAACCACTTAAATGAATCCGGACCGGTGGTCCACTGTGTGACGCAAGTTTTTTCCATCTTAAAAACACCCGTCACAGATTCCAAACCCCAAAGCAAGTAGCCAACTCAATTCAACTGTCATCCTCTGTCCACTTTCACTTAAAAACCGGAGATGGAATCTTCCAGGCACGAGTTCGACGTCATAGTCGTCGGTGCCGGAATCATGGGCAGCTCCACCGCCTACAATACCGCCAAGCGCGGCCACAAGACCCTCCTGCTCGAGCAATTCGATTTCCTTCACCACCGGGGCTCGTCCCATGGCGAGTCCCGGACAATCAGAGCTACGTATCCAGAGGATTATTACGGTCCTCTGGTACTCGAGTCCTACAAGCTCTGGCTACGAGCAGAGTCAGAGATCGGCTACAATGTCTACTTCAAGGCCCGTCACTTGGACGTGGGCCAAGAAAGCAGCAAAATTCTCCAAACAGTCGTTGGAAGCTGCCTTAAGAATGAGATAGCTTACCGGCTGCTGAACCGAGAGCAGGTCGAGCAGGAGTACTCTGGTCGGATCAAGATACCGGAGGGGTGGGTGGGAGTGGCGACTGAGCACGGCGGAGTGATCAAGCCCACCAAGGCGGTGTCGATGTTCCAAACGCTGGCGTTGCAAAACGGCGCCGTGTTGAGGGACAACATGGAGGTGGTGGAGATAAAGAGAGACGAAGTGAGGGGAGGGGTTTGGGTTGGGGTTGGAAATAATGGGGAGAGGTTTTGGGGTAAGAAGTGTGTGGTGACAGTTGGAGCTTGGACTAAGAAGTTAGTTAAAACGGTTGGTGGGTTTGAGCTGCCTATACAGCCCTTGGAGACCACTGCGTGTTATTGGAGGATCAAGGAGGGTTTTGAAGATGGTTTCACCATTGGAGGTGACTTCCCAACTTTTGCAAGCTATGGTGTTCCATGTATGTATGGTACACCCTCATTGGAGTATCCGGGTTTGATCAAGGTTTCGGTGCATGGCGGGTACCCGTGTGACCCGGATAAGAGGCCGTGGGGACCCGGAAACCCGCTGGAGCCGTTGAAGGAGTGGATAGAGAAGACATTCTCCGGCGTGGTTGACTCCGGAGGTCCGGTTGCTACTCAGTTGTGTATGTATTCAATGACCCCGGATGAGGATTTTGTGATTGATTTCATTGGAGGTGAGTTTGGGAAGGATGTGGTGATCGGAGGCGGGTTTTCCGGTCACGGGTTCAAACTGTCTCCGGCGGTGGGGAGGATATTGGCGGACCTTGCACTTAATGGAGAGGCAAAAGGAGTGGAGCTAAAGCACTTTAGGATGGCAAGGTTTCGAGAGAATCCTCAAGGCAATGTGAAAGATTTCCTATAAATTAGTCACTGCTGCTGCTGCTGCTACTACTTTTGTGTTGTGTATGTAGGAAATGTATTAGGTACGTCCATGGCCATTGATTTCATATCAGAGTGATCTGTAATCTTCATGTGTAGTACTAGTCTTGGTGTTAAAAGGTTACCTATAATTACTGTTGCTCAAATTATAAACACCAATGGATTCAAGTCATATGGTAATTTTCAGGAGGAAATGGAACCTGAATGTTGCTTATTCCGGTGACTGAGTTGGTAACAACGAGAAGAAAGAAGCAAATTAGCAGCGACGTCAGCAGGCGTAGAATCGAAACAGGGGATTAGGAAGTAGACAACAAATTGCATTATATTCCACATCATCCATGTTTCTTCTCAAGAGGGTTCGATCGGAAGCTATAAACTTGTAACTTGTAGGATGGCTCGGTACAGATTCCAGCATCCATGTTATTTGTGTTTCGTTGGCTTTGTCAGCTGTGTATCTTTGCCTGTTCGAGTGACGTGTAATGAAACCATCATACTTTCCATCAAGATTATCATCAGTCTCAACCGAAGAACCTGAATCATCAACAATTGAATCAATGTGGTGTATGAATGAAGAACTGAATCATCTACCAGAAAATATGACAGGTTCTAATATGAGAAGGATACTAGAAATGAAACTAGCCCTCATCGCTGTTATCACCATGACCAGCTAAGAGAGATCAATCACATCAACGAAAACGATGTTGAAAGCTAGATTGGACATCGGATGATACACAGTACTACAGTGCGCAAGAACACATGTTATTTCTGTTTCATAGACTAAGTTGCAGCTAAATGAATCTTGCTCACTTTTGCAAAAGGCTCATCAAAATACTAAACCACAAGGAACTGAACTTTCACAATCAAAATAGATCACAAAATTTTGCCTTACAGCTGGGTATGGCTAGAACCAAATTACCCTGAAAAGCCTGAGTTAAAATTCCAGAAATGGGTGTCGCCAACAAAATTGAGAACATCGCAAAGCTGGTTCAAGAGTTCAACTCAGGTGTTTGCAACCATCTGCTCCTGAACCTCGACAAGAGAGCTTCCTTTTCCTATTCCTGCACCTTCCTCGTGAGCTTCCTTATCAGTGATTTGGTTGTCTTTTCGTACCTCGATCTGTTTTAGTTTCTTCGACCAACCATACATCTGTCTCTTGACCTCCCTCTCATCTAGTTTCAGTTCTTTTAATTCCTGTTCAACCTTGGATTCATCTTTAGGTTGTTGGAAAGCACATCCCCCTGTCTGCCCAACCTCTTCATAAAGCTTTTCAATTTTGGCTTTCCAGACAAGCCCCATTTCGGTGTCCATCTTGTGGTAAGGAGTTTTCAGAAAGTACTCATCAATCCCTCCTGCCTTGTCTATGCAACGCAAGGCGTGCGTGGTGACTTTAACTCGAATCTGGCGGTCTAGGATGTAACTGAAGAGCCGCTTCTCCTGCACATTTGGCTTCCAATGCCTCCTCGTCCTGATCACCACAACAATTCATGGTTCATCAATAACCCACTCTACCAACTTTTTACAAGATTACAGACCAAAACAACTTGAAAGTGCATTCATATACGCTAAACCAGCTTCACAAATGCAGTATAAAACACGCATAAAGAAAATAGTACAGTACAAAACCATCTAATATGTTCTTGGCACTTGTCCACAGTATCTAGAATCCTTAGACGAAACAACTACTCAGTCACAAAATCAAACGCATAATAGTTTTTTTTCAGATCAAGCTAGCTTCAATAGCTTGAGATACCATTTTTTACATCAGCAATGATCCAAAATGCTAACACCATAGCACCAGTGCAAACTTCAACAACTCTTTACTTCAGCATAAGATAAATCTTGGAAAATATACTAAATCAAATTCAATCAAGTCACTAATTTCAAACTCTAGTCTCCAAAGTCCTGATCTTTAGCATAAACATTTCCGAAGGTAAGAAAATCAGGGTTCAAAAGCAAAGCAATAGAATCATGTAAAGACTGAAACTTTGGGCATAAAATTCAAAAGAAAAATTGGGGTAAGATACGAACTTGTTGCCGCCGTCTTCGCTGACGTTATTGCCGAACTGGATGTGGCGGCCGGCGAAGATGCCACGCTGGGCTCGACCCATCACGATTTTCGGGTCGGGTAATCGGTTCTTCTTGAGCTCCTGTTTCAACCGAGGGTTTAGGTTTTTGTCTCCCACTTTCTTCATCACGCTCCTCATCATCTCCTTCGCTCTCAGCGCCATTCTCACCCTTCTTCGATAAACCTTGGGTTTTACTGATTTTGAGGCCTCACTTCATTTTCAGTCTGATATGCAAGACAGAGCATACGGTGCGTTTTGATCGTAAAGGTGAGGCTTCCAAATAGTTCATCTATATGGACGGCTCTGATTAAAGGTCATTCAAAAATGATCGACGGCATAGCATGCGTGCAATTTCAGTTTTTTTCGCTATAACACATTGTTAACCATGACTGCCATTTTGTATTTACGAAGAGGATGCAGTCTATCTCATACATAACATATTGTTAAACTTTTACAGAAAGAAGGTTTTAGTCCTGGCGTTACTGATTCTGGTGTGACAAGTTTACACAGTTGCTCAGCTGTAAAAACACCAACAGCCTTCAAATTTGCGGTACCACCAAATAACGAACTATGGTTTACTATGACTACCATTTTGAATTTGTGCTTGACAATTAGATCCACCACATGGCTGAACGATGTTGTAGTAACGGCACAGGGAGGTGGACTTCTCATCATTGAAGAAAGAGGGGCGTCCATCTACAGAATAGTATGCAAACTTGCATTAGCTCAAAATATGTATAGCTGTTGATACAAAGGTGATTGTTCTGATGAATTTCAAATGTTAGAGAGATGATCTATCCGACTGTACCAAGAAGGAAAAGAAAGCATTCGGTTTTAACATCATAATGATTACCTCTCTACAGTCTTCACGGTGCAATACTCCAATGCAGTTACCCCAGTCATCTATGATAGGCACTGCTGAATCTCTAAAGAAACGCATAGCCACCTCGCTCAACTTCATAGTCCCAAGAAGTGGCCGAGCTGCTTCAAAGGGCAACATCACACTCTCAATTGGATCACGAGCCAATACCTAAATAAAAAAGGTGTAAATAAAAGACAACAAAAGCTGACTGCAGCCACAGTTTTGACGATCCAGTAAGACGCATTTATTGTACACTAGTACCCCGTACATAACAGAATATTCTCCAGGTCTTTTAGAACATTAGGAAGTGTATGGGCATCTTCCCTACAATTCTAAAAGCAAGAAATATGCAAGGACCTGAGGGAGTAGATAAGGAGTCAATATCGAATTTGTGTTTCCCAACAATGCCTCTGTACGTAGAGCTACCTGCAAGTATTTAGGGTAGAAATTATACTAGGCAGAGAAAATAATATGTGGTGTGGTGCAATTTCAAAGTGAGAGGTATAGAAGTAAACTACCAACATATCTATAAATGAAAATCCAACCAAATGTTTTTGATAAAGTAGTCTGAGGTTCAACTCCAAAACCAATTGGCAATGGAGAGAGTAGCTCAAACCCTTATAAACCCACAGGTAAAGCCCCATTTTTTTGATGTGGGATAGATATCTCAACACGCCCCCGCACGTGTGGCGACCTCAAGCCTAACACGTGGACAACATTAGGGATGACGTGGAGTGCGTGTGGCCGGTAACGCTAACACACGTGGACGTGGGTAACCCGCTCTGATACCATGATAAAGTAGTCTGAGGTTCAACTCCAAAACCAATTGGCAATGGAGAGAGTAGCTCAAACCCTTATAAACCCACAGGTAAAACCCAATTTTCCCGATGTGGGATAGATATCTCAACAGTTTTGAACTTCAATGAAAAGTGCCAGTTCGGTGACAAAATCCTTAAGAAAGTCTCTCAATATTGGTTTCAGGTGTCAACAGAACTTGAATGGCCTACATTTTACCTAAAATTAACATCTTTAACATTACAGTAATTTAAATCATCAACAGGTACTCTAATGTCAGAAGAGAGAACAACACATGGTCATATTATACTATTTTTTTCATACATAGTCTTGGAAGATAAAAGAAAATTACTTACCTGGCCTCCTCGACTTGTCCACGATATTTTCTTCCACCTTGCAATGATGCTTCCAAGGTAATTTTTGGCCAGATGTACCTGAAAAAAAAACAAGAGTACAAGATATTATTTAAACGGTGAATAGAAGTCAATTTCTCATGCGAATCACATTGCAGCAAAATAAAACGATGACTGATCTACGGATGTGCATTTATTAGTACTACTTCAGAGATATACTACTTCACTAATAAGGAAATGAAATAGAATTATGCAGTACCACCACATTGAAGAAGATTATAGTGGAGTTCCTAATCTACCTGCCCATCATTTAAAGCTGACTCCATTACAAGATGATCAGCTTCTTCATGAATCATTGGGTATATAGTTCCAGCAGTATCTAGCCACATGTGCTTATGCAGACTCTTTACTGTGCCATAATCTCCTCTACCAGCAAAGGCACGCATCAAGGAAAGATAGAGGTGAGGTTTTGGTTGCAACTCTGGATTTCCACCAGCCTGCTTTAATAATTCTCCGAAAATACATAAAGCACCTAATCAAAAGACAAAATTTCTTATTGGGAGCAGAAGCAGTAGTTTCAAAGTTTAACATGTCAAAAACGCAGGCATCTTTCTATAGGTAATAAGCAAAAGCACAAAAACATTTTAACAAGTCCAGCCATTGAGCAGAATAATTGGTGCAGTGTACAATGGAGTGTATCATTTCAAAATCAGCAGGCATACGAATATTTTGGCAACTTAAATTGTTTCTTGTATAGCACACCCTTTATTGAGTCACAATTTAGAAAAGCATCAACTGCCGCCGTATATGCTGTTCGATCAATTGAGAAACCGATATATGTCTTCATTTCTGAAACAATCTTATGAACCATAAGGATATCTTTGGTATCCCCAAAACCCTGCCAAAGAAGATCAACACAAAACATCAAGTTCGCTTGATGATATGATCTGAAACTATTATGTAATTCACCAACAAAAGATAGCAAAGTTGCCAATTCCTCAATGGAGGGGAAAGGAAAAAAAATAAACCACCTGGTTCAAGAATTTTCATTTAGCTTCGTTAAAATAATTGGAAGAAAAATATGCACCTTAAGTAATGTACTATAAGTGATGACATCAGGGAAGAGACCAGCATCGCTAGATTTCTGGGCTACATCCTACAAAACAGAACAATATTTCAGTAAATTCCTTGATACAGCGACAAACTCAAACTATAAGAATATACACAGGCTCCAAACTGGCCTTTCATATAGCTTGGGACCTTCATTTCCTCAAAGTATTGCATTGCGGCATCCAACTTCCCAGCTTTAACACATGCAGATATTAGAGTATTATACGTCAGCCTATCGGGCTTCAACCCTAGACGTATTATTTCGTCGTGCATGTCTATTGCACCCTGAGGAAGGCCTGAATTAATACAACCCTGAAAATCAGAAGCAGCAAACCCTTAAAAGTTAAAACAACAACGTCAAATTAGACTTGTCAAGTCTCCTAACAGAATTACATACAGTTCAGAGGAGAACCTTCATTAATAAGTTGTAGACTGTGAGTGAAAGAGTGCCGCCTTCTCTAAGGAGAAAACCATACCGTGCAAGAAGGCCATTAGCTCGGCGCAAATCTCCTGCACTACAGCAACATGCCAGCAGCACACGTAACATTCATGAGAAACATAAAAAACAGACCACACCAATCAATCACAACACTGAAAATGTGCCACATTGTTACTAACCTGCTTCAACTAAAGCATTCAGCAGTCCAAAAATTAGTGCCGCTGATAGCTTTGGACTCCCCACAGCAACGCCGCGTTCCACAGACTCAAGCAATTCAAACGCCTCGTCGATTCTTCTGGCAACGCCCAATCCCTTCCATAAACAAACACATTATCAAATCCTGATGACATCGATCTCGATCTATCTAGCAGGACAGAAATCATAATAGTACCTTCAGAAGCGTGGCGTATGTGACAGTGTCAACGCCGCAGCTGCCTGGCTTGGACATTTCGTCGAACACCTTAAGCGCAGAGTCGATATCGCCGCAGTGGACACAGGCCTCCACCACCGCGTTCATCACTATAGTATTCAGCTTCCCGTATCTCCCTTTAGCCTTCTCTATCTCCTCCATTATCTTCACAAACCAAAATCATCAACATAATTTCGAAGCAAGAACAGAAAAGCAGGGAGAAGACGATTGACCTGGTGAAGCTGTCTGCGGCGAGTGAGCTGGACGACGCGGGAGGTGAGACGCTTGAGGTTGGATTGGCGGGGGGAGGCGGTGGAAATGCGACGGCGTCGTATCGGAGAATAGGAGCAGACGGCGGAGGAGAGCGGCGAGGCTTGCATTGTTTGTGGTGAGAGAGCTAACCATCGGCCATCTGCGGATAACGTCTGTCAGTCTCGGACGGATTTCTGTGGCGCGTAAAGTATAGTGGTGCTCTTTATGGGCTTCTCTGCTGCCATATGCCCAATGATTTTTCTGTCTGTGGCCCGGCCCAATATTTATTTGACCGGTAGCAATTGTTGCGAGCCGACTATAATTTTGATTTCTCTATTTGAGTTTATTTAAAATATACTCAATTCAATAATTATAAAGATTTCAAACAAATTTAAACAACATAAATCTAAAAGCAAGATTCACATTAGGTGACTTGTTCTAGTTACGTTTTTGTGCTTCTTAATGATGTTGGTTTGTCTGGTTCTTGTATTTGACTACTTGTGTAATGCGATCATGATACTTGATCATGTATTGGAAAAATGATTTACATGTGTTAGGATGCTCTTCTTTTCACTCAGCTTTACTTCCCCAGTTTCGGCCTGTCATGTATGAATTAGGCAAATCATAACACAGATAACTGTGATAAAACAACATTTCTATGCATGATAGACATATGGGTCGTTTGAGTTGAAAAACACTATCGATAAGTGAGGATGGAGAGCAATCTTGTCAGTCAAAAAGGTACTATGTTAAAAAGTTGAAAACATGCGCGCAGGTTGGGCAAGCAACTAAGACCTCGTTTTATTTTTTGTTAAACGACATAACACTTGTATTTTATTTTTTGTGGTGGGCAAAAAAATCCATGGCTTCTTTTCAGTTTGGTTTTGTTCCTTTCAATCACTGAAAAATTATTTATATGTGATTTCATTTGCAACATACCAAGTTGTATTACAAGAAAAATTCGTGAATAACGATTGCGTGGAAATTTCAACAATACCTAAATAGATGCAACTGTGTTGATACAAGTTGAATGAGTTAATCTGATAATGAAATTTGAGGATTGTCTTCAATACTTAAAACAAGGACACTAATAGTTTTGGTTCACAATTTCATATGATGTTTAAGTAAACGGATAACGTATATCACAAAGGCTTAAAATGAAAATAAACGATCTCTGATAGGCAAATCGTGGTGTAGAAAATAGCCTAGCATTACATGGTCCAGTAGTTTGTAGTTGCACAAAAGAGAGAAATTGGTTAGAAGGTAGACTGGAAAGGTACTTTAAAAGATTTTTATGTGCTTGATTTGATTATTCATGTGGACAGCAAAAATTCCCAAAGAGAATCTAATCACCTATTTGAAAATAATACCACAAATAATGGCGTGGGTCTTCCTT
The DNA here is from genome assembly GCA_951800085.1 of Comarum palustre. NCBI lineage: Eukaryota > Viridiplantae > Streptophyta > Magnoliopsida > Rosales > Rosaceae > Comarum > Comarum palustre. The sequence goes on from OX637583.1 coordinate 22,740,235, forward strand.
GGCTAACCTTAATCATACCACAATGGAGGTGGGTGAAAACATTATCACGGGCTCACTACTAAACTAGGGCTTGGCGCCGGCCGGCCCGCTCTATTATTTTTAGGACACAGGCTTACACCAGTTAGTGTGGATTCAGGTCAGATTTTCATCGTTTAAGTAACGTTTCATGAGTTGTTTAATCACGTCAGTTATGTTTATCTTGTCACAAACGATCAAGACATTCATACTCAATTATCATGTGATGTAAACATAACAATTAAAAACTTGTTTCAAGTCGAGTTGTTTTGTTTTTCACTATTATATCGAAATCTGTGTGATTAAACAAAGTTTATTTAATAACTTAATGACTAGATGAAATCCGATGATTGTTAAAGAAGAGAAATCACACATTAAAAAAGTGACAAATAAAATATAATATATAAATGGATGAATCATACTCAATTATACTGATGTCTTTTGTGGTTAAAACTCAACATCTTAAAGATGGTTAAGTTGGGACAATATATGTACAAAGATGATCAACGGGTCACACTTGTCGTTGTTTGACATGGTATCAGAACAGATTCATCTCCAATTATGTCCCCATGAGCCCGGGTGTGTTCTTTAAGAGATTATGGCTCTGGTTTGGTTCTTTGGAGTTTGGTTGTTATGGGCACATTTGGTTATTCTGTTGTCAGGAGTCGAAGTTTGACGTTTTTTCGGTTATCATAAGGCATAGATTCAGTTTATTAATCAGTTTCACGTGAATACCTAAAAGTTATGTTGCACATGAGGCAGTGTGTTAGAGAGGAGAGATCTCACATCAAAAAAATTACAAATAAAATATATCATATAAATTGATGTATTATACCTAACTGAGAAGGTGTTAGAGAAAAGAAATCCCACTTTAAAAAAATTATAAATAAGATATAACATTTAAATCAATGTATTATACCTAATTATATCGAAATATTTTATAATTGAAATTAACTCAATGCTTTAAAAATAATTAAATTAGTACGATATCAATATCATTTTGTGGTTTGTGGCTGTTCGACAATAATGTCGAAGTAGTTCATTTTCCGACGATTCATCAATTCTTCTACCCCACACCCTCTGTATCAAACGACTTTCCCCCATCAATTCATATTATCATTCACCAATCACCATACTACTTCAATTGGATCTAACCCCAACCAACCCCCTTGTATAAAACCACCACAAACCCTTTGTATACTTCAACAAGCTACTCATCTTTGCTCAGAAACTGAGAAAAGCAATCCCACCGGATTCCACGAAACTCTTCGTCTTCTTGCTCTAACTGTTTATTCCCGCCGACACAAGTGTTTTTCCTTTCCGATCCGCCGGTGTATATGTGTGTTCCTACTTCTTCTTCGTCTTCCATCTCAATCCCACACCTTATATTCCGCGTTCTAGATGCATACGCCATTATATTATAAGAACTTCACTCCAAAGTGACCCCGATTACCATAAACAACTCCACTTCCTTTGACGACCTAATAATTCTCCCTACCCCTTTTCTCCGCAAAGTGAATCTTTGCTTCGTCATCTACGTGATCTCCTTCCTCTCTTTCTCACTATATATACCAAACGAATCACTACAATGCTCCACACATCTACTCCTACTCTAACTCTCCGAGTCTAATCATCAAACACAGCCACTTAGGCTTTTACATACCCTTTTCTCCATCGGGGTAGTTGTGTTGTAGTGGAAGAGTGAGCGAGGTTGGTTCTGTGTTCATGGGGTTTTCAACAATGGCAGCTTTGACTTCCTCTCCATCAAACCCAGAAACTGGGAACTCTGACGTAGTAAGGAGCATAAGCAAGAAATCTGAGCCGTTGATTCCTGGACTTCCAGACGAAGTGGCCGAGCTGTGTCTGCTTTACCTTCCCTATCCTTACCAAGCTTTGGTGCGTTCGGTCTCTGCTTCGTGGAACAGAGCCATTTCAGACCCGGCTTTTCTTCACTGCAAGAAGTCTCTTTCCCTCCCGCTGCCGTATCTTTTCGTTTTCGCCTTCAACAAGTCGACGGCCAGGATTCAGTGGCAAGCGCTAGACCCTCGATCGGGCCGTTGGTTCGTCCTACCTCCGATGCCGGGGAATTATTCCAAGGCCGGGAGTTCACCGGGGTTAGCGTGCGCCTCCTTGCCACGTCAGGGGATGCTTGTCGTGTTGGGTGGATCCGACGCGGAATGTTCTATGCGGTCCACACTCGTGTACCATACATCGACCAATCAATGGTCCAACGCGGCTCCTATGCCGACCGCTCGATCTTATTTTGACGCGGCATGCATCAATAATAAGATCATAGCGGTAGGAGGCAGCGGGAGTTGCGAGAATGACTCGATTAAGGCCGTCGAGTGTTACGACCCTGAAACCAACACTTGGGCGGTGGTTGCGACAATGACAGTAGGGCTTACTAAATACGACTCCCATGTGGTGGGGGATAAGATGTACGTCACGGAGGGGTGGACGTGGCCCTTTACGTTGTCGCCACGCGGGCTGGTCTACGACTCGAAGGCGGACACATGGGAAGAGATGGGTACCGGGATGAGGGAAGGCTGGACGGGTGTCAGTGTGGTAGTGGACAACAAGTTACTAGTGATCTCAGAATACGGTGATTGCCCGATGAAAGTGTACGACCAGGATGAGGACACGTGGAGATACGTCGGCGGGGACAAGTTCCCCTGCGACGCAGTTAGACGGCCTTTCGCTGTAAGAGCGGTGGAGGGGAGCATATATGTGGTGGGATGTGAGCTGAATGTGGGAATAGGAAGGCTGTCTGAGGGAGAAAAGGGTGAGGTACAAGTTGAGTGGCAGGTTCTGCCAGCTCCAAGTGCGTTTAGGGGTTTCTCCCCTTCTAGTTGTCAAGTGCTGTATGCCTGAATGTATCTCAATAATTGATATTTTCCACTAAAGAATTGATACTTGTGTCTCCGCACTTGATTCAAACAACTCACTCCAACCTTTAATCATCTCTTGGTGGGTTATCAAATCATTCATGATCTTATCCCAAATCTGGTAGAATATTTTTCATTGGTGCCAATTGTTTCCTTTCAACTAATGGTGGTGCTCAATTATAGTAATAAAACTGACCATGATCATCAGAGATCAGGTGGAGAAATTGGTTTGCTCCTTTTACTTATAGCCCAACACATTATAAAAATGACCAATGAGTTGTTGAGTGACTTGAGTCCTTGAAGAGCTTTATATTTCATATTTTAAACATTGCATAAAAATTTGCCAATTTGCAAAAACTTCTTGCATATAAACCATGTGAAAATTTATAAATTCTATTTGTTTCAACACTTCAAAAAATAAGAACTACAAAACCAAGCGTTTGTGAACACACATATCCCGCTGATCCAAATAGAACAAACACATATCCCGCTGATCCAAATAGAATGTTAAAGACAATCATATCATTTACAGATATAGTTTATAAACCACACGTGGGAGAGGTTTGGAATATTCTACACGCTTCTTACGCAGAAAATCTTAGCTTCCTTCTCTCCTTCAGTTTCCAGACTAAGCTACATTTTTCCACGATCTAGACCCTTCTCATTTAAGAAAGTTCCTCCCTCTTTCTGTTCTTCACCATTGAAAAACTCCAAGAAGCAAACTCTATAAATAGGAAATCTTGCAGAACTCTACCAGCCAGCAAACAACAAAGATTTCAAAAAGGACTGGCGAAACTCTGCGATCATATATCTACCAGAAAGGCAAGACTAATTTGTGACAAAACTAAGAAAGACGGTGAAAGTTTCGAGGTAAAAGGAAGGAGCGATGTGTTTGGTGTTTGTTTGCGATGAAGATGAGAGGGTTCTCTCAAGGCAACCAGCACCGGGGGCGTGCCCGTACTGTGGAGGTTTGGTTCAAGCTATGGATGTCGAGAAACAGTGGAGGTTCTGTTTCTTCCCTCTCTATTGGAGGACCAAGCGCAAGCTCTACTGCAGCTTGTGTACTAGACGCTTGGTAGTCCAGTGATTCAGTGATACGACTCATATTAACATATAGAGATGGCTGTATATGCTAAACTAAACTCTGCAATATAGAAAGGGATTTTTTTTCTTTTGGGTACGTGTGTAGTGCCGTATTGATATTATGACAAGGCTCTTAATTTCTACATAGTAGTAACATTTTTGTGTAGTTTTTTTTAAGGTTTTGTTTCAGTGTTCTCATTCTTGATCTAATTGTGGTCTGAATGAATCCAGAATCTAAATGCCACCCTCTAGATTTCATTTGCTAATAACATTTGCTAACACACAACTATTACCATAAGAGTTTTGTGGTTTATATCTCGGCCACGTCCCCAATCAGCAACCAGATACAAGTATCTACAATTGCTCAATCTTCAAAAATAAGAGGTGAAGATCAAAGCTCAGAAGAACTAAACTGGTAAAGAAATCATGGTCCTTATTTCATTTCTAGGTTACTAGGAAACTAGGATGCCACAGTAAAACCAACAATGCACCTGGACAGTTGATATATACTTCCATTGTTTTGTTAAACCAATAGAGTTCTTGCCATGAAAGACATGCTAGAAGGCACAATATCACACCATTAACATGGAGACTTGCTAAAACATTTCAACAGTTTCAACACAATGGGAAAGCAAAACTACAGAAGTTTAAAATCTATTCCTAAAGGAGCACATTATCTGTCACTGTCAATCAACTAAATTGCTATGCGAACAGACAATCACTTACAGAGTTTCAACTTCTTAAAATACGAAGATACCATGGATTTGGGGTAAGGTTTTGTAGCGAGGCAAGTCGGGAAGTTCTCAGGTTGCTCAATCCACAGTTTATGCTCTATCCCACCAGCTTTGAGCTTCTCAGACAAGTTCAAGATTTGGGGTTCTCCCTTCACCTCAAGAGTAACCTGCACAAGAAGTTAACAATAACCATCGGCCTTGTACAATTCCACAGATAATGGTCATAATGCTAATAGCCTAACATTTCAAAATGAATGACAACTTGGCAAACCTAATAGCTTAGAATTTACAATCATGCATGAGATTCCATTCTAAATCTTAATAACACAGCTGAATGAGCAATACTTTGAAACTACACAATTTCGTAACATCAACATTGACTAAGAAACTGTTGACAACAAATGGATACAAACAAAGAAAGGTTGGAGGGGTTTTGCCTTATGCATAGAATCAATGGTTTCAGGGCTGCAATACTGAAGAGTGTGGGGGTCGTCTTTGTGGGACAAGATGGCGGAGACGGAGGCATGGCATCCCTGTGTAACCACACTGCCCAGCGGCCACGTATCGATTAGGTCTCGCCGGAGCACCACGTACTGAACGACGACATCGGGAGACTCAGTTTTCGGGGAGGCCGGATTGGCTTCCGGTGCCGGTTGAGACATGGAGCTGAATCCCAGTCGAGTCGGGGCGAAGGGTGAAGGTTTTGGCGCAAATCGAACCCGGGTGATTGGGAGATGAGTGAAACGAAGTTGCGAGACAATACAGGACATCATATATCAATGTAATTACACTTTAGTACCGACAAACGTTTATAGGATTTGAGGGTTTTCTATAAACAAATTTACATTAACGAATCATTTAACAACAATCATAATATAAATACGTATATATAGAAGGAAAATAGATTTTTTAGTGTGTCTTAATTAAAGTATAATCAATGTAATTACACTTTAGTAGCAGCAAATGTTTATAGCATTTGAGGGTTTTCTATAAACAAATTTATATTGACAGATTATAATCATTAGATAACAATTATAATATAAATACGTATGTGTTGAAGGAAAATAGATTTTCTAGTGTGTGTCTTAGTCAAAGTATAATCAGAATAGAATTCGATATCAATGTTGTAATAGGAATACATGTACTTTCTTTATGTATTGTCCTCTATATATAGAGGCTTATTCTATGAATAAAATAACATCGATATTCTCTCAATTCTCTCCTTCAGTTTATTTCTCCTGTTACACATTATCAGTCCATTACTTTTCAAACTGGTTTTCAAATCTTCACCGGAGCTTATTATGGGGGTGTTTTTTATGAGCATGCACCTTATGAAGTTGCTGGTCTTACAATTGAGAGGAGCCATGAGGTCTTGCTTTTCTACCGAAAGGATACATTTCGTCCAAGGGATGATGATGAAAATGTTTAAGAGGCTAAATGCTCAATCCGTGTACAATATGCGTATCATTGTATCTAACTAAATATACAAGACTCGACATCTGATCCATATTGTGAATTTGTTAGCTAGATTTAGCTATGCTCCCACGTATTGTCATTGAATTAATATGAGATTTATCTTTGGAAAGTTATGATACTTTTGGGCTTATTCTATCCCTACAAAGAGAAGAAAGTATATGACATGTTGTATTGCATCACATAGTCATTATCGCAAGCCATGCGTGAAGAAAAACGCACCAAGGCAAAATCAGAAAATCTGTCTTTTTTTATCAGTCAACTTCGACAGAGCTTTGTGATCAGCTCAGAACGAATCTGATTATTTATAATATATGGTTGGAAAGGTACAGATGTCTACTTTCCATGACTTCTTACGGTTCGTTCATACCTATTTTGAGCAGGAAGTTATAACTGTATTAGTACACGAAGGTCATGCCATGCGTGAATCTGATTTTCAACGCAAACTCTTGTTTTGAGTTCTTGGGCAACCTTTTATTCGTTACACGAAATATTTGTGATGTTTTAGTTGGATTTTCTGATATTGGGTATCTCTCTAACCCATATAAATGTTGTTCTAAATGATTTATGTATTGAGAAACACCTAGTATGTATCTTTTATGTAATCAGCTATAACGAGTTCTCCTCATGATCAAAGTGAAACCAGTTAGATATGAGGATAATATGACATATCTATTTACTAGATCACTACCTAAGGTCACTTTGAAAAACATGTTTAAAGCATTGATATGCTTCATTTGTATAAAGTTTCCATGATTGTAAAAATCAGAGAGAGGTGCAGACATCTAGGGGAGTGTAGCACATACATGTTACTTGCAAATGTGATTGATGCGTTGCACTCTTTTTATTCATTCGACCAAGGTTATTTTTGCCCATGAGGTTTTATTGTTACTTGGCAAGGTTTTTAATGAGGCAACATGAAATGCATCTTAATGTATCATATTACTATAACACTGCACAAAGGGGAGTGTTAAAGGAAAATAGATTTCCTAGTGTGTGCCTTAGTCAAAGTATAATCAGAATATGATTCGATATCAGTGTTGTAATAGGAATACATGTAATTTCCTTATGTATTGTATCCTCTATATATAGAGGTTTATTCTATGAATGAAATAACATCGATATTCTCCTAACTCTCTCCATCAGTTTATTTCTCCTGTTACAGTATGTATGATAGTTTCGACATACAAATGATTTAGATTGCATTGTGTATACAAGCATTCTTATTTGGATTTGTTGAACTGTGGAAACCTTTCTAGGCCTGAGTTTGACAGGTGAGTTTGATACTCAAAGAGGCCCATAGTTCGATCGAAACATCTATATTCTATACCATGTGTATTACACCTTTACAAGCTTGCTCAGGCGAAGGATAACCATATTGACAAAACGGTGACAACTGTTCGATTTTTAATGAATTGATCATGCTCATTTGAGTTCGCTTTATCTTGTCCGTTTGAACAATTCATTAAAGATCAGACGGCTGTCGCCGTTTCGTCCGGTACGGCTATCCTGCGCTCGAACGGGCCTGTACACCTTTATGCAAAATTACTTATAAACTTCTTTGCAGGGCCGGTCTTGTGCGCTCGAAGGCTCTAGGCGAAAAAAAATTTGGGGCCCCCTAATATAAGAAATAGTAGGCAAAAAAATCAATAGATTGTGTAAAAATCAATGAATAATAACTTATTATATATATTGAATAATTGTCAAAATATGTTATAACTTGAATGATGTATATTACGGTTGAGGATATATATATATATATATGGAAGATAATGCAGCTACTTTGTCACTAAAGCAACTACAGTTATTTTGCACATTTACATAAGTTTTCATATATAACGGCCCCATGAGTAAGAGGTCCAAGACTTGCGCCTGGCTGGCCTTGGCCCAGGGCCGCGCATGCTTCTTTATAATTACACATGTCAGTAAGTTGTAGCCTTGCTAGTCATGTAGTATAACCGACAACGTTGATGTCATACATTCATTTAAGAGTGCTTATTTTATCACCAATTACTACCCAAAGCACATTAATGACATTAGACCTTTTCTCCAACGAACTGTAAACTTCTCACATGACACTAACGAGCAAGAGGGGAACACAAAAATTTATTTAAGGCCAGTGCCCAAGCCCCCAAAAGAATATTTTGTTTTCGACTAAAAGCCCAATAAGGGAGAGGCTCCACGGAGGCCATCAATTCTAAACCCACATCTTATAGGGGTGGGCATATGAACCCGAAGGCCTAAAAAACCCAAAAAAGCCCGAATTGGATTGGGCCTGAAGTTGAATTTTCAGTCCGGGTCAATGACCGGCCCGAATGCATTACACAGTCCGAGCTCGAGCTTTATTTTTGTTGAGCCTGAAAGCCCGAAAAGCCCGATCCTCACTCAATAAATAATCCCCGTGTCGTGTTCTTCATTCATTCTTCTTCCCATATTGAAACCTCCATGGTTTCTTCGATAGAGGTCATACAATCAAATCCTAAATCGTCGTCCAACCCACCTCCCCACTTATCCCTCCTAGTATCACCCCCACCTCGGGCGCCCAGTATCCCTCCCAGTATCGTTGTCACCTCCGCCTGGTGACGAGAGCGCAGAGTCTGTGCAGTGCAAAGAGATAAAAGTTGTGAGGAGAAGAGAGATGCAGACCTCTTTCTTCTTCCCCTGATTTATGTTTTCAATCTCGAATTCTTAATTTCGTCATCTCAGTCTCCACTTGCTTCATTCTTTTAAGAGCTGGGTTTTTCAATGTTTTAGAGGTCAGTGAGGTCAATCAGGATGCAGATATCACTGAGGTCAGCTGGATAGAGAGACCGAAAACGCCATGGAAGAGCATGGAGATGATGGAGCGAGAGTAGCGAATGAGGTCTGCGATGAGCATAGGAATGGCGAGCTTGTGAGTTGCAGTCGTTGTGGTCTTTGTGCTGCGATGCTCAATTTCATCAATTAAGGTATTTTACGGTTGATTGAAGATCTATGATGTGATTAATTCTGTGTTCTATGTGTATTTTGACTTCTGGTAGCGCGGTTGATTTAAGATATTTAGTTGTAGATATGACATTATTATCTTGATCTCTAACCTGTCTCAAGATTTTGTGCAGGTTGTTTTTGATACATTAAGGAAATTCGATGGCAAGAGATTCAGACTACTACCAGGAGAATATACTCAAATGGCAGGCCGTGCGGGAAGGAGATCACTTGATAAAATCCTTAAAGATATGGGAATTCAAGCATGTCATAGTTGGAAGTGCAACCAGGCTAGAATCTCAGTTTCAGCTTACTTGTATTATGATCATGCATCCTCTTCATGTCGAAGAACTGAAGGTACCTATTACTTCATGAGGTCATGTTAGTCTCATTCATACATACACTAGTGTTCATTTCTGAAGACATAGTTTTCAAGATTGTTTTGATCAATCAAAGACTCTAACTTTGTTTTTCATCTTTTTGTCTTGAATTTTAAGTTGGGTTTTGATGATATGTGTTTGGTTTTGGTTTTTGTTTTCTAGTAGGATGATATAGATGCTCTGATAATGTTAGTTTGATGGAATTATATATCAAATGGATTAATTAATTTGCTTTTGTGTTGCAGATCAATGCACTTTTGATTTGCTTTTGGATTTTTGTTGTTTTCCAACTCAGAATTGCTTGAACATCTAGTTCACTGAATCTGCATTTTTAGGCCCGAAATAGCCCGAACTCAACTATGTCGGGTTTTGGTTGGTCTTGGTGATGTAGAACGAATGGGGATCGCTTTCAGACGGAAAATAAAGATTGGAGAACCGTTTGATCGTGACAAATTATTTACGGATATCTAAATTCGTTGGGCTTTCAGAAGACTGTTTTAATTATTTTTCGAGTTTTATTTTTACTATTTTGTTTTGTTTTATTTTAATTAATTTGTTTTGGACTTATTTTATTTTAATCCATAGGTTTTTAGAATTCATTGTTAGTTTCCCTATGGTTTGTTTGCTTCTATATAAGAAGCATTTATCAGTTGTATTTGATAACCTTGATTTATAAAAAAACCTTTGTGTTTATCTTAATTCCTGATGGATTTCAGAACCTCTCGTGGATTCGATATCAAAAACAGATTGATGGATTCTAATCTCCTATCCTTTTATTTTCTGCTGCATCAATTAGTAATCAGAGCTTGGTGGATTCCTGGTGAGTGATCTATCGATTTGATTCAGAAGCAAAAAAAGAGAAAAAAAGGAAGCTATCTTGGAACGTTGGATATTTACCTTATCAGGTTGCAATGATTTCAGAACAACGTGTTTTATCAAAAAAAAGGTAATTGATAGTGATTTGCATGAGAATTTTGTTGCCAGCAAGGTTGTTCATTCCCTTCAATTACTGACTTTGAAGTTGAGCAATTCATTTTGGATTGATGATCGTGCACACGTGACAGAGGTTTGTAAAGTTCCCATCTCTATAAGGGATTTTTATAACGATGATGTTACTTGTCATGTGATTGATATGAATAATAGTGATGTGCTTTTTGGAAAACCAATGCATGAAAGTGTCAACGGTTGTTATTGCAAAGATGAGACATATTTACTCAAGAAGAAATCGAACAAGATTACAATCAAGCCTGCAAAGCCTGAAGTGTGTGAAAAGAATGTTGTAGAAATCACTTTGCAGATTAAAGAAGAATTTTCTCATGTTGACTCGATTGTCAGTATTGAAGAAACCTCACCTCATATGACTTTTTCAGAACCAGAACCAATGGTCATTCAAGAAGACAGTTTTAGGAATCATGAAGACTTCTCTCAAGTTACATTTGACAAACTCATCTATGGTGTTGGATTTATGATTGTGCCTTCAAAGTTTACAATCTCCGATTTCTAAACCACAAGTTCAATTATTGGATTTATTATTGAGTTTGTTTTCTACAAATTATTCTTCTTTATTTAAGAACTCGTGGTCGAGTTCTTTTGAAGTGGAGGAGACTAATGTAGAACGAAGGGGGGTCGCTTTCCGACGGAAAATAAAGATTCGAAAACCGTTTGATCGTGACAAATTATTTACAGATATCTAAATTCGTTGGGTTTCCAGAAGACTGTTTTAATAATTTTTTAGTTTTATTTTTGTTATTTTGTTTTGTTTTATTTTAATTAATTTGTTTTGGACTTATTTTATTTTAATTCATGGGCTTTTAGGTTTCATTGTTAGTTGCCCTAGTGTTTGTTTGCTTCTATATAAGGAGTTTCTATCAGTTGTATTTGATAACCTTGATTTATAAAAAAAAACTCCTTTGAGTTTATCTCAATTCTAGAACCTCTCGTGGATTCGAGATCAAAAACAGATTGGTGGATTCTAATCTCCTATCTTTTTATTTTCCGCTGCATCACTTGGTTCTCAAAAAGCCCGAGCCCGGATCGGCCCGAATTTTCAGGCTTAGGCTCAAGTTCCCTAAATTTTGAGTGGCCTGGACCGCGCTCACCTCTAACGTCTTATATTGACCTAAAACACGTCGATTTCCATTTAATTTTTTTGTTTTTTCGAGGACTCGGTGTCGAATAATATTTATCTTTCAGTATCAAATTAAATTATTTTCTAAGAAATCCAAACTTCCTCTCTCTGCTGCCCAAAAGCAAATTTGTTATTTGACACCAACTCGTATAAACAAACTTCCCTAGAACGAAATCCAAAGCACCACCCCATCATCTTGCTTCCCTAGAACGAAATCCATTCCACTGCCTCACTCCCACTTTCCCTATTGGATCAGATAACTGGCCCCTTCGGACATTTCGATCACAATTTTCATCATTCCGTTGTTTCTTCCCGTTTCGAGCGTTCAATTTCAGTTATCTTTATTTCGGTTCCGTCGCCGTGGAACAATGCTTGAGGCTATTTGTGTTCTTTTCCATAACTTTAGGGCAGTCCAAACAATGTGAAGTTGTGAACCAACCCCAATCTCGAATCTCTATGTCCAGCCAATCTTACTGAAAGATTGCCTTCCTTTCTTTGTTCCTTTTTTATGGATAGAAAAAGGAACAGGATAAAGATTTAATGTCCATGATATCTTATAACAAAAATCAGCAGCTGCATTATTGACCCAGAGGGCCAAACTCGTCTTTCTACTCCTCCAGTCAACATATCCGAATGAACTTATCAAGAACATCCTTATCCTGTAACATTAAAAATAGTAAAATAATAACCTTCAAACAAAAAACAAAAGGAATCGTATTACTAAAATACACATTTTATAATTTCGATTTTTTAATAGTGGGCTTTTAATTACACAAACCCAGCCACTAACCAGAGAAAATATTAAAAAAAACTGCACCCATGCCAAGTGGTGTTGTTTCTTTTAGTGTTCATGTCCTTGCAGATCTGAGAGGCAATAGCAACTCCTGGATTTGAAGCTCTTTAATCCCCTGTCAAGCAATTTAGGTGTTCTGATCATGCGTGGCTCTTTCTCATCTGATGACGACTGCCCTGATGATAGGTCTTCCTTTGTCTCTTCTGGTTCTTGTTCTTCTTCGTCTTCATTTAAGGAGGCGAGTAATGGCATGGACTTTGGGTTTGGGTGGTTGTAGAAAGATGACGACGATGACCTTCTGGACCACTTTGAAGCGATCAGAACTCTTCTCCTCTTGTTGAATGGGTTGTCCCTCTTCTCCAGCTCCTTCACAGTCGAAGCGGTCGTCACAACGTCCGATAGGCTCGCGAACGATTTCGATTTTCCTGAGAAGTAGTTCGATAATCCTCTCCTGCATGGTTTGAAATAATTAGATCTATAATAATATTTAACTAACTCAGCATCAAAGGAAAGAAAGAAATTTATTTATCAGGATCAAAAGATTTTCCAGATCTAATCTCTTACTTAATGGGGAGAGAATCTTCTAGCGAACCCAAAGAAGTCAATCCTCCTGCGTTAAACTTGCTCTGGACCTCTTCACTGTCGGTGACGTCACCGGATCCTTCCTTGGATTCTTCATTTTCTTCGTCGCTGTCGTCCGGTGCCCCGATGGAGGACGACGAACTGCTCGAGAACGAGTCTTCTTCCCGCTCCGATCGAGCCTTGTTCCGCTCTCCGAGCGCCGATCCTACGGCGTTTTGGTTGAGGAACAAACAGGAGGCCGTTGCGGCGGAACTGGAACCCACGAAAAAGTCCATAACGACAACCCAGTAAATTACGGGTTTAGCCCTCGCCGCTGCGTCTTCTTCTGCGTTTGAGCTTCCAGATAGGGGTTGTAGTCATCAATCGCAAAGACGCCGCCGGGAGATAGAAATTAAAACGGTGCGTTTTGGAGGAGGGGAGGAGGAAGAAGAAGAGGTGGAAGCTGCCACTGTGGTTTGGAGTTTTGTTTGAGAGAGAGAAAAGAGGAAGTGAGGAACAGGAGAGGGGGGAGGTGTATTTATCTTTGAGACACACGTGACGATGTTTGAGACAGTGAGAGACGATGAGGCTTAACGTTACCGGCGGCAAAATAGCCACGCGGTTTTGACAACTTCGCGCGTGACGTGGCAACCAAAGTTTGATAACCGGAAAAAAATTCTGGTTTGTGGTTGTTTGAGGTCCAAGGGTTTGATCCTGTTTCCCTTTCCGAGATCAAGTCCACAACCTTCGACTCGTCGAGTGCTCTACAAGGTAGTTACCAAAATGGATGATTTTTCAAAATTGAGATTTGAAATTATTTTTGATAATTGATTGATCAATACTAAATTACTAACCGTCTTGATATATAAATACTGTAATGAATGTCAAAAGTCTAAACATTTTGACCGTAGTCCACAAACATTTTGTGTTTTTTTTTGAAAACGACCGTCATCATGCTTTAACCATTCATTAAACCGTAGAATACAAGAGGACATAAAACCTAAATCTCATATTGCATAAACATTCTGAAATAATATCAAGCGTTAACAATCCTATCATTTCTATGCATCCTAACAAGCACTATTTAGCAAGAAGTGTATCATTGACTACTCCATTTGCTTTACAATTTCAGCGACATACTGGAAATGCAATGCTCATGCAAAGTCATAAGTTACTATGTCTAACAACAACTTTCCTATCATGTTGCCACTGAAAGATAGTACCAGTGACACAAAGTCTCATCCTGCCACTAGGGGGTTGCGACCATTTGACAAAACAATGAACCCGCCATCCACCTAGAGCAGACATAGTATGCAAGATACACAAACCGGGACAAAGCCCACACCTCCAAACCAGCATTGGGTTAAGAATTATTAAAAGCATAACCAAAGCTACATTAAAAAACCAAAATAACAGAGAATTGAAACCATAATAGCCCATCATGGGCCTAACACCTCAAGCCCGATCCATTTATTACCCATAAATTGAACAGTCCAATTTTCAGCCCAGTTCAAAATGAGAGAGCCCAAAATCTGGGCCCAACATGTCACCAGCCTCCTTGCCTCTTGCCAAACGAGGCCATTGTCGCCACCGTCACATCCAATGCACCACCCAAACTAATACGCAGCCATGGACCTGATACCTCTACCACCATCACACCCTAGCCAGCAAACCATACCAACTCTGAGATCAAAACCCCATATGACTGTGCACCCGTATCATGGTCGACCAACTTTGTGTTTCTTTTTAAAAAGGAACAATACAATTTGGGTGAGATACGGAATAGATACGACCAAATGTATATATTATTTTAGCATCACCGTATTTATTCTGTGTTTATACAAATATATATGATGATTTTGTTTTAACTTGTAATTAATGTACCTTCTTTTCAAGAAACAAAATATTTTTATTTATCGATACGAAAAACAGGTTAGGTATTTTACAGAGTTTCATTTTACATGTCATTTAGTTTTAACTCAATGAAATTGCATGAAATTATATTTAAATTTTATTTCTAGCTCATGAGAGATGGAGAAAGGGATGTGTACATTTTTAGATAGAGAATATGTCAAACTGATTAGATTCCTATCTTATCTTATCTTGACATTAAGATATGGACAGACCGGAAAAAAACAGATCATTCCAAATATATTTCTAATAACAGATTAGGAAAATTAGAGTAAATGTTTAGTTGTTAAGTAGGATTAATGAATTTTATAATCCGATTTATCAATGTCGGTTAAGACATGACGATGGTGTAATAAATACATCCTTATCCATGTTGCCATACGAACGTCTCTTCTGGCTATTTAGGAGCTGGATTTTCTTGGTGGAAATTTAATCACATAAATTATATATTACAGAATCCATGAATGATAAACAACCACATGGTCTTGAAAACTTTCTTAATTTAAAACTTAAAAAGAGTGAAGAAACGGTAGATATTTGTAATTATGATATTGTCTCGGTATATCGAGATTATTCACGTTAGTAGAGCGTTTTTAGAATACTTTTGATTTTGACTCCTTAACTTTTCAGTTTATGTCAATCATATACCCGACTTTTTATTTCAATTTTAGTTATCTTACTCATAAATATAAAATAAAAGATGAGAATTTATAACTTAAACATTCCTTTAAAGCAATTTTATGTAATTTCTAAGTAAATTAAAACTAATTTTGTTCACTCAACAAATAATATAAATTTAATTATAATACACAACTGATACATGCATATTTTTATCGACTAACTCAAATTACTTTTTAGCTATTTAAATTAAAAGACGATCAAAAGCAGAGCCGGTCCTAAGTCTTAAAGGGTCTGGTGTGAATGAAGTCGGGATCTTATTGTTCATGAAAAAAAATATTAAAAATTTTATGCATGTTAAAAATGTAATTTATTGCAAAAAATTATGTTAAAAATACAATTTTAATGGTAATTATATTGCAAGTCTCTAGCAACAAATTATTATTATGCAATATAGAAAATAAAAAATAAAAGAAGAAGAAAAAAACAAAAAGAAAAAGATAACACCTAGGGGCATCGAAGAAGAAGAAAAATAAAGCAAAAAAGAAGGAAAATGAATAACAAGGATGGACCTCGAACTCAATATCTCATCTATGTAGAACAATTAAGTGACACAGTTTAATCAACTCTATTGGATGGTCTAGTATGTGAAATTTGACTATATATAATTACATAACCATGTTTCACTGAACAAAATTTCAGGGGGGCCTTCTCAGCTTGGGGCCTTGTGCGCCTGCGCCAGCTTGACTGCCTCAGGATCGGCTCTGATCAAAAGTGACTAGCTTTTTGCTAAAAATGCTCTCACATTGTTATTTATTTTCTTTTACTTTGATTGTTCACTTTCAATATAAAACGTCAATTATTGATGTATACTACAGTTATGGCATATATAGGTACATTGAACATATTGCATACATATATCACTATATCATATTGCATACATATATCACTATATCATATTGCATACATTGAACTTCTTATGACACATATAGGTACATTGAGATGAAAATGACACGAGAGCCTACTGTTAATCTATTAGCAAATTTTGAACATAGGGTAAATTATTTGTGACGTACTTGGCATCGGCATCGGCATCGGCATCGGCATCGGCATCGGCATCGACATTGGTATCGGCATCGACATTAACATCGGCATCAGCGTTGACATCGGCATCGGCATTGACATCGGCATTGACATCTTGTTATTGTCCTCCTAAGTTATTGTTCATATCACATCGTACAATATATTCCAATAATATGATCTTTACTCGATCGAGTCGCCACCCAAAACTACCACACAATGGCTAGGTTTTGGATTAGCTTTATTAATAGCAACAAGGGAATATTTAAAGCAAAGCAATGAAATCCCAGGGGATATGATTATGGGGTCTCTATAAGAAGTTGTCTAGAGTTCACTTCAATAATGAATGTGACCAATTATCTATGCTGTGGTTGCTAACGCAATTGGCAATGTTATCCAAATATGGGATTCCTTTTCATTCAAATCTTATCAAATTTTGGATGATCAACAAGGCACACACATCCCATCTTGGAGTTTATAGGGAAAATTACAGCTAAAGTTGAAATGCAAGTAAGAAAGCATCTTTAGATCAAGCAAAAGAGCCAAATGACAGCTTCCTTTAATTACAACCAATTACATAGGGATGAGTTTTATATTTAAGATCAGGTCAGTAACTGTACGTACAATTTTTAAAGTACATTAACATCTTAAAAAATTTCGAGACATTTTATGGATCTATATATGTACTTTCCTTATAATATTTCGAACAGTGTTAAACTTGTTAAATCTCAAATACCAAAAATAAGAGATCTAGATTTGTAAAAGCATATAAAATTTGGGTCATTTGTTTATGTTTGAGGACCTGTATTATGGACCATTAACACAACTTTGCAACAAAGAAACACCAATTATTTTAAGTTCTCAGAGTCGGTCCAACAAATTTCTTAAATTTTTTATTTTTCTCTATTTTAAAGAAAATTGACACATTTTATATTCCAACAATTTCTCTATCTCATTCTCTAAATTAGAAAAAAAATAGGTGAAAAAGAAGAAACTATTCCTTATATTTGTAGATTCTCTAAAAAAATTAGAGAATGAGAGCATTAAATGTTTTACATTCTTCAATATTTAAAATTAAGAGAGATAAAATATTTGTATCTATACAAAAGAATTTGACATTATTATATATATTTTATTGTTGTAATTAATAATAAAATATAATATTTTATTGTTGTAACATATAAAAAAATTCTAAATTAGATTTTTTTTTGGTTTCAAAGAAAAAAAATTATACAAATTTTAAATTTTACTTCCCTATCATATAGAAAAGATAGAAAAATGGTTAGATTGTTAACAAATGTGGACTTTGCTTTATTGGCAGACATATTCTAGCCTAATGTCACGGACCTCGTCATTCGGCCACCACATTTGGTCCATGCGGCGCTCCCCCACCTAGGAGCCAGCCTTATCCATCGGGGTAACATACTGGTTTCGTCCTGCCTTGGGCTGATTAGGGGATCGGCTCCAGACCCCGACCAGTTTGTGTAGGGATGGCCTAATCCCCTCATCAGCGTCAAGTCCTCGACTAGCGACAAGCTTCCCAAACTCAACCGGATCGGCCTGCCTAACCTCCGAAGGGACAGCACATATGCTCCTACACTCCGTGATCTGGGAGCGCAATCCCACCAGCATCGCCCACAGTAGACACTCCCGAAAACGGGACGTGACATCCTCCCCCACCCAACATGGTGTACATGGGATCCCCCATCCACTCAGGGACACGACGGCACGTGTGAGCGCTCGGCAGCAACGGACATGCATCTGGTCCTCACCCTTCGAGGAACCCTGCCTACTCGAACCCTCCTTCGGGATCCCCCATCCACTCAGGGACACGGCGGCACGTGTGAGCGCTCGGAATAGACCAAACGGCACCGGAATAGACCTCAAACCGGAGGTTATTCTGATTCCTACATTTGGATCTCAAATCAACCATTTAAAGAACCTAGGGGTTCTAATAACATTTGTGACTGCACCCGAATCCCGGTCAGGCTGCCTACGTACCCTGTCTTCAGGGATCAAGCCACACGTAGCTCTTATGCTAATTAATACCCTAACCGGGCGAATCCCGCTATTCTATTTAACGAGCGCTTTATGATTAAGGATAGCATACACCTAACGCATATCCTGAGTTAACCTCGCAAATGAGGTATCCACCGACCAACTAACCCTCGGGATTAAACCGATCATTCTACCATGCATAACAATAACATCCATACACGACAAGACAGATAAAAACGGCAATCACACGATTATAAACAACCATCATGCATAACCATAAAACATAGTGGCATCCATGTAAATAAACCAAACCCTGGGCATTTAAGATATTTCCTCCTACTTGGCACCCCTGAAAATAACTAAAATTACCAGGGGTATAAATGGAATTACCACCTCAATGGCATTCCTGTAATTATCCTAACACTGTCAGGGCAACATGGAGATTCTAGCCTTAATGGCAGTTTCGTAATTAATCTGAACTACCAGGGGCCCTTTGGGAATAACAGCCTTAGTGGCAGCCCCTGTAAATACACAAAACAGCCAAGGACAGTCTGGTCTTTTAACCTCAATGGCAGCCCCATAAATATACAAATCTGTCAGGGGTATTTCTGTCATTTTGGTCTCAGTGACTGTTTTGTAAATAAACAGAACTACCAGGGGTATTTCCAGGATTTCCACCCGGGTGGCACCCCTGTAATTACCCTAACCTGCCAAGGGCAGTTCTGTCACTTTGCCAACACAGTAAATTGGTAACAATTCAGATCTACCGCGGTAACTCTCTGAGAATTTACCCCTAACTATACCGGCCGGATTCTCTCCTAATTCAAGCCATCATTTCTCCCATTACAACCAACATCAACAATATCTCAAACCACTACACACTACCCAGCAACCTAACACACTCAAAAACAAAAGAAGAAAGGGGGTGGAGAAGCTACCCAGTCGATCTTGAAGGCTCGACGGTGGCTGTTCAACATCCCGAGGTTGGTTCTCCACTTCCTCTGCGTTGGGCTCCTCCATAGTTGCCTGCCTCCACCTTGGAACCCCTGTTGACTGAGGGAGCAGCTTGGTGGAGGTCGTCTGGTTTGGCTGGGAACAGGCGTCAAGGCTGGGCGGAGCTGAGGACGAGGCGAGCAGCGGCGACAACGAGGCAAGGCGGAGCCAACGGGAGGTTCGGTGAAGTTGGACGCGCGCTAACGAGGGCGCATCTGGGGCGGCTCCAGTCGACTGTCTCTCACAGTCGAAATGAGAGAGAGAGAGTGGGAGATCGAGGAGAGAGAGAGTGAAAACCGAGAGAGAATCTCCCCCCACCGGTCAACACACACACACACACACACACATATATATATATATATATATATTGTTTATAGGTGGAACCTAATATTTCTCCTTTACCGGGTTACAATTCAAGAAATAACACCAAGTGTGGTCAATTGTTAAATGTGCATCGTTTATTATGCTTGAAGTACTGTTTACAGGGTCAAAGCCCAGTCAGATTTGAGAAGCCACTCTGGGTCCTTTGTCAGGGCCCAGTTCATTGTAAAATTGAGGTAAAGCAAGGGAGTTCATTCCCACATTGGAAAAAGACAAAGTGCTGCCTTTAATGCTACTATAAATACCGGTGAGGACCTCCCGGTAAGGGGACGGACAACTTCTTAACTACTCTTGAGTTTTCTGCTTATCTGACAGTGTCTGACTTAAGCATCGGAGTGGCTTCCCTCGGTAAACCCGGGGACGCCCTTTGACGTGTTTGCTCTTTACACAGGAAAACTCGGAGTACAAGGAAGTTCGCTATTTCTGGAACCGTGCAACCCGCTAAAGGGGCCGCGAGTTTACCCGGAAACAATTGGTGCTCTCGTTGAGAGCCGAACTCAAGGCCTCCCAATTAATATTTTGAAGGACGGTGGAAATGGCAGGAGAACAAGATCCAACTAGGAGGCTTAATTTCTCAGGGGATGATAACCCAGGGACCTCCGGGACCCAGTTTGGCCAAACAGATTTGGTAGCAGCATTCGAGCTCTTGAAAAAGGACTTTCTCGCTCAAAAGGAGCAATCTACTCGAGAACATGCCGAGTTAATGACGGTAAGGGAGCAGTTAGTGACTATCCAGGCCGAGCATGGGCTTCTTCAAGCAACCTTAGCTCAAAGGGCGAATGCCATGGGGACGTCAGCCAGACTTGCTGATATCATCACCCCAGAAGGGAATCCTCCGGGTTATGGAAACCCGCGAACTCTTGACAGTGCATACATACCACCCGCTATTCTCCCAACCACTGCCCACCCTAACCCAAATCCACAAATTATCCATCTCTCCAATCCTTTGTTTAATCACAATCTTACAGGACCTCCTCCACCTCCAGAGCCGTTGTTAAATCAACCACTTCCCCCAGCAGATGCCCAGACCCAGCTGCTTTTACAGTTGACACAAACTGTGACCCAACTTGAGCAGCGTCTTAACTCGGGAACGGGACCACAACAATACCAACCCTTTATTACCCGTGCAAGCCCATTCTCCACACGGGTTCAAGCAGACAAAAAGCCATCAGAAGCAAAGCCATTTAAGATTAAAAGATATGCCGGAACGGGGTGCCCGTATGCACACCTTGAGTTGTTCCAGTCTCAGTTGGATTCAACCCGGTTCACAGATGCCCAAGCATGCCATGCTTTCCAGGAAACACTCAGTGAGGAGGCATTGAGTTGGTTCCTCAAGTTACCGGCTTTGACAATAGAAACCTATGGTCAGCTGACAGAGGTTCCTGTCCCGGTTTATCCTGTTGTCTAGTGCCAACCGAAGCACCACTTCGTTATTCAAAGTCCAGCAAAGGGATGATGAGAGCTTGAAAATTTTTGTAACCCGTTGGCTGTCCACGACTTCCAAGTGTGGGCACTTGGACGAGTCAGTAGCATCAGAGGCGTTCTTACAGGCGCTCAAACCAACCCGCTTTGTGGTGGAGCTCAGGAAGCAGCGGTTCAGGTGCTACGACGATTTGATTAATGAAGTAACTCGGCAAGCTCAAGCCGAGTACGACACCTTCGGGGAACGCCGGACGAATACCGGGTTCACAAGCCAGCGAGCTGATGGATGGAAAAAGGAAGGGCAGAATAAAAGTGGGCAGGGATACTACGGCAAAAGTTCAAACAGACCAAGGGAGAAACCAAGAGAGGCTCCATACCCAAGACATCCAACCCGGGAGGAAAAAAACACTTACATCCCTCGATGTGAGGTTTTGACCAACTTGACTGCCTCCTACGAAGAAATTTGGAACCGCCATAGGAATGAAGTTCCCCCGGCTCCAAAAAGAAAGTTTCCCAAAAGGGCAGGGCCGGACAACGGGCAACATTGTGCCTATCACAACGAGTCTGGCCACACAACCGACCGGTGCTTTTCTCTTCGGAACACCATTGAGTACATGATCCAGAACGGCAAGTTACAGCAGTATAAGTCACCCGCCACAGGTGTCAACCTGATTGAAGTATATGGGGAGATAATGACGATTCACGGGGGTGGCACCCAAGGGGTGTCCGGTCACCGGGCCAAAAGACTCTGCCCAAGAGGCCCGGAGTTTGAGATAATGCAGCTTCGTCAGGAATGCCGCAAGGAGCTAGTTCCTTGGGATACCGTGTCATTTTCTCAGTCTGAAGACACGCTGAAAGTGCATCACTATGATCCTTTCATTATCACTCTTCAGATTGACCATTGGAGAACTCGGAGGGTTCTAATAGACACGGGAGCCGCTGTCAGCGTCATGTTCAGCAGTTGCTATAAGGGGTTTAAAAGAGGAAGAGATAAACTCTATAGAAACCACGAGACATTGATCAGTTTTTCAGGTGAGACGACTCAACCGTTGGGGTCTGATCAGCTAACGGTTACAGTTGGAACCGGGCACCAGTTCACAAGAATTGTAGTTCCCTTCATAATTGTGGACTGCCCATCATCCTACAATGCCATACTCGGGAGAGATGCACTCTGGGGACTACAAAGTTTTATAGCGGGTCACATGCTGCTTATGAAGGTACCTACACCCGGGGGTTGGGTTACAATTCGCGGAGACCAAGAAGCCGCTGTCAGATGCAACGCGATAGCAACTCAGTCCCAGCATGAAATCGGTGCACATCTCCGAAATATCAACAAGAAGCAAAAAGTGGCTAAACACTACAATTCCCGGGTTATCAAGCGCCCACTCAAACTCGGGGATTGGGTAATGAAGGAGGTTATCCCTAAGCCAACGGGGTTCAAAGCTCCATGGGAGGGTCCATATGAAATTGTTGAAGTCGTGGGCCCGGCAACGTTTTACATCCGGGGTACAGATGGAGTTACGCTTCCACGACCATGGAACGCCCAACATCTGCATCTCTTCCCCAAATAGGTACCGAGTTATCTATGAATGTCCAAATTTATTGTTTATGATGTTGTATATAAAGCCTTTCAGGCCCACAATGCATGAAACCCCCTACCGGGTTATGTTTTATTAAACAGTTTGTTGAAGTGAATGCAGCCTTTAGCGGCCCTACTTGTATGCCTTAATCGCCATTCTCCGATGATCTCCGATAATCTCCGGTCTACATGACGTGAAATATTGCAAGCCTTAACGGCCTTATTTCACTGTCAAAACTCGCCATTCTCCGATGATCTCCGATAATCTCCGGTCTACATGACGTGAAATATTGCAAGCCTTAACGGCCTTATTTCACTGTCAAAACTCGCCATTCTCCGATAATCTCCGATAATCTCCGGTCTACATGACGTGAAATATTGCAAGCCTTAACGGCCTTATTTCACTGTCAAAACTCGCCATTCTCCGATAATCTCCGGTCTACATGACGTGAAATATTGCAAGCCTTAACGGCCTTATTTCACTGTCAAAACTCGCCATTCTCCGACAATCTCTGATAATCTCCGGTCTACATGACGTGAAATATTGCAAGCCTTAACGGCCTTATTTCACTGTCAAAACTCGCCATTCTCCGATGATCTCCGATAATCTCCGGTCTACATGACGTGAAATATTGCAAGCCTTAACGGCCTTATTTCACTGTCAAAACTCGCCATTCTCCGATAATCTCCGATAAATCTCCGGTCTACATGACGTGAAATATTGCAAGCCTTGACGGCCTTATTTCACTGTCAAACTCGGCAATCTCTGATAATCTCTGATAATCTCCATAACTTGAAATATTGCAAGCCTTTCACGGCCTTATTTCAGTCTTTGAAAGTCTTAACGGACCCATACAGCCTTAGCGGCACTATTTTTACTTACATGCCAAACCGGCATTATATGTGTAAATTTAGTCACATTTGCATATTTTGCATCAGATTACCGTGTTTTGGCACAGGAAGGATTGTGAGAAGGAAAAATTTGATTACTTCAAAAATATCAATTACAAAAAGTAGCAAACCGCTACAGGTAAACTAATCTATTACAGAAGAAACGAAAAACAGCCTAAGGCTCCGGTTCATGGCGCTGCCGACCCCCTACCCCCGCCAGTGCTAGACCCGCCACGTCCTCCCCGGGGCTGTATGATGAACTGACCCCTACGGAGAGGTGGCCGGTTTCTAGGACCACCCACAATCCCACCACGGGAAGTACCTCTCCCGGCTGCTGAAGAACGAACCGGGGGACCCCGAGCCGGGTTCGCAGGAGCCCTAGGGTTTGCAGCCATGGCAGGAGTCGACCGGGAGGTGCCTGCAGCCTCGTCGGGTCTGACATGACCTTGATGACCGTCGTAACCAGCCTTGTCGAGCCAGCCTTGGCGAATCCCAGCGCTCACTATTTCGGCACGAGCCTCGGCCCTTGCCGACCGCAGCTTCAGGTCAAACTCGGGGCTCGCCAGAAACTCGGAGACTGCAGAGTCCTTGGCCCGGGAAACTGCCTGGATCAAATCTCCTTTTTGTTGCTCCAGGGAAGTAACCTATTGCTGCAGCCCCTGGTTTTGCTCGGTCAGCTGGGCTATCGCGGCGTCTTGAGCACACCGGTCCTCCCGGTGACCTTCGATAACTTTCTTCAATTCCGAGTTCTTGGCCACCAGGTCTGCTATGTGTTCTTCCGCCTCGGCCAACTTCGCACTCGACGCGATCGCTGATGCGCTTGCGAATTCCCGGACCCGAGCCAGGTTTTCTTCGCTCGCCGTCACCTGGTCCCGGGCGGCCCGGAGATCGTCCCTGAGGACTCTCTCTCGCTCGGGGATGCCTTCGGTTATGAGCCGATCAGTTGCCAAGTACGACAACCTGACAGCCTACACAAATCAAATAACGGGTTAGAACAAGGAACCAAAAACAAAAGAAGAACGAGTTAGAGAAGACTAACTTACCCGCATCAGCTTCTCCTGCGCCCTCCAGGCTACAGTAAACGGGTCCTCATGCTCCAGGACATAGGAGTCGGCGGCGCAGTTCTTCAAATCCGCTACCATTCTCTGGATGGCCACGTCCGCCATTCCCGCGCTCGCCAACTCCTCCATTATTTCTGTGGTGTCCCGGTGCTGCTTTCTCTCCCTCCTCTCTTTCCTCTCCTTCCTTCTCTTCCTCCTCTCGGACCTCCCCGAGTTGGATGCCTCACGGGTGCGTTTGCGAGAGGGAACGGGATCCACTTCTTGCACTTCGTCACTCCCGTCACTCCCCTTCGGGTTCTCACTCCCTATCCCCCTTTCCAACCCTCCAACCTCTTCACCTCCGTTGTCATCCTCTTCAGTAAACTCCTCACCGGGGAGCACAGACGATGGAAACGCGCTCATCACCGGTTCTTCAGTCTCTTCGTCGGCCATGGAAGATTCCCTTCCCGGTTCTTCAAATAGCGGGTTGTAATCCGCCTCCGAGGGATTCCCTTTAACTTCCTCTCCCTCCTGGAAAACCTCTGGCCCGAGAACCTCAGCCAAGTACTCGGGGATCTTGCTGTAGTGCAGCGTGTCGACATGGAACCGCTGAACATCCCCTTGCTCGGCGTCTGGGCGCAGGAAAGCCGCTTTTGACGTCAGGTCGATGTCATATGCTAGCCCCTCCGTCCCTTGCGCCCGGATCCCGGCCCATACAGCTTTGTCCTCGAAGCCGTCGTATATTCCCGGGTTCTTTCGCTTCGTGAACTCCATCGGGAGAAGAGCTGCAACAAAAGACATAACCCGTTAGACCGGAGCATGTAACAACAAAAATTGTGAAGGAAACGAGACAAACCTGGAAGCTCCATCAACCGGCACCGGCTGTACACATACAGCCTACAAAGCCGGTACGAGCTCCGGTCATCTTGACCCCTGAAGGCCCATAGCATCCTCCGGATCCTTTTCTCCATCACCGGCTCCAAAGGAATGTCGGGGACGTCTGCAACACAACGTATGTAAGTACAACTCGGGACGGAGAAAAGACAAACCCTAAGGTAGAGGACTTACTCATCAGTGGCTGGAAGTCACCCGGTACTTGAAGCGCGTGTCCCGGGTCTTGAAAGTTTCTTATCAAGAAACTTTTTTCCCGCCAGGTCCGGCTCACGGAGGTCGGCAGGTCCTCGATGATCTTCTTGAAGACCCCTTTGGACTTCAGTTGGATGGTCCCACTGAAACCCGCCTTCCGGGAGTACTCGGCCCGGTACATGGCGTGTAACTCGTGGTAGGTCGGCATCTGCTGCTTCAACACCTTGTACATCACGCACAACCCTAGTAGCTGCCTCCACATATTCGGGCCAACTTGCCCGATGGCGAAGTTGCTCGCAGCCAGAAGATACTGCACCTCCACCTTTAGCGGGAGTGACAGGCCGCAGCGTAGCTGGTACTCGTGGCATAGCGTCCACCCATCCCCGGGAGCGAAGAACTGATCCTCGGGTTCTAAAGTCCGAATTTCCACAGACTCGGGAATCTTTCAGTTGCTTCTTAGCTCCACAATCTCCTCCGCGGCCAGTGAGTACCCGGGAGGATCGAGAGCGGTCCCATCAGTGAAGGTTACTAAGGCAAACTCGGGGACGTGAGCATCCATTGCGTGGTTTGTCATCTGCAAAACAAGAAACACGGGAACGTCGTCAGAAACCCAGATAACCCCGGCGACCACAACGATAAACGCACACACTAACGCAGAAACCCAGATTGGATCCCAGAAACAGTACACAAGATCGATCCAAAACACTCAAAAACATCGGAAGTGAAAACAGTACCTTACTTGTGAGGGTTTGAAAGGATTTTGAGGTCGATTTGAGTTTGGAAATCCAACAAGCACAGCGACAACAGAGGATGAGAGCAAAAACACGAAAAAGTTATCGGTTTCGAAGGTGCGACAAAACTGTCACCCTCAACCCCTATTTATACAGTTAGAGACGTACACTGAAGGGACGTTTCGGTTTTTCGAGAAAATCGACACGTGTCGTGCATGCCGCGTCCCAAAACTGAAAAACTTTTCAGTTTCCCCCACTTCAAAACTGAAAACTTTTCGTTTTCCCCCACTTCAAACTGAAAACTTTTCAGTTTCCCCCACTACAACCCGGAGACGTCGTTTTCAATTCCCATAGTCAACGTGTCTGCGGGGCACCCTTGCGTACGGACTTGGGGGACTGGGTAGACCGGGTCTGGATGATACCTTTGTAACCCGGTAAAGAAATGATTTCAAGTCCCCACCCAAGCGTACCCCTTGACTGAGGACTTGGGGGACTTGTTTATAGGTGGAACCTAATATTTCTCCTTTACCGGGTTACAATTCAAGAAATAACACCAAGTGTGGTAAATTGTTAAATGTGCATCGTTTATTATGCTTGAAGTACTGTTTACAGGGTCAAAGCCCAGTCAGATTTGAGAAGCCACTCTGGGTCCTTTGTCAGGGCCCAGTTCATTGTAAAATTGAGGTAAAGCAAGGGAGTTCATTCCCACATTGGAAAAAGACAAAGTGCTGCCTTTAATGCTACTATAAATACCGGTGAGGACCTCCCGGTAAGGGGACGGACAACTTCTTAACTACTCTTGAGTTTTCTGCTTATCTGACAGTGTCTGACTTAAGCATCGGAGTGGCTTCCCTCGGTAAACCCGGGGACGCCCTTTGACGTGTTTGCTCTTTACACAGGAAAACTCGGAGTACAAGGAAGTTCGCTATTTCTGGAACCGTGCAACCCGCTAAAGGGGCCGCGAGTTTACCCGGAAACATATATATATATATATATATATATATATATATATCATCTAACGGCCCAGATTTGATCTCCACTATCAACGGTTCAGATTTGGCAATAAGTAGTTACCGTGAATAGTAAAAAGATATATATTTTTATTTACTTTTACCGCACGGTAACAACACATTATCCCGCATAACTTTCGCATACGAACTCCGATTAACTCATAGGGCATACCCACGAGTTCGTATTAACGTCCTCTACATCTTTCCCGAAGGAAACTTCCTCAAATTCTCGACTTATCGCAAAGTCCCCTTTTTCTACGGTAACGTAACTTAACATTTGTTACATCCGTAAATTGGATAATTCATAACTAACAACTCGAAGCTCCGGAAAACCTTCCGGACATACCGGGAAACTCGTAATAACATATCTATCCTTCGAGACATTAATTCTAATTTCCCCTCAGAACCGAGAATATCTCGATATTAATTCGGGAAAAAACAACAGTGCGATTACCATTCTCTGTAACTCGCCTAATCCCGGTAAAAATGTTAATTTCGGGACGGGGTGTTACAGTGTCCCTGAATGGATGGGGGATCTCGAAGGAGGGGTCGAGTGGGCAGGGTGTCTCGAAGGAGAGGATTGGACGAAGTCTGGCGCGGAGCTATGTTGGGTGATCTTTAGGAAACTCCTTTCGTCTTTTGGGCATCGTGGTGTGATGCCGCGACACATCGCTCGGGCATCATGGCGGGATGTTGTGTTCGAGGGCGTACACCATGTTGGGTTGGGAAGGATGTCACGTCCCGTTTTTCAGGAGTGTCTATTGTGGGTGATGCTGGTGGGATTGCGCTCCCAGATCACGGAGTGTAGGAGCATGTGCCGTCCCTTCGGAGTTCAGGCAGGCCGACCCGGTTAAGTTTGGGGAGCTTGTCGCTAGTCGAGGACTTGACGTTGAAGAGGGGATTAGGTCATCCCTACACAAACTGGTCGGGGTCTGGAACCGATCCCTTGATGAGCCCAAGGCAGGGCGAAACCAGTATGTTGCCCGATGGATAAGGCTGGTTTCTAGGTAAGGGAGCGCCGCATGGACCAAATGTGATAGCCGAATGGCTAGATCCGTGACACTATGCTTGCTAAATGAGAAAATTATATACGAATCAAAATTATTTGATTGGTGGGTACGAGGTCAAGCTGAGAAGACAGACCAATTGTAGTGCTAGCTCATACATTTCTGCAAGCCTACCTTGTCTTTTTAGATAAACTAGTTAATTAATTAAGTCCATTATCAATAATTTAAGCAAAGGAATTTACATTTTGCCGTAAAAACCGCCCCTTCAGAGTCTGACATGGCATTTTATTTTAAAATTACTGATATAAGATTCTTGTATATACGGTTTGTAGAATCCTAAAACCATTTCTATACTAGCGTAATACGACTCTTGAAGAAAACCCGTCCGTCCAACTATGCAAGGTCCGGATTTTGACATTCTATGCAAAACAAATATATATATATATATATATATATATATATATATATGCAAGCACGTGTCACACATAAGTTAATACGGAAATAATAAAGTAATACAAAAATTTAATTATTATCACATATCTGTATTTTGTATTTTGTCATATACATAAAAGGAGAGACATCGGTAACTTTAGATTGGAAGAAGACCCAAATTAGGGTTATCAATTCTGACATGATATGACAACTTGACTTGAAACACGCATAATTAAAAAACGAATAAACGTTGGGTCAACCTGTCATGACTCATTTAATAAACAGATCAATTGCGGGTCAATCTGTCAATGTAAAATGTATCCACGTAACAAGTTTATTAGATAAGTTTGGTCACATTTAAAGTTAAAATTCAAATTTAATTATGGATTATGTCTTTTAATATTCAGATTGAAAGTGTATGACTTTATATTGAAAATTTAGATTTTTTATTGCTTGGAAATTTAGATTTGATTATTCACATAAGTTATAAATTTATGCTTTTGTGGAGCTCATAATAAATATAAGAGTAAATTTCATCGTCGGAACTCAAACTCTTGTGGCACGATCAAAGCAATACCTAAACTTACAAAACTACCAATATGATACCCAAATTTCATTTTCGCTACGAACGAAAGGTCTGAGGTCATTTTTCATCACGGCGTTGTTTGTTTGATGACGTGTTTAATATGAGACCCACTAAAAATATTTCTTGTTAGTAGATAACCACATCAGTAGTCCTCAAACTCTTCTAAAATGATCAATGTGATACTCAGAATGAAAACCCAAGTTTTCGATGTTCAAACTATGAGAGAAAATGAACCCGCAAGATTTAATTTAAGAGATTTTGGATGGAAATGTGATCTAGGATAAGCAAAATGTTATTTTCGTCGAGGGTTTAGGGTTTAGAAATTTTTCGTCGAGGGTTTAGGTTTATATGACTTTCAGACTTTTCCTAGATCTCATTTCATTCAAGGGTTTAGGTTTTATAGATTTTTCGTTCCTATTTCCTAGTTTGAACATGGAAAATATGAGATTTCATTCTGGGTATAATATTGATCATTTTTAAAGAGCTCGGGGACTACTGATGTGGTTATATACTGACAAGAAATATTTTTGGTTGGTCCTATATAAAACACATCATCAAACAAATGACGTGGTGACGAAAAATGACTTCAGATCTTTCATTGGTAGGGCAGATGAAGTTTGGGTACCATATTGATAGTTTTGTAAGTTTAGGTATCACTTTGACCGTGTCACAAGAATTTAGGTACCGGTTCTGTTAAAAACTCTAAAGATAATAAAGCGATTTTTTTATTAAATGAGTCACAGTTGTAATGAGTCACAGTTGTAATGAGTCATTTTGTCCAATAAGACACAATCGAACTATTTATTAAATGAGTTAAACGGGTAACTCACTTAAGAAATAAGTTGAGTTTGAATTTAGATTTTTGATACGATTATTAAATGGGTTGTGTTTAGTTTTGAATTTAGATCTTGTGACATGTGAAATCCGACACAAATCCATTAACAACCCTAACCCAAATGATATCTCAGTTCCATCGTCTCCAATCCTCCAATATAAGGAAACGATGCAATGCATGAGACCATGAATTAAATTAGTATGTCTCACTCACATTATTATTTCCCAACAGTATTGCACGCCTAACTTTGAAGATATAGAAAGATAAAAAGGTTTTTGGGTATAGTTTGCAAATTTATTACTGATAACAGCTTAATTGGGCAGGTAGTTGAGATTACGGTTCAAATCTCGGTAAAAATTGACTAGAGAGACTTGGTTAGAGTAAAATGATAAAACTGACAATATTAGACATTTAGATGTAGTAAATCTGAACATTATTGCTTGAGAATTCACAGAGATTTTAAGATATGATTTCCAGGAGACTGGTAACCAAAAATGTCCAAGATGCCGGCCTAACGAAAAGTAAGATAGAATCATGAAGAAATGGGGTAGCCGACTATCATCAAACTAGTTATTAGTCATGTTTACACTGTTGGATGAGGTATCCAGTTATCTGTTAAACGAAAATTACGATGACTCCAACTCTTAACGTAAGTTAGTCCCGACTGGATCCTCAACCCGCCAACAAAACCTTGAGACAACTCTAAAGACAATAGGTTTGCTGGGCTCCCAGTCTTCCACAATGAGTGCATGAAGATCACAAAATACAAGATGTGTGTTCTATCTGCGCATATTCTCAAGACAAAAAAAGTCCCAGCCCCGAAAGTGTTACATCACAGCAGGCGCCAAGAGAACAGTTGATTAATTCCAATAATGCAAATGTCTCAATTCTAATATCAAAAGAAAACAGTTTCAGATTTGCAATTTTCCTAATGAAAATCTTGTAGAACACGCCAATTTCAGTCTTACCCACCTATAGCCTAACAAGGACAAAAATCAAATGATTGCAAATCTAGCAGGAAGATTTGTTCAGCTGTGTCAAGGACTGAAGCAAGCTGGTCTGTTTTAACTTTAACAAGACACGTGTCTGACCTACAAATTAACTTCACTGTTCATCATAGAAGTACTGAGTGAAACGTCTTTGAGTTAGAAGCAATTGATACAATATGGACTGACTATTCAATAGATATCATTATGCGAGGGGGAAATCGATACCTAAGAAAATTCGAAGCCCTTACGGAATCGTAAACCCTAGAAATTGCCAGTACTACACAGTAGTGCTGAATAACAACGTCGGCGTTTTGTTAATACGTGTTAGGTTGATTGTGGGTTCAAGATGGTGGAAGTTAGAACAGAGGCACGGTTTCTCGATTTTCAGAAATAGTAAATTACGGTATCTAAATTTACGTGACATAGTCAAAATGGTACTCAGACTTAAAAACTATCAATGTGAAAGCTGAACTCTATTTTCACTACCAACAAAGAGTTCAAGACCAATTTCTATCACGACGTCGTCTGTTTGCTAACGTATAAAATGTAAAAATGTATTTTCTCCCTCGCACATTTATTTTGTCGAATCCCTCACACACACATTCTCTCTCTCTCTCTTCTTCTTCTTCTTCTTTCTCCAATTCCTCCCTCTGTCAGCTTTTCACTTGGTTCTAGTTATGTTCCAAACGAAGGAGAGATGGGATTTTGGTTCTTACAATTTCCAAGATGGATTTTTACGCCGTGGTCTTCCTCGACGGCGACGCTCACAGCGGCAAGACCAAGACCAAAGTTGTCCCAATCAACTCTGACACCAACCCACCATTAACTTCACCATGCGTGTCAGCCTCGACGATTCCTTACACGTCCAACACAACGAACTGTCCAAATTCGCTTGGAGTAGAGGACATGGGTTTAATCGAAGAGGACCTTTGATGGAGAGATCAATGGTGGGGAAGGAGGGAGGATTTGGGTTGGAGATATTGAGGTAGATGATGAGGAAATCTGGGTTTGATCGGAAAGATCCCTTCCCCATTTAGCCTATAGCTAAATGCCTCACACCGGCAATCCCTAAGCAGATCTCTATGCAATCATGAAATGAAATTTTTTCACTAAAATTGAGATCAAATCCATAGAAATCTACTTGCGGAATCTGCACAAGTTTCTCTTTTTGGGACTTGAAGCATATATGCTTGAACATAGGCTTGCAGCCAAACTTCAAATTGCTTGCATCAGCTACTTCATATCCAGGAAGGCATGAACACTTAGGCCCTGGTGTATAAATATAAAACTCATTTCGCCCACAGGCCACGACCCTTACAGAGTTCCACCATAGCTTGCCATGTGATTATCCACAAACCTGTTGAACTATCAAGACTAAAGTCTCAGATTTCCATCATAATCCATCGTCAACTGCCTTTTCACTCTCAAACCCATGTCAAGAGCACTAAATTGCTGTTCATCACTAGACAAAAGCTACCAAGTTCATCTAACACAGCAACCCTGACCTCGGAGGGAGCACCACCGGGCGTCATGGAGGGGGAACTTCGAGGGACCAGATGTGCTTTGTGGAGAAGGTGGAGACGAAGTAGTCAAAGGCGGCAGCGCCAGGGGAGGAAGGGCGGGAGGAGGTGATGGTAAAGAAGAGGAGAGGGGCCGAGGAGGAGATTAGAGAGAGAGAGAGATAAAGAGTTACCCTAAACCAAGCATGCAGCCCTGCATTTGACAAAAAAAAATATATATTCCAGTAGTACATGGCTGTTATACAAGTTTTCAACAATGTTTCAGTTCATAGTAAAAAAACAAGCACCTAAATGGTGACCTGTTATGACCTTCTCCAGATAAATAGTGAATAATAACTTTAATCACAGCTAGACCTCTTGAAGCACTTTAGTTCAAAGAATTGTACCACTGCCTAAGCTCAGTAACCCAACTAATGATTTGAATGAAACAAGAATGGATGGCTATACCTGAATATATTATCTACGCCGGGGATCAAGGGATGGTATTATTTTGTTCATCAGTGAGCATGGGGTCTAGAACCCCGACAGGAAGCAGTGCAAACAGGGTTCAATCCTTCATCAGATGACTTTCAAGGACTCCATATGTCAAAGAATTTGGGTAATCACAAGATTTAGTTCCAGGCCACTGAGGAGGTCAGTATGTACAAGGTGAATATTAACCATCTGGAAGGAAGGAAGGAAGGAGAGTCATGTTGAGGATCCGACAACAAACAATGTAGTTCAATGATCATACAACTGCAGACGTAGTACGTCGAAGATCCTTTACTGCATTGTTGAAGTTCCCACTTAACTGCCTACCACCTTTAAAACTGCCATATCTCAGAGGCTTTGGTTGAAAAAGAGACATGAGCATTTTCTCCAGAGTCTGCACCGTATACTTTACATACTTGCTATTACTAGCGTCTTGCTCAACCAAGGGGCCATAATTCTGCATGTAGCTTCTGTAAACAGGCACAACTGCCTGCACTATGAGCTGGCATGTCTTCTCCCTTAGATCTTTATCTAACACTATCCAATTTGACTGTCTCTTATACATTTCATCGAAGGCTTCATTGAAGGTTTTCAGCCTCTTCTTGACAAGATCACGGGCAGTTGCACGACCACCAGAGAAGAGAATCAGACCCTCCCTACTTAAATGACTAGGAAGTTTCCCCCAGCTGTCTCTCAAGAACACCTCGGCATAATAGCCCGTATACTGTTCATGTTCTCTTAACCAAACATCCCCCAGAAGAGCACCCAGCTTAGTTCCCTTAAGGCACCTGTACAGATGACAGTGGTTGTTCATTGCGAAAAGATTCGCCAAGGAGGGATCGTCATATGCCTTTATCCAAGCTTCCAAGTTTTGGTCAATAGCTTTAGCAATTTCTATAACCTCATTAACAAGCAGTTTCTCTTGGAACTTTTCATGCTTCCAACTTCGATGGATGATCAGAACTTGAGTTAAGATTGGCTTATAATAATCCCCAAGAAGTTTATTACAATAATCAGTAATGAAACTGACCAACTTTGGTACACTCCCATCCGGAGGAGGCGGGTTCTGCCTTTGCAACTCCACCTGCAGAAGAAGTTCCCAAAAAATTTCAGCAGCTCCATCAATGACACTCTTAATGAGGCCCCTCGTCAGGTTTTGGATTTCAACACATGCTCCTCCCCCAAAAAGCCGGTTGAAATCAAGTCTCAATTTGTTCAGAGAAGCAAATATATCCAACAACTTCAAAAGCTTTATCGGATCTTTCTTGCTATCTGTAACAGTCTTCCCAAATTGAAGGAATGCAAGAATACCAGCCTGAGCCGCTATCTTTGCAAAACAACCCATCCACACATCCAATCCAATCCTCTCATAGACATCATTGCACAGCTTATACTCGGCCTCAAACAAATGTTTCACTGCAAACTCTAAATGCTTACCCCACTGCGCAATATACCCCTCTATGCTTTGCACATCATTAAACTCCGCAATTGATATCTCAAGGTAATCCAAATTCAGAGCTTGTAAACTTGCCCTGACATTTGAACTTCGAACTTCAACATAAATAGATATGCACTTCTCAAGTCTATCATTAGCAATCATTCTTCCAATAATAGCTTGCAACTTATGTATTACCATAACAGGTAATGGTGATGGAGCAATGCAAGCTTGCTCTCCCAGTGTTGACGAAGAAGACATTGGAAGTGGCACGCTGTGTTCCGTGAGGAGTCGCCGGAACTCATTTTCTAACTTTTCCAATGCAGCCTCCAAGAGCCCCCCATCAAGAATAGCCTTCCCCTTATCATTCTGCAACTCTCTGAGACTTTTCAATGACTTCTTCAGATTCGATAGATACCTCTCATCTGCAACCACATTATCCTCTAAGTACTCTACTATATCCTCCAACCACTGAATTGCCAATCCACAATTGTCACCCAGAAACCTTAAAGCCTCTTCCAAACGCTTCATCACCGATAAGTACCCCGGAAGATCACTCCTCGGATCCGACAACAACGACTTCTCAAGCCCATGAACAGCATCAAACACTTTAAGCACAGCTGCAGCCGGGCCAACAGCGCGGTTGATATGACCTCCAACAGCAGGAAGGGCCTCCTTATCAGCCCGAATGGGCCTCACCGCAGCTGCAAGAGACGGCAATCTCTGGTTAATCTCTTCAAATCTGGAACCTGCCTTGTCTAAAGCCAATCCCAACCCCTGTGACTTCTGTAAGCTCAACCTCAGTGACTTGCTTGCAGATATCAAATTCTGAATGCTTTTATCACTCACCGAATCCGCCATTCAAATCCTAATCAAAACCGACAACAAATCAAATCTCTGAAACTCACCAATCCTCACTCAAATTCAAAAGGAAAGAGTAAAGCAGCTAAATTCAAACAAAAAAAAAGTTTCAAACTTTAATCATCTCCAAAACTCTAAAAGCATGATTCTCCTAATTCCAAATCAAACCTCATATGGGTGTTCACCAAATTTCACGACCAACAAAACCCAAGTCGCAAATAAACAAAAAGACCAAAACTTTACTGAACCCAAAACTCAGAAATTAAGATAAGGAAGGAAAGATACTTACTTGAAGTAAAAGAGAGATCCAGGGCCGAGTTTGAATAAGACACTGAACTGGGTTTTCAGAGTTCACAGACAGAAGGCTCAGTGAACGAGAGAGAGCTAGGTTGATAGAGGAACCCTAATTTGGTGAATGGGAATGAGAGCAGAGTCTGAAGCACTTTACAGGTTTGCTATATTTCGCAGTGTCCGACGAGAAGAGCCAAAGTGGTTGACAGTAAGGCAAACCTTTCTCTCTTCTAGCTAGCCAGCAAAAACAAACTCTTTTATTTTTTTTATTTGGTTTTTGGGTTTAGCCTTAAGCACACGTAACCTTTCAGGGCTGTGATGTTGATTTCAAATCATGAACCAATGTAAAGAGAGGAACTGAGTGCATCAAGGGAGGAGCCTCATATACTTTGATTTAACATGTCATTGATTTCAAACAGAAATTGTTTTTGGTCAACATTGTTGGGTTTTTTTGGTCGTTAACATTGTTGGGTTTAGGGTTAAGAATGAGTGACATTGACAGTATTATTGAGAAATACATCATGAAATTTATGTCTTTCAAAGTATTAGTATATATAAGTTGTCCATGTCTTCTAGAATACTATGAGATGTTTGAAAAATTGCTCGTATAGTATAATTTGTTCTTCTATATGTGATGATTCATTTGAAAATATAAAATGTTGCTCTAATTTTATTACATTCTTTTTGAAAATTCAATCAAAATTACTCTCTTGATCTGGTTTTACTGTAATTGAAATGGTACCCCTTTTTCCAGACCTGTACTGCAGAAAGATAGAGAAAAGCAAATGAATAATTGAAGTGTACCACTCTGAAGCAGAAAGACATGGAGAATATTCTACTGTTCAATAAAATGTATTTTTCTGTGTTCCGTTAGCAAATGAAAAAGAAAATCATTCCAAATAATTACATTAGTCTATTTCATCTGATCATAATGTAAAAATCATCACCTCTAAACTGTAAATGTCACGATTCTCGGGGACCCATGAGAATGAAACTCCAAGCTGTTTTATGAGTGTGGAATAAAGGAGAGTGATGGTTTCCTGTTATCCCCTCTTCAACAAAATGCTAAGCTTTTATGAATGTCTCATTATGTTAATTGGCCTACTCACCAAGTCACCACGACTGCAAAGATCATCAACCCAGAAACTGTGCTTACTTCTGCAAAATGCTCAAACAATATGTGCAGTTTCTTCACACCCAAGCTTGTGTTTCAAGTTCAAGAGCGGCATCAAGAATCTTACCACCCGAAAACTATTTAACGAAACCGTCATTGAGAATGAAGTAAAACAAGTCCAAAAGGGTGGAAAGATTTTTCCCTTTTGGCATTTCATCCCCCAAATCTGGAGTCTGAATAGTGCTAGTTGTATCAGTCTATCAGATATACAAGTAGTTTCTCAAATAGATATACCTCTAGTGATAGCAATCATAGCATCACCAGGTTCCCCACTAATGACAGACCTCATTTTGATTCACTGGAATTTAGATTTGGAGCCCAAATTGAACAGATGCCCCATCCTACTTGACCAAAGAACAGTAAAACTTCACTAATCCAATTGTGCAGTGCTCCAGCATTGCAACAAGTATGGCCAACAAGACTACCAAGCCCATTGCTTATGTGCAACTCCAAAAGAGGAATCAAACGCACCTCACCCTCCTATTCCAATCCCTCATGGTCACATACGTAAAGTCAACCCTCGACGTTCTTCAAATTAAATGTGTATGGTGAGACAGTTTTCTTTATTCTTTGTTTGGACTTTGGTAACACCTAGTTGGAATAAGCTTTATAGTGTGCAACACTGCAACTCATACTTTTTTTGAGAATGTGCAATTCATACAATAGGTGCTCAAGGAAAAAAACTTGGGTCCGATTTAGATCGGACTAAGTACTTCGTTCGATCTCCTTAAAATATACTTTTAACAATATCAATCGTAATCTTAACCGTTTAATAGTTGAACTAACCAATGAAGATCATCTATACAAAAAATCAATGTAAAAAAAGATTGTTTGCTCACCTGAATGGATCGAACAAAATGAACAGTTTCTGAGTTTTTATGATAATTCGTTCATTTTGTTCGATACATTCGGGTGAGCAAACAATCTTTTTTTACATTGATTTTTTATATAGATGATCTTCATTGGTTAATTCAACTATTGAACGGTTAAAATTACGATTGACATTGTTAAAAATATATTTTAAGGAGATCGAACGAAGCACTTGGTCAGAGCTAAATCAAACCCATGTATTTCCGTGTTGAAGGGGACACCTTCATAAATGGTCACATGCTTCAAGGTGTACCAATTTTAAACGACTTATATGCGATTTTCTTAAATTTTTTAAAATGGTACACCCTTGTAAATTGAACAATTATTATATATGGACAAAACAGTGTAGATTAGACTAATTGGGGTTGTAGCTCAATTGGTTACGCATTATGATAGACTTTTATATAATAACAAGACCAAACACAACAAATCAATTGGGTAGAAATGTCACACATCTGCCTTTCACCAGACTTAAGATTTTAAAATCAAAAACCTTAGCTTAAGTGCCTCACGCCCACCACTAAAGCAGAGGAGCATGCTTTTGACTTCGAACAACTAAACATTCCAGTTCCACCCAACTATCACCCATATATTTCAATTAAACACCCAACCTAATCACAGTTATAAACAAATCAGACCCCTAATCTTTTTCTTTAAGTCATCATGATTGCCCTACTTAATTTCTCTTGTAACCTGTTGACTTTCAATAAACAAAATTATTGAAAATAGGGAAATAGAAGGAGTAAGATTAAATCTTAATTTGCTTAATGACAATGAGATTCTGCCCCAGTATCCATCCTCTCCCTCTCAACTACTTCAACCTTAAACAAAACAACGCAAGAACCCCTCTCACGTTGACTCGAATACCAAACCAACTCCCCCGCTCATATTATCCGGCGCATGACGATGCTCCCCTTCGTAAGTTACGATCAGCATTGCCGGATCATCTGGTGCTCTCTCCACGTGTTTCCTCGCCGGACACCCCCTCACTGTACTGCACTTGTAATAACCCCTACAAAAACAAAACCACGCCATATTAATACTTCGGATTAGATGATGTTAATACAAATGTAATGATGATAAATGTACTACAGATTGAGTAAACTACCTTGGGTAAGGTGAGCCTTTGATCGGTTTCTGGCCGTACTTTCTCCAGGAGTACTCGTCCGGCGGAATGTCGGCGATCTTTGAACTAATAGCCGGCACTCGGATTGTTTTCTTCAACCGATTTTTCCTGTAATAAACAAAAAATTAATCAATCAAAATCTTTAAACCCACGCGTAGGAAACAGACAAAACTGTACAATTTCAAGGTCGTAATTTCAGCAAATGCCGCATCTAATCATGTGACTCAACGCGTGCCTTACCCATCCACCGGCCCACCAAACCCAACACGTTGACTCTAAACTCGGACGATTCAACTCACTATTGAAAATTGAAAGTGAACTCGTTATTACCTTCTCTTGGAGCAGTGGCACTTGCCCGACCCGGAAGCGGATCCGGATACAGAAAGCTTGTCGTCGTAGCGGTCGTGCTCGTGGCACCGCTTCTTATACGGCACCGTGGAGAGCGGAGACTTGGCGCCGGAGGCTGCCGGAGACGGATTAGGAGTCATGAACAAACCGAGCTTGCCGTTGGAGACGCTATTGTCGCCGCTGATTGCCGACGACATGAACGACGAGCTGGACGAGACGCTGAACTCGATGTCGGTGCACTTCGGGTTCGATGACGTCAGGACATTAGGCCTGGTGAAATCCAGCGTCATGGAGTGTGCTAAATTAGTCTCCGGAGCCTTAACCGGAGGAACGATCGCTGCCGGAGTTAGAGTCTGAGAGAGAGGTAACTGACGAACCGCGACCGGTCCGCGCCTGAACCGGGCGTGGCCGGTCCGGTTCAGAAGGGAAATGACCTTTTTGAACTTGGAGACGGTGTGGTCGGTGCAGTCGAGGCGAGAGGAGGCTTGGTTAGTCTGTTGCTGGTGAGAGAGGTAACGGATCAGATGCTCCATGCTCTTGAAGCCTTGCGATGCGGCCTCCTGGATCGCCTTCTGATCTTCCATCTTCTGAAAGCCCATCATCTCCACCGCCATTAGAACCAAGACGCTGCGAGAGTGGAGAGGTTTTAGGTTGAGGGAGGAGGCGAGTTAAGGGGATTGAGTCGTGTGATATAGGAGGGGAGGGAGGTGACCGGGTGAGACGGTTGGGGAGCGGAGTCAAAGTGGGTTTTGTGATCGGACGGCTGTGAGGGGTTGAAGATTTCTAGGGATGACGAACAATTTTCTAGATGGAGTGGGGTGGGGCCCGGAGTGGTAGGAAAATGTTTAAGCTCCTTTGTTTTTAAAATCAAAGGTTTTGATGTCTGGTAAGTCTAAAAATAAGCTAATTCTTAAAACAGTATAAAGTGTTTTGAGGGAAAAAGGAGAAGCTACAAACACTCACCTTCTGCTTATAAGCTAAAAGTCAGCTTATATCTTATAAGCCCAGCTGCACCAAACCCAGCCTTAATGTGGCACAACTAGAGGGACTCGTGAAGGGTTGACGGTTGACCACAAGGAGTGGAGGGGTTTGGAGTTAGCTTCAAGTTTATGAGTTTTATTAAAGAAAATTCTTTTGTTATATTGTTTTTCATATTTACATATTTTTAATAATATCAATGTTAATTTTAATTATTTAATAGTTTAATTAATCAATTAAGATTATTTCTGTAAATAATCAATGTAAAAAGAAATCGTTTACTCATCAATCAAATGAACGGCTGATCATAAAAGCATCTCCAACAACTCATGTAAACATAGAATAATCTTTATTTTAGAGAAAAAACATCATTTTTAGCTCCAATAGCTCATGTAAATGATCATCTATAATACAAAAAGTTAGAAGAGAGAGAGAAACATATCCTCTAAATCTATAGATTTTTTACAAATTAATATTTATATGTAAAGAAAGAACAAAATGTCATAAATTAAAACAATTAACGAGATAATTATGGTTTGATTTGAATCAATTTATATATTTCTATAAATTTATTAAAGTATACAGGAAACATTTAATTTTATATATAACATAGAAGAGCTGTTGGAGTTTAGCTCATTTATTTATAGAGATTTT
Source organism: Comarum palustre (assembly GCA_951800085.1). Classification (NCBI taxonomy): domain Eukaryota; kingdom Viridiplantae; phylum Streptophyta; class Magnoliopsida; order Rosales; family Rosaceae; genus Comarum; species Comarum palustre. The sequence continues at coordinate 22,781,568 of OX637583.1, forward strand.
GTGATTTTCTCTTCTATATTAGAGAATTAATACAAGAGCTGTTGGAGATGCTCTAAGGGTTTTAACTTTAACAAAAACTGTCCATTTGTTTGATGCATTCGGCTGAGCAAGCAAACTATTTTTATATTGATTTATTGTAAAGATTATCTTTATTAATTAATTAAACTATTGAAAAGTTAATATTACAATTGATATTATTAAAAATATGTAAATAGAAGAGAGATCAGACATGCGTGTCTGACCTAGATCGGACAAAAGTATTTTTCTTTTATTAATCACTGTGAGCAACATACACATAACACGAAAATTTTGTTTAGGAAAAATAACGTATAAGGAACTGACCAAATTTAAAGACATAAAAAAATCACTTTCAATATTTTTTGTACAATTTAAGACATTAACCCAAGTCCAACATTAATAACATTAGGCCTTACCCGAGTTGTACATGTGGAATGACTAAAATACCTAACTCTAAATCAAAATTTACACATCTCATCTTTTATCTTCTTCTATCTCCCCATCACTACATATTTGTCCCTATCACTACGATGGCCTCTGGCCTCCAACTCTTAGATCTCATCTCCGACGACGACTTGATAGAGGCGACGACGACTCATCTCAATCTCTCGCCACTAGATCTCTGCCACTCCTTTTCTGTCTCCGTCAGGAATGAAGACGCCCTCATAAGCCTAACGTACGGACATCACCACAGAGAGAGTTGCAGGGTCATTGTTCTTTTCCCTGGAAACTGCATGGTCACTAGTTTGATTCAATTAATTGTGTTTGGAATTGGTGGGGTTAGGGATTGCTATTGTGCAAGGATGAAGTTCAAAACGACTTGCTTTGATTTGTTTTGGCTTTAAGCATTGGTAGTTGGTTTGTGATGTTGAAGATTACAACGAGAATCTCATTCTCTTTTCTTCAATTAAGGGAGGGTTACAAGGTAAGCTATAGTGCATGTCACATTTTTCATTTGTTTTAATAAATCTTTTGTTACTCAAAATAATGATTGTTAAAGCAGAATTTAAATCTATTGCTAAAAGATTTGAATTTACATGAATTTTTATGTGTGATTTATTAGTATTGTGGCTCAGTTGGAAAATATGAGATTTCGAAACGATAATAGCATCTTTCCAGTTGACACTAGCAGCTTCAAAATTAACAGTAGCAGCTCTATTGGTTTTAGTGAAACATCAGAAAAATTGCAATAAAGCAATGACAGTAACACCTTTATTCTTATCGGGTGCTACTGAGTTACTCGGTAGCCGCAACATATTTTTAGTAAGCGCAGTAGCAACAGATTTTTAGTTTACGACAGTAGCACATAGTAGCTGCATATTTTCGGTCGGTGCTAGTAACAACAAATTTTGATCGGCGACGCATTGGATTTCTAGTCATAGGAAATAGCATGGAAGTATGCTTTAATTTAGGATAAAGTTATAAATGTGCAATGTCACGTGACAACAATATAATAATTTGTCTTTATTTATAAAAATTTGTCTTTATTTGTTTAGTAATATGCTTAGTGGACATTTTTGTCAATTGATATTTTGTTGATAACTAATATGTAGTTTACTATTTTGTTTAATGTTGGTTGGACAATCTTGCATACTTTTTTTTTGAAGAAGGGCCGGTGCGGCTGCTCTTAAATCTTGATTAATGAAACCATAGAATACAAGAGGGGACGTAGAGCCTAAAACCCAAATTACAAAAAATAATGTATTCTAACATGCACCAGTTAGCAACGAGTGTGTCATTGGCAACTCTGTTTGCTTTGGCAAAGCGGTAGCATAACAGAAGGATAATTGTACTACGGACAAGCATCATAATGGCTAAAAGTGCAACATTCCTACTATGTTGCAACACATAATCATATCCGGTGACCCACTTTTTCATCCTGCCACTACAAGGTTGCGACCATTTGACAAAGCAAGGAACTCACGATATACCTAGGTTAGACCAGTCACGCAATGTGCTCACACGAGGACAAAGTCGACATCTTCTTATTGAAAGCAGTAAATAGTTAAGAACTAAGGACATAAAATAACTGAAATAAAACAACCAAGCTACCCATATTAGGCCCATAACATGAGTCTAAGCCCTTACTCCGTCTAAGAATGAGGGAGAGTGACGTCTAGCTACTGCCTCGCCGCTCACACATGGCCGTCATCGAGCAAGTCCAAACATCACACTTTCAACACCACGCCACAGACGTTGTCGAGAGTTCCTTTCTATTACGACACCGGTATCCGAACTAAACCACCAATTAACCGGATGCCAGACCAGAACAGACTCAGATCTTAGCCTGCAAAGCCTTGATCCACTCAGCCAAGATCGGGTTTCCCACCTACAATCCAACCCATCGAGACTAATTTCCGATCTCATCCTTATGCCTTTTGAGATCCAGCCACTCACTCCGATCAATGGCCGCCGCTCGCAGATCTAACCATGGTCAGCCGCCGAATCTTTTTTCCCCATCTTATATCCGAACTTGAGTCCCAAAATCACATTCAAGATCAATATAGAAGCCATGAAGGCACTACCAAACAATACTCGTTCAACGACGACATCATTAGGACCTGCTGGACGGTTATGAACGGTTATGAATGGACAACTAGGTTTTTCTTTTTGGGAGGGAGAGAGAGAGGCAGAAGGGGTCACATCTTGCATACTTTCTAATTTTCACAAATTTTAAGTGTGGTTTGTCTTTTTCTTTGGAGTCGTGTTCGGCGTGAAAATGTATTTTCTCGAACAACTAAGCTCGAGGGCGTGCCAGTACCTATGGGTCAGGTACAACCTTGATCTTCGACGCTTGTTCGTCTTTTGACTTCTCTTCAAACAACTGTTGTACAGACGTTGGTCAGGCCGGTGCTTAGGTTCTTCACAGACCTTGCTGAAGATCAACTAGGATTTTTCTCCTCCTCTTGCGAAGTAGACGTTCCTACTTAGACCGGTGTGGTTGAGCAGAGCTAAAAATCAGGAGTGTAGTGCGTTCGCCCAAGAGTTCCTTGACAAACTATGGATATTTGCTAGAGTTCTCACTCCAACAATGGTTTTTTACGGGTATTCGCCTACGGATGGAGCTTTATGAAGCCGTGGTGGACTGTTCGCTCTCGGATGAGGCTTGGTGAGTAGCAGCGGGTAGTGCTCACGGATGAGGCTTTGGTGAGGTAGCAGCGGAAAATGTCGACGGGTCGGGCTTTGATGAGTAGCAGCGGTTAATACCTACGGATAGGGCTTTGGTGGACAAAAAGACTCGAGAAATCTTTCTGGTAGAGGTGCTCCAGAGATGCTTGTTTTGCAGTGTGCAAAAGTTGTATTGAATCGTTGAGATGTCTTTCTTGATGTAACGTGACCCCTTTATATAATGAACACTAGGGTTTGTTCTTTCTTGCGGATCAAGGCATATCAAATCTTCTCGGATCTTCGAAGGATTCCTTAAGCAACCACGAATCCTTGCCAATCATGACTCTCAGTCGAAAAGAAACACATTAATAATAACGTAGACTGCAAGAATCGGTCCAATTGGCTCTCTTCTTAAGTATTCGCCGAAAGATAATATTTTGACCCAAACAAGTCGGAACGTATGGTTTCAAAAGGCGACGTCCCTTGTTTCGGTAGATTGTAAGGCGTTTGATCGTGTTAGTTGAGGATGCGTGAATTGTTTGAGTTAGGATGTTGACTGTATTAGTATAAATGCTTATTGAGTGTCTAAGTTAGGACGTGCATGAAGACAACGACAATGAGGATATACACATTTATGTCGGTTGCATATCTAATTGTTATGTAATAATAATAATTTTCTTTCAATGGGTTTGATTTAGTTAACTTCAATGATATTATCACCGATGATTATTATTATTATTATTATTTAAAAAAACATAACCAATTTTGTAGCATGTGTGCAAGTCAAATTGAGGAAACTAAAATTGTTGTCTTGACTAATTGAAAATGAACGAGGTGTTTGTTTTGATGAGATTTATTTGAATTGGTAAAACTTGAAGACAACCTATAACTCGTCTTACTTGAAAACACGGTTGACTTATAATTCGAACACGGGACCGCTCATGTATGTACCTTTATGCAAATTAGGACACAAACTTGAGGTCTAAACCAACAATATTGGGCATCATCCAATTTTTCCTAGCAAACAACTATAATATCCAAATTTTACAATAAAATTATTAAAATACCATACAATTGTCTGAAACTAATTAACATATGTCTTCATCCGATTGACTCTCACTCTCTCTCGCCAGTGATGCAACAGAAGGCATTGGAAATATCTCGTCCTCCTCTATTGATTTATAGGAGCATGGGAGGATTATTCGAGGTGTATGAAGCTCTACATTTGTGCTACTGTGGTAATGTACATCTCATTTTGCTACTGTGTTAGTGTACGGTGGTAGCACAAGTTTTTGTTTATGGTGAATTTGGTAGTAGTAGTTGCAGTAGATTTTTTTTATCAACAGTAGTAGTAATAGGTTTCGATCGGCGACAACAACAGTAAATTTTAGATTAGTGCGATAGCAGCATGATTTTCTGTTAACAACATCAGATTTTAGTTAAGAACAAAACTGTAGATGTAATAATTTGTCCTTATTTGTAAAATTTAGTCTTTATGATCTGTTTATAAATTCATTAAATAAATCTAATTGTTAAATGATATTTTATCAGCAACTTAATTATAGTTTGTTATTTTAATTATAAACTGTCGTCCTTGAGTTTTTTCCAATTGACTTTAATATCAATAAAGTTGGTGTGGCCATGTTTGATATGCATACGATTTGATTCCATGCTAAGAATATATTTGTATTGATAGGATAACAAAAATCAAATCTTTTCAATATTTGATGCTTCTCATTGTCAAAGAACTAGCACCCTATGCCATAATTTATTCTCCTCTCGTGCATTCTTATTCATATATTGGAAGTCAAATGGAATGGGTTGTATATACCTCTAGATTCTAACAATCTTAAGCTTGTGACTGAAGCCCCTACTTTAAAAGCACCGGACTTGCAAATGTGACTTAAGTATGATAGTAGAGCATCCGACTTGAGTGTCCTTGTCCTCATTTGTTTGTATCTTATGGTTCGCACTACATAAATTGAACATTGAGTAGTTCTTGGTTGATACAAGACATTTTACATGTTTCTAAAATAAAGATTTGATTGTCTAGCTACTTAAAATATGATACTCGCATCTAGATTGGCGTTGAATTGATTGGCATAATAATATAATAATTGATTGGGGGAGTAAAATATGATCAACGATTTATAATATCACCACTTGTAAAAGTTGATCATGAAAATAATCTGATCGAGAATAAAAGTCGTGGATGGATGTAGTAACCACGCCACGCAATATAATATACTGCAATTAGAGTCGTGTATTTTGAATTCAATGTTCCAAATTGTGTGCCGTTGTCCGGCGGAGATCCAAAAACACAAAACACCCGTAATTTATAGAGGAAATTAGAGAAAAATTTAAAAAATAAAGTATATTTTAAGATAACCTTAATTACATATTTTATTTTAATTTACATCTAATTTAAATTATTTAACATGCCTTATAAATTTTATTTTACAACTAAAATTTGTCACCATTTTTCTCCTGACGGTTTTGCCATTCTGATTTTAATTTTGTTTTCTACATTTTAATTTGTGCATGTATTTTGTTTAAAACTTTTAAGTTAGGTTACAAATAGATGAATTGAGTTTTGGGAATAAAGTTTTAGGGTAGGGGTTAAGGTTTAAGGTTTAGGGTATAGTGTTTTAGGGTTTAGGGGTTAGGGGTTAAGGTTTAGGGTTCATATATTCACCGGATATCATTTCATTAACGATTAAAGATGATGACAACTTCTGTAATTCTAAAAAAAGTTTTATTATTTGTCCCAAATAATATGTTCATTTTGTTTAAAAAAACTTAATTAATAAATTTATGTGTATTTTAAAACAATTTTAAATGTGGGTATAATTTAAAATGTGTCTACTAAATTAGGTGTAACATCAACTACCCATTTCACGCCGTAACACACATATGGTATGACGGTCGGCTTAAAACTCTTTTCTTTTTCAAAAGGTATGTTTTTCACATGATCTACTTACTTGATTATTTTCTAATAATGTATGCTAATTTTGATTTAAATGTTATATATCCAAGATATCAATAAGATTTGAACTCATAAAAATAACCGATTTCTCAATTCCACCAACCATGATTATTTTCCATAACGAAGGATCAAATAGGCCCAGATATTCAAGAAAACGCTAGATCTTAACGAGGCCCAATGGCCTCACACGAAACCCAACCATAATTGGGCTTCAATAGCTGAAGCCTAGTTGCTGCATCACCAATTCACCATCGACCACCAAAACGGTTAGTGGCCATTTCACAAAACGAAGGTTGCGTACGCACCCCACACGCACCCAACGAAGTCTGGGAGGGGCCTTAGACACCTCCCTAAAGCAACTAACCAATTCGCACCCAAACCACAACTAGATCGAGCTGCGCTGCGAATTCCAGGTACATAACGCCTCTCTCATCGATCTCGTCGTTAATTATTTTCCATAATTAGTCGCCGGCGAATTAGGTTCTAGATATTTCTAATCTGCTGTAAATTAGAGCTGCGGTGCCTGTCGTGTGTGGAATTGAGCACCAAGTTTTAGCTGAATATACAATTTTCTGTTATTTATGAGCAATTTTGTGATGGAGAAATCGAATATTTATTTATGCAATGTGATGGTGTTTGTGTTTGAAGGGAGAGAAAAAAGCAGAGCTTAATGGTGATTGAGAGGTGGCGGTGGTGACTTTCGGGTTGCCACAGTGGGGAGTAAGAACGGAGTGGTTCGGAAACGGATGGATAAGAACAAGAGCCGTACCGATCTGCTCGCTGCTGGCCGTAAAAAGGTACATTACACTTTTCGGGTTTAGTTTAGATAGATACATTGTAAGAATTAGTTTCCGTGATGCGTGTAGTTATGTTGTTTCATTAGCTGTTGTTGAAAACAAGTAGTCGATATTTTTACATTTTTTGTCCAGCTACAACGATATCGTCAGAAGAAGGATAAAGGCGGTGGAAGCCAGGGAAAGTCCACAAAAAAGTCTGGGAAATCAGAGCAGCGTGAGGCTGTTGTTGATGCGGTCCCTACTGCAACTACACCTACAGCGTTGTCTCAGGTCAGTGAAGGAGGAACTGAGTCTCCTGTAGGTTCTAATTCGGGAACCGTCAGCACGTCAGGGTCAAATGCTGTAGAGAATTCTGCAGGATCTGACACTAGTGTAGCTGAAACTGAAGTGGAGAAAAATGCCGAATCACCATCAGTAGAAGTGGGGGTTAGCAAGCCTGGGACTGCTGACTCTTCTGCTCAGAATGAAGGTGAGGTTACTGGGATTGCTGATGCTGAGGTGGCAAGAGACATTTATTTGGAAAATTCACATACAGTGGATTCTAAAGAAGCCGAAGATCTAAATATGTCTATAAAAGTTGATGAATCAGCCCCACATGCTTCAGTCGATATTACAGAGGGGATGCCCATTACTGTTGATTCAGACATCCCAAGTAGTGTAACTGTTGTTGGTCCATCGGCAGTGCCTGTTACTCAGGAAAAAAGTGTTGTCGAAACAGAATTGAAGAAAAACACCGAATCACCATCAGAGGAAGTGGGGGTCATTAAGCCTGATGCTGACTTTCAGAATGAAGGTGAGTGTACTGGGACTGTTGATGCTGTGGTGGCAAGAGACGTTTCAGCAGACACTTCACAAACAGTGGATTCTGGAAAAGAAGCTGAGAATCTTAAAAATAAGCCTGTACAAGTTGATGAATCAGAAATTCCAAGTATTGTAGCTGATGTTGGTCCCTTGGTAGTGCCCATTACACAGGAGAAAAGTGTGGTTGAAACTGAATTGGAGAAAAATGCTGAATCACCATCAGATGAAGTGGAGGTTAGTAAGCCTGATAATGACTCTTTTGTTCAGAACAAAGGTCAGAGTACTGGGACTGATGACGCTGAGGTGGCAAGAGAAATTTCTTTCGAGACTTCACATACAGTGGGTTCTGAAGGAGAAGCCGAAAACCAAAATTTGTCTGTACAAGTTGATGAATCAGCCCAATACATGTCCGTCGATACTACAGAGGGGGTGTCTGTTACTGTAGAATCAGAGATTCCAAGTAGCATGAAGGAATCTTTGCCTTCAGGGGAAATTATTAATACTTCCTCAGTGCAGGACAGAGAAGATCAGGTAACAGATGTAGGTTGTGCTCTTTTCCCTTTGTTATTTAATGTCCATTATACCTTCTTCTAAACGTTAATCAGGAAAGTTATTTAGGATAATCAGGAAGAGGGTTTGATGTATAATTAGAATCTCATTTGTTTCTGGGTTTGATGCTTCACGACTAGAATTGGTTCTCATAAATTTCACCAAAGATGTCTTTCACTTGCAGGTGGAACATCAGTTTGAGATGCAACTACAGTTTGATCGCCAGCATCACCGATTGCTTGATGAAACATCTCTTCTTCATGCTTCTCTCAATGAACTTTGTGAGAATAACCAATCTCTTGCTGAAGAGCTTGCGCAGTGCAGGGATGAACTCCAGGCTGTTGCTTATGAGAAGGAGGAGCTTGGAAACAAATTTCATACTGCAAAGTTGGAGATTGAAGAAGCTTCTTCTACAGCACTTTATTTGCATAACAATCTGGAAAGGGCACACCAGGATGTTTTCAGACTGTCAACAGAATTAGCTGATTGTAGAGGTTTGGTGCAAGTTTTACAGGGGGAGAATGTGACCTTAAATGAGACTATAGCATCAGCGGATGAAGTTAAAAGTAAACTTATTGAGCAAAATAATTTTTATCTTCTTGAGAAGGAGAAGCTTTCAACCGACCTAGTTGGTTGTGAAACTTTAGTGGCCACTCTACAGGGTCAAATATCAAACTTAAGTGGGAATTTGGACTCAGTAACACAGGAGAGGGAGCATCTTTCCTGTGAAAAGGAAAAACTTGTAACTGAATTGGCTGACAGTAAGAATATAGTATCAGCTTTGCAAGTAGAAATTGCCAGCTTGAATGAGAGCCTTGCTCTGGTTATGGGGGAGAATAAGAAGCTCGAGGAGGAGAGGGAGTATTCTGCACTTGAGAATAAGAATACAGTATCAGCTTTGCAGGTAGAAATTGCCAGCTTGAATGAGAGCCGTGCTCTGGTTATGGAGGAGAATAAGAAGCTCGGGGAGGAGAGGGAGTATTCTGCTCATGAGAATAAGAATATAGTATCAGCTTTGCAGGTAGAAATTGCCAGCTTGAATGAGAGCCTTGCTCTGGTTACAGAGGATAAAAAGAAGCTTGAGCAGGAGAGGGAGTATTCTGCTCATGAGACTGAGAGAATTTCAGCTGAACTTGTTGGTCTTCAAGAACGATTATCTGCAGAGCGTGAAGAACAAGTCAAGTTTGAGATTGACCTAAAAGAAACAACAAAATGCCTTGAGCAGCTCACCGATGAAAAGATTTCTCTTACTAGCTGTCTGGACAAACTTAAAGCTAAGATGAGTGAGGTTGAAAAGAGTGCGTTTAAAATACCAGCTCAAGCTGGGGAAGCTGGAAAGCAAGTTGAACTTAGCAGGGGTCTTGATCTTGCAACTGAAGACGATAATTCACAGCAAATTCTCACGAAGCAAGACGGTGAAGCTTCCTTTGTGGTGGATAAATCTTTATCTGATGGCTGTGTAGGGGATTCATCATTTTGTAATACTGGGCAGGAAGTCGTCAATGATACTGACGGGTTTGTCGCACTGAATGAACACTTGGACAAGGCAGATAAAATGTTGCATAATCTTGTACATGAAATTGAAAGCATCTGCGCTCATTCCACATCCCTAAGCAAGTCAAGTAATGAAGTTCATGTACCTCAGGTATCAAAAATGATTCAAGCTTTCGAGTTGAAGGCTCATCCTGATGAGCATGTAGAGGGGCCAGCTCTAACCGATAATCAATCACCAGGGGATTCGGTTGTGTCGGTAAGAGAGCAAATCGAAAACCTGAAAGCATTATTTAGGCAGTTGCTGCTTGATGCTGCAAATGCCAGCCTACTGCTGAAGGAGGAGCGAGATGGTAGGAAAAATGCTGATGCCACCTCTGGGGAACTTGAAGAATATAGCAAAAAACTTGAAGCAACCAACATTGAGCTCAGGGTCTTATATGATGCTTTAGAAGAACATAGGGGAATCATTGAATCTAAGAACTCTGAGCGTTTGATTCTATGTGAATGCTTACAAATAGAAGTCACTAATCTTAAAAAAGAAAGTGTGGAAGTTGACAGAAAGCTACATGTGTATGAATCAAGAACTAGTCAATTGCAGAGTCGATTGCATGATCTACATCTAGCTTCAAATGTTATGGTATCTCAGATTTCAGATCAGTTGGAAAATTTTCACAGGGAAGTAGCTGAAAAAGTTATGATACTTGAGTGCCATTGGAATTCAACCATTGATCCAATTCTTGAAGCAACTGGAAAGCTGGATGAATCTCTTGGTAGGGTCACCACAACTACAACAGTCGTTCATGATTCTTTGGATAGAATTAGCTACTCTGTTTCTTCTGTTTATGATGCCATCAGTTTGATTAAAGATCTGAAGGACAAACTTGAAAGTTCTCGAACAGAACATGAAGCAGTCTCTACTCTATACAAAGAAGTGAATGAAAAACGTGATGATCTGCATGGAAAGAATGAAATGGCCACCAAGTTGTTGCAGAAGTTGTATGGCAACCTTTCTAAACTTCTCACGGTTTTGCATGGGTCTACAGACAAAAGTGATATGTACTTAGAACCTGAGAAGCTTTCTGATCCTCTAGATTACAGTAATTACGTAGCCATCATAGAACATGTGGAATCTTTTCTGAGGGGGAGTCTGCAACTTGAATCTGTGAACAAGAGGCTGAATTCAGAGTTGATGGTTAGGGATGAAGAAGTTGAGGAACTGAAACAAAGATGCCTTGATTCTACTGCTCTGCAGAAGTTAATAGGAGATGTTGAAGTGGTGCTGAAAGTGGAACACACAGGGTTTCAATTGGATAAAACTCCTGCTTCACACCTCGAATCATTGGTGTCATGTCTTATTCGGAAATGCGAGGAGGCTGATGTGCAGATAGGCTATTTTAAGGAAGATTTTGGATCTAAGGTGGTGGAGTTGACTGCAATGCAGGAAGAAGTACATCAACAAAATGCCTTGTGTCTCCAGCATGAAAGTGAACTTATTGTTCTGAGGGAAAGTTTACAGCAGGCGGAGGAAGCACTTCTTGTTGCTCGTTCTGAGATAGAAGGGAAAGTACATGAACTTGAGCAGTCAGAGCAACGGGTATCTTCCCTTAGAGAGAAGCTTACCATTGCTGTCACCAAGGGAAAAGGTTTGATCGTGCAACGAGATGTTCTGAAGCAGTCCCTTCACGAGAAATCTGTTGAACTGGAAAGATTCTCACAGGAATTGCAAATGAAAGATGCAAGACTTCTTGAGATTGAAACAAAACTTCATGCATATTCAGAGTCAGGTGAACGGGTGGAAGCTCTGGAATCTGAGCTTTCATATATTCGCAATTCGGCTACTGCATTAAGAGAATCATTCCTTCTCAAGGATTCTGTCCTTCAGAGAATAGAAGAGATCTTGGAAGACCTTGATCTGCCAGAGCATTTTCATTCAAGAGATATTATTGCTAAGATTGATTGGCTGGCTAGGACAGCTACCAGTAACACTTTTCCTGTGACTGATTCAGATCAGAAGAGTTCTGCTGGTGGAGGATCATACTCTGATGATGTACAACCAAGTTCAGATTCGACTGAAGATACTAAAAGAAAATATGACGAACTCCAGAGTAAATTTTACGGATTGGCTGAACAGAATGAAATGTTGGAGCAATCCTTAATGGAAAGGAACAACATAGTACAGAGATGGGAGGAGATCTTGGACAGGATTGACATGCCACCACATCTGCGATCTGTTGAGCCAGAGGATAGGATTGATTGGTTACGAAAAGCACTTTCAGAAGTGCAGGAAGATAATATGTCTCTTCAGCTGAAGGTTGTTAACCTTGAAGACCATTGTGTATCACTAACTGCTGATTTGGAACACTCACAAAGGCGAGTGGCTGACCTTGAGGCAGATCTTCAAACAATAATCCATGTGAGAGATCATCTTTCTGGAAGACTGGAGGCGGTGGGTAATGATCACGATAAGCTTTCAACCAAAGCAGCTGAATTTGAACTTGAGAATGAACAACTGGAGAAGGAAGTTACTGATTTGCAAGAAATGGTGTCCAAGATGCATGGAAATGAGAATAAAATTCTCAGCATGGAAGGTGACTTAAGAAGATTACAGAGTTTGGTTACTGATGCCTTGGAGATGTCTGGATCAAAATATGAGTATTCTGGTGGTAGTAGCATCGAATCCTTGGAAGGGTTATTGAATAAGCTTTTAGAGAGTTACTCAACTCTTTCCTTGGGAAAACCTGTGCATGGGGGTGCAGCTGAAAGTCTTCATACTGAAAATGCTGATGCAACTGTTGTTGGATCAAGAGGCCTTAATAACCTTGATCTCCGGGAATCAGATATAGATGTTTTGAAAGAGTTAGAGGAGGTTCAACGTGAACTTTTGGATGTGAAGGAGGAGAAGGATGGATATCTAGAGAATCAACAGTCAATGGCTAGTGAATTTGAAGCATTACGCAACAAAGTGAATGAGTTGCAAGTGCTGCTTAATCAAGAGGAGCACAAGTCAGCTTCTGTGAGAGAAAAGTTAAATGTTGCAGTCAGAAAAGGGAAGTCATTGATACAACAGCGTGACAGTCTGAAACAAAGTATTGAGGAGGTCAGTTCTGAGGTGGAACGTTTGAGATCAGAGATCAAGATCGGACAAGTTAAAATTGCAGAGTATGAGCAAAGCTTCACGGAATTGTCTACTTACCCTGGTAGGGTAGAAGCCTTAGAATCTGAGATATTGTTCTTGAGGAATTGTTTGAATGACACTGAGCAGAATATGCAGCAGAAAGCAAATGCTTTGAACATGATTTTGAACATCTTAGACAACATTGATGTAGGAGGCGATTTTAACTCTAGTGATCCAGTTGTGAAGTTGGAACAAATTGGGAAAATTTGCTTTGATTTGCGCTCAGATGTAGCTTCTTCTGAGCAAGAGGCTAGGAAATCCAAAAGAGCAGCAGAGCTACTCCTTGCAGAACTGAATGAGGTTCAAGAAAGGAATGATTTACTCCAGGAAGAGCTAGCAAAATCATCTGATGAAATTTCTATATTGTCCAAGGAAAGGGATCTTGCAGAGGCTGGCAAACTTGAAGCTGTTTTAAGTCTTGAAAAGTTATCTACTGCTCACACTGAGGAAAGAAAAGACCAATTTTCTGAATTCGCTGGACTGAAATCTGATATAGATAAACTCAGGAAGGGTTTCCATGATATTAGCAATTCATTGGCAGGTCTTTTCAACAATGACCTGGAATTTTTGAACAACCTAGAGTATGGTATTGATTCATGTCTCAACTTGAATGGTGCTAATGTGGTAGATGTGCACCCCTTCACTACAGCTGGTGGATTTCTAACGAGCAAATCAGATAAGGTATTTTCACCATGCATTTGCTGTTTTTTAGTTACCTGGTGTTTCACCATCTTTAATCATCAGTCTTCTTTCTATGGTAGTATTTTTCTTCTTTATGACCTCCTTTGCCGATTGACTTTGTATTGGTTTATTTGGTGCTTTTTATTTACCCTTTTTGCCTCTTTTTCCAACTTAATACATGTACAGTTTTCATCTACACGTTTTCCTTTCCCTTATTTGTTAATAAGCAGACAAATGCTGGTTTTGCGAGTTATGGTGGTCTGGTTTACTAATCTCAGATGAAAAGTGGAGCCAAGACAGGGATATAATTCACTGATACACATCTTAGTATTTTGTGTCTAAACTTTGGTGTAGTGGGGCCTCTAGGTTGTTATTTTTACTTTGGTAATATTATAAAATTAGTCTGTATTTGATCGAAGCATTCTTCTCTTATACATTTTCTAATTGATTCACTGTTCAGGATAACTCAATTTCAACGAATTCTTGGTCAGACCCCAGTTTGCATGGACATTTTGGTGACAATTTTGTCATCGAAACCTTTACATACATAGCACATTTTGTGCAAGAGCTCATGACGGAGATTAGTGGTCTTAAAGAAAAATTAGATGGACACTCGGTGTCTTTGCATGAAAAAACTAACAGTATATCCAGATTAGTGGCAATTGTTCGTGGAGAGATAACTTCCAAAAGTGAATCATTCGAAGCCTTGAATAGAGACTTTTTGCAGATGGAATTGGTCAAGAAGGAAAATGACAAACAACTTATTGTCTTGCGTATAAATGCTGCCTTGCTTTTTGAAGCATGCACAAGTTCAGTTGTGGAAATAAATAGAAGAAAAGCTGAACTGGTGGGAAATAGTTGGGCTGTTGGAGATCTGGGAATGACATCAAAAATGATAGAATTGCCCGCTTTCAGTGGAGAGGCTCAGCTGTACTCTGAGGAATCAGTTAGGTCTGTGGCAGATACGCTGCTGTCGGCTGCTAGTGATTTTGTTACTCTGACATCTGAAATAGTGGAAGGCAGCCAAAAGGAAATGAAGCTTACGATTTCAAATTTGCAGAAAGACCTTCAACAGAAGGACATTCAAAAAGAGAGGATTTTCAAGGAGCTTGCAAGTCAAATCAAGGAAGCTGAAGCTACTGCACACAGCTACTCAGTGGACCTTGAATCTTCAAAAAAATTGGTGCATGATTTGGAGAAACAGTTGGAAGCGATGAAAGGTGAACGCAATCTGTTTGGGCAGCGAGTAAAGGAGCTAGAAGATGGCCAGGCCACCTCTGACGAGTTACAACAGAGGGTCAGATCACTAACTGATGTGCTTGCTGCCAAAGATCATGGTGAGTTTTCATTTGCATATATCCAAATCTTACCTTTATATTCTATAATCTTTAAGTGGATATTTTAATTCCATAATTCTGGAAATTATCTGTGGTTGTAGAAATTGAGGAGCTAATGCAAGCACTTGATGAGGAGGAGATACAGATGCAAGGCATCGCCGCCAAGATCAAGGAACTGGAAAAGATTGTGGAACAAAAGAACCTAGATTTAGAGAACGTTAAAGCTTCTCGTGTGAAGGTTATGAAAAAACTCTCCATCACTGTGAATAAGTTTGACGAGCTGCATCATCTATCTGCAAGCCTTCTTGCCGAAGTTGAAAAACTGCAGTCACAATTGCAAGATCGGGATGCAGAGATTTCTTTCTTGAGGCAAGAGGTCACTAGGTGCACAAACGATGTCCTGGTTGCATCACAAGTCAGTAACAAGGGAGATTCAGATGAGATCCATGAGTTATTAACATGGTTCAATTTGAATATCGCTCGATTTGGGGTGCGCAGTGAGTATCTTGAAGATAAGAACAACAGTAACGTCCCTGAACAAAAGGAAATACTCAAGAAGACAGTTGATTCTATTTTATCAGAATTGGGGGATCTACGTTCTGCAGCTCAAATGAAAGATGTATCGTTGCAAGAAGAAAGGACTAAAGTAGAAGATTTAACACGCAAGGGACAGACTCTTGATAAGTCTCTGCAGGAGAAGGAATCACGATTAAATCTGCTTGAAGGTGTGGAAGACTGCCAGGCAACTAGCTCGTTGTCGGAGATTCATGAAGTTGAGCCTGCGGTAAGATGTTTGATATGTTTAATATCATTTTTCTTGCAAACCTTTTTGCCTTTTTCATTTGTACTTGTGTGCAGAGAATTTAGATGTTCTATGAATTTTGGAACACAAAAATAGTCATTGATGAATTTATTGTTTTGTGTAGATAAACAAATGGGCAGCATCTGGTTCTTCTATTGCATCTCAAGTCCGCAGTTTGCGCAAAGGCAATAGTGACCAAGTTGCAATTGCCATAGATATGGATCCTGGGAGTTCTAGTAGAATGGAAGATGAAGATGATGATAAGGGTAATCCTGTGGGCCTGTGGCTGTAGTTGCTGCTGTCTTTTTCCTCTCTTTTCCCTGTAACACATGAGCTAATTTACCAAAGGTGTTTCTGACATGTTACTGAGCTCTCCTCTGTTTATTCCTTTGCAGTTCATGGTTTTAAGTCACTCACTACATCAAGAATGATTCCTAAATTTACAAGACCTGTGACTGACATGGTCGATGGCCTCTGGTAGGCATATGCAATTCCTTAATAGCCTATGATTTAAACTTACTGGACTTTGTGAATAAGCTAAATCATCTTGTACATGTTTCCAGGGTTACTTGTGATCGGACTCTAATGCGACAACCAATTTTGCGGCTTGGTATCATATTTTATTGGGCCTTTCTGCATATGCTTCTCGCTAGTCTTGCAATTTGAAAAGCTGAATAGGTAAGTTTTTATTAGTTTTTTGTTTCCTTTTTGTGTTTTAGGAATAAAAAGTTTTCTTACATTTATCGATTCTTGCTCAACTGACAGGCTTGGAAATTTAATTTTATGATATTTCGCATACTCAACACCTTATTTGTTCCATTTTCTTTGGTTGCAGATTCACGTTTGGTTTTAGGGCGAGATGGACTTGGCGTCCCGATTATGGTTATTTTTAGGTATTAAGTGGAACCTGATCTGCTTTTTTTGGCCTTCCTTTAGATGTGGTTAGAGATTGATTTATTATTCTCAACCATGCAACCCAGATTCCCATATTTTTTTGTAAAGGAATCCTAGAAGCTTGGTTGCATCTATTAAGGAAAAGAGATTCATGATAGGGCAACATAGATTACTTTTGTTCACCCAAAACTCAACCAAAGGTTGTACATCATAGCTGTTATTATTTTAGGTTCTCTACAAATTTAGGGAAAGTGGTAGTTAAACAAGCTCCAGTGCAATGTTTTCTATGGTTATTACCTATGTAAATGCTTTGACACAGTTCTACAAGCGGGTAAAGAATCAAATCGATTGGTTTTGTTGTTGGTAAGCAGAAATTGTTATACATCTTTCTCTGATCGCAGAAATTCGTACGATATTCCTCAAGGTTTTATATATACAATTGAAATGTTTTGTATCAAATAATCAATACACTATGCTCCTGCTGAGCCATATGAAAGGTTGAAGATTCATTTAGCGGTGTCGAAGTCGATGAAAAAGAGAAATGACATGAATGTTGCTGGAGTCTGGACTCAGTCATCTAACAAGTTACAACTCTCAAAAATAGCATGGATGCCGACGTCGAATACCGTCATTCCATTCCTACTTCCTATTATGTATTTCGATTCTATTTCGATCACATCGCTGCAAATTTCATCTTTCTCAAGTCATTGATCTCTTCCTCTTGATCATGGTGATCTAGGCATACACTCATGTTCCATTTCCTCCTGAACAATTTACCTTATGGATTACAGCACATGCAGAATTTAACCAACTCAGGCGTAGCCGGCAACAGCATAGTCTGCAAATCCTTGGTTTGCAAGTAATGGCCCCATGCAAACCTCACAAAACGGGAGCTAACAAAATTTTTTTTTATTAATAACTCACACCTTATATACAGAGGCGTAGCCATGAATTTTCGGCTAGTGGGACATAAATAATAATAATAATATATTTACAATGATATTGATTCTCGACGAGTGTTATGTGTTCAAGTTGTTGCATGAAAGCTAGTCTCATTGATTATATTAGAATAAATTATCATTTTAGATATATGAAATCAAATAATCACTCACTGAGACTTTATGATGTTTATAACATAAAATAAGTGGCTCATAATCTTGGCTTTCACAACTCTAATAAATACCTTTAAAGATAGGTTGCAAAATTAAGTGAATTCTCAAATTGGTTAAGTGAGTTGAGCCTTGAAGTTCATCTGTGAGTGAGACCCTTGCCTGTTAATTTTTTTATTTCAAAAAATAATCCATTTGAAAAAAGTCTGTGAATATATAGAATATTTGTGCAATGTGAACATGTGATCGAAATGGTCTAGTGAATCAATCTTGGATCTTTCATTAAGAGGTTAGAGGTTCGACTCTCATATAATGCATATTTTTGTATTTTATTCAATGGGCACTGAAGAGACAATGAAAGGTGAATGGAGCATGAACCCCGCTTTGTCCATATGTGTCTCCGTCCCTGCTTATATATGTCGCGAAGAGACAATGAAAGGTGAATGGAGCATGAACCCCGCTTTGTCCATATGTGTCTCCGTCCCTGCTTATATATGTCGCGAAGTTTGAATCCGCGATGTGTCGTAACAACTATATATAATGCATATTTTTATATTTTATTCAATGGGCACTGAAGAGACAATGAAAGGTGAATGGAGCATGAGCCCCGCTTTGTCCATATGTGTCTCCGTCCTTGCTTATATATGTCGTGAAATTTGAATCCGCGATGTATTGTAACAACTATACATTACTCCTACATTTCAAAATAATGATTCTTAACAACTCTTCCATTACTCAAAACACATCTCACTCACACTTCACATTTGCCTATACTCTCCCCTCTCTTCCACATTAGTCATTTACGTAATCAAATCATACCTGTAATTTCCACCTTAAAACAAAACAAAATAGAATTAACAATACCTGTAGAACATGTCACATCCAGAAGTCCAACACGCCAACGACCCCAATCATTCTCCAACACGCTTTCTAATGACCCACAAAGTCACACCAGTTTCTTGCTCAATAATCTTCTCAGTTTCTATAAAAGCCAAACCCTCTTCATAAGTCTCCACCATATTCATTTCCAACAAGACAACATTACAGTCATGGGGAGAGTCAGGAGTGTTTCACTTGTGAGCCACCTGAAGAGAGCAGTGAAGAAAGTGAGGCTTATTTTGCTTGGCCTTAAACTACAACGGTGGCGCATTGCTTCGATTCTTGGATGTGCCGCCACTAAAAGGCGGTGTTTGAGCTTCAATGACAGATTTGGTTTGAAGGGTTGCATGGAAGAAGAAGTTGATACGTCTGATGATCAGAACAGCTCACAGTTGAGAAGAGTTCATAGCACTATCAGTCGTTCTTCTTCGACTGATTATGAGGATGTTGATCAAAGGGCTGATGCATTCATTGCTAATTTTCGACGGCAGCTCAAATATGAGAGACAGGTTTCTCTGGAGCTAAGCTACTGCCGGAGGGAGAGTTTTTAGAGATGAGGGAGTGAATTATTTATTTATTTTTGTCAGTTTATTTTCAAAGAACCAAGGATGATACAAATTTGATTCGTTTATTGCTACTACTACTTCATTTGGGCGATTTCATGAAAGCCATTGGATCATTTGGATGTAGTTTTCCAAATATAATAAGATTTTGTTGGCTTTTGGAGCTATGTATCACAAATGATCTGAATTGAAAGAGTATTTGGTTATGTACAACTGCTGAGTCTTGTTCTGTAATCTGTTAGGCGTATGAATCGTCTGCATTTTCTTCTGTATTTAGTATTACTGTATATTTCTTCGTCATCTGTTCAGGAATATCTATAAGAATATGCCTTCCTTTTCTAAACCCTTAATATATCTATGTTCTATTGTTCCAATTTCCAGGCAACATGTGAAAAACCAATGCATAGATTATATTATGTACATACTATACAACAACATTTCAACAAAATAAGGCAAACTTAAAATTCAGTGACATCTTCCTCCCATTCTGATATTAGAAAGACTTGCTGCATTGCCAAAAGTAATGCTTGTTAGTTTTACACAGACTGATCATCATTTGAAAAAAGAACCTGAGTTATGGTTTGGATCCTGATTCATAATCTATGACAGTCTCAAATGCCCCAACTAGAGCTTTGACCTTGTTCCTCCTCTTCTCTTGTGCCATTAGCTTACTGGCAGTCTCTTCAATCACATCATTGTATGCAGGAGCTGCCTCCTTCTTGTTATTCCCTGTAGTAGCAGCAACCTCTTGTGGCTTTTCTGTTGTTGCCTTTTCCTCCTCAGGCTTTGCTTCTTCTTTGACATCTCCATCTTGCCCTTCCTTTGAATCAACCTCAGGCTTTGCTTCTTCTTCTTCTTTGCCTACTCCATCCACAACTTTCTTATCCTCCTCATTCTTGTTTTCATCTTCTTTCTCTTCTTTGATGGCCTCCTCAACTTTTGTTTCCTCGCTTGTCAAACCCGGACCCTGATCAATGCCATTGCTTTCATGATCTTTGATAATGTCACTGACCTCTTCAACTTGATCATGCTGACAATCAATATTATTCTCTGCTTGGATAAGTGTTTCAACTTTGGCATCCACATTTTCTTTTGAATCCTCTGCTACATCATTAACAGAAGAAGCATCATTAACAGTATCTGAAGCATGATGTTGGTGCTGATCATCAAGATCTTCTTCAGCTAATTTAGGGTCCGGAAGGTCTTGACAATTTTCCTGCACAATACTCTCAATCTTATCCACCTCTCCAACCTCATGACGATTCAAGGCATCCAAATTAGCTTCAAGATTGAGAATTTCTGTAATGTCCTGACTCCTTGGAGCTCTTGGACTACCAGTAGCATTAGTAGTACTTCTACTACTTCTAATATCCTTCTTACTTGAACCAGAAGTAATGCCACTAGTGCTTCTCCTCAAACTAGTGCCACTAGTCTTTCCATGAGAAACCTGTGTTGGTTTGGTTCCAGATACAGATTTACTGGCGGGTTTTGGAATATTTGACACACTTCTAACAAAAAGAGATTTGGACCGCTGTGGTGCGTCCCTCGACTCTCTTCCTGAGGAGGTTAGTGACTTCTGTAGTCCAGAAGGCGACGGCGGCTTGTCAAAGGATCTTCTTCTATTTAGTGTAGGCTTTGGGGACTTAGATTCTTGATTGTCATAAACATGATGTTTCTTTAATGAAGTGAATTTGGTCAAGGAAGGAAGCTGGAGCGATGAGTTTGCGGTTGATCTCAAATAATTTGGGAGTTGTTTTGTTGTTGATGATGTGTTTGATGAAGTTGAAGAAGATGGTTTATCAGGAGTAGTTGGTTTTGTGGGTTTTCTGGTAAGGCTAGCTGGTGATGTACTGCCACTTCTCTTCTCCCTCCCAGGAGTAGTACTTCCTTTCTGTTTTGTTGCCATTTATGTGTAGAATTCTGTAATAATCAGTCAGCTTATAAGCTTCAAATGCTACTACTACCCTCCCTGCATATTATCGAAACGAAACCATTTCTTAGAACTCGGGAATTTTAATGTGTTTATATGCTCTATCTGCTAATGATCTACAAACAAACATATATAACTGCCAGCAGATTGAATATATAGCTCCTCTCCTAACTCATAACTGAGAACTTTTGTCACAGAGATTGACATGTACATTGTTGTGAACAAATCCAAGCATATGGAACGAAATGAAACTCCCAACCCTAAAAGAAGACAAAAGGAGAATTGATTTCTCAATGCAAGAAATGGCCTCAGAATATTTTTCACTGCACATAAGGTATCAAAACATTCCAACCTTAGGGATCTTGTTCTATACGATATCAAAACATTCCATGTATAACCCCCAAAACAAGAAATTGAAATAGTATCTTTTATGTATGCATCTGACATTTGCGTACAAAAGCAACAAAAGAAGGTCTCAAAATTGAAAGTTTACACCAGATCAAGAATACTAACATCAAAATCTACACATGCATGCAACATATATATGCTTCATCATGCATAGTTGCATACAACACATATATGCTTAATCATATATATGGATCAAAATGCAAAGCAAAGAAACATGGCCTTCTCCATTTCACCAATCTTAAAGCCATTTAAAAACTTAGAGAAGCAAAAACAGAAGAGGAAGCTGGATCCGTGCATATGGGAATGGCGTAAAGAATGTAAATGAGAAAGAACAGAGTGAAGAAAAAGAAAGAGAAAAGAGGAAGAGATAACGTACCTTGATGGAAGCAGAAATTGAAGGAAGAGTAAAATTTAGGGTATGAAAGGAGGGGAAGAATATAACAAGCGTTTGCGGCAAAAAAACTGAAAGAAGAAACCGGGATTTACGTGAACACGACGACTCAAATCAGAGATCGAAACTGGTGGTGCATGTTTTATTAATATGGATGGATGGATCGCACAACTCTATTTGATATGAGTTGGTTTGTGTTTTGTTTGTTTGGTATTAGTTGGAGGCCAGGAGAGAATCAAATATCAATGATCTCTATGCTATGCATGTCTAATTTGGTTGCATCAACAATATGAGACGTGTGGCATCATGATCGTCTTGACTAGTTCAATGAGGTTCATCAATATTTTAGAAGCCGGTTTCTCTTGATCTTGGTTCTAACGGAATGGATATGCTTCATGCCTTCTTTTGGAATTTGGAATGTGATCAAATATGTCCTCAAAATTTATAAAAACGGCCGGCGATTTTGATCTGTATTTGTTTCGGTTATTTTGCAAGGTGATGTTACAGTAATCGTTTTTGTTTAAATGGGTTGTTACAAAATGGTTAATTTGGATGAAACTAGATCTATAGTTCGAAAAATGTTACCTTTCAACATATGGTCATTTTGTAAAAATATTGACCCTGATCAGAACTTAATCATGCCCTTAGTGGGATGAAAAATGTAATGCAAAATGTCTAACGCACAATGCTTATGTTTCACTATAGTTTTAAATAAATTTATTTATCGTTAATTTAAAGATGTAGAATAATAATTCTTATTACGTCCATAAAAAATTTCGTCATCAGGTGCTTGTTTTTGTTTAAATTATTTTTCCTACACTTCCAAGTTCCAACTTAGAAAGGGGTTTTGTTTCATTTTGCTTTTAGTAACTTGTAAAATGGATAAGAATGCTTGTGGATTATTCATTGGTTTGAAACCCAATTAACATCAATAAAACTAATTGTGCTCACGTACGTAGTCATCTAAAAAAACTAATGTGGCCCTTTACATGTCGAGGCATGAAAGCAGAAATCCAAGCTGTTCTTGTGCTTTTTCTTATAGACATGGACTAGATTAGGTATAAGAACTATAAGATATACATATAACTGATGTGCAAAGTGCAATTGTAGCTAGGTATTCACATTTGTATTGAATTTGTGCCACATATAAACATAGATGATATATACAAATCTTTGCTTTACTTTTCTTGTTGTGCAGGCTACCCATTACTTAATAATTTCGACCACAATGCCTATGGCATTAAGCTTATCTTAATAGACTCCATCGCTAACGAACAAGAACAGCAAACACAACTAGGGGTTACATCACAGATAGATATCGAGGCCGGCGAAAGCTTTACCTAGAAGCTAAAATTCATCATCTTTATCTTCTGCTACAGGCAGACATGCGCGCACTACCTACTCATACTATATACTCTTGTATATATCTATCAGAGTTTGGTAAATTTGGTATCATATTGAAATCAAAATGTATATCTCATTTGGAAAAGGTAGAGAGTCTACGTATTATTCCACATTGGAATAGGAAGTCTAGGTGAGTCCTCACATCGTGTTTAAACGGTTTTGGGAATGGTATACAATACTAGTGTGTGTTACTCAATATTTATTGTGTGGATTCTTGTTAACCCGAGAGTTTAAGAGCGTATGTACTTAGCCTAACGCATGTGTTAATCGCTTCATTGTTTTAGTTAGTCATGTGTTAATAGCTTCTATCTTCTGCTATCCTTGTCAGTGTGAAGATTATATACGTTTCTGATTTTTGAGTTTCTATATTTGAGTGCTTGTGGATCCACAAGTTTACAATACGTCGTGCTCCCCAAATTCCTCATTCAAGATCCTATCGATCGGGTTTTCATCTTTCACAATTCTACTGGTTTTGTGGATAGAGTACTTGTTTCTTGGACGGTTTGTGGATAGAATACTTGTGTACTCGGATTCCTAGCCAAGGAAAGCACCCTACATTGAACCCTAATTATCTGTGATTAGTTCATTTGTGTTGTTACTTGGGTATTCTCATCAAAACAGAAATTAGTCTAACTTAAGCGATTAGAATTCCTTGATCAAAGAATTTAATGTTTATTAAGGCAACAAAGATTAATCAAAATCATCGAGTTTATATGATATGCTGCGTGTTATTCATACACTCACACACCCGTGTTGATCACAGAACTAGATGATACGAAGCTTCAGCGTATATCTAATCAAGGACTAAAATATCAGCAATTATAGAAAATTCGGTGGTTCGAAAAATGAACATATTGATGGATATATCGAGAAATTATCGAATATAAATGGATGAATTTTTTTTTTTTAAAAAATCATGTAAAAATTATATATTTGACTAAAAATATACTAAATATACAATATCAAAAGATATAAAAATTAATATCTAAAAAATAAAAAATTTAAAAAATATCAAGATTATTTTAAATATTTAAGACCTAGCTAACTAACCTACACTTTCATTCTAAATCTAAGAATCCATCACGAGCAAACTTCTAACCATTCTAACACTAAACCTTCTCTAATTTGTGCCGAGGCATGACCACAAACCTAAAAGGAAACCTAATCAATGAATACAATCCTCATTACTGGTCCGATACGTAGCCTAATTAAGCCTATCCACAAAAGTGAATCCACTTATTCAGTAACCCTATCTAATAAGCGACTGCGCCACACGCGCATTAACCATCACGTGGTTCAACTTAAATCGAATCTTAAGAAAATAAACAAATAAAAAAGCGCAACAGAGAAAGAAATAGAGAAAAGCTATTGGACGGCATTCTTTGACCCTTCCGTCACCGTCCTCCTCCACAACCCACCATCTCCACCGTTGCTCTCATCCAACGGCTCACACCTAACTCAAAGTCTCAAACCCACAAGGGCGGCTCTACTTTGGATGTTCTAGTTTGAAGCTTCTTCCAAACTCAAAAAATAAAATAATAGAAAGAAGTAAAGGGGGCGTTGGATCATTCATTCATTCATTGTCATTCTCCAGAGCGAAACGTTTTTGCCTTCTCCGAAAAGGAGAGCCCTTTTCTTTTTCTCTCTCTCTAAAACCTCAAAGCTCGAGACTTTCTCTCTCTGAAGTCCAAAGGTTGACACCTTATCTCTCTCTCAAGTCCAAAGGCTTCAGCTTTTCGCTTCTGGGTATTCAAACATAGTCAGAAAAAGTATTAGGTAGAACAAAGAATCATCAAAGCTTTATCTTTCTTGAAGTTCACTGATTGTTCATGTGTATTGGGTTTTGTTTATTTGTTTTGAAATATGATAATCAGTTCTGGGTTTTTTGATATGATAGCTAGCTGGGTTTTTCATCTTCATCATCATCATGAAACATGATCATCTTTTTTGTTTTGTTGTTGATGTTCTGGTAGTTTCTGTTGCTCATCAGTATGTAGTTTCTGAAGCTTTAAAATTCTGTTTTGGTGGTTTTATGTGTGAGAGATTTATGCTCTTGAATCCCTTAAATCAAGGGGTGAGAGAGATAGAGAGAGACGCTTTTGTAACCATAGCTACTGATTTTGTGTGGAGAACAATTCAAAGAAAAAACAAAGGGAATGAGAAGCCCACTTTTTTGGGGATGATATAAGGGGCATGTGGGTATCTGGGTCCTTTTTCTACTCCTTCGTTTCTTCCTTTTTGTGTTTTAACAAAATCAATATTATTGGGTTCTGTTTCCTTTTATCAGTTCTCTTTCCAGGAATGATTCAAACAATGGAAACAGAGGTCTTGATATGCTATTATTCTGCTTTGTTGATCCTAATTATACGTATTTCAATCTGATTATCAGTGCATGTTATGGGTTTCTGGATTGGTTCTTGTGTATGATGTATTAAACTTTTTGTATGTGTTTGAAAGTTGTGTGATTGATTTATTGATGATGGATATGAAATTTAATGCATCATTGTAGGGTATTCATTAATAGTGATAACATATTCTAAAACGGATGTACTCTTGTATATGGAGTGATTTGTCAAGATGACAAATTTGTGTTACAATGTTGGCAATGAATTATGTTATAATTTCAGCATACTGCCAACCTTTTGGATGAAATGTTTATAAACCTTGATGCCGAGTTAGAATTCCCAGTCAAATCAATCATGGTTGCTGGCTTTAGCAACCTTTCTCTGAATGGAAGTAGGGGTCTATTTTTGGCTTTATGTTATTCACAACAACCAGGAAGCTTCTTAGTTGATTTATTACTTACAGAAGGTGGAATCGACCATTATGTCTGGTATCCAGTTTCAATTCTGTTCAAAAGATGTTTAAATGCAGCCTTTTTGTGGCCCAGTATTATTTAGATACTTAGAATAAAAACCTTAATCACTTTGATTTGTTTATACCAGTGGGTTTGCCTTTATATATTTGGGGTTTACTTCGAATAATCTGTTTCATTATGTTGTCAGTGACTCAATATCTGGTTTTGTTTTTTCTCTACAAAAATTATGTGTAATTTGCCTGCATATGTAACGTTGGTTCTGCTTGAACCTGTGCTTGGCAGCTTTTCGTTAGTTATAAACTGTCGAAGTTCTTTCTATCGAACTAAGGTTCCTTTAAATACTAAAAATGTGTATCAAAACTTTGAAGTTTTATTTTTCTTTTACTTGGAAAATGTCATATCTGATCTAATATGTTGATGTTACTATTCTTATAGAATTGAAGGACCCAAACCGCCCTTCATGGATGATTTTTCTGGTAAAAGAACTAGTGATGGACTTGTCTCTAGAAAGGGGCCTGGTTTAGTTTTGAGGGAAACTCCAAACAGAGATCGTAATTCTCAGGTCTGCAGCCGACTGGGATGCAGTGGAAGACTGAATTCTGTGAAAGGTGCTCAAATTGAAAAGGCCAAATCTTCAAGGCCTGCATTCCACTCTTCAAGTGGGAAAGAGATAGTTGGCAGTTCCTCTAGGTCTTGCATTTCTGTTAACAACGCAAGAAAATCAATTAGAGAACCTTGCAAAAAGCTATCTTGTAATTTGGAAACAGATTCATCTGAAACCAGCAGTATGCAGGATGATGCAGAAGTTTCAGAAGTTACTCCTCCATCTGGAAAGATTCAAAGAGGGCTTCACCCTGAATCTAAAAATGGGGAGTCTAGTGAAGCCTCCTTGATGGAAATTGGAAGCTCCGATGTTTCATCAAATACAAGATCCCGGAGGAGCTTCAATCAGAGACCTGGATTGCGTAACCAAGAAACATTATTGGGTTCTTCTGTTCCTTTTGGATCGAAAAACAAAAGCCAGACAACACGACCCGGCACAACCAGGAATGGCTTAAGAAATCTAAAATGCAATTCGGTATCTGATGTTTTTCCGTCCAGTTGTTCATCAGACTCAAGTGTCAACAGGAGGGAGACCATAAAGAAAAGAATTTCAGAAGGAGAAAGTAGCTCAGCTGCTAAGGGGAAGAAGATGAATGGATCATCTTCAGGGAAAAACTCCACTTCGAGCCAGGGAATCACAATCACTGATTCAAGAAGAGGTAGAAATACACCTCCTAACAGGGATACTGGTGTTGCATCAGTTAGGACTCGGAGACCTGTCACTGGTCACACATGGTCTAGGATTTCTAATCAAGGTAGTGGAAACAATTTCTCAAGCAATGGATCCTCTTCTGTTGGCCCTCATATGTCTCACCCTGATATGTCTGTCGACTTTAATGGTGCTACATCGCAACATATATCTTCAGAAACTCCTTTAAATCGGGCAAATTCTTATAGTAGACCTGGTAGTAGTAGTAGTAGTAGTAGTAGTAGTAGTAGTAGACCAGCTAGTGGTGGTGGGAGTTTACATGGCGTGATGCGATCTGGTACTGCAGATATTGGTTTTTCCCGGTCTCTAATGAATCAGGATGGTCATCGACACTACAACATGGATGGGATTGCAGAGGTATTGTACAAATAAAAATTATGTTACATCTTATACTACAGGGTTTTTGTTGCCTCCTTGGTGTGGAGATATCAAAAAGAAATGATGTAGAGATGATTTCATTATTTTATCTGCTCACATTTCATAAATCTGTGTAGGTATTGTTAGCACTCGAGAGGATTGAACAAGATGAAGAGCTATCATTTGAGGTGGTTAATTATAGTTATGGGTGTTTGTTCTCAATTGGTTGAGTTTTGTTGTTGACATATTATTTATCTTATTGCAGCAAATACTTGTTCTGGAGACCAATTTGTTCCTGAATGGCCTAAACTTCTATGATCAGCATAGAGATATGAGACTGGATATTGATAACATGTCATATGAGGTTTGTTATTACTGTCATATTGCTACATTTCAATTGTACCTCTTGATCCTGTTTTGTATCAATACTATTCTGAGACTTAGTTATGATGCATGTGAACATTTCATATTGATACCACTGTAATAAAATCAATCATAATAATCAATTTATGGTCGGTCAATACAATATTTTGCTACATTTTTAATATCTTAAGCAGTGCTGCTTATAATACTGTTCCACTGGCAGGAATTGTTAGCATTAGAAGAGAGAATGGGTTCTGTAAGCACAGCATTGCCAGAAGAAGCACTGACAGATAGCATTAAGAAAAGCATATATCAGTCTGAACCTCTGGAGGATGCATCCATAGGTTGTGATAACAAGGATGAAGTCAAATGCAGTATCTGCCAGGTCGGTTACCACTAGCTCAGAAATGATATATATATTTTTGGTGTACGAACAATCTAAATGCTTCGACAACTGTTTTTGTTAGTTTCATACACCTGTATCAGATTCCTCAGAGACTAACAGTTGTTGGTTGATCTTTTACAGGAGGAGTATGTGGCTGGAGATGAAGTTGGGTGGTTGCGGTGTGAGCATAGTTATCATGTAGCTTGCGTAAATCAATGGCTGCGGGTTAAGAATTGGTGCCCTATATGCAAGGCGGCAGCAGCTGCGGTTGCACCCTCATCACCACCACCATCGCCCTCATCACCGTATTCCACATAAATCAACCATTGAAATCTTTTGGAGGAGAGGAGAGTGAGAAACATTCCTCCTATAAAACTTGCATCTCCTCCCTCTTCTCTTCTGTTTTAGTTCTCAACATCTTAATGTACAGATCAATTGTCTTTCACCTCATTTAGTTTATAAACCCGAGCTGCTGGTGTTACAGCGGGTAACTCTGCACTCTGAAACTGTGAATACATACAAAAAAGTGGTGCTCTTCTTTCTACATTTAGGTTCTTTCTCTTCTTTTTGATCTGCCAAGAAAAGAAAAAGAGGTGCTTGTTTGGTTTATTTGGTTACTAATTTTGGTACCTTCTCCACGTGATCTTGAACACTCATAACACCCTTGTATATATCAGCCCTGGCAGATCAGGATCTTGGCGATGACTTTTTATCTAGAAAAAAGAAAGAATTACCATTTCTTTCGTAGACAAGTGAACGTGTATGATGGGACTCATCCCCATTTTGATTTCCACACGAGAACATCAGAATCTTGGAAAGTTTAAGAACCTTTCCCAGTAGATTTTGGGTTTGATTCATCCTGTACTTGTAGTAGCGTCGGAATCTCAGAACAGGCCCTGGTTGACTCAAGGGTTCAGATTTTTGATGTACTTAGTTTATTGCTCTCTTTTCTTACAGTAAGCGTGTGTGGCTGAATATCAGAGGGCGATGTTGCAATGCCAGCATAGTAAAGCATGGTGTCTGTAAACCAGAGGCTGCAGCAGCAGCAGCGCGCCATTGCCATAGTTTGCACTGTAGTGAATAGATAGAGGAAGAGTGGTATTCTTTTGTGGAAAAACTTGTTTTTCTTCCTTACAGACTCTTTGGTCTGAAGAAAGAATTGCATATTTGCATTACAGTCCACATTTCGACTTTTACTGCGATCATTATTCTTGTACAAAGAAGGAAAGGTACACACACAGCTAGCTGTTTTCTGTTGGACAAAATCTCAGAAGTGGGGAAAGTGGTTGGGACCAGAAAGTTTCCAAAACTTGTATAAATTGACTGACTAGATTCTGGTACATACTGAAACAGTAAGTAGAGCGTCCAGAGTGACGTAACGTGTGTGTAGGAACTAGAATGGGCATAAAGTTATTTGGATAGATCTTGAAACAGGCATAAACAAGGTGGTACTACTTTATGCATGTCCTAACATATACGTACAATTGTGAACATGCTGCTCATCATTCCTGCACAGCCGCCACAGACACAGAAGCTGAGGTCACCGGACAGATGATCGGAATCTTCAACCGGATGTCAGAATGGGACCCCCAGGTCTGTCAGCCATATGTGGGCCCTACATTATCCTGCTCTCCCACAATAGAGGAATCACCATTAGTGTGATCTCACTGTTGACAAAGCCAGTGTTAATGATGATGAATTCCATTGACCTCCAGATATCTGCCCAGGTAAATATGAGCATCCAGATTCCAACATAACTAGCCTAAACTCGACTATGAAAGCCGTCTCAAATCTTAGAAGCCAAAGCAGAGATGAGTGCAGGTGTCATCTTCCCCATCTTCCCCAGCACAAAATGACAAGGACAACACGGTTCACAAGACAACTGAGGCTAGGCTAATATCCTGCAGACACATCATTCCCCAACATGTTTGTGTTAGGAAGGATCTAGAAGTTCTTCTAGAGTCACTAGGAAACCTTTATTTTATGTTTGTTTTCTTTCGGATTGTTGAGACTCATTAAACGCAGCGTTTAGTTTGTTTTGGGCTGAGGAGCGGTCACTGTCATCTCGGTTGGCGTGTGATGTGATCGTCCAGTGTCGACTGTGACAGCGCCTCAAAGCTGGCTATTTAGCTTGGCTGTTTGTAAGAAAGGGGGAGGCTGGTTTTTGTTAATTGATTTTCAATATTCGTCTTTATTTCATATGCAATTTTCCTTTGAATTCATCAACATCCCTTGATCCAGTGAGTGAGGGTTGAGCCCTAACAATTTAGTATCAGAGCCTTCGATTCGGAGGCCATGGCTAAAAAGACTGGAGGTGGAGCATCTAATGCGCCAACCCAGGATCCAACTACGCAGCAGCAGGTTGAGGTGGGAGGGTCACACATGGAGGTCGATCTTCAGCACCACCGTGATGAGACAACGGCTCAGCTTACTGTGATGCAGGAAACAGTGGCTAATTTACAACAGGAAGTAACGTCCATCAAAGCTGAGCTACTAGTAGAGATGAGGTTACTGTTGTGTGAATCGAGGTCCAGTACTACCACTCTAGTGGTAGGTCCGGGACCTAAGGACTACCCGATAAGCACGAACGCTCAGGTTAGCACCGGATCCGGAGAAGTATTTGTCAACCAAACCGGGGAGGATGGAGCTTCGACAGCGGCGGAGGCGGTCATACCATCCACAATGCCACTGGTGGATCCTTCAACGCTGGGGAGTACGTCTGATAAACCTATTTCAGCTGCTAACACCTTGCAATATCATGAACTAACGCATAATGAAGTAATCCTAGGAGTTAACCCTGATACTATTGGAGGCTCAAATAATACAGTTCGGGTTGATAAGGGTAGAACTGCTATCCCATTATATAACTGTTCTACGACAATGGGAACTATTGTGCCTTTGGTTGTTATGAATGAAGGGTCAAGAGCAGGAATTTCTGGGACTGTTAGCTCTTTGCCTGCAGCACAACATTACTATCAGACTAGCAATACTGGAGCAAGTTCATTGAATTATCATGCAGGGACCTCAGCTACAAGTCACTTGAATCTGAACCATCTTGCTGTGGGATTTGCACCTACATCCCATGTTAGCTTTAGTGATCCTGCAGTGGTGCAATTACAACCTTAGGGTCCCAACACATAATGCCATACCATACCATACATACCCTTAATATTATACCATTGGTCCTTACTCCAGTACATACCCATAGGCATACACACCACCATACCCCACTGGTCCCTACTCCAGTTTATATTCTGAACCATATACACCGTTGTACACCACTTATCCTTACTCCAGTCCATACACACAGCCCAGTATGGCAGTGGCCACTAGTATAAACCCAACTTATATGCTATTTTTACCTAGTCAGGCATCTCAACCAGCTAGTGGGATAAGGATACAAGTGCCTACATCATATACATCTCACACCAGCAATTGTCCACAGAACAGCCAACAACCTCTCAATCCCAATTATGCACCACACTTTCCAGCAAGACAACAGCTCAGCACAGACTCTACCTTACCTACAATTAGAC
The DNA here is from genome assembly GCA_951800085.1 of Comarum palustre. Classification (NCBI taxonomy): domain Eukaryota; kingdom Viridiplantae; phylum Streptophyta; class Magnoliopsida; order Rosales; family Rosaceae; genus Comarum; species Comarum palustre. Next base: position 22,813,665 of record OX637583.1, read on the forward strand.
AAATAAGGTTAGAGTTAGCTAATTTCAGTGGAAGAGACCCTGTCGAGTGGCTGAACAAGGCTGAAAGGATATTTGAGTTATACCAGATTGCTGAGGATAAGAAGCTAACAATTGGAATTCTGCATTTAACTGATAAAGCTGCTGATAGGTGGCAAATATTCAAAGGTGAGTTCCCTCAGACTTGGCAAGGGCTATCTGAGCTCTTGATGAGAGAGTTTGGAAGGTATAACACTGCAGATTATCAAACAGATTTGGCAAGGTTAAATCAGGTTGCAAGTGTGGATGATTATATAGAACAATTTACTAGGTTGTCAAGGAGATCCGAAGGCTTTACACAACAAATGTTGTTGTCATTCTTCATTGGAGGATTAAAGAGTGGAATAAGAGCTGATGTGAAGGCTCACAAGCCAAAATCATTATATGAAGCTTGTGAACTTGCAAAAAATTTTGAGAAAAAGGAGTTGACTATGAGGGCAGCCTTTAAGGCCAACCAGCAGATGAGAAGTAACAATTTTGGTAAAGCTCAGTTTAACAGCCAGCCCTCAAAGCCTGCAGGTCTAGCAGGAACTCACATGAGACAAATTCCAAGTGGGACAACAGGGAAGCTAAATAACAATAGGAGATTAAGTCAGGCTATATCAAGAAAGGAGAGCAAAGAATCAGTGTTTCTTTTGTGATGAAACCTTCAAGCCATGACATAATTGTAGGAAGGGACAAGGGCAGTTGATGATCATTGAGGTTCTGCAGGATGAAAGTGAAGAGTTAGACCATGGAACAGTAGAAGAAAATGAACCTGATATGGTAGAGAGTGAAGAGGAGTCAGCTGAAGTGCAGTTACAGATTTTAGGAGGTTGTGAGGATAATGATACAATGCAAGTGAAGGGCAAGTTTTCCAACAAAGAGGTGCACATCTTAATCGACACAGGGACATCCCACAATTTTATCCATCCAACTCTTATGAAGAAATGCAGGGCAGATATCAGAACTATTAAGCCTCTAAGGGACAGATTGGCTAGTGGAGCAGTAATGCAAACTAAAAGGGAGGTAACAGTTGACTTGTAGATAGGGCATTACAAGTTGGTGGGTGACTTCTATATCCTGCCTGTTACTGGCTGTGAAATAGTATTGGGAGCAGCCTGGCTTAAAACTTTAGGGGATATAACTTGGAATTTCGAGCAGATAAGAATGTAGTTCATCATCAAAGGGGTCAAGTACCTTCTGCAGGGAGAAATCAAGACTCAGGCGACTGTAGTAGGATGCAAAACCATGAGAAGGTTGTTGCAGAAGGAAACTGAGGCAGTAATGGTACAACTACAACCTATGGAGGAGAAACAGCAGAGGACTGAAACACATCCTGCAATTCAGGAGATGATTGATGAATATGTAGTCCTTTTTGCACCACCTACTACCCTACCCCCAAGGAGAAACCAAGACCATAGAATTGAGTTGATTTCAAACACAGCCCCAATCAATGTCAGACATTATAGGTACCCACATTTCCAAAAAACTAAGATAGAAAAGATTGTACAGGAAATGTTAGATAATGGAGTCATAAGACCAAGTGTGTCACCTTATTCCTCTCTTGTGATTCTTGTTAAAAAGAAAGATGAAACTTGGAGGTTGTGTATAGACTATAGGAGTTTGAATGTAGCAACTGTAAATGATAAATACCTTATCCCTGTGGTGGATGAGCTGATAGATGAAGTACATGGAGCTACCATTTTTACCAAACTGGATTTGAGATCAGGGTATCATCAAATAAGGATGTGTGAAGAGGACATCAAGAAGACAGCCTTTAGGACTCACTCTGGACATTATGAATTTTTAGTGATGGCTTTTGGCTTAACCAATGCGCCTGCTACCTTTCAATCAACAATGAATGAAATTTTGAGGGACTTGTTGAGGAAGGGAGTTTTGGTGTTCTTTGATGACATACTGGTTTACAGTGTCTCCCTTGAGGAACACTTGGTTTTATTGAGGAAGGTATTTGAAAGATTAAAGACTCATTGCTTGAAGATCAAGAAAAGTAAATGCAGTTTTGGGGTATCACATGTAGAATATCTTGGACACATTATAGGAGCTCAGGGGGTAGCTGTGGATCCAGCCAAGATACAGAGCATCAAGCAGTGGAAAAAACCAAATACTCTTAAGGGCCTGAGAGGCTTCCTGGGATTGGCTGGCTATTACAGGAAATATGTGAGACTTTGGCACTATAGCCAAGCCCTTGACTAACATGTTGAAGAAAAATAGTTTCAGGTGGAATGATGAATCTGTGGCAGCCTTTGAATCCTTGAAGCAAGCTTTAATCTCTAAACTTGTGCTAGCTGTCCCTGATTTTTCCAAGGAATTCACTATAGAGTGTGATGCATCAGACAAAGGGATAGGCGCTGTGCTAACTTAAGAGGGGCATCCTATTGCGTACCTGAGTAAGGCTTTAGCCCCTAGGCGTATCAGTGTATGACAAGGAGATGACGACAGTGGTGTTTGCAGTCCAACACTGGAGACCTTACTTGGTAGGGAAACATTTCCAGATTTATACTGATCACAAGACCATTGAGCACTTTCTAAAACAGAAGATTACTACCCCAGCGCAACAAAAATGGCTACTGAAGTTAATGGGATACAATTACTCCATCAAGTACAGAGCAGGTAAAAACAATGCAGCTCCTGATGCTCTTTCTAGGCAGCTAGAACTGTCAGCTATTACTGGAACATCTCAACCTGTTCACATGTATGTGGAGGCCATATTCACAGACTGTCTACAGGATTCAACAGCCAAGGCTACAGTAATGGAGCTTCAACAAGGAACTTCAACACAACAACACTATGTTTTGGAGGGAAACAAGTTGTACTATAGAGGCAGGGTGTATGTCCCACACTTTGGGAGTTGGAGGGAAAAGATTATGCAGGAATTTCATGAAGGATTGGTGGGGAGACATGCTGGACGAACTAGAACATATCACAGAGTAAAGCGGACCTTTGCATGGCCTGGAATGCTTAAGGACATAAAAGACTTCATTGCTCAATGCCATACCAGTCAGTTAAACCATTCTGAGACTGTAGCTCCACCAGGATTACTGCAACCTAACTCCATTCCTGAGGCAGCTTGGACAAGCATTTCTATGGACTTCATTGATGGCCTGCCTAATTCAGAGGGACATATTGTGATTTGAGTGGTAGTAGACAGGCTAACCAAGTATGCTCATTTCATCCCCATGACACATCCTTACACAACAACTTCTGTAGCTAAGTTGTTTGTCAAAGAAATTTTTAAATTACATGGATTGCCTGAGCACATAATCTCAGATAGAGACCCTGTGTTCCTAAGTCTGTTCTGGGAGACATTCTTCAAGCTGCAAGCAACCAAGCTAGATAAGTCTTCGGCTTACCACCCCCAAACTGATGGGCAAACAAAAAGTTTAAATAGAACCCTGAAACAGTATTTGAGATGCGCAGTTGGGGAGAAACCACAGACTTGGAGTCAAGCCTTGCCTTGGGCATAATGGTGGTATAATACAGCTTATCATTCAGCCATCAAAATGAGTCCATTTCGGCCTTGTATGGATACCAGCCCCTGCAGTAGTGCCATATCTACCTGGTTCAACAACTGTGGACAAAGTGGATCAACAGCTCAGGACAAGGGATGAATTGTTGGCTGTTCTCAAGAAAAACTTATCCTTGGCACAGGCAAGGATAAAGAGCTTTTATGATAAGAAGCACACTGAAAGGGAATTTATGGTAGGAGACTAGGTTTACCTGAAGCTTCATCACTATAAACAGCAGTCCATGCTGCAACATGGCTAGAACAAGCTCTCACCTAGGTATTTTGGACCCTTTCTCATATTGGAAAATATTGGGAAGGTAGCTTACAGGTTGCAGTTACCACTTACTGCTAGAGTGCATAATGTTTTTCATGTGAGCTTGCTGAAGAAGAAAGTTGGGGATAAGGTACAGATTTCCCCTCAGTTACCACCTGTATTGGACCCCACTAACCCTAAGTGGGAACCTGTAGCTGTTCTAGATAGAATGATGTTTAAGAAGAGGGGAGCTACGGGAACAAAATGGTTGGTTCAATGGAAGGGCACTGCTGCTGATGAAGCCACTTAGGAGGATGTAGACGTGATCAAGCTACAATTTTCAGATTTTGACCCTAACAAGAGTGAGCCTATAGCTGCTGGAGTGCTGGTCCGTGATCAAACTTGAGGACAAGTTTATTTGGAGGGGCAGGATTGTTAGGAAGGATCTGGAAGTTCTCCTAGAGTCACTAGGAAATCTCTATTTTTCTGTTTGTTTTCTTTCAGGTTGTTGAGACTCATTAAACGCAGCGTTTAGTTTGTTTTGGGCTGAGGACCGGTCACTGCCACCTCGATTGGCATGTGATGTGATCGTCCAATGCCAACTGTGACAGCGCCTCAAAGCTGGCTATCTAACTTGGCTGTTTGTAAGAAAGGGGGAGGTTGGTTTTTGTTAATTGATTTTCAGTATTCGTTCTTCATTTATTCGTCTTTATTTCATTTGCAATTTTCCTTCGAATTGATCAACATCCCTTGATCCAGTGAGTGAGGGTTGAGCCCTAATAGTTTGTTTAGCTCCGTAGTCACATCAAACCAACAGACAACAGTGATATAATAATCTGCAGCAAACCAACTCTAAGTTCTCTGCTTATGAATCTGAAGAAGCTCCCTAAAACATTTTCAAAAAGAAAAAGAAAAAAAAGAAAAGAAAAAAGAAGCACCCTAAAAATTGCTGAACAATCAAGACTTTAAAGATGCAGAAAACTAACTAGTAACTCTGCACTTTCAGAGAAACAAAAATAATATGTGTATATTCATGTATATATCACATTAACCATCCATCATCTGTGAATCAACACTTGCTAAAGTTTACATGAAGATATTTAAAATAAATCTGTATGTTATTTCTTATACATGAAATAACAGTCAGGTTAGGTCTAGCTCAGAAACAACCCAGATATTTCAAAGGTGCAGTTTCAAGAATAACCAGTCTTTCTTTTCTCAACATAAGGATCGATGTTTAACCTTGAATGTCAACATTGATCAGACACCTTGCCCTAACCCAAAATCTAAACAGTAAGGGGGAATTGGCAGGAAGAGTGACAGTAATGCATGCAAAACAAAACTTTGTGTGTACCCCTGTATCATTAGACAACAGACAAATGGCAGTAGATATGCAAGTATATCCACTCTCAACTATTCAATCCAAGTGTATATGCTGAACATCAAACCACATGTGCCCATCATATTTCATGGAGAGAAAGAATGGATCTGTGATAAGAAAGTAACATCAACATATCTAATTAGCAACTAAAAAGTTCCAAAACATGCACACAACTTGATGTGAACGTAGTTACGGTATTTGCTTATTAGCAAATGTTGCTCTGATAACTTTAGCTGTATATACAGTGTACTCTACACATTCTTATTTTGGCTCATACTCTTCATAGGATAGTTTCTTAAAAAGCAAAAAAAAATGTTAGAACTGTAATACGTTACCAAAAGAAGAGACAACGGGTTGATGTGAGTCAAGAATGTATGTATGTCTTGTAAGCATGCACTTGCTTGCTTGCTGTAATATAACCACAGTATAATACAGTTATTTAGTTGAAAACTAAATTTCTACTATGAAAGACAGCCCAATAATGATGTCAATGTGTTATTGTTATTGAAATGCCAATCAATTCTCATATTTTTTTAAAAAAATACATACAGAGCAAACTGCAGCTCTTACACAAGGAATTGTACCTCTCACCGAGAGACAGAACAGTATCCCTGCAAAATTTCTTATATTTCCTCTTCCTTGGCTGCAATTACACTGAAAGCTTGAGATATTGAGTGAATGCAAATACAGCAGCATCTATGTTAAACAACAACAAAGCAACCAAACATGGGGGTTTAATTTCAAAGCACCCCTTGATTGGTTGCAGTTAGGTCTGGATTGGTTCTGGCTCTGCAGCAAGCAAATACAGCCATTTGATGCTTGAACAGATGATTTCTTCTTGAGAACTGGAACTTTACCCACTTAGGAACCATCTGGTCCGTCCTGACAATATGAGTATGATTAGTTGTCACTGATCTCGAACAACCACTGTCAGGACTTTGAACTGGAACAGACCAACCCAACCACAACTTTGGTATGAAGGGTATCATCTTAATGATGTTTCATTCCTCAAATGACTGCATACAAATCTTCTCCAGCAGCAGTGGCCAGTCTTCTCCAAGTTGCTGTGGATTTAGCTCCATAGCAACCTTAAAATCAAGCAAAGATATTGATCGCTGCGGTCTTTGCTCCTGTGAAACTTCCAAGGGCCCATTGCTGCCCGGCATATGTGAGTGGTTGCTTGGCCACATGCCATTGATAACCTTCCCTTGAATCTGCTGCTTTGGTGCAGCATTATTTCTTGGCTCTAAAGTAGACCTTGATCCCACCAACTCAACACAGGATTTGATCAATCGCTTTAAGTACACATCCAACCTATTATTCAACATATTGGCACATTCCGTAGAAACACCTCCAACACCTTGCGCTGCAGCAATCTGCTCCATACGGTTTCTCAGGGTCTCTGTATCAGACAAAAACCCACCATCACAATAGCTAACAAAATCACAGCTGCTGCCCACCGGAATAGCTTTGCGGGCCCCACCTACACTGGCTGAACAGAAGGGGATCCCTAGTGGAGCAAGAAGAGGACTTTTGGAGAAACTTGAACGGTTTGATTGTTCCGCCTCTTCCCCATCTTCCATAACTGCTAAGTTGGCCGGATCTTTGCTGAGCATCTGTGGTTTTCCTGTGGGTCGCCTGACTGCACTATGTCTTTCACGTTCAGGTAGCTCGGCAACTGGTTGAAGATGCTGCATTGGTCTCTGATAATCAAATGGATTTGCATCCCCATTCTCCATGATAATCTTACTTCCACCATCCTCTGAACCTGTGTGTGACACACTGTCTACCTTCCCATTAGGTCCAAGTGGGCTAGGCCTATCCCTTAGCTTCCGCTCACGTATAGTGGATCTCCCCTTCCTTGGGGACAAAGGCACAACCCCATTGGACCAAACAGGCACATTTTGAGTCTGATTCGGGAAAAGGCTCCCACTTTGCTCGTGCCCATCCTCTCTACTTGGAGAACTATTTGCAGCTTGCACCCCAGGTTTTAGAGGACCTGATGAGTGAACTGGTGGCGGGATCTTGGCTTGGCATGCATTCTTCAAAATCGAAAGTATAAAATGATTATGCAGCGCCAAGTTCTCACTCCCTAACTCCCGGTGGCACAGTTTATCAAACTCTTTCTTGCTGAGCTTCTGACTCAACAACTTGTTCAAGTAAAAAAAGTACCTCTTGGACTTCTCAGGACCGATCCTCTTGACTAACTGAGCTCTCAAATCACCCAAATCGATCCTCGACAACTGCTGAGGTTGCATTTCTCAACAAACAGATTCATACACCATCCACAATAATTTACAAACCCCCTGAAAAAACACTTACTCCTATCTCGAAATAAAACCAGAACTTACACTCCCCCATATCATTCATTGCAAAATCAATCATCAACACTGCATACTACACCAAACACAACCACAATCCAGAAACCCCCAAAATTAATCAAATGAGTAAAATTAACAAAAACCCCAATCTCAAATGAGACTACTGCTTATTTCCCACAATGCAAAACCAAATCCCATCTCCTCAAAATCCCAAAACCCTAAAGATCAAAACCCACCTAAATTCACCGAAAAACAATACAAAATCAAAAACCCTAGTTCCGAATCACCTCAAATTCGTGTCCAGAGTCATCCCAGAGTTGAATTGCACCACTCTGCCAATGCAAACACCCAGAATCGAATTCGCGCAATTCGAAATCTCTGAACTTGAAGGCGCGAAATTTCGAAGTTCCGGTGAATGAGATCAGTGAGCTCCGGCGAATTGAAAAAAAAACGGAGCTTCAATTTGGGATTGCGGATAGGACGAAAGAGAAGAGAGCGCAATGAAGCGCGAAAGAGGAGAAATTGAAATAGTGAGGAAAAGGGGTTTGGGGTGGGTTTGATGTGGGAAGTCTGACCTTGACGAATTTGCAGAGAGAGGCAATTCGAAGAACCTCAGTGACTTGGAGCTTTGCCTTTCGCTTTCTCGGTCCTCGTCTCTGTTTTTTTCTTCTTTTTTCTTTTTATTTTTATTTTTGAAATTTTGGGGTTTTTTTTCGTTTGTCTAATTTGGATTGCTGATTTATATTCGAACTCGTTGCTCGCTCTCTCACGGGCTCACCTTGATTTTGTTTCTTTTTTCATCAGAACATTGCAATTCATACTTCATTTAATCTTGTTTTCATATTAACAGTTCGTGACAGGACCCACCCCGGGTTAAACCCCTTTAACCCGAAGTAAATCCTGCGGGGACCACCTCAAGGGAACTTCTTACCGAAACCCCCTTGAAATGGCCAACCCTTCCTACAAACTAACTAAACCGGGTTAGTCAGAGCAGTCTACAGAGATGATTACCCCAAAGAATTTTCGAGCAGCAACGGAATGATCGACTATGCCTCGACTCTCGTACGCGCTCGACCTCCTCTCAAGAACCCTGCAACACTGGGCATTTAAAAACGAAAGGCCCAGGGGAGAAACATTGAAAAACTGTTAGAGTGAGTGGACGAAAATCAAATATAAAACTCTATTTCTTTTAATGCTCTCCCAAAGATTTATGGATTTAAATAAGATTTATGCATGCCCAAAATTACTAAATTTCCACAAATGCATGATAATATAAACCAATAAGGATTATGGGAAGAGTAATATTCACAAACACAATAAGTCGGGCCTCTCAGACTAGGGTCGGAGCTAAGAGCTCTGGTTGCGCCTTCACGCTATGCTAGCTATATAAAACGGTAATGGACAACCCTTAATATATCCACCTGACATCTCAGGCGTGTCTGTCCTCTCAGACCAGGGTCGGAGCTAAGAGCTCTAGGTAAGTGGTGATGGACAACCCTTAGAATATCCACCTGACATCTCAGGCGTGTCTGTCCTCTCAGACCAGGGTCGGAGCTAAGAGCTCTAGGTAAGTGGTGATGGACAACCCTTAGAATATCCACCTAACATCTCAGGCGTGTCTGTCCTCTCAGACCAGGGTCGGAGCTAAGAGCTCTAGGTAAGTGATGATGGACAACCCTTAGAATATCCACCTGACATCTCAGGCGTGTCTGTCCTCTCAGACCAGGGTCGGAGCTAAGAGCTCTAGGTAAGTGGTGATGGACAACCCTTAGAATATCCACCTGACATCTCAGGCGTGTCTGTCCTCTCAGACCAGGGTCGGAGCTAAGAGCTCTAGGTAAGTGGTGATGGATAACCCTTAGAATATCCACCTGACATCTCAGGCGTGTCTGTCCTCTCAGACCAGGGTCGGAGCTAAGAGCTCTAGTAGCGCCCTCACGCTACTCTAGCTAGCATAATCATTGGACAACCCATAAAGGAAATTCACAACAATACTTTACTCAAATACTCTTCCCAAACAAATAAATAAATCTATTCCTCGAAATATAAGCATAAATCCAAATATAATATCCGAGCACCCGAGGAACATATCATACTCGAAACAAACATAAAAACCATGCAATTATATCGATAATTAGGGCATGCATTCATTTAAATAAAATAATCTGTCCACTCACAGTACTATTGTGACCTTCCCGCTCGGAAAGCTCCTCGAGCGAAACCCTCGAACGACCCGCGTAGTCGAGCCCGTCTCACGTCCGACCAGAGACTGTACAACAAATCATCAAATTAGTCATACCACAGTTGACTTGGTCTTTTCCTAGTTTGACCAGGAAATCATATTTGACCACATGTTGACCAAGTTCCTTTCTTATAGCACTTTAACCTTTATAACTTTCTTTCCCGGTTATCGACTCTTAACTCAATTTACCGGAAGTCCGACTCAGCTTCCGAACTTTTCTTTATTACTTTAACTTGACGTTAGGGTGTCACGTAATAAGTCGTTGAATTACTATGGACACCCATTCAACCATTTCACCAATACCTTAGGAGTCCTTAAAAATAATCCTTAAACCTTAACCGGCAATGATCCCGATTTACGGCGAGTTAGGTCGGAAAGCTTACCTAGGATTGAAGTAGACTCGGAGGCCGAACTTTTGGGACCGGTGTGGTGGCCTGAGGTGGCCGGACGGCGGCGCTGTGGCGGCCGGAAGCTCCGGCAGCTTTTCCGTCGGGGAAGAGGAGAGAGAAGCCGGGTGAAAAATCTGATTTTTCACCCCGGTAACTCCTATATATAGCCGTTTTACCGCATAGTAACTTTATACTTTTGTTCATAACTTTCTCATACGAACTCCGATTTGAGCGTGCTACGTGTCCATGAACTCGTAACGACGCCCTCTACAACTTTCAAGAAGGAAGTTTTCCCAAATTCTTGACTTAACGAAAAGTCAACTTCACGATCATTGTACGGTTAAACGGTCACTTTAAATGGTAAAAGACCAAAGTAACCAACCGTAAAATAATTCTAGGATCGGGGTGTGATAGTTCGATGTATGATTGATAACCGTCCAAACAATTTGTGATTTAAGATTTGAGATTCGTCTGACTCGATTGACAATATACTTAATGATTTACATTTGATTTAAATTTTATAACTACCATAATAACAATCATCTCTTGAGTTGTTAAACTTCTTAAACTTTTTACTTTGTAACTTGACGATATCACGTGAATGAATTGTTGTAGTGAAACTTTACGTCGGTGTCTATTATGATCTTTACCCAGAGACAGCTACGATTTTGGGGCATTGACATTGTTTGGAGCGGTTTTGGTGAATTTTAGATTTTCGTATGACGTACTGGTAGAGCATGTTAGCTCTCAGGCTAGTTGAGCACTGTGAATTATACTATTTAGTTAAATCTCTATAAATTAATAATAAATTTAGTAATTTAATAAGGTATTAATTAATCGATAAATTAAAAAATTATTAATTTATCGATAATTTAATAATTTATTAATTTATTAATTTATCAAAATATATTTTTTTAATTTCTTAAATGTGACTTTTATTTTTTCAACAAAAAATAATATTGTTATGTATTATTCAATGCCTATATTGATGATTTTTTAACATTAAATAAATAAAATCATATTTAATATATAAAAATAATAGTCACATATCGCATCAAAAACACAAAAATGACTTTTTATCTCAAAAGATAAAAAAATTGATGATGCGTCGTGAATACAACATAAAAAATTCAAATAGCACTCATAAACATGTGCAACATATAGTGGGTTTTTAAAAAGTTTGACTTTTAAGTGAGTCAATAAACGATATGAAATCGATCATGTGATCAAGATGACCCAATTTAAAAAAAAAACAAGTCACAATTCATGACTCATTCTTTAAAAAATCCTCATAAATGAAAAATTAATTTTATGTATTCAGAAATTATTAATTTATATATTCGTTGAGACTTATGTCTATTATTGTATTTGTATTATCTTATAAATCTAGTAAATTATTAATTTAGCACGTTGTTCCCATCTCGAGACCATCAATAATTATTATTTTAACAAGATTATTAATTAATTGAATATTAATTTATCAATGTTATACTCTATATGAGGAAGCCCTTCTAATGAGGACTAGTTGAGGACTTTTGAATTAATTACTTATTAGACCAACTTTTAATCAAAATTTAACATCTTAACCGTTAAAGTTGTAGATTTATATAAGTAGAACAATCATACAAAATTTCAGCCAAATTGGTGATCGTTAAGTACTAGTTTTAGATCAAATCAATGGACAAACCAAATCTATTAAACATGAACCGTTCACGTTCATAATTGGTAAATCACACTTATGAATACCTTAACGATTTATAAAATGGAGTCTAATTTGTAAGAACACCCATACAATAAGAGTAGATAGCAATCATAGCATAGCTAAAATTAAGATATAGCAATTTCTATTTTTTGTATTATCAGTGTTTCATTTGGATCGGCTCGATAAGATTATTCTCGTAGTTTTTCTTTGTAGTTTTTTTCTTTATTAGAAAAAAACATACAACCTAAACTTCAAATAAGGCAACCCTCAAAGCTGCTGTAATTATTTCGTTGTCTGAAAAGAATAATGTAAGAAGAAAATCCAGGGACCTTTCGTTATATATATTTTTGGCAACTGTTAATTTTCCTTTAAAAGTAAGAAAATAAGGTGGATATTCCCACAGTACTAATTGGGCCCCTGTCAGACAGAAATTTCCCTTCGCGGCCCAGAAATTTCCCTTCGGGTCAAAACTCAAATTACCCGACTGCAAATAAGACCTAGTTTCCCAATTTCCACCCCAAACCCCAAATCGAAAGAACACAAAGCCCTAATTTTGAATCGGTGCCCTTTTTCTCTCTGCTCTCTCGGAGCAAATCACCAATGAATTACAGCGACACCGACGATTCGCTGTGCCGGAGGTCCTGGAAAATCGCTATTCTCGGTGAATCCGCTCGCAGGGTCAGTTCCTTATTCCTTTTCGGTAATAAAGTTTCCGACTTTTTCAATTTGATTTATATATCAATTTACCAATCATTGCTATCTGAGTTGTTATGGACTGAGGAGTACAATCTGTGTTGAATAATGCAGCAATTTGAGTCGCCAAGAGAACGTGCCTATGGATATATGGGAGAATTGGTATCAAATTTTACTTATTATTGCTCTGAATAATTTGTATGTACTTAATAGTCTGAAATGTGGTATTTTGATCTTCTTGTTTTGATAATTTTAGTTTATTTATTAATTTTTGTGTTTTGCTTGTAACAGAACTGTTTGGTGTGAAAATGGATTTTCTCGAACAACCAAGCTTGAGGAGGTGTCAGTACCTATGAGTCAGGTACAACCTTGATCTTGATGCACGTTCGCCTTCTGACTTATCTTCAAACGATTGTTGTACATGCGTTGTTCAGGTCTGCATTCAGGTTCTTCTTAGACCTAGCTGAAGAGCAACTAAGATTTTTCTCATCCTCTTACGAAGCGGACGTTCCTACTCAGACCGATGTGTTTGAGCAGAGCTAAAAATCACGGGAGCAGGTGCGTTCGCCAAAGGATCTCTGACAAACTCTGGATATTTGCTAGAGTTCTCACTCCAACAATGGTTTTTTGCGGGTATTCGCTTACGGATAGGGCTTTATGAAACGGTGATGGACTGTTTGTTCACGGATGAGGCTTGGTGAGTAGCTGCGGGTAATGCTCACGGATGAGGCTTTGGTGAGGTAGAAGCGGATAATGCTCACAGATTAGGCTTTGGTGAGTAGCAGCGGGTAGTGCTCACTGATGAGGCTTTGGTGGACAAAAAGACTCGAAGAATCTTTCTGGTAGAGGTGTTCCAGAGAATCTTGTTTTGCAGTGTGTAAAAGTTATATTGAACCGTTGAGATGTATTCTTATCTCTGTAACTTGACCCCGTATATAGTGAACACAAGAGTTTGTTCTTTTTTACGGATCAAGGTTTATCAAATCTTCTTGGATCTTCAAAGGATTCCTTAAGCAACCACAAATCCTTACCAATCATAACGTAAACCGCAAGAATCGGTTCACTGAGCACTCTTCTTAAGCATTCGCTGAAAGATAATATTTTAGCCCAAACAAGAACTATATGCAGGAGGAGGATATTCGACTAGAGGCGACACGAGCTAGATGTAAAACTAATCTTTTTTCGTGTGTTATTTGTTTTTGTATTTTACTTCCTGTGTCTTGTGGTTTCTTGCAATTGTCTGAAATTTTTTCTTTACTTGACAGTGTCGAACATTTTCAAGAAGCATGGGGATTTAGCCGAGCACATGGCTAGGTAAAACCTCTTGGCAAATTTGTTAGCTTTCATCATATATTTTTGGTTATGTGAAATCAGAGTATGCATTTTATGGAACTTTCATTGATTTAACAGGGATTCTGACAAGACAATTTACTAGCGTCTACATAAGGAATTTGAAGCTGCACGGGCATCACAAACTCAAGGTAAGCTCTGAATTGATTTTATGTTGTATGCTTCATTTCAAAGGTATGGTTGCATATAGTTTTAGTTTATCATGGCAAGTTTCTTTTTCTTTGCTTTACTGGTTTCAGTGGTTTGTGAATGCAGTTAAAGGTAAACTCTTGGGTGTGCAAACTAATGTTAGGATCTTCTGTCGACTTCAGTGTTTGAAGTCTATTAAAATCTAACAAACCCAACCATGTCCAGGTTGAGTGTTGCGGGTTACTGTGTGATTGTTTAATAGAACCCTTCTGAGGATTACTTACTTTGTAGGTCGTGCAATGGGGTTATCTGGTTATCGTGCATCCATCAATTTCGGGCTAGTTGCTTTTTGTATATGTTCTGGGTTGTTTCTTTTGGTATATGAGCAATCCTATGCTTAAGGAGTGCAAGTTTCATTTCTATTTGACTTGGAACTAATTTTAATTTTTTGATTCTTTCTTTCTTGCAGAGATTTATTTAGAAGGCGAGCAATGGAATGATGGACTGCTAGCCACAATCAGAGAACGGCTATGGTTCTGTCGGATAATTTGAAGACTTGTTGTGGTTCTCATTGTTAGTTTTATGCAATGATTGAGTTGTCTGATTTTCCATATGCTGTACCATGTCTCATGTTAAGCATGAAGACATGCCTAATCTAATTGATTTAGACTTTAATCAGGTTCACATGGAGGTAGAAAGAAAGGCGATGGCAAGAGATGTAAGCATGTTGCACGGTCCTCATTTTCAAGAGAGAATCACTTACAGAGTTGGGGATAAGGTAACTTCCAGAAGATTCGTGTTTAATTTGTAATAGGGGTTTACTAACCTCTTGCTGACTCAGTTTCCAAGAATACGGTTTATCTTCATTGAACAATAAATGTAAACAAACCGGAGGGTGATGACAGAAAGTTGGCTATTATTAGGCAGTTAATAACCTTGCTATATTTATTTTATTGGATATTGGTTGTAGGGGAGAAGTTTCCTGACCATTGGCCAAATTATTCTGTGAACAGGTTATTTGTTGTTTGGAAGGGGCAAGAATTGGTATACTGTATGAAACATCTTATGCAGGTATGCCGTGTAATAATGGATATTCAATCAATTACTGATTAAAGTGTTGTTTCTAAGTTGCTGACAAAGCAAAGTTTGATGTTAGCATTTTGGGGATTGATATTGGCACCCCCCTTTTTCATAATATTACATTCCGCTCGAATGGGTAATTCTATCTGCATGGAGGTGTGTTTTGTAGAAAAAAAAAGGGGTGCCATTTTTTTGGGTGACATTAGTAGACTGAGGGTTGATAGGTAAACAAGATTAAGGGGTCATGTCTCTCTTTTGCGGCCATATAGGTCTGGTTAGAGCATATACATCGTCAAACTATTTCGAGTTTAAACACTCATTGGCCTTTTTTAGCACTGGTAAGCTAACATGGTGCAGGAGAACCTTGTGATATATACCATTTAGTACTTGAGAGCAAGTCATTTCTAGAGAAGATGACCGTCCTTGAACACACTATTCCATTCTTTTTGCCACTAACAGAAGCAGAAAATGATCTTCTCTCCTCCAATGCTATGGTAAGTTTTGCTTCCTGCACTGGGCTTGCTTACTTGATATTTTTACCTGGTCTCATATTGTATCCTGGATGATCTGCTTGCCGAAATTTATCGATTATGTTGGAGAGCTTCTGCAGGCTTATGTGGACAGAAAGGAACAGGTATTATACTGGCATATCTAAACATGGGAATCGAGTGACTTTAGAATCCAAGATGTGTGCATGTAGATGAAGGCAAATTGTAACTATCAAAAAGAGTACATTATTTGCACATACTCGACCTTCCGTGAACCTGAACTAGGTTAAACCAAGTCCCCTTCCATTAGGTTCAATCCAAATCTGCCCCCTCAGATTTGGGTACAAGGTGTTACCTGTGCCATCCGTACATTCATGAAATCATGAAAGTTAGAGTATAAGTGGAGAACACAATTGAAGAGTTGAAAAGTTAAAGGAATTGCTGGAAGTAGCATGCATTGTGTGGTATATTTTTGTTAGAGCTATGTTTGAAGTTGTATTTAGATATTTATCATTATAACTGGGTTTAATTTGTTACTATTGATTTTGCATGTAGGTTCGGCTTATCAAGGAGTTATATGGGAACCAGATTAACGAACATGATTGTAGCATGACCTACCATTTTATTTTGTTTGCAATAATTGATTGTGGCTGGTTGGTGCATTTTCCTTCCGTCGTTATTATTCTATTTTCTTTTGATTTCGATATAGTTTTGCATTACATTTGGATGACTAAACTTTTCGGTAGTCATATGTCCGAATTCAGTCTTTTGTGACCACATAAATGGTAGGCTCACATGGGTTTTTATATTTAGTCATTTTGTTATCGTTTGAGATCAGCAGTTTGTTATTGTTGCTGATCTGCGAATCTCCTAAGTTGAACTCATGAATTCATCACTTTCTATATTTCTTTGGGAGACAAATGGAGCTGGTACTATCTGTTGCGTTTGATATCCGTTGTCATGTGATAATAGATTGTTTTAAAAGTGATTTTGGGATTTTGTGATTTTGGCTCCTAATCCAGCATATGCGGAGATTGTGTTGAATTTGCCACAAGCTCTTCGGGAAATGCACGAGGAGTCCCCATAATATCACTTGTGAATGCATCTGCATCTGTACAAAGCCATAGCAAAAATTGGTTTCGGGAAAAAGGATAGCTCTAGACTGTAGTTGTGGAGCTGAGGCTAAAATCAGTAGGACTTTTCGTTTCTTTATTCATCTCATGCTCAGTATGACCTTGAACTATCTGTGTCAAAAGAGTGGTATATCCAGTTTGTCCATCGCTTTAATCTAGACCGGTTTATAGTTGGAAAAGTTGATATCAACTGGCATTCATTTGTTTCAGCTTCGTAAACTGGGAAAGCTTACTAATGATAAATAACAGCGATAAAAACCATAAAGAAATATCTATAATAATAGAATGAATTCAGTGTGGCCGTGTCAGTAAATTGAGATTTAAACTTCCAATAACTCCAATCACAGTGACGAGGACCTGGGTATAAGTGTTTCGTATCTGGACTCTTACCAACTCGATCATGTTCTAGAAATGTTAATATTGTTTATAGAGGTTGCATAGTCCGAGACTCCAACGATAAATGATCCAAGGAGTCAGCTGCTTATGCCCACAATGCGGACTGCTCATATATCGCTAGTCTCCGACCGACTAGCGTGACTTTAAGAACCTTGCGTGAAGCAAAACATCAACCCTTCAACTTGAAAAAAACAATGTTCATGATCTTTCTTATTGCAGCTTTTGGTTTTCCCAAAGACTAATCAACAAAGTGAATAAAACGATGAACTTCACCATGGATTATGAACGATCCATAAGGGTTCAACACCAAAATTAATGTCATCTTCACGAAACGACTTTATCATACTTTCTTCAGCCAAGCTTTTTATTTTTTCTTTTTTAAGGTCGTATATTGTATATTCATCCAATGCTGCTAAATTATCCAATTCTCTCATTGGGAAGTAGATGGAGTTCTTTTCACGTCCTAAGAAACATGGGTTCGCCATTGACATTAGTTGCCATCTTTTCCCTTGGCCAAAAAAGAATAGACTTTGGTCGCCTAAACTTTGTAGACTCTCCCACTTCCCCCTTTGTGAATCTAGCATTTCCACACCAAACTTTAATTTCTTGCTGTTTCTCCCCTCTTTTGTTAGACGTACAATGTCACCCGTCAATGATGACTCCATCAAATAGGTAAAATACTTTGCATAAGATGGATCCTTTATGGAGCTACATTGTAAAAGAGGGTATTCCTTGAAGTCCCAAATATTGGTAAAATCCTCGGCCGATGCCACTAAAAAGTCATCATGAAACATGAATCCCTTGTTACCATAACAATCCACATAATTATAATCGTCACTATCAACATCAACTTTCAACATCTTCCAGGACTTGTCTACGTCTCCATGTTTATAGTATGCTAGTATTGATCCAAATTGCACTTCCACAACAAAGTTCTTGTTGAAGGAGGGATTGGATGAAATGATAGCTCTAGAAGGTGTGCGAAATTTATAAGGAAGGGTATTAGGGTCTGGGATTGGAATGCTGCCTCTTGTAATCGGGTTAAAGAGATGTGCTTTCCATTCTTTCGAATCATCATCTTCGTAAAACATGACAATCCATCCATATGACGAACCAACACATTTGGCATGAGGATAGTAGTCATGGACGTTCCTGATTGTGTGCTTCTTCTTTCCAATGGGATCAAAGAGGACGGAATTTTGTATATCTCCATGAAGCAAGAGACATGGAGTCCGAGGTAAAGGAACATATGAGCTACATGATTTTGCAGCGGCTCTCCAAGATTGACAAACGGCTTTAAACTCTCGGATATGTCTGAATCCAGCGATGTCAAATTCACAAGGTATAAGCTTCTTCAAGATCGACTCTAGAAGCTCATTAGGAAGCTCAGACCAGTCTCTGTTTTTGAGACTCCTTTGTTTCAGCTCAACCATCCTCTTCTGTTTCAGCTCAACAATCTTTTCGTGAATCTTGTTAATGTTCAGGTTTACTTTCACCATCTACAACAGACATGAGGCCATCTACAGCGGACATGAGGCGCTGCATAGCGTGAATCTTACGAGCTTCGTCGTTGATGCGAGATTCAGTGGTCGACCTATCAAAGGTAAGGTCGACCTTCCTTTTCATCAAGCTTTCTATGTTCCCCACGTCAGGCCTTCTTCTTTTTTCTTTTCTTCTGTTCTCTTTTCGAAGATGACCGCCGGAGACAACATCTTTTGACTGAAACTGAATCGCCTCGTCGACGGCCGGCGTTCGTTGTCTCTTCTTTTCTTTCTTCCCTTCGTCTACCCTCTTTCTTTTATGGTCAGCGGCCGTTCTTTATCTCTTGTTTACTTTCTCCCCTTCATCTGTCCTCTTTCTTTTATGATCTGCCTGCAAATCCATGTTAGGGCAAAATACGGCACTGGTTGTGTTTTTAGATAATCGATCTATGGGTATTATATATTCTGGTTATAGAACTCTCTATGGGTATTATTCTGATACGTATGTAACTATGTATGGGCACGGATTGTTTATTTATATTGAACAAAACTTTATCCTACTAGGATTAGAAAATCACTAAACCCTAAGGCGTTTGGCAGACCTGACTAGCTAGATTGGAATCATTGGATTAGTATCCAACACTGACATGAATTTGATTGGAAACCTGTTGTATCTGGAAAGTTGTAATCTTGTTTGTTGTTTGGAGAAAATATAGAGGAGTGGAATTGGACTCAGAAGTCTTCAGAGCAACAATTTAACTTCTATGAAAACAAATTCTTCCATCAATTTCGAATCAACATCGTTGAAGCTTGAAAAACACCCGTCAAAGTAACCATCGCCAGTGGCGAGAAAAGAAAAACTAAATCCGGCCATGTGATTTCGCTGCCGTGACAAAAATACGGCAATGAGATTCAGTGATACTATCTAGGGATGTGATGCTTCAGTGATACTATCATTTAGGAACAATTCGGCTGACAAGGACAACGCGGATGATATGGCACTCGCCGGGGACGGGTTTGACACAATGATCAGAGTCAAGGCTTTTGTTGGTAGTGTCTGGATGCAGGAACAAGGTTTCTTGTGCTGTCATTGTTTCCATGTCTACAAGAGATGTCATATCTGGATGCAGGAACTATTTTTTGTTAGCTTGCATCATCATTTCCTTTATCTTTCGGTGATTGTCTAACATGGTATCATACTATAAGTTTAAAATCGGCTCAATTGGAATTGTATACATATTAGGAACACAATTGCCCTGTTAGACTAGTTCATAACATTTAAATTTTGAGATAATCAGTCTAATATACTATGAAAGCATTCACTCTACCACTACCAGGTTTTTGGGTTAAAAACCTCATATATACTATGTATTAGCTCAAGGATATGACACCATTTTTCTACACTAAAAGATTTTAGGGGATGAAGGTGGTGATTATTGGCCTAAAAATAAAGGGCAATTGCCCTTTGGTGGGATATTTTAGAGGTACAAAATGAATATGCAAGGGTCCAAAGTGCATGATCATTGTTGTGCACTGTCACTTCACATGTAGTGCGGCTTCGTGTCGAAGCCAACGCGCAGCCTTCAGTCGTCACCATTGCATAGAAATCTGTCTCCTTCCTTGAAAAGGGAAAATGCTTCTTTTCCAATACTCTGCATCATCATCGATTCGAATCACTATTTTTACCACTTGAAGACTTTTTAACGTTTCTAGCAACTCTATGATGCAGTGGAGGACCATTCCATGGAGTTGAATCGGGTAGACTTGATGGGAGAGTATCAACAAAGAGCATTGTTAGGAAGCATCTTCCTAAGCCTGATTTTAGAGTGGACCAGATGATGGCTACGTTTGCCAAACAAGGTCTCACTCTAACCGATCTCATTGCTCTCTCCGGCGCTCACACGACCGGGTTCTCACACTGCGACAGATTCAGCCACCGGATACACAACTTCAAGGGCAAGAGCCGACGATGAATGTGGACTACGCAATGAGCCTGAGGAAACAGCGTCCGAAGAATGTAGATCCGAGGACTGCGATTACTTTGGACCCAGCAACACGGCAGAGATTCGATAACATGTACTACAAGAACCTTCAGCAAGGAAGATGGTTGCTTACCTCTGATCAGTGCTTGTATACCGACAAGGCACATTGTCAACTTCTTTGCAGCAAACAACACAGCCTTTGAACATGCATTCATGGCTGCGATTACAAAGCTTGGTAGGGTGGGGGTTAAGACTTCTGCAAGGCAGGGTGAAATTAGACGTGATTGTACTGCTGTAAACTAATGCATCATCCCATCTGATATCATTAAGATCCCAGAAGGTGAAACCCTTGGCATATGTACAACGAAAACTGTAATTTATGTTATTTGGCCTGCTAAATAAGTAACCATAAAAACGTAAACTAGTAACACTAGTTTAGCTCATTCGGTTATTACTATAGCTCTAATCTAAAACACAAGGTTACTAAAGTCTTGATTCATCATCATCATGGAAGCTCCTGGCGACTTTGTTCCCTACAGAAAGCTCCTCTCCTTAAACTGTATAATGTTGCTGGATGTTATCTATGTCCAGTCCTTTCAGCTTCACAACAGACTCGACATGGCCCTTCAGTGTGTTCAACTCCCTAAGCCTGTAACAACAGTAAGATAAATGCTCTCAGAAACATGCTTCCTTTGAAATATATTCATTACTAACACCCAAAAACATGCTAGTATATATTCAGTGATTACCTTGCAACTTCAGCCCTTCTCTTGGCTTGTTCTGCAATCTCTGACAGTTCCCGGTAACTGCTCTTGTCATTGAAGATATTGGAGTTTTCCGGTGGTTGAAGACCATGTAGGGTCCTCTGTGCAGTAGCCCACTGTGCTTCTCTCTCCTCTTTTCCATAGTCTTTCTTTGTAGTAAACGCGGTCTGTTAATGGAAAGAGAAAATAGATGAAATAATGTTGCAGAAATCTGAACAATCAACATACTATTGGTGTAAGTTTCTTCTACCTTATTCTCCAAAAGATTATCCCAAGCTTTTCCACTAAGGATGTAGCGGATTGCAAACTTCAAAAGATCAAGAGGAAAGTACGTCACCACACTGAAAAGCCAGATTACACCAGCCCAACCCCAGCCACATCCATGTATCCGAGCAAATTCCCAGTTTGCATAGACAGCTATCAGAGTCGCCACCTGCCATATTCAAAATGATCAATAAAATTGTCTAAAGCCACCAGCAAAATTTGTGATGCTTATTATGCTCTCCTCCACAATACTTGTTGTATTTCAGACCAAAGTTATTACCACAAGTGATAGTAATAGTATGTAGTCTTTAGCATTTAATAAACTAATTCTATTACATCCCAAGTCCCAGAGGAAAACTACACTATCCAAGGTATTAGGCTGTGAAAAGCTTACCAACTGAGCAACAATGAAAGCTGCAAGCAAGAGAAGTCCAGGGCGTTCCACAAAGGAAAAGCTGCGGGACCTTGTGACGAAGATAAGGGCTTGGCTAATAATACTGACTTGTAAGTATAATGCTGCCATCATTTCACTAGGGTTATTCCTTATAGACCGTACTTGAAACTTATCCTGCATTATGAATGAGAGATTGTAAATGGTAATACAATTGGCAAATATGACTTATCTGAAAAAAAAACTGAGCAAATTAATCATACCGAGAAGAAGTCTGTATCTGACATCAACCAAAAGAATACTACTGTCATCAAGGCCATGTAACCGCCAAGAACAATGCCAGTAGCAAAAATTTCTTTCAGTTTCCAGCTGTCTGGCATTGGGGATGGTTTCACTCGGTCCTTGGATATTGTCATGATCGTCCCTATCAAAAAGGTAGCCACATGGTCAGACCAAATATCACCCTATTTTAGAAAGGTAAACTTTGTAAAGGCACTTAAGTCTTACCATCGTTGAGTATAGCAATGATCAATACCATGAAAGGTGCAAAGTCAAATTTCCATATCAAAGCAATGAACATGAAGCCAAACTGTCAGAAATTATATCATATGAGAATAAATAGACAAAGCTTAAAACACGAACCGCAACACTAACAACTGAAAACCCATTATTGCTTCACTTACCACTATACGTATGGTAATTGAAACGGCATAGATCTGCAAAACCGAGTAAAAGCAGAGTGGCATGAAACAAGGAGCTTATTGAAAATCCATTTTTACAATTAAGCAAAGAGCATTAGCGTTACTAACAGTATAGTTCTTCATTCTCTGGAATATGGCTCTGCTTGTAAGTACTGCGCTTATGATGACACTCAATCCCGGTTCAGTCAGAACAATATCTGAAGCTCCTCTAGCAGCATCAGTAGCATCAGCTACAGCAATTCCAATGTCCGCTTTTTTCAAAGCAGGGGCATCATTGACACCATCTCCGGTCATTCCACAGATGTGCTTCCTCTCTTGTAGCCTCCTTACAATTTCATATTTGTGCTCTAATAAGCAAAAGTGGTGTTAGAAAAAGAAGAGGCATTGTAACATGTGAAAGACTACTAACAGACAGAAACAAAGGGACAAATAGAGAAGCTGTTACAAATTACGTGAGACAAATCTACTAATATATGGCATTCAAGTTCAACATTTACATAATGTTATAAGAAATAAAAGTGCCAGTAGAAACACACCTGGAAATACTCCGGCAAATCCGTCCGCCTTCTCAATCAATTCATCAATGGGGAGGGAAGAAATGGCTGCATCCTTGTCCTGGCCAAGCAGTGCAGAAGATGGATACATGTTTGTTCCCATACCAAGTCGCCGTCCAGTTTCCTTGCCAATGGCAAGCTGATCCCCTGCAGAATGATGACCAAAATTATATAATATGACAATAAGTACCCTTAAATGAGGAAAAAAGATTTGAAAATCTACTGGGGAGGGAATCTGATGGTATTATACAAAGACTAAGAAGAAATGCACTTACCAGTGATCATCTTCACATTAACACCAAGATTAAGAGCTCTGCGAATAGTTTCTGCACTGTCATGCCTGGGAGGATCAAATAAAGGCAACAAACCAACAAACTGCCATGGTGCTCCCGGACTCTCTTTTGTTTTCTCAGGTATTTGCTGAAGACATTAACAACAGCACTGAGATCTAGAAATTAAGTTGACACAGCGGCATGTACAAATCAAAGGTAAACTGAAAAAAAACCTGTCTTGCAACGCCAAGAGATCGAAGCCCGCGTTCAGCGAATTTATCAATCACAGCATGAACCTTTCTCTTAAAATCTTCCTTGCAGTTGCATAGCTCCAATATCTGTCATAAAGGATAAGAAACATTGGAGTTTGTCATATAGGGGAACACATTTTCTCAATACCAAAAATTGAGGTAAGGCTGTTACCTGCTCGGGGGCCCCTTTGCTAGCTCGATGCCAATTTCCATCAGAATCAATGTATGTTAAAGCAGTCCTCTTGTCAACAGGGTTGAATGGAAGGAAATGGACTTCTCTGACACCAGCCCGTGCCTGCCAAATTTACCAAATATTAGAGAAAACTATTTTAAAATCTTGGAGCTGAAGAGGTTGAAAGCATAGAGGAAATGGCAGACAAATATACCTCTTTTGGATCAGCAAGCATATTTACTATGGCAGCATCAATAGCATCCTGATTTTCAGTCCTAGAAGCCCTTGCTGCAAGAAGGATAACATGTTCTTTCTCTACACCCTTGGGAAATACTTCGATCAAATTTCTATCAACTGTCAGCTTGTTCAGGGTCAAGGTCCCAGTCTTATCACTGCACAGTACATCCATCCCAGCCATTTCCTCAATGGCAGTCATTCTCTTGGTAATAGCACCTTGCTGAGAAAGCCTATGTGAACCTATGGCCATCGTGACAGATAAAACAGTAGGCATAGCAATGGGGATTCCTCCAATCAAGAGAACCAGCAAGTTGTCAATCCCATCCCTGTACTTTCGCCTCTGAATTGGGTACATGACAACAATCTCAATAGCTATTCCCACAGCAATTGAACAAATGCAGAAGTTCCCAATTGCTGTGAGAACTTTCTGGAAATGCCCAACATTGTTGGTGCTGTCCACAAGATGTGCAGCTTTACCAAAGAAGGTGTGCACACCAGTTGCAATGACCACTGCTTCAATTTCACCCTGTTTACATGTTGAGCCAGAATACACTTCATCTCCAGGACTTTTAGTAACCGCCAGGGACTCGCCAGTTAGGGCAGACTGGTCAATCTTGAGAGGATCACCCTCAAGAAGGCGAGCATCAGCAGGCACTATGTCTCCCAACTTAATGCTGATTATGTCTCCTGGGACCAAAATTGAAGCCTCTTGCTCAGTCCATCGGCCGTCTCTGAGGACCTATATTATGACACCATCAAAAAGATCAGAACCATATTAAGCACAACTTTCATTAGACACGTAAACCATGAAGTTTAGCATTTTCTTTCTTTACCTTAGTTTTAGGAGCAAGACCAGCCATAAGTGCAGCAGCCGCATTACCAGCATTGTTTTCTTCAATGAAGCTGATGGTAGAGTTAACGATCAGCAGGACCATGATTCCAACAAAATCCTGCCAATCTGGAGGCCTTCCATCACCATTTGCCAACACAATAGCCATCAAAGCAGCAGCTTCCATGACCCATGACAAGGGATTCCACATGAACCCCAAAAACTTCAGCACTTTGCTTTCCTGTTCACAGAGATACAATCAGCGTATGCCAGAACCAAACTTTTAATTGTTCAGATAACATATACTGGTAAACATGTGTCTGTTACAAATTGAAAAACACACCTTCTTCTCCTCTAACTTGTTTGGTCCAAAAACTTGGAGCCTGGTCTGACCCTCGTCCGAGGTAAGACCTTCCCTTGTACATTTCAACTGCTCAAAGACTTCCTCAATTGGAATCCGTTCCTGTCATCAAAACACAGATACACATAAGTGAGCTATATTACAAAGTTAGAAGACAAACTACATGCAAACCAAGAGAATTAGTACTGTTTCCTATTTTCAGCAAATCAGATGTATGATATTTCAATTAGGTAAGCTATGGTTATCCATGTTGCCACCACAGTACATTTACCAACAGAAGTATAAAACCTTCTTATTAACCAAGAGAAATCCAGATGATCTATATCAACAGGTAATCGTCAATGTCCAATTCGAAACTTTGCTTTTTGTGAACAGATTATTAGTTTCACACATAAAATCAAACAATATATTCTGGAGACAGCCGTGAAGTATCTGACTTAGCTCGCTGCTCATGTGAAATTAGAAAAGAAACAACATTCATGACATTGTATAGACAAAAAGTCAAACATATTGACTAAAAGGGCCAACAAGGTAAGTGAAAATTAAATAGCCTTGATATATATTGGGATTGCCAATAAATACTGCAGCTACCTAATTTATCAAAACACACAGGAAGTACAAGGAAAGGTACTAACTCAGAACCATCATTCAAATCCCAAAACAAAACAGAAATCACAACAGAGGAAATCACAAACCCAGGTCAAAAATGAGGAAATATTTAATTCACATCATCAACAGAATATATATATATATATATATTGTACAATAGAATAAAGAAACTATTCAGAGAAACAAAAAAAATACAAAATATTAAAATAGGGTGCGTATGGAACACGGGTTTGAAAAGGGCGCGTAGAGGTCATTAAATATTCCCCAAGTCAGCCATGTTCTCGCTAAGCCAAAAGCAGAGAAGCGTTGTCAAGCCGCTGATTCCATGTGATTTACGGGTGCGTACCAAACCCACACTCCTCCAAAAAGCCCAGATCATACAAATCATCATTTTTCCAAAACAAAATCAAAACCTCTTTCTAATTTATATTTCGGATTATTTCTTTTATTTATACGGTGGGGTACATGAAACCTAAAAAATAACGCTTGGAATTTAAGCCAAACGGAAGCAATCTCACGGCCGGGCCTCTGGGCCCACCATTATACAGTCCAAAATGCCTCCGTTTACGATGAAACGAAAACATAAGACTCGTGTGTGTATGTGCAACCGTACTCTCTACAGTCACGGCCGCAGAGAAACAAAATCAAACAACAAAAATAAAAAAAATTACGGATAATCCGAATCTAAATCTCTGTTAGGTTAAGCGAGTAAATATAGTAGAAAATTAGAAAGAGAAACAAAAACAAACCAATAAAAAAATCGCCGGAGAATAAAAGGACTGAGAATCAAAGACTAAGTATAGTGATCATCATTATCAACAACGAAAACCGAAACGAACAAACAGTATCATCAAACCAAGAGCGATACGAATTTCCAGAAATCACACATAGATCCGAATTCTCATAGCGTTTTGGCTTCGTTTGATCATAGCGAAACGAACACATGCAGCAGATCGAGTCACAGAGAGAGGAAGAGTGAGAGGTATACCAGATCGACGGACTCGTTTTTGATCTCCTCGAGGCTGATGGCCTTAGCGCCGCCGCTCATGGTTGCGGAGTAGGTGGACCGCTGAGCTCAAAAAAGCTGAAAGCGAGACTGGTTTTTGGTTTTGACGATAGAAAAGAGAGGAAGCGATGGAAGATTTTATAGTGCGGAAACCCTAGCGAGAATCATGGTGGGAGAACGACGTCTAGGGAGAGAAGGAAGCCGAAACGGGTCAGAATTCGGGTCCGGGTTTTCGGCGAGAGAGAAGAGTACTGAAGAATGAGGGAGAGTGATGAACGAGGCTCAGTGGCGTCATTTATATTTGCTCTGGTGTTGGGGTGGTGGGCCCTATCCGACGCGACCCTACACGCGCGCGTGGGGGATAAGTTTTGTGGAGGTGAGAAATGACGGGTTTAGCCCTTACGTGGTAAAATGAGATGTGGAAACCAATTGGAAGGAGATGAGGTTTGGTTGACTCATTAATTGGCATCTCGCTTTTTTGGTTGGGTTGGGATTCTCAATTTTTTTTCTACTTATTTCATTTAAAATGGTCCAAACGGATTTTGAGAGTTTCAAGCAAGAAATTGCTCGTCTTTATTCATTTGGTTGAAATCAAAATAAATGAAATCATTTTAAATACATTTTTTGGTTCAAGTGACGCTTGTTGCAACTATTTTAAAAGAATAAATTTACAACCATATTAGTTTTCGTCTAACTGCTAAATCTATATATGTATACGCAGGGATACAAACACATGCTCTAACCCTCTCCTAATAGATATGTTGACCACTTTTAAGAACAAAACTAATATCACTATAACACTAGTAATTGGTTAAGTCTAATTCATCACATGTGGAGTTTTAGTGTTCCACTATGGAAGTGCATACGTTTTGGGGTTAGGTGGTACATGTCCAAATGATTATGTACAAATTTTTATTATGGCTAGAGCAAACAAAAGACTTATTCTGTCCTAAACCCAAGTTATTGGCACAAGTAAAATGTTTCACCTATGCACTGTTACATAGTATCCGGCCACTTTTAACGACCTTATGTACTGCATTCGGGTTGCTAAGTTACATCTATCGATCATTTATTTGTAAATGGTTAAGTATAAATTGAATGGTTATATAACCATGTAAAATGGTAATGCCCATAAAAGCCGATGGGAATTTAACCTTATAATTGTTAATCAGTTACGTTGAAAGCACTAATCATTTTTAGAAAAACAAACGCTAATTATTTCGCTAAGCGTAAAATTGTAAATTGAAGCACTAATAGTAACTTTAGCAACTTTATAAAACAGACATTTTTGCACCATTCATGCTTTTTTTCCTTTCTCGACCCGATTAGAAATAAGGGAGCTTCTTTCTATACCATGATTTCATTCCATTCTATCATATTCTCCTCAAATGTTTTAAATGTTTGTAACTAAAATAGATAATTAACAAATACAAAACCCAAATTATTCCATTCAGGTAATATGCAAATCTCAACAAAATAGATATCTTTTTGTAAAAAAAAATCAAAATATTCAGTAATTGTTCTTGGACCAGAGCGTGAGGGCAACGCGCCCTCGCTTGCCATATAAACCCTAACAGAAATCTCTCTCGATCGTAATCTTTCCATTAAACCCTCAAATATGATTTTCAAATGGGACACGCGTCTGCCTTTGGTGGCTCGAGGGAGGAAGCTTCCGTACCCGTGCTGTGCATGAAGGCATAGGGATATGTATCATATTGTTATTTATTTTTTAAAATAGAAAATCGAATTATTATATTGATTTCTGAACCCAGGCGTACAATAATAACAATATGACCAACAAAATTAGGAACGATTGACATCTGGACTGCGATTGGATCCCTTTTTGTGGCAAAAAATTAGGAAGAAAAAGCATTATAATTGATTAATTATTCCTGAAATTTTATTTTAATTTTAAGTTAAAGGACACAGCTACTTGAGCCGTACAATAATTTTGTCCCCTGACAAAATGATTTTAAATTTGGGAGGGATTTTAGGAATTTATAAAACGAGCAACCAAATCCACTGTCAAATGAACATATCAAGTGGGATATGTTGTGCCAACAAGGTTTGGTTCAGTTGGTAAGGACAAGCTTATGGTGGAGACCCCATCTGAGTTCGAGTCCCGCTACCAACAGGTCTCGTTTGGTTCGCGATCTGTAAATTTCTGTGGAAATCCATACTTTGAGGCTGGTGTGACAGGCACGTGTCCACTGTCAGTCCTTCGGGATTGAGGTTGCAGGTATGCCCTGACGATGGTGGTGTAGCGTAACCAAACTCTCACCTAAACTTTTAAACAATGAATCAAATGGGATATGTTGTACCTAATTTGGTTACGAGTTGTGATTTCATTTCTAATAATACTTGAAGTGAGATTTCCTAAAAAAAACCTACACGATTAAGAATGTGAGATTTTGGTGGAGATATGAGCGTTTGTGTTGGACAGTTCTATTTTCTTAATTTTAAGATAGAAATGTATATAAATACGAGGCGGAATGAATAAATTACATTTTCAAACGATAATACCCTAATTGAGCAAACGTTGTTGTGTTATTACAATTTCCTTCGTATCCGAAACCCCGAAAAACCAAGTAGGTCAAAACTCAAATGTTAATACCAGCTAGTGATTAGGTCAAAAGTATTTGGTTATGGGCTGTTTAGCCTATATATGCGTAAACTTAGATTTGATTATGACATTTCACTCGTCATGCATGATATCTAAAATGTTCCCTAATCCTTCACCAAGGTGTGATTGCTTCTTAAAAGTATATAAAGCGTTTCATGCTAAACCAGATGTAACTTTTATTGTGCCATCTAAACCCCGACTAAGATTGTTTCTTTGTAACTTTAAAGCATATAATTATCTTCTCACTACGACTAGGAGTGGAGTTCCATGACCTCATCGATAGGGGCATTTCCGAATAAAAAAACTGTCATAGACTTTATAATTTGCACGCGGCACAGGACCATAAACACAGGCAATATACGATTTTGACAGTGTTATAAGATTCCGACTAAGATGCTGTCGTAATTGGTTCGGCATGAAATTAACAGTTGGTGTTCATTTTTTTAAAATATTTTATTAATAACTCATACACCTTACATATGTGTATGAGGTTTAAACTCGTGATCTTAAAGTTATCCGTTAAACATCATAACCGACAAAGTTACAACTCACCGACAGTTGGTGTTCATTTTGAGTTGTAATTGTTTCGTTCAAAGGATAATTGACACACCCCTATGATTGTGGTAATGTCTATAGTACACCAGAAAAATGATATTCCATAATTATAGTCTAAGATTCTTTGATTCTTTGAAATGTCAATGTCACTTAGACGGTATTGAGTTTTAAAGAATATAATCACTTATAATCACCATTATATATAGAATTTTTGTTTGATAAAATCTTTAAAACTACTTATTTAAACATTTTTAGTCTAAATAATCACGATTTTAAAAAGCAAATTGAGGTTACTTATTTAAAAGTGAATTTTCTAAAAATTGAGTTTTTAATCCTACATGCACGTACAACTATGCCTCGTTTCAAAGCTTTTGGACCCTCGATTTAGAACACCCTATGTATTAACGTTGGTATCTTTACTTATGTTAATGAAATCAAAAACAAAAAATAGAAAAGGGTTGGGGTGTTACATCCATCTCTCTCATCATGATTTGTGTCGATAATTGTTCACCCTACATTCTTTGGACCGACAAAAGATCGACGCACCCTCGTTGTGTTAGAAGTTTCGTGTTTTGGTTAAAGATTTACCAAAAAAGATCATGTAAAGAATTAAGTGAGGTTATGCGAAAACTTGATTAATTTAGAGGCTTTTGGTCAAAATAAAACGGCCATCATACATATTGGTCTAAACCAGCATGATTAATTGGTGATTAGTAAAGAGACTGAAAGGGACGAGAGAGCTATATAGTATAAGCCTGCCTGAAAAGATAAAACACATTGCTGTCAACAAGAAGCCTCTGAATGACTTTTATAACTTTCTTTTCGATATATTCTCTGCCATTTTCTTTGATTTTAATCTGCAGAATCTTCTCCTGAGAATTATATTCATCTGGGCATGCATGTGTACAAAAACAAACCCAGTAGTATTCCACTTTTGCGTTACTTGACTCTCAATCTAAACCAGTAGATAGTCATTGAAACAGTGCCACTGCTTGGTGAGAAGTTCCTCATTTCCAAACGACCAGTCGAATCCGAAAAGTCTGTACGGATTGAACCAAAACTTGTACCACACCAGAACCAGATGAAGAACAGAAGAAGAAGAAGAAGAAGAAGAAGAAGAAACTTTCAACGGACCAACGGACAGGAATAGTCGGTTCGTTAGGTTTAACATTTTTTCTTGACTAGAATCTCATTGTGCGATTAGCAAAATTAACCAGATTAATTACTATGAGTTTAATATATCAGCTACCATTTTAGACAGCATCTTTCATTTTCATAATAAACCCTAGAACAGCGAAACTTGTCCAGGGTTTTGATTCTAGAGGACCTGCCTCTACTTCATTTAGGTCCCTTCAAATTGGAAACCCTGAACCCTTTACGACCAAATAAGAGAGGATCATATTAAGATTAACACAGAAATGTAAAACAAGAGTGCTACTGTAATGTCATTGTGGGAAAAGAAAGGCAGAGAGCAAAGATGCCCCATGAGAGAATAATACTGCTGCTAAAGATGAAGCTGCCCTCCTATTCTACTATGGCCTCCAATGTTATTGGCACCAATGCTTTTGTGCACATCACTAGCTAGGACAACAAGATTCGATCTCATATGGCTAGGCATGGACTTTTCCAAAATCATGTGTGCGTGTGAGTCTTCCTTCTATTATATGCTCTATAAACTGCAAAAGGTTTTACTAAGAGATATCATATCAGCTATGTTCTTGGTTTGGTACGGTAGAAATGATGGAGTCCCTACATGTAACTATTCTGGGAGCAGTTGATGGGGATTAGACAACGCACTTAGCAAGTGGCTTGATGATCAATTCAATTGCCACATATTATTCCTAGTGACCCTTTCTCTTTTTTCATGTTACACATACTTCATTGCACTGTTTAAGCTTGTTAATTTGAGGACTCTGATGATGTTTAATACGGTATCAGAGCTTAGAATCTGTATCAGAACTTTGATTCTAAAGGGTTTTACGAAACTGGTTGTCTAAATTTGTGTTTAGGAATTTGAGAAGGATTTTAGGTTCAAAAAGATAAATTTCTAGAGGTTTTAGATACAAAATCTCCAATCTCTCCTGCATCATGTGATTGAAGGTTTTGGAGGCTAGTTGCTGTTTAACTCATATAATTAACCTTTACTGAAGTCAATTTTGATGTTTTTCTCCATCTCCATATGAATTATCGGTGGCGGCGGAACATAGTTAGGGCGGAAGAGGGATTTGGCCCGGCGGTGGTTTCAAAATTTCCCTTTAATTATAGTTTAATTGCATATAATTATAGATTTAGTTTAAGAATTTAGTATATAATAGCTCCTCCAAAAATTTTAGCCCCTTTGAGATTTGATAACAATTCCCCACCTTCACTTTTGAATCTATTGAGAGCTCCCTTGATATAACCTTCCCCAGAAATTCACAGCAATG
The DNA here is from genome assembly GCA_951800085.1 of Comarum palustre. NCBI lineage: Eukaryota > Viridiplantae > Streptophyta > Magnoliopsida > Rosales > Rosaceae > Comarum > Comarum palustre. The sequence goes on from OX637583.1 coordinate 22,846,244, forward strand.
TGAGAGAATAATTGAATAAGAGAAAGAAAGACAATAGGGCTATGCTTCTCAGTGGCAGTGCATGAGGCTTTGAACTTAACCATTCATTATAGCATTTTTGATTGAAACTTATGTTCCAATGGAAGACCTAGTGACCCTCCTTAAGACATGTAGTGATGATTGTGATGCTCAAAATCAAATTGGGGTCCTCACACATCTTGAATTTGACTTTGGAATAGGAGAGGGATCATCTCTCTTAGAATTTTGCCTACCATATAAAATATAATTCATTCTCATATATGATAGACTTATTTTCCTAATAAAGTGCATAGAGATAGATGTGGAACTCAACCTCTTCTTCAGATTTCATTTTCAGTATTAGATTACTTGATTCTGCCATCCCATTCTTGTTTAGATCATACTCAAAAACAAAACAAGGAGAAAACAAATTAATGATTTTGGATTCTTAGGCATCCCCCTATGGCCCTATCCTACATGCAAATTGTGACATGGAAAATAGGACTTGCATAAAAGAAGCTAATTAAGTTGGGTATGATGGATCACATGGATCATCAAAAATCAATATAAACTTGTCCACAACTTATTGTGGAGCATCTATATCTTTCTCCTGTATGAAACCTCATGAAATGTCCCTCCACAATTTGAGTCATACATGCCAACCAAAACACAATGCATCTAGTTTAGGGATACATCTAGGTTAGTGGTGGAGGCTAATAGGCATGTGAACTTGTCACAAGTGCTGGAAAGTCACATACACAAAAACAAGGGTTAGATATATAGATAGCTAGCTTAGCTAAAACAAACCAAGAGGACCATTTTCTTGTGAACCAGACCTTTTTGTTATCTTGTAAGAATCTAATCCTAGCTAGCAAAATGGTGGGGAGAGAGAGACACATAGAGAGATGGAGAAGGCAGAGGAGGAAGGAGGGAGTTGGGGGAAGTCATGAAGGGCATGATTTGCCTTGGAGAGTCCACACAAAACCCACCAAAGATAAAAAGTGGCAAGATTTGTTGAAAGGCTTTTTCTCTATAGTGGGATTGTGACACTTGGAAAAAGATGGGTGTTGGTGACATGAGGTCCCAACTTAAACCTTGTTGCATCTGCATATAATCTCTGCAGCAAAAGAAGGTAGAAGAACAAGAACAAGAACAAGAAAGAAGAGGGAAGCTGAGGGAAATGAAACAGACCCACGAGGGTGTTGATCTTTGCATGTGAAAGCCACTATGAACCTGCGCACCTTCATCCTTCATATCACCGTCCAAATTTTGCTGCCGCCAGCCGTCCATTTTCTTCTTTTTATCTTTGCTGTCACGTAGTGTTGCATTCGGTATCAGTCTATCAGATTGTACCTTGGCCTTGTTTTTCATGTTTCGGATCCTTTCTCTATTCCTACCCAAACATGATGATGCAAACCAAAACCCATCGGTTAGGATCTCTAGCTAAATTGGCAACTAAACAAAAGCCTAGCACAGCCTCATTGACAACCTAATGTCAAAATTGTTAGGATGCTTCCGTAAGTTCAATTGGTAATTTTATTGAACCCAAATGAAAAGCCAAACCAACCACTGCTGAGTGGCTTTTCTTGCATATCTCACATGATGTGCCTTTCAGGAATTCAGGACATTCAAACTGAGAGAAGAGAAGTTGGTTACTTATTGTTTAGCTCATTACTGAAAAAGTTCAGCTAAAGTAAAGCAAAACAAACCTAGTAAGACCATAGGGGATAAAGGCCTACTTAAAATATAACGGTTAGCATTGTCAACATGCACCAACATAATAGATATATAAATTATACTTAGAAAAATGGCAATCCCTACAAAATTCACCATCAACACCAAAGGGAGCCCTCAGGGATTTACAAAAGCTAGCAAGCAACAATGGACTAAAATATCAGTCTATAAACTATAACCCAGACTGGATCAAATTCAACTTCAGACAGGTGAATGGATCAAGAAGGATTAGTTGTTGCTGCCACCAGAATGCTAAACTCAACTTTCAATCATAGGTTCAGGGCCAGATGGTTCCGTGTTGGATTTGTTGGATTTCTGTACGGAGTTGAAAAGAATATCCTTGATAACCTAAAGCAAAGAGAGATAAGGGAATTTAGTTAATAAATGAAATGATTCAATTTAAACTAATAACTAGTATAAAATTTCTCTGCACTATTAAGTTATATGCACACCTGTGACATCAGACCATGCACTTGCTCCACAGTTATCTTTGCACTGTCCCGAGTAATTTTAGCAAGTTGTGATTCTTCCTGCTCTCATGAAAGCATTAAAATTAGCAACCACAGTTTGACTGAGGGTGAATAACAGTAACAAGTTGTTAGAAATCACAACTATGCCCTATAAGCAATGAAACTCACCACCTATAAATTTGCAACGTGATACGGATCTAAATTACTGAATCCCTCAGAGTATCAGACTAGATTGTGCAAAAATATTGCATGGCTACCATACTGACAAGCAGTGAAATGTAGAAAAAAGTGTATCCTCAAAACATCATATCCAGTGACGATTACATAAAACATACAAACAATTGCAGTACTCTTTTTCCTTTTGTAAAATCATTTCCAAAAAGACTGGCCAACTGTGTAAAAGAACCAAGAAACCAGCACAAAGTATAAGCAAGTCAACCTCAGACACAACATCCATTTTTGAAGCTCTCCTTTTAGTTAGTGTGTGTGTGTGTGTGTGTGTGTGTGTGTGATCCATAAGTCGAGTAAAAAAGAGAGAAACAGAGGAAAATAACAAAAGGGAAAACAAAATGATGTGACAAAGAAGGATATTAACACTTGCTTGTTGTATGTCACAAACTTTATTTTAGAAAAAGTTGTGGTCAGTCTCCAAGTTTGCATTGACAACTACATACATACACATGGAATGATATTATTACTGAAATTTTTATATTGTGCCCTATATAACCAGATGAATGAAACATGTGAGAATGTGAGGGATTAATGCCCATAAGATTCTTCCACCCTAACCTTCCATACACAATTTCCATTTAGCAGTTCTAGTATATTTGGGTAATAATCTATTTAAACACAGATAAAGATAAAAGCAGAGGTGGATGGGGATTATAGACTTACATCCTTCTTTCGTTGTGTGGGTGTTACTAATGGTCCAAAGCGGGAATGAGACAAATGATTCTCTGCTTGCTCCAGCTTTTCAGCTACATAATGCAAATATTAAAGCTTTAACATTTGCTCGAATACCACATATCCAAATCATTACAGGAAGTGTGAAATAAAAAGTACTCTAGTAGGTTGCAACAGCTAAGGAAGTACCTAAATCTGAAATTTGTCCTGCAACATAGTCTCCATTACCCAACAAAGGTGAGGAAGATAGGGTATTCACCCAATACTTATTCCAGAGCAGATCCAAAAGGTGGGAGTCAAGACAAGACTTGAAATAAGTGATATCCAGAGAGTAATACTGCAGAAAGACATGGCAACGGAGCTAAGACAACAGCAAACTAGAACCTTGGCTAATCAACTGCGAGATAAAAGGGCAGTAACCTGTTTACAGTGCACACCAAAGTCCTCAATTTTGTTAAGAGGAATGGTCTGATACTCGGAGATGGGATCATCTGGAGGCTTATATCCCTCTGGGTACGTCCTGAAGGCACCGATGTCAACTTTCCCAGCAGACACTGTCCGAGTTGGGTCAATAACAACAGCCAAGAAGGGCTCCTGAAACTGCTGGTTCAACATCTGAGTCGAAACATCAATACCCGAAAGCCAGCATCCATAACCAGGATGAGAATGGTACCATCCCACAACATTCTCCAGTCGCCCCACCTACAAAAATAACAGATGCACTAAGTATACCAACCTTTAAAAACAAAATCAACTACAGAAGCTAATACAAGTTAATGTGTATCACATTTAGCACAAGTCCTACTATGAATCCTAGCAACTCAATATCACAGTCGACAAGTTAACTAGGGTAATATACACATCATATTCAATATGGGGATTCATTCACAAGAAAGTTCATTCCCTTCGCTCCTAAGACATACAAAACACACATACCATAGCCATACAACCTAAATTTCGGGCATCAAAAACAGCAATTGGATTATTAGGGTTTCATAAGTTAACAATTGCAACCAATGCAGACATTTCACAATGCAATTCAACAAACACAACACCAAATTAGGGTTTATAAGAGAGAAAAAGCAGGGACCTGTTTGTTAGTCTGGGAATAATCAACCATATACTCATAAGCATCAGCCTGGGCATTAACCCTAGTCTCAGTCCCCTCCACCGGCAAAGCAAACGCGTCCATGACGATGATGGCATCCCCATCGGTCTTGCCTTGCATGAGTCCCATGACCTCGATGGTCCCACCGGAGCGCGCGTGGACGACCATCTTGAGAAGCGCGAGTGCGGAGATCTTGACGCGCTTGAAGAAGTGGGGGTCGTTAACCCAGGGCTTCTCCTGCTGGAACCTTGTCTGCGCCGCCTCGTCGTAGTAGAAGATGGCGTCGGCGGAAGGGTCGGCCTTGCTCCTCGCCGTTTCCGGAGGAGGAATCTCCATCGGGACTATGTTGTTCTCCAGCTCCCACGTTTTCTGCGCTCTTTCCGCATCCATGGTGTGAGTCGCTCTCCGATTTCTCTCTGCAAAACTAAGAGTGTGGCTCGGTGTGTGTGTTACTGCCACAGCGGTGGTAGTCTCGTAATTATGTAGAGAATTGATGCCTTTCTTGGAATTGGGCTTTGAGAGGCGGTGTGACCGTGATCAGACAAGGCCCAAATATAACCATTGTTTCTTAACACACCGGTCTCAATTCTTAAGAAGAGTAAATTTTTCATATAAACACTGTGATTACACGAACGGATCAGATTCAATTTGTTCATCATCGTTTTGATTGCTTAACTGAAATTTTGTATCTATCCATTAGAGCTAAAAAACTGGCATCTGAGATGAGAAAACATGATGAAGCCAACTCAAGGAAATAAGCACGGATGTTCTTATGTGAGAAATCCTATAAGAAAGTGATAATTGTTCAGATGCGTTAAAACCCCACTCAAAGAATTTGACTCACATAATGTAAAACCCATACCTACAAGGGGGTTTTCAGATTACACAATTCCAATCAAATTCTACTTCTGGAGAAATAGTTTAGCTAAACACGGACTAAATCAGCTGGCATACATTGTTAAATACCCAACAGTAGTTCCTACCTCACTGATACAAAGCAACGGAAAAGAAACAATTAATTTGCCAGATTACAAAGGCTAGTGTACAAATAAGTTACAGACTAGGATACAAAGGTGCATTTCAGCAGTCATTTGCCCCGTGGCCTCCCTCTCCTGTTGTATCTGGTGAGTCGTTTAGCCCTCGGCTTCTCAACAACGCCCTCTTCCTTGACTACAGCAGGGACGTTGTTTGATTTCGGCTCAGACTGGGTCAGCTCCTGTGATAACTCATCCGGCATACTTGAACTGTTTTGGGAGCCACTTGCAGCACTATCAATGTCCTTTGACCCATCTGTATCATTTACATTCACTTTTGGTGCCTCGACACTGGCTTCATTCACTGGCATAGATTCAGGGCCCTTCATGCCATCAATATCCATTTCATTGTTCTCTGAGATGACCATTTCAAGCTCATAGTTTTCCTCCACAAGGAGAGTTGTAACTATCTTCCCATGACTTGAACTCACCTGATTTATTTCTCCATTTGGCACAGGAGTTTCTTCTCTACCCAATTGGGTAGACAAACTGAAATATAGGAAACAAACTCAATAAGTTTACACACGGACGATGATGCCCCAAGCAATTAGTTCAACAAGCGCTAACCTCGGTTCTGAAGAAGGTAAGGCATTAGTGGTATGGGCAGTCACATCTTTTTCTGTTGTTGAACAGGTTTGGTCATGCACCTTTGAATCTGGAACAAATTAAGTGTAAAAATATGAGTCATAGACAATTGCAGCTTGAATTTATACAAGTCATAGACAATTCCATCATCAAAGCCACCTGAATCTCGAAACTGATCTATATCCCAATGAATAATTATATATCAATAATCCACTAGCAAACATGGAATATTATAATATTCCCTACTACAGTAATCACCTTCCCAGCTTCATGCATATGTACATATGATGATGATACACCAATCAAATAATATATATATATATATATATATATATATATAGCACACCAATTTTCAGTCATATGTCTCACTAACAAGTAAAAACCTTGAAGAGTCAACTCAAGATAAGATAAGCCACAACACAATAGAAATAGATAGAATCAGTTATTGCATAGTAATCTGGTAAGCTGTACAAATAAGAACAACATAATGCTGGCTTCTAATCTCTCGCAACCAATGTATGAAAGGAGCTTACCTTGTACGATTTCTTCTACAATTGCATTTGGCTGTTCAGTCCCACTAGTCAAAGCTTCTTTTTGCAGCCCATCTTGTGTCTTCTCCGTAACTGAAGGAGTGACGAGTGAGGATCCTACTTACATTTTACTCTTTATTACACTAAAAAAATTAGACCACTTCAACTACGGATGACAACAGATTACTGTAATTAAACCCCAGATATAACTAAAATCATAAAAGGGAACATACCGTCAATGCTATGGGTCGTAGTTATTCCTAAAGACGGCTCCATAGTTGAATCTGCAGCTGTTATAGGATTCTTAAGTTTGTCTCCCAAATCAGATCCTTGCTTTCCATCTTGTAAAGAGTTCAAGGTACTTCTGTTATCCCAAGAAAATGCAGACCAATCAATTTTCGTGGAAGGTAGAGACCTAAGCATTTCTTCTGTTGCCTTAGTACGCACTCTTCGTATTTCCTCCTGGATATTCCATGACCCAGTAGCAGGGGCGTCTCTTTTCAGCTGCGTTAAAAATTGCACCAACATGAACATCACACACCAATCCCAAGAATAAAGACAGATTTCATTGTTTCTCTTTCCCTGACTTAACAACCAAGGAAAACAAGTGCCAAGACATTGCCCTCATAGTTAATAATAAAAGAAATAAAGAAATATACATATTGGGTTGAAGATCACCATTGGTTTGAATACTTTACTAATATAATAAGGATCCCCCAATTGCTTTAAAAAAACTTTATTTTTTTGTTCTTCCAAAAGTTACCTTAAGTAATTGTCAAATGCCTTGTCTTTGCATCCATAATTTGCCTCAATACACTGAGAGTAGTGAGGATCCATTTGAATCAATCTTCGAAATCATCACATCATTTACATAACTTAATTCATAACCAAAATAAATTTCAAATTCTACACTATCTCCAACCTCAATCTTTTCTAGGAAGGGAGCAAGGAATTGTCACATGTATTTTTATCAATAATCCAAGACCGGTATTTTTATAAAGGTGTCAGTAGCATTTAAATAATAATGAATTCTGATGCAGTGTCAAAGCCCTACAAGTCACAACATCCAAAAATCAAAAACAATACACTAGTAGAAATTCCATGTTACCTTGGAAGCGACAGAAGTTCCACCAAGTAAATACGGGGTTTCTTCATTGAAAAGTTGCAACCCTAGAGGTGATGAAGATCTCAATTCTCCATGCTGACTTGAAGGAGATGCCCACGGAGGTCGTGCCCGCATGTAAGATTTGGCCACATCTACTGGGGAACCACCATCATCTCCAGCACCCTGCACCAACAGAATCAAATTGAAGTAAATACCAACATGGGATTGTTGTTCTTTCCATAGAAATCATAAAGAAAAATTACTAAACATTTAATGTCTATAACAAATTTCTCACCAACTGGAGAGACAGTGGCATACTTAATTCTTTTGGATTAGATTATCTACTTCATATGAGTAGGTAAAATTTCTTTGCAACATACAAACTTTCAACCAAAAGACTTGATACCAGACATGGGGGAGGAGAAGCAGATATAAAGAAAGAGAACCATGCTACAATAACAGATGAAAGGGAACTAACTTGTGGAAACAGAATTGTTCCATGACCCAACTCTGACTTTGAAGCCGATCCCAACCTCTTCTCCATTACCCACTTTTTGGCCTCTGAAACAGCTGTTGCAGAAAGATCAGTTGCATCCATATCTGCAATATAATCAACACCATCCGTCAAATAGGCTAAACTGGCGGGTTCTAATCCATAAGCACTTCTATTGCGAGTTATATTGTTGGGCATCTCACTAAGTCTGGTATTCTGCGCATCTTCAGTGGTGGTACAGCCAACGGTTCTCGATTTAATGATCTTTATTAACTTGTCACACTCTTCCCTGGACAAAATGTGAAGTAGAAGTCAAATGATTTAAAAGACTAGCAAAAAGTATTTACAATAAAAGGCAGATTTTAGCCAACTTGGTCACTGTTAAAACTCGCAGAACCCCCCCCAAATTTTGTATGCCCTTAACTTGGAATCAAATCATTTCTTTATAAACTATGTGACTGGTATTCTTCCTCAAAGAATACTCCTCAGCACATAAAAATAAGATTCAAGAACACGGCACTGGTGGAAATACTAAAAGTTAAAATGTGGAATGTAGAAAATAAATCAAGGAGATTTCTTTCTCAGTGCAAAGGAAAAATATAGCTAGGGATACAACTAATATCAACACAAAACAGTTATTCCAGGAAACAAGGTTTAGCTTCAAGGAAATACAGTGTTACCTTGAGAAGGTTTCCTGCCTCAGCAGCTGCTCAATCGTGTGCTTGGTTTCCCCCTGCCTGAATAGTGGTTCTGATGTCCCATTCCTCTAAGCCAACCACAAAAATCAGTAGTGCATGTGTAATAAAACAAAAATCAAACCAGAAAAGCCATATATGTGTGTGTGTGCATATATCTAACGCATCCTATACAGACATGAACTTGGAAAGGTTGCTAAAGTCAGAATTAAAACTGTTCATAGTGTATGTCATTAAAGGACGTTTAAACCCTAAACCCTGAATCAGATCATTGTTAACTCTTCAAAGGTAAGCTGATTTCTGACTCTGGAGGTTAAACCCTAAATAGAGTAATAGGCTCAATCTGGGTGATTTTAAAAAAAAATCTTATTAGTAGTTCCAATAAGCTACTTGTCCTATTTCGCTCCGCTGGAATTGCAGGCAGTTTTAACAAATATTTGATAAAAGTGTCCTTTTTATGCATTTCAGGTAGTGACCAGTACAACAAACTTGAGAGTAGGAAACCACAATCATACAAGTATTTTAGCATAAACAATACGCAAATAGCAAAACAAAAATTGACATGTACATCAATTTACCTTGTTCAATTCGTCTTCTTGAGAAGAAACATACTCATCATCACCTTCCTCATCATCACTACCAATCTCTGAAAAATTACACGCACAAACCAATTCACTATAGCTCCTCCGAATTGGCAACATTGGAAACCAATCCAACTAGCTTCACTGTAGCTCCACCAATTCCGACTCCGAAATTTCAAAACACTAGCTACTACCTTGGTGTAATCACCATAACATATACAAAGCACATATATAGGAGCTGAGAATTGGAACCTGAAGAGGAAGCGGAGGACGAATCGGAGCCTAAAACGGAGGACAGGACCTTCCCGGCGCCACTGACGATGGAGCGAGTGGGGGAGTAAAGGAACCTGGCCAGCCAATTAGGGCTTTCGGGAGGAGGATTGGCGGCGGGAGAAGGGCGTTCGTAGGGAGTCCTGGTGCGAGCGGGTCGGCGGGTCCGGACTATCTTCCCGCCGGATCCGGGTTCTAGGGCTCGCCGGGATCTGGAAATGGAGTCCATGAGAGAGAACAGAGAAGAGAAAAGCCAGGGAGGGAGAAAGAGGGGGAAGAGTTAAGGGAGTCTCATATCTCTTTCTTCTGTGTTGTTTATGAGAAGGAGGGAGGCGAATGCATGAACGACTCCGTTGAGAAACCCAGCAGGTTTGTAGCGGTTACTCAATTTTTATTTTTCTTTTTTTGTCTGCGGAATGGATTAGACGAGGAGCGCAACCTTTTTTATTTGGCGACACGTCACATTTTTTTTATATATCTAATTTCAATCAACGGCTTTTTTTTCTTGTTTTATTTCTTTTGTTTTTGTCTTTGGTGAGAAAATATGATTAATGTACTAAAATTTCCCACAACGTAACCAAGTATCTCTATTGATGTTTCACCATTGAAATTTTAACAGAAATGCAGTCATGCTTGAAATTAGTGTCTTTTCATAGTTGTGAAGTGGCAAATTCCACAAGAGTATCACAACTTAATACCTAGAGCATAGGTTTTCTATTTAGCAACACAAATAAAGGGTTCCACAAGATCCAACCATTTATATGATTCGGCAATAAAATAATTCAGGATCGTATGATGACGTCACAATAAAGAAAGATGTGAAAATATAGACAAATGTTTATATGGAGCGAACATAATGGGGGCAGAAAGGTTAAGGCTGGGTTTGGTGCAGCTGGGCTTATAAGATATAAGCTGACTTTTAGCTTATAAGCAGAAGGTGAGTGTTTGCAGCTACTTCTTTTTCCCTCAAAACACTTTATACTTTTTTAAAAAGTAGTTTATTTTTGGACTTACCAAACACCAAAACTTTTGATGCTTAAAAACAAAGGAGCTTATAAGCTCTCTCAAACCCAACCTAAATCGACTCTCACCCCCTCTATTGCGCGTCACAATCACACGAAAAACCCTTAAACTAAAGTAACGCGAGAGACCGTTGACAAGTGCCCCAAAATTTTGGGCCTGTGGGTCTATCTGGCCGAATTTTGGGCTGAAAGAACCCACTAAGAGTACAGGCCCATGAGATGCAATACCTACGAGGCTGAGGGCTTGCGCAATCAAAGCAGAGCAAAAGCACCTCCTCCCTTATACCCACACCGTTTCCCTAAACACACCGACTCCGAGCCGTCGCACATTTCCCTCCACCTATAAAACCACCGCCGGAGCCTCTCCTTTCATAATCAAATTCCGCGATCGACGATGTCAGGTCTAGCTTGCAACGCCTGTAACAAAGAGCTCAAGGACGACGCCGAGCAGAGGCTCCATTACAAGTCCGAATGGCATCGCTACAACCTCAAGCGCAAGGTCCCCTTCTTTGCTCTCTTCCCTTTCATGTCTGAATTAGGGTTTCGATTAGGGAACCGGAATTTCCGATTTTCTCGGATGAATTGGAATTTTTTCTTTAAGCTTTTGTTTCTATATTTAACCTGTGAAAATTGTAATGCTTTTGTTTGTGTTGAACCGTTGATCGAGACAAGCTAGAAACTTTAGATTCATTTCTAGTGTTTAGATTTGTTATGTTTTCGCAGAAATTTTGAGTCTGAAGAAATCTAGGGGTTTATGTGCTTGGTTTGTTAAGCAGAGCGTTTATCGATGAATTGGAGCTGAAGTGATCTCACATTGGTTGTGTTTTTGATGTTACGTCAGGTGGCTGGGGTTCCTGGAGTGACAGAAGCATTGTTTCTTGCACGACAAGCTGCGCTTGCTAAGGAGAAGAGCGGCACAAACCAAACTCCGATGCTATACAGCTGTGCGCTTTGTGGGAAAGGGTATAGGAGTTCCATGGCTCATGCTGAGCATCTGAAGTCGCGAACTCATATCATGAAGGCTGCTCAAGGGACGGGTGATGAGGAAGAAGACAAGGCGATAGTGAGGCCGCTTCTGGCACGTGCAAAAGCTCCCGTCAGAAGAGAGGAAATTGATGAGGAGAGTGAAGAGAGTGATGAGAGTGGAGATGAGTGGGAGGAGGTTGATTCTGAGGATGAGTTGGCTAAATCTTTGACTAGTATGAATGTAGATGGGCATGCTTCTAATGAGGAAATGGATGAGGATGATGACTATGAGGAGTTGGACCCATCATGTTGCTTTATGTGTGATAAGGAACATAAGAACTTAGAGAGCTGCATGGTTCACTTGCACAAACACCATGGATTCTTCGTTCCTGACATTGAGTATTTGAAGGACCCGAAAGGTCTCCTCACTTATCTTGGTCTTAAGGTACTGAATTATCTCTCACGTTTGTTTTTGAGAAAAACTTGTTACCTATTGGGCTTTCCACTTCAGAAATTGTCTCACTTTCGTGGTTTTTTTCAGGTTAAAAGGGATTTCATGTGTCTGTACTGCAACGACAGGTGTCAACCCTTTACCAGCTTGGAAGCAGTTAGGAAGCATATGGTGGCGAAAAGCCACTGTAAGGTACACTATGGAGATGGTGATGAAGAAGAAGAAGCAGAGTTGGAAGATTTCTATGATTACAGTAGCAGGTTTTGTTCCTTTTCATACTTTGCTTTGTTCAATAATTTTATTGGTTGCTCTTTTTGTAGTATTAAGCATTAGTTTATGTTAGTATATCTGACTTGAACTGCTTCATCTTGGGTTTCAGTTATGTTGATGAGGCCGGTAAGCAACTAGTCGTGTCTGGTGAGTCGGCCAATAGTGTTGAACTTGGGAGTGGTGGTGCTGAGCTCATCGTTACTACAAGAACTGATCGTGGGATATCAAGCAAAGCACTTGGTTCCCGGGAATTTATGCGCTATTATCGCCAGAAACCACGCCCATCACCTAACCATATGGCCATCACAGCTGCAGTTGCTGCAAGGTTTGTTTCTAAACTCCTGATGTTAGTGCACCCATCTAATCTTGATTTTGAGTAAATAGTTTCTTCCTTCATCATAATTTACATGACGAGCTTTTGAGGAGCTTTTGCTGATGGAGAAAGTTGTGGTTCTTTTCAGGTACAAGAGCATGGGGTTGGCTACTGTGCATTCAAAGGAACGTATGGTGCAGATGAAAGTATTGAAGGAAATGAGAAGATCAGGAGTTGAGGCCATGCGCAGTAAGATTGGAATGAAAAGCAATGTGATCCGAAACCTCCCCAGTAACGTTCCATACTAGTCCGAGTCCTTTGAAGAGTGTGCTATGGCCAAGAAAGTTTCTTCTGTTTCTATACTTGTCAGTTCTCAGTAGTATTTAGTAATAGTTTCGACCAGTAATGTAATATTTTCTATCAGTAAACATCATTAAAATATCTTGGGTTTTAAGTAGCAATATTTTCTTTAAACTTTAACTAGCAGAAATTTTTGTACTGATGCGTCATGCGAGCCTGTTCATTCATGTTACATGTACAGAAAACCATTGTGAAAGCTGAAAGCTGAAAAGTGTGAGCTTTGTCATTTAAAGGACGGTTTACCACTGCCTCATTCAACTTCCATACCTGTCTGGCCGGTGCTCAAATTTCATCCGTCTATGTTTGCTGCTCAAATTTCATCCGTCTATGTTTGCTTGATTGGAAGTATTGGAGGGAACTAACAATGTTATTTCAGTTGAATAGAAAAGGTTGTGTATTAGCTGTGTGAGTCCGTTCACTGGATTCACACACTAATTATGTCTTCGGATAAAACTAGACAAATGAAATAGTGATGCGACCGCAGCCTATGAATCACATCTCATGTGCTGCATACTACTAAATTAGTAGCTAGATGTCACAAATATATAGACAAATATGTCATTTCGGATATAAAGATTTATCCTACAGGCTGCTCATTAGTGCAGATTTGATGACAGACTGCTCATTAGTGCAGATTTGATGACATTATTTGGAGCAGATTTTAGTTTGGTTTTTTAGTTCATAAAATTAAAACTTTGTTGTAGTTAAAAATTTGAAATTTTAGATTGACTTCAACTGAAATCACCTCAACAAGATATGTCATTGATGTCAATTTCAGAAGAAAAAAATATACAAAAATTTATTTTAAATCAATTCGGGTAAGCAATCACTGGGTCAAGTGAGATGGGTTAACCAAAGAAACACCATTCCTTCCATAGCTGTTTATATATTACACTAGTCCCTTAGACCACTGAACTGAATGCAAGAAGATTATAGTTCTAACAAAGGGATACATGCAGCTGATGGATTCATCTAATGTCCAATCAGTACATCTAATTACAGATTTGAAAAGCTAACACTGTTTCTCGATGCAGTTTCTTCATGTTTAAACACTGATGAGATCTACAACAAACATCCCACTGCTTTCCACCTCCCTTCTTCCAATGGACCTCTTTCCGCCTTCCCTTTCATTTCTATTCTATTTAAGAACTGCCAGAAGATATAAAACCAGATCTAATGAGATACAGCTTTGCCAAAATTAGTGTTACAAATTCAGGGACCTGATACATGATAAACTTGAATTTCAAAACCAACTAAATACAAACAATTTGGTTTGACTATCAGCAATGATGTCCAGACCCAGAATTACAGTAAACTAAAACCTACACAAGAAGATGCAGGGCAATCAATGTAATAGAACATACCTAACTGTCATAGAAGCGAGAACGCCGTCTACGGGAACTGCAAAGACAAGAGCATTAGATATAAATCATACGTAAAGACTCAAACCAATGGATTACAGGGTCTTACTCTCACAAACTTAAACTAAAGCATTAAGGTATCAGTGCAAATGATAGGTAAAGGGCAATAGATATAAATCATAGTTAAAGACACAAACCAATGAATTATAGGGTCTTACTCTCACAAACTAAAACAGAAGCATTAAGGTATCAGTGCAAATACTGAGCTCTCCAAACTCCATCAAAATGTCCCTATTAAGTACTGAAACGAAAATCAATTGAATTTTACATTTATTGTGGAATCTCAGAAAGATGGTGCACTAAGTTTCTTGCAGACCAGGATTTGTACAAAAAAGAGAGACGGTAATGTTGTCAGATTACTTTTGTTTTCGCTAACTAGTTTCAGGTCCACTTATGTGACCATCAGACCAGTCAAAATGAAAATCAAAATTGATCTACAAGTGCAATTGTGGATGGAAGAATAGAATCAGAAGAAGGGCATCTAATTTTAAATCACATACAGAAATGAAGAAGTACAGACCTGCGATGACTTGAGCCACCCCTGGAGGAACCGCTAGAACTCATAAAGTCATCATCAATCTCGTCTGCCCTATAGTCTGTGAAATCAACAGACGTCACAGAACCGTCATCAGAATTTGCATCATAGCTTGCTCGGTGGCCTCCTCTTCTATTGTCACCAACTCTTGATCTTCTTCTATTTCTAGAATTCCTCAAGTTATCAAATACCTGATACAATATACAGGAGGTCCACCAGTTATGTTCATCCCCATGGAAGTCCTCAAACTCATCCTCAGTCTCATCATCACCATATTCAATCACATAATCACCTAAAACAACCCCCCGGGGGACTTCTGAATGTATAGTGCTCAAAACATCAATGATCTCAGAAGACTGTTGGAAATTTTCCCAATCAAGCTGCCGGGCAGGATCGATTTTTGATGGTCGAGAATGAGGATGCTCCAGTTCAGCATGTTTTTGCAATTCCAAGTATGTACCCGTAAATGTGCATTGGTGCTCCTCGCAACAACGCTTCTTCACATCTAGATGAACACGAGCCTTATCAACAACAACCCACCCAGTCACTTCGCCCCGACACAGAGGGCAACTTGGCCTGCAGTTGTCTTCTGATGCCACTGGCTCAGTGTCACTTGTCGGACTAACATCGGATTTTGAAGAAGATGACATACCATTTGCACTTTTGAAACGGTCCAAACAATTTGAGTGCAAGTGGTTTGTGTCACAGACAAAAGGACGGCATCCATTATCGTGCGATGTGCACTGGAGGAGTACACCATTGTGAGGGAAATCCAAACATATAGGACAAGTCACATCTTCCCAATTTGTGTTTAACTCGATATCATCCACATTGAATAAACTGGGCTGAAGCCCTCTTCCCTTAGAAGCATCAAAGGCCATGAAAGATATATTACTTAGAAAAGGCACAATCGCATGACACTCAGCTCAGACTTGGATCAGAAACACCAGTTAAACTAATGTAAACTCCAAGAACAAAACCCACTGAACTTCCAGGTTAAGGAGCCGGTTCTCCAAGATGATAACACCTACACAAGACTAAATGATCAAATCAAGTATGCGGGGATAGCACAAGGCAAGATAGGAGCATGAAGACAACATAGAACATTATGAATTGTATGAACAAAGAACAGCAGATCTATCAAACAACACAGAACACCACATATAAGTTATTAATTATACTCCCTAAACATGTTACACGTAAGTTTCTTCCCAGTTCATCATGTTTGAATGTTGATCACAGAAACCCAAAAAGAAAAAGTCAACCAAACTGAAACAGCCGTCAAATCAATTCCAACAAGCAACTCAAAGTCCATTGACTTTAATCAAACTGAATAACCCATATGATTCAGGCATTAAAGTAACATAACCCATAAACTATTTCATTGATTCATCAACAAAAGGGAGCTCAAAATCAGTCAATTCATCATTGTGGAAGCATAGCATATTGATTTCAATGCTATACAAAGCAGATATGCTTAAGAATCAAGAACCAATAACAAAATTGATCAAACCAAAAAGATGGGTGACTAGTGAAACTGGGAATGATCCATCAAAACAGCCAAGGTGAGCCTTCACACTCATGGGTATTCATCAAAATCAAAAAAACTGGACTCAAATCCGCTATGAATCACAAGCATAGTATTCTCAGGAAAGAAACCAGAAAACCCAGAAATTGGAGACAGAAACTAAAAAGAATTGGAACCTAGCTCACCTTATATATGTGAGAATCTTGGAGTGGAGAATGGAAGATAGACCCAACAGAGACAGAGGGCCTCTTTGATTAGGGTTTTGTTTAATTGATTTGATGAGACTAGAGAGAAGAAAGAGAGAGTTCTTACTTTGTTTTTGGTCAGTGTGATTTGGGGAGGTCAGTTCTCTGAAGGAGTGGGTTGGTAGGATCACTCTTCCTCCTTTTTTTCTCCCAAAGTGGGAAATATAAAAGGTAATGTATATTTTATAAGAGGTGAAATAATAATATTTAAACAACCAAAACCAAATGACTGATACACCCTTGGGATTTGACCAAGTTCACGTGATAGTGACAGAAGCACCATTACTACCCAATTACCCGTTGCAAAATTCATATGATGGGCTTCATTGTGGTGTCATCTGTCCATTAAAATCATTACTTCTGTTAAACTGCTTCATATGAAAGTGATTATCCCAGATCAAGTAAAAGGATTTGCACCACGTCTTAAGTTTAGTGAGGTAAAAAGCCATTTGTCACATTTTCGTAACGTATAGTTGTTTATTTTCTGTGTGTATGTATATTAGATGATAAAAACAAATGTGAAGTTCTTTTTTGCGTAAGATGATTAAGATCACATTATTTGACTTCAGTACGTTACATTTACTTGGATATCATTTTCACTAAACTAATAAGAAATAAATTTGTTGTAAAGGAAAATACTTCTAAAAAAGTGAATAAAAAACAGAAATAGGAAAGGAGGAGAATTTGACCTAGTTGATTGTGGAGTTGTGCCCACTTTCAGTTTCAGCCCCAGGTTGAGAACGTGCAAAACCTCAAAAGTCAAAGTTGCAAATCCTCGTGTTCCATAGACCATACTTCAAAAGTCTTCCATTTTTTCTTTTTTGGTGCAATTTTTTCTATTTTGGTACAATGTAAAATGAAAGGAACAATATTGAAGCTTGATAATGCACGCAAGTGATGCAACTGGCTAACTATTAATCGATTATCAATAAAGAAGCCATTACAAAGCATCCAAAAATTGATGGGTTTTGTTAATTTGAACAAGTCCTGGTTTAATTAAAATAAACTGTGGATTATTAATCTCTTAATAACAAGTTGGGGTTAATATTATGTTCCTGGGCGTTACCACATGAAACTAGAAAAAGTCCAGCAGCTAATTAACTATATGAATTCACACTGGACCTTCAAATTCAATTTTAACAATACAGAATACGTATCAGATTCGGCCCGCCATCATAAACCAGTTGTGTAGAAAATCCAAGACTACATACAACCAAGAACCCCAAAACAAAACCACCATTCAGCCAAAACTGACATAAACTCATCGCCGCGATCAGTATTCTCACATGACAACTTTAACTCTCCTTGAACTACTCCTGCTCCTTTATAATCCGGCTTACTACACCAAGCGCGACAGTGTTTCCTGATGCCCTCAGAGATACACTTCCTAAAGCTTTAGAATTTGTATACTCTTCCACACAAACTGGACCTTCCAAAATTACCTGAAATATAGAAGAGAAAGCACGAATTGGAATTAATATTACAATGGCAACCGTAGCGTTTTATGAATGACAGGCACCTCTAAAGTGCAGAGATGGTTTTACCTCTATAACAGCCCTCTGCTTTGCAAGAAGACAGCGGGGAGATTTTTTCGTCACTTGGCCCTTTGCGTCTATTAATGACAATATCTTTACGACTCTTGCAGGCTCTTTCGTGTGGTGTATGTAAAATTCCACCTGCTCATTCCAGCCATAGGTTATATAGTTTTCTATAAAAGAACTGTAGGGGAAACAGCAAAGAATTTGTTCTCAATCCAGATACATACTTCAGACCCAATTAACATAGGGGTGGCAACATCCAAAAGAAGCACTTTTAATTCCAAATGTTTTGCAAAAGCAACCGGAAAATTAGGGTAACAAAGCACGCCCCCTGCCATCAAATGACCACCATCAATGCCTTGCAGAGTAACACCCACATTGTCACCAGCTCTTGCAATGGAACACGCTTGAGAGTCCCGTTCCAAAGAGCGGACAGTCCCAACTTCCCCCGAAGGCATAACCAGAACCTACAGATTATCAATTGTTATGGGCTTATGGCTTTAGTACAAGTAAACTACAAACTGTTGTCGTGTACTAATGATATCACATAGATCACCGTCATCTAAGATATCTCAAAAGAAACACACATTGCTTATTTAACAACTGATGCAATGACCAATAAACTGTGATATACAAGCATAAACTGCTAATGTCCTATTATGTATATATAAACTGTGACTACTATCATGTATTTATATTATAATGTTCTCTTGTCAGATTGTTGTAATATGAATCAGACGTGCAACAAGCATCCACCAGTGGTTTGGATTGTCTGATAAGAGAACATTTCTCCATATACATAGATATGTGCATAGTTGCTATGTGTGAACATCCCTTGGGAATTACCAACTTTTAGTCTGATTCTTTTTGATAACCTTAATTTCATGTGGAAACTACACTACTCTATCATGACATTCTCAACATACCCTTGATCCACTTCTGAGAGCTCCTGCTTCCAATTTACCACAAGCAGAGACCTGTCCTAAAGAAGTAGATCTGATGACATCACATATTGGCATGAGCAGTGGCCTCTGAAAATCTCTCATGGGAGGTTGAAGGGAATCAATTGAATCCAACAGGGAAGGTCCATGACACCTGCATTTCAATTAACTCAGTCTATTATCTCGTTGCACAATCAGCACACGATTGAAAAGTTTCCCTCACATAGTTATTAAGAATGCTGGAGCATCTACCTCAGAAGGTGATTTAAACATGGAATTATATCATGACATGCAGGCAATTGATTACCCATGTAATTTACAAGTCACTCTCATTATCACAATTCCCGTGGCTTCCAAACTGTGTTCAATTATTTTACAAGAACAGATGCACATACTAGCTTTCTTTCGGATTAGAATAAACTGGATTTCTTAGCTAAAACATGATAATATAAAATTCAATCTATATGAAAACAAGCAAACTCACCAAGACAACAAACGAGCGTCAGAAGGAGCTGATACCAAATTTTGATTTTCCATGACACTCAATGGAACCCAATACACTGAAGAAACTTTGAAACCACGGGAATGGAGAAACTTTCCAAGAGTCTGTTTGATTTCATCAAATCGATCTTTGGAGTATTCAACAACATCCATCTTGTTAACCGCAACTATAATTTGATCAACACCAAAACTTCTGATAAGTTGTGCGTGCTCCATTGTCTGTCCCTTTATACCAGCTTCAAACGCACCAAATGAAGCATCTACAAGAAGTACTGCAGCATCAGCTTGTGTTGCCCCTGATATCATGTTTGGAACAAAGTCTTTATGGCCAGGGGAATCCAGCACAACAACATGATACTTTTTGGAATCAAAATATGCAACAGCCACATTCATAGTTATTCCTCTTTCCCTTTCTTCTGCACTCTCATCCAATGCCCAAGCATACACAAATGAGCCCCTTCCCTGAATAAATAATAAACAAAATTAACACTAAAATTGAAAAAGAAAAAATCAAGCTTAGAAAGCACTCACTCATGAAATTGCAATGAGGTTACCTGTGACTTTGACTCTTTCTCATATTTGTGCATGTCTTTTTTTGACACTCGTCCCAAAAGGTGAAGCAGTCTACCCGAGAGTGTTGATTTTCCAGAATCAACATGTCCAACCTACATTGACATGTGAAATTAAAAAATTAGCTTCATTTCATATCACACAGTAACAACACTGGTGCTAGTACTAGAATATAAACCAGAATTAGGAGGCTTACAATTGCAAGATTCAGTTGAGTCAAAGTGTCCACAGCTTCATCAGGAAGCATCCATTTTTCAGGTTTGTAGTCCGCTCTTGAATGTGATCCCTTAGAATTAGTAATTTTAGAAGACCCAGATCTAGTATCCAAAGACATGTTCTTAGAGCTAGTAGTCAGACTATCTGGTTTGCCTCCAATCGCTAAAGAACTAATGCCCTCTTCCATATGAGAGCTTGTTGGCTGCAAGGATGAACTGCTCGACACGTTACAATTAGATTCTATAGTTTCCCTATTCCCTGATTGAATTGCCTTATCTAATCTAGGTTGTTGGTCTTTTCGTGCTGCAGTAGATGAGCTACCTGACCATTCAGCACTTGATTGTGAACTAACTGCACTGCTCTTCTTAGCAGCCTTCGAGGAAACTCCTGAAGATTGTGATTCACTAGCACTGGCTGCAAGTTAAACATCGCAACTAATTAGACCAGAAGTATAGACTAATTGATCAAGAGACTAACAGAGTTCATTATATTCTGAGAAACAGGTGTTTCTTGCTGGCCCAAAAGAACTCATTGTTAAAAACCCAAACTAATGCAAACTTATTTATGTGTATTGGCAAGAAATCCTAAACCCTCTAAAACTCAGCATCACAATATATGACACTGGAATGAGAGAACTTATAAGACTTTCAAAATAACATTCCTCTGGCCCTTTCCGTGTCTTATTATAAAAATATCAGAACTCTTTCTTTAGACTGGAATCTGTGACAAACCAAATCACATCCACGATGAAGTTCTAATAACAGTAAGAAAACAGTACCTTTTGAACCCACTTTGGAGGATCGCAATCCGTTTGAAACCACATCATCTGGGGATGGAACATCAAACTTGAAAGGAGCTGTATCATCACATGAGTATCGTTAGAACTGACTAAACGTAAGTCACAATCTCTGCTAATAACATTCTTAAGAAGCAAAAGACAAATTAATACTTGAATTATGAGGTATCTCTCAACAAATAAAGTGATGTTCTAGTTCTACTGATCCACATCATCTTTTGGAAAGGGTGCAGACCTATATTTATATTGTCATTCTTATGAATAGTAAAAGCGTTTTGGAATTCATGAATGGGTCCTTGGATATCCCCAAGCTTGTAGAACTTATTTCCCTCTTCTATCAGAAAATCATTATTCTGCTGATGGAATGATACAGCATTTTGGGTTATCTTGCACGGCAACGATGCAAAAAGACACTTGGCCATCACCGATGCTCCAGAATCTTTGCATCTGCCTTCAACTGCATGAAAGAGATCTACTCTAAAAAAGGGAAATAAACTTGATTTCTCTTTTTCATATAGGAGGCAATGAAATTGAAATTAGCCCGAGTGACAAGGACACTAACCTAGAAACTGAAAGGACGGCTAAGTTAAAGGAGTGTCCTTGCCACAGAGTTGAAACGCCAAAAAGAAAAATAGTAATAATAACACAGTTCCTTGTTTACTGCACAGTACATAAAAGAATACAAAAAATTGATTCAAGCATGGTTATACTTATACCTGTTTTCTTATCAATACCGCTTCCGACTCTACCCACAGGTTTGCGAAGAACCCCACAAATGTCACACGCAGTCAAACTCTCCTCGTTATCGTATGTACAAATGGAACAACGCCATATATCACGCCTTACAGTTTCTTGCTTTACCTCAGGTTCTTTGCCTATTATAGCAGATAGAGGTTACCAGTCGGTAAAACAGCAGTAAATGAGAAATGTAAACAGATGAAAAGAATAAGAACACGCAGAGTTCATATTACAAGCAAGTTTCAGATTGGACCACAGTAAATCATCGTATGAGATTCTTGAAAACTCCAACTTCTTCTGAATTGCATAAGCATTTTCATGATAAAATAAAACAAATTTGTTTTCCGGCGATCAAAGAATGATCCAACAAAATAGTGTGGTCAACCCAATTTTTATTGTAGTAAGAACAGAACAAAGCAAAAGAAAAAACCAGTTCCCAAGCATATCTCACACTCAGTGAAATTGGTCAGCTAACCACTCCTCTCTTCAATAAACTATGTTCAATACATTACTACATAGCTGTTGTGTACAAATGATATCGATTACCGACAGCAAATAACAATGCCACTAACCATTAGTTTCTACACCAAAATCCTTGTCGTGGCCATAATCATAATCCTCGTAGACATCATAGTCTTCATCATCGTAATCAAGTCCGAAATTTCCCTTACGAGGCATAGTCCTACAAATAAAAACAGCTCAATCAAAGCCACCAAAACACCGAACAGCAAATTCAACCAAGGAACAATAATCATAGAACTGAATGCGGCGAAGCAGGACATAGGGTTGTTAGATTATTGTGAGCTTAATCTAATAGAAAACAGAGCATATCAATGTCGAAAAGTGTTGTACGAGTCTGATTCTGAGCTATTATTGTGATCGAATATACTGCTCTGTGTTTCTTCAACATTAATGAAGCTGCAGCACCCAATCATTGATCAACATACAGAATTATCAGTAGCTATCAATATCATTCCATATAGGTAATTAGGATCATTGAAAACCTAAACTGAAGCGAGTGAGCAACTTGTTGATTCAGGGTGCGAGTGAGTTGAATTGAGAGAGGTGTTAGGAATTAGGGTTTACCTGGTGCAAGAGCAAGGAAGATGGTTCGTGTGTTGATCTTCTTCGCTCGTTCTGTGTCGCTCGGTTTGAACTAAACTCTTGACATTGCACCAAGGTTGAAGGAGAACGTCGCCTGAGAACCCTTTTTTATATAAGAAACACAAAAAAGAAAAAAGAACATCGTTTCATGTCGGTATTTAGAACAAAAATAAATGATATTGGTTTTTCTAACTTTTTACTAGTGAGTTCGTGAGTTTAACTAACGATGGTAAAGTTATGAGGACCGGAAGTACAAGAAGTTAGAATTTAGTGCCTTGAGAAATGGATTGCGTAAGATCATTTATAGGGATCACATTCTTATAGGAGACCCTGTTTTCTGGCAATGGAATTGAGTGCTTTGCTCAAAAGATTATATTTGAATTGCACACAGCTTGCTATATCAAAATGTTTGGTTCTATACAGACTACAGAGGCAGTGTACTCTCATTTACAACATTTCGCAAGGCATTCTACAACATTTGCATGGAAATTTACAACTTCAGGCAATCTGTATTGTATACGCAGTAATATCTATAGTAAGTTGTGTCTTTGCAGCTACTCCAAAACTTCCAACTATCTATCAGTTAAGACCGCGTCACTCCACGAAAGCATCACATCTCGCACAAGCGACGGGAAGTCTGCAAGTCGCAGCACAGCATCTTTAGATATCAAACTAGAAATTAATCGGGAATGAAGTGGGGACCATAGGCTTCACTTCATCTCGCCTTTCTGCCCACTTTTGTAAAAATTAGTTTAATATATGGAGTAAATTGTAATGAAGTTTACCTCGTGCTACTTCCACAGCAACTGTTTGTATATCTATCTGATCTTCAACCAGTCTATACACGTCCACGAGCTACAGAGATGACATTAACAGCATAGCTTGTCAATACTTGGTGGAAAAGAAGAATTGAAGTAAACTTGTGGGTAAAAGAAAAGTACCTCTTCTATGTGAAGCTTTGAATCTTCTGTCAAAGCAAGAATGAGCTTTCTACGAATTCCTTCATCAAAGATGAATAGGCGAGCTCCATCTTTGATGGTGTCAGTGAGGTCCAGTTTCTTGTTAACTGGCGACTCTCTTAATCCTTGCCTACACAGAAGAACACAAACACTATATATTAGGGTTGCAACTCCCAAGCAGAAAAACAAACAAATTGGTCATACGGAAATACAGACATTTCTTTCGCTTGCAATGCAGGATTGCTGCTCATCATGGACACATTTTCTTTAGCAAGAACAATGAGATTTTCTAGCCGCTTCCACTGGAAAACACCATCCTTAAACAGTACCTAACACAGAGCAAAAATTGCAGATTATTATTTATTATAAGATCACAAGTCCAAAACCACTACGGTTGATGGGGCATGGCTGAATGAGTTCATTATAAGATAATAATGCTCATTTCAATTTCCCTTTATACAACTTAAAATAAAATATCTGGTCATTTCATACAGAACCATATGTTGAGAATGGAAGGCACTTTAACATGTGAACATGTGCCACGATATTTAATACACATTATAATGACATTATAGACATGATATGCAGCTTTGAACTTACTTGTATCAGGCGTTCACGCAGAGCTGGGTTTGGATCTGTTAGGAGGCGCTTTGCCACATATGGATAAGCAACCTATATAATTGAAGATTGTCAACAACAGTGTGGGAAATAAAGCATGTCATACAAAAAGATGGCCATCACCGAATAGTTTATTGAAGGTTTCGAATTATAATCCTGAGTTGAATGAAATTCTCTATAAAATACCTTCATGCAAAGAAAAAGTGCAAGGGAAAAAGAAAAAGACCTGCCCTTACCTCAAGAAATTTGAAGTCTCGTTGCAAAGTAAAACAGATACCCTCTTGAGTCAATAAAGATCTGATAACAAGCGAAAACCTCTCTGGAATACGGATGGGATAGTTGTAAACTAATTCATTAAACTTCCCTGCACCAGCAGAACCCATAGTTCATTACATTTATCATGAGTGTCCTAAATAGACCAGCCAATGTAAACCACAGTCCATAATTAGAGGAAAATGCATTTTAATGAGTTCTTAAACAATGTTGACAGATATAAAAACAAAACTGATATGGACATCAGATTTGGAGGATATTAACTTACCAGTAACACTTCGAAAATTGAAGTCAGACAGTCCCTTTCCGAGAGAGTTCTGCCAGATTGCTTCTAGAGCTGGAACAATAGGAGAGACATCAGTCCCAGGAGCCAAGAAGCCCAGCCTGGTGAAATCATTCGCCATCTCAACATAGTCCTCATTTACAGCATGGACGACGGCATCAATCAGAATTTGTTTATTTTGCTGAAATAAAAGACATTTAAGTATAGTACCAGCATTAGTAACAAAGTTAAGCTATATAATTTATATTATGCCTTAATATTGAAGAAATACATCATATGATCCTGTCTACTGCATTAACCCCAATTATCAACACAAATGCAAATTGCCGCTCCCTATCAAATAAGCGAAAAGAAACACAGACCTTATCTACATAACAAATGTATATGAAGTACGCATTTCACCTGACTAAGCACGGCAACATTCCCAAAATCTACATATCCAATACGTCCATCAGGCATGGCAAAAACATTTCCAGGATGTGGATCTCCATGGAACAATCCAAATTCCAGTAACTGCCGCAACGCAGCACTGACTCCAACAGTTAAGAACCCATTTACATCAATGCCAGCTTCTCTAATTGCCTGCACCACATGGTGTGATATTATTGAGACAAATGATATCTTATCCTGGGGCAAAAGAGCATTGTTCTAACTGATAACTTACCTGCGGGTTAGTGCAACGGATACCATCTATCCACTCCATTACTAGTACACGTGGACCACAAAGCTGTTTGTAAACCTCAGGTATCTTGACAGTCGGGTCATCTTTGAAGTTCTCAAGAAAATCTTCAATATTGCGGGCTTCCTGTAATAGAGAAAGAGTTGTATTAGTAATTAAAACATCGATAAACGCAACTACAGTGACAGTAAAGATTGTAATACTGATATGGTAGCAGATGTTGTTTGTGCTTCTAGAGCAGGTCTGAAAGGTACCAAAGTGTAATCAAGCTCCTCCAAAAGCTTCTCACCGAATTCATCAACAATGAGCTCAGCATTGCACCCAAGTTTCTGTAGACTGATTCCGTTTAAGAATGAAGCAAGAGTACGGAACAGAAAAAGATCCCTATAAATGATAGGTTCTATCTGTGGCCTTTGAACCTGCAAGTAAAAAACAATTTGAATATTATATTTTGGTCAGGCTTGTTCTATTCCATTATAATCTTACTCCTGCAAGTAAACTACCTGTGCAAGTTCTCAATAAACTTGCACAAATACAAGTTGGCCAATATACATTCAACATGAGCGACACTTAATATACTTGTGTGTGTATGAAAACTTTGAAAAACTTGGTATTGGCTAAACCTTAATAGCTACATCCTCGCCAGTGTCACGTAAAGTAGCTCGGTAAACTTGACCCAAACTGGCAGCAGCTATTGTCTGTGGCGAAATTTTACTGAATATTGCTTCAAGGGGCTGACCCAACTCCTCTTCAATTATGTCAAAGGCGACCTGAAAAAAAAAAGTGGAGTTGAGTTAGTCATTAGTACAAATACAAGCTTTCAGAACCCCTGCACTATAAAAGTGTCTCATGATAAATATAAGAAGAGTGAGCTTTTACCTGATTTGGGAAGGGAGGAACATCATCTTGGAGAATGCAAAGTTCATTCATGTAATCTTCTCTGATAATATCAGGTCTGTTTGCAAGAACCTTTCAACACATGAGTCAAATCAGTCATGCATTCAATAGAGCAAACATATGAATGCATAATTCAACAGCAGACATTTCCCTATTCTAGCTCAATCAATTGATAAAACAATACAAACATGCTGATGATTATAAACTTGATTTCATTGCTGATGTGAGTCTCACCTGGCCAGCTTTGATGAAAGAAGGCCCCAAATCACACAGGAGATTCCTAAGTTGCCGAGCGCGCTTTGGTACAACTTCTTGATCCCTTCCAACGAAGCAGTCATACATCAAGGTAGACCAGTACAAGCCCAAAGTCCAAACTATCTCCACGCCTCTCGAAATCAGCGATGCAATTGCTCCGTTGGATTCCAACACCTTATTCCTCACCTAAATTATGTTCAACACCACCAAAATCTACAACAAATAAGTCACAGTTTCCTAACAAATCCACACAACGGTAAAATCATCTGAATTCACCGGAAATTGAACACTAAATTCTACTCGATAAACTACTCGATTAGCTAAATCAACACTAAAATTCGAACAAAAAAAATGAAAAAGACCAAAATGTAGAGAATATAGGTCATACAGTCTCGGGAGTATACTTCCTAAACGGCACGCAAACCCCGCGCTCGAAGTCGAGCTGCTCCATGGCGGCGCTGGACTTGCTCAGCTTCCCGGCCTCGCCGCCGCTCGAAGACGCCAAGCTCCGCCCCGTTCCGGTCACGGCATTCGAAACTCGGAACCTCCGGACTCTCTGCCGGTAACTAAACGCTTCCGACGGTCCATTTCTTCGACCGGGAACAGTGCGAGCTGCTCCGGCGGAGCTGAGGTGCTTGGCGGGAAAGGGAGAAGCGCACGTGGAGTTTACAGAAATGGAATTCATGGATGGGATTGTGTGGTGTTTTCAGTGGAGGTGGTTTTGAAGACGAGACATGGAGGAAGAGGAGAGCTAGTTGGGAATCACTTCAAAATTTTGGGTTTACAAATTTATATATGGGTGAAGGAGAGGAGGCCACATAAAATGTGTGATCGGAATTATGAATAGTCGTAAACGTAAATGGAAAAGTTGCTAATTTGAGAGTGATGTGCTGGAATCTGCCAAATATCTAATGGATCAGGGCGGTTATTGATTATTTTCGGCAGAACTAAATAAATAAAAACGAAATTTAACGTTATTGGTTTGGGGTGCATTTGGGCTTTTGATTCTTGGGTCGGCTCGAAATCCACCAACCGTCAACGGTGGACACGGCTATTCTAGTCGTCATAATTAGGTCTGGTAAAATATCATGTCAGATTCATTTGGTTTCGTTTATTTATCATATCACACGATAATAAATCATTAAGTTATCGTATGTAAAATGTTAAAAAATTGTTAAATTATCGTGTTAACCGTTAAATTAAAAAATATAATAAATATTTTTTTCAATTTTTCTGTAAACGACAAAAATACTAAAATACATTAAATCTTTATGAATAAATATAAAAAAACAGACTTAAAATTATAATTTGTAAGCTGAAGAAAGTCATAAATCTTGAACAATAACTCAGTTCAAAAGTCAAGTTACACCTTTAGGGATGTAATAATAAGATAGATGCTAGATAGCAAAATTTAGGAAAATAACAAACGACAAAGTTCCATGCATCTACGTAAAACCTTGGAGGATTTCTCTGTATAATTTTGATCGAATCGTCAATCAGCGGTTCACCATCATTGCATTGGGTTTCTTGTGGGTTGAGCACTTTGTACTACAATCCTGATCTCGTCCCGATCTCGTATCAAAAATTGGCTGGACGGGACACAATTTTAAAATGGCGGTACCGTACCATCCCGTCATGCTAGTTTAGAAACGGGACGGGACCATCCCGAAAGTATAAATGTACTTGTATCCGATCATAACCGTCTTATTTTTAGGGTCTATAATCTTACAATGAACTCAAAAACACTCAATGGGATGCCCAAAACCTTAACATAAATTCACAATACTAATTTCACATAACAAGAGTTAGATAATTCATTCACATTTGGTGATGATGATCATATGAAAGATATCGGTCACCACAACGAAGCTATGCAGCGATATCGGAAGCTCCTTTTATTTTTCAACCTTAAGAGTTTTATCGAGATCTTAATTAATT
This sequence comes from Comarum palustre, assembly GCA_951800085.1. NCBI lineage: Eukaryota > Viridiplantae > Streptophyta > Magnoliopsida > Rosales > Rosaceae > Comarum > Comarum palustre. Next base: position 22,875,166 of record OX637583.1, read on the forward strand.
AGTTAGATGCAAATTACAAACATTTAATTAATTGGTTATTGATTCTCCTTTCATTTTTACAATTTTTTCTTGTCTTCTACTTGTATAGAGTTAGGACTTTAGAAATATAACAATTATATCATGGAAAAGTAACACCATAGAATATATATATATATATATATATGAGAATATTATACACAATAAAACCCTCATCAATATTAGATGGGTTCACATTGACTTTATAAAAAATAGAAATAAAATTTCTTCAAAAATTTATAATCAATTTCTCTTTTCTATGTATATATATATATTAATCATTGCGGGATCCAGATCCCGTCCCGGTCCCGAACGGGATCGTTCTGTACGGGATACATTTTTAAAAATGCAATCATGTCTCGTCCCGTCCCGATAATATATTTTCAGGACGGGACGAGATTCGTAGAATCTCGTCTCATGCCGAGCCCTAATTTCTTATATATGGTAAGCAAGGAAATAGAAATTACAAAAATACCTCTATGTTAATGGGTTTTTTTGTGTTACAGGTTTAACCCTAAACCAAACCAATATAAATCATGTGTTTTATCGTGCCAACCATATATGAAACTAAACATATAAACCTCAAACCAAATCCTTATAATTTCATTCGTTTTAATGTCGTGTTATCGTGTCGTGTGTACATTTGTCAGGCCTAGTCAGAACTTGAAACTGACGTTAGCTATCCCACTCTTTGAACCTATTTACTTATCCTCAAATGAAATCAATCTGGAAGGAATAATTCCTTTTTAGGACATTTACTAATTATAAGAAAGCAAGGTGGGCCCATAAGAAAGCCAGGATTGACTCTCTTAGACATGTTTGGTACAGCTGTGGCTTCGAAAATAAGCTGGCTGTGGCTTATTCTGAAAATAAGCAGCTGACAAGCAAAGCTGCTGAGTGTTTGGTAAATTGACTTTTTATAAGTGTTGTGAATGGTAGAAGTAGAGACAACCTGTTTGGCAAACTAGCTTTTTGAAAGTGTTTTAAGTTTGTCAATTACCAGTTTAGCCTTATAATATATTTTTGCTTTATTTATTTGGTAATGTATTATAACATAATTAATCTTGAATCCTTATGTCTATATATATTTTGTATGATTTATATATGGAGTTTATAGGCACAATTCCAAGCTTGCATTTTAAGATACTATATACTTTATTAAAAAATGCTAGTTGTAATCAAAATATGTTTCTTGTTTATATCAAAATATGTTTCTTGTTTATATCAAACCATTGTGGGGATGCTATTCATTGCGGCGTCAAAGCCTATAATATGGCAAGTCAGCCGGCAGAATGTGACCATGGCCGTTATATTGCTGGCTTCACAGCTACAACAAGGTTTAAAATATGTTATTGAGCAGAAGATATATACAAACATGTTCAAATAGAACTTCCAGTAATTCATGTCGAACCGCAGTCCTCAGCTTGTTGAGAACACACAGAAACCCATCTCAACTTTCACCAAAACGGAATCACAATCGAGCTTTTCTTTTACCAAATGGAGAAATATAGAGTACCCAAATAAATCTCTTAAGCACCGTTCTTTATTTGGGATAACTTGTCAATCAAGCAAACAAGACTCCAGCATAATAGTTGGAAGATAATTCAACTACATTTTCCAAATTGCTCCCATTTGAATCGTCTACAAGTAGACCATGGCATAAAATTTAGCATGACACAATTGATAGCTAGTTTAATTGATAGTAGTTCATTTTAGTAGTTTAGACTTTACGGTAGCAACTTACTCATGGGAGTTTTGTCAACAAAGAAGCAAGCAACAATGATAATGTAGCAGAGGAAAAGAATGACTCCTTTCAAATAATGTGAAGTTCCATCCTGAAACATCAATAACAGAAGAATGATTTCATTTCTAAAGTTGTTTAAGAAGTGAAAATGAGAGTATTTAGATTAGTAGAGAGACCTGCAATGTAAAGGCTGTGATGATTATTGTGAAAGCAAGAGAACCAGTTTCAAGGAGACTAAATTCAAGATCCATTTCAATCCCCATTATCCAAGCAACGATCACACTTAAAGGGACCTGAAAATTTTAAGGAAGTTAGGGGGTTGTTGTATGACTAATTTGAAGAGTTTAGAGTTTTCTCAATCTATCTCATTTCACTTGGATTTTGATTCTTACCACAAACATGGAGATTTGAGATGCAGAGCCTAAAGAAACACCCAAAGATATGTCCTGCATTGAAATTTTTAATAAAAATGACATTAGTCCAGAGTAAAGTTATATGATTCAATGCAGGACATATCATAGTAGTGACAATCTTATTATGTAATAATAACTTGAATCATAGTAGTGACAATCTTATTATGTAATAATCATACCAACTTGTTCTTGAGAGCAAATATGATTGATCCAGCATGTTCTGCTGCATTTCCCACAAATTGGTAGCAAAATAATGCTGATAAAGGTCACAGAAATGCCCCAAGAGTTTGATGCAGCCTGAGCAAGGAACAATATCATCAATTGGGTAACTAGTGCTTTGAGATAAACTCATTAAAGAATTTTACAATAAAACTCCTCAAAATAGGTATGTATAAATACCTCAATTGTACCCACAACATACTCAGACAAGAGCGTTATGATAATTGTCATACCAGCAAGCCAACCAAATGCACTCCAACATCCTATCACTGCAAACAGTGCTATTATCATCTCTGTTGCATTTCCACACGTTGCATTTAGAAGTCTCTCAACTGCAAATAAAATCCAGTGAACCCCTCAAGTACATATTCCATTCACAAAAATATTTATAAATATAAAATATAAAATCGTTCTAATTGAGGGGAAGGTATTACATGTTAGACCAGTGAAGTATGCAATTTGTCTGAGAAAATAAAATGAGAGAAAACCAATGTTACAGTCACAAATTGTAGTAAAATCATATTGAAAAATCACTGATAAAATTGTTTTTTTGTGGGAGTGTTATATATGGGATAAATTCTATGGATTGTGAAAAAACCAATCTCTGATCATTCCCTTGATTTCAAGAAACTTCATGATGCTTTGATTCCAGAACCAAAACACCTTCGAATTTCGATTGTATCCTCCATCTATTTTCTCTTCTTTTGCGTAATATTAATGTACTAGTCCTACATAATGCACTAAAGAAAACAAGATTCTAAACTAAGCATACCTCTGGTTCATGATTCTGAAACTCAGTCTTGAACTGGAATTCCGGATACGTTGTGGACGTTACATTCATCTGCTCCAGCTCATGCCGAGAACGGTGCTCCTCCAAATTCATGCCAATTAATAATTAACAGACATTATTTTCATAAATTGAAAAACCCAAAACCAAACAAAACCCAATAACGAAGCAACCAAAAGACTCCAACTTTGCACCAAAAAAGACTCACTTTAAGATCTGGAGGAGATGTCGTCGAAGGCTGGCGGGAGAAAGAGGAGTCTGGTGGTGACAGAAGGCGTCGGGGAGAAGCGCGGAGGTACCGGAGGAGAAGCGCGGTGGTACCGGAGAGGTTGGCGGGGACGAGGGACGAGATTGGGTGAGAGATCGGTGGTGGAGGGTGATGATTTCAGGGAGAAGGCGGTGGTGGAGGGTGATGATTTGAGGGAGAAGGAGATAACGCAGAGAGCTGATAGATGAAAGAGCTTTGGGATTTCAAAAGTGGGGGGTCTCCGGCTTCAGCTTTTTAAGCTAAAATTGGGGTGCTTCGAAGCAATGCACCACCTTTTGGAAGGAACCAAACACTTTAAACAGCTTTGTTTTGAAGCAAAGTTGTCTAAAAGCCCTACCAAACGGGCTCTTAATTTGATTCCGGTGGAGAGACATGGTAATGAATCCGGGAGAATAGGGAATCATTTTTACATTCTGATTTTGTCCTTATGATTTATTGCTTATTCCAAAATTACCCATAAGCAAACCCTTACACAAATTAAAATATTGCTAACTTATATGGATTTTTTGTAATTAACTTTATTATGATTCAAATTTCTATATGTTAGTAAACACATAAATGAGAATCAACCTAAGTAGTATCTCTGATTACTGATAGCAAGTAAACATAAAAATGGAAATGACTCCTCTTTCTCATTCCTTCTCTCTCTCTCATATTCCTTCTCAATCTCATTTAGTAAACGTGCCTTTTAAGAAATAGTCATAAAATAAATATTAAATAGTTTAAATGTATTTATATATCAACTAAACTATCTTAAAATGAATGTTAAATTCTAGCTAGTCCCACTTGAGGTATCTCGCTAACTATATTTACCTAGCGAGATAGCTGAAAGTTAAAATATTTTAAGTTTGGCTAGTCTAGTGGAGCTCTGAAAATATATAATAAAAAAACGAACTACGCTCTTCAAAATAACTAAAAGTTAAAATAGAGAGTCTGCTAAAGTTTCTCTTATAATGGAACAACACTATGTTCAGGACGGAAAAAAGGTACATACTACAAAGACGACTCTCTCTCAACCCTAGCAAAGTAAGGTTGTTAGTTATTTTTATTTATTTAATTATTCAAAAGATAAAATTGCATGTATCAGATACAAATTCAAGATATAAGCATGTGAAAGACATGAATCAAAAACGACTCACTACTAACTACAAAGAAAATTAGATAAAAACCCAATTGGGTTTTAAGATAAAGCCATGCACTTTTTTATTAATTTACACCTAATTCAGGTAAGCAACATTCCTTATATAGTTTTGGTTCATATTTATTATTGTTTTGTGTTTTCTTGTATACCTAAATTACCCTTAGACAACCTGTTTTTAGAATCTTGCTGTATAATTATAGTAGGGTAAACTAAACAAAAATACCTGAACTTTGAAACTCATTTCAAATAAATACCTCATCTTTAGATTCTTTCAAATAAATACACGAACTATGCAAAATCATACAAAGTCTCAATTCCGTTAAAACAAGCCGTTAACTTGTCTACGTGACATGTGTGACAAGTCAATTCTTATTAACTGGACATGTCAACAAAGATATTTTAGGCAAAATACAATAATATTCTCAACAAATTGATAAATTAAATTTTCAACCATTTTCAGTGAGTTTTCATTTATAGGCAACACATTTTTTTTCCGCTTAATGTCATCATTAGCACTAAATTGTTATTTTAGAGTTGATTAAGCAGTCAAGTTGTTTTATGATTAAGCTTATTTTCTTTTTGGAGTTTGCATTGTAGTTTCATGGCCTAGGGTTATTTATGAGGCAAGAGAATATTATGAAATTCGAGTGAAGTACAATACTCAATTTGTTGAGGAAAAGGAAACATGCAAACTCGATAGAAAAGGGCTGACAATTTCATTATCAATTTGTTCAGAATATTATTATATTTTACGTAAAATACACTTGCTGACATGTCTGGTCAATAAAAATTGACATGTCACATGTGCCACGTAGACAATTTAACAGTTTGTTTAACGAAATTGAGACTTTGTAGAATTTTGCATAGCTCGTGTATTTTTTTGAAACAAAAATCTGAAGATGAATTATTTATTTGAAATAAACTTCAAAATTCGTGTATTTTTCTGTAGTTGACCCATTATAGTATTGTGGAAGTATGTGATTCATGTTAATTTGTGCAAGGTTTAATTCTAAATTTTCATTAAGGATACCTTTATATATAGTCAGTCTACTGAAATGTTGATACAAGTTCATTTCATCTGAACAAAAGAAGCATAAAATCAGTTGTTGTGAAACTGTGTATCACATATGTAAGCATCCGTGGCTAGATTCTCTTTTCAAGTTTGGCTTTTAAAAGTATGGTTTACTAATAAGATATGTAACCCATCAAATTTAGTTTCTCAAATCTTTTGGTAAATTATCATTGTTCCTATTCTTTATGCTGTACTTAAAACAATTTAGGTTAAGTACTTAAACTTTTACTTTTAAGTTAAGTTACAAATAGATGAATTGAGTTTTAGGTATAGTTTTGAGTTAGGGTTCGAGATAGGATTAGGGGTTAGGGTTTATGGTCTAGGTGTTTAGGGTTTTAGAAAAGCAACAAGAACCTCGAAATATTGAAAAAAAAACAGTTGAATAATATTTCATTCATAGATCTATGCGTCAAATTTGGATGAAAAAAATTCTTCTTTGATAATTATTATAATTCTAGCTATAATGATTAGTTAAATGAAATTTGTATTAATCACAAAAAATCTATAATTAAGGCTTTCAAAAAAGTAATAAATTCAAATTATTGACTAATCATATTTAAATAGTGGTAATTTGTAATTACTGATAAAAATGAAAGACAATATATTAGTTTTACTTTTATAAAATTAGGTATTTGTTGGATATGTATATCTCATAGGTTTCAATTAAAACGGCTATCGAAAATTGAGTATAAATTGAGTTAGATGCTTATAGTTGTCACGAAAATATGTATAACCAAAACCGAAAGAAGTAAAAAATGATATTCTTCTTAAAAAAATATTAACTTGTCCTCCTAAACTCGTCTATTACCCGTTCGTGAAAGAACGCTAAACGAAGGGGGTATCGTTTTGTCTATCCATCCGGATCCGACCCGCAGGGACTGGAGTCGGACCCTAAATAAGCGAAAGGAAGGAGATGAAGATTGGCGGGAATATCGAAACGACATTGGCGGGAACACAATTTAATCCCCAATTACTTGATATAAATACCCAAAATCCATCTCATAAACCCTCGTACCTCCACTTTCACTATCTCTCTCTAAAAAATCAGATCGCTTTCTCTCTCCGAGGGTTTCAGAAATGTTCTCAGGCAGCCAATTCGACGCCACCTCAGCCTTCGGCGGCGGCGGCTTCATGTCTTCTCAGGCCCCTCAATATGGCGGCGATTCCAATCCCTCGTCGGCTACGGTAAAACACCTCCTCCTTATCTCTCACTGTAAATTAGGGCTTCGGTCTAATTCGTCGTGTGGTTTGTTTTGATTGGTGTTGCAGAGCCGTGAAAGTCACGGATTGCTTCCAGTGACGGTGAAGCAGATAAGCGAAGCGCATCAATCTGGTGATGAGAAATCGAACTTTGTGATCTGCGGTGTTGATGTGGCCAATGTATTTAGCTTTTTTCAATTTTTTTCTCTCTTCAATTCCAGGTAATTGTGATGTAATCGCTGGAGTTCTGATACGTGGTTGGTTTTTAGGTGTCTTTGCTTGGGATGGTGTTTGAGAAAGTTGAGAAAACCACTGATGTTTCTTTTACCATCGATGATGGAACGGGGCGAATCAAATGCCGAAGATGGTAATTTATGCAGTATTCTAGTTGGATACTGTTTATGAGTTTGCTAGAACGTTTGAGGATTTTGTTAGTGCTCATTGTGATTTACGAATAGAAGCTAAAAGGCGTGGTTCAATTTCACACTAGATATTGTGCTAATAGGTTGGCTGTGTTTTATATTTCAAGTCATTTATCAGCTTTATGTAAAATCAGTTGAACTTTGTGTGTTTATTTGTGCCATAGGGTGAACGACCCTTTTGACTCAACAGAAATGGAGGCAATAGAGTAAGTTTAGCTTTCTATTGAGACTATGAGTGAGTTATAAGATATTATGTAACACTAAAGACATTATGAGGTTCTTATATGTCATTTCCCATTTACTTTGTTATAGAGATGGAATGTATGTTCGTGTCAATGGAAATTTGAAAGTTTTTCAAGGCGTTCGACAGATAGGTGCTTTCTCTGTGAGGTATGGATATAGAGATTCTGAATTTCTTTCACCAATGCGCATGTCTGGAGATTTTAATTGATTTAGTGTCTAATGTTTCACCTCTGTTATTATACCGAGCAAAATAGCTTTCACTGGTGCATATGATGCATATGACTGTTGTCAAATCTTCAATTGGAAGTAACTATACCACTAAAACAGGTGCATCATACACACGCAAACACATTTATATTTATACATAGTATATACACACAGGGCATGGAGTGGCAGATGATAAAACTTCTTTTCAATGGTATCAATTTGGCTTAAAAATGTTATTAATTTGCTGATAGGTTTTCTCCTCCATAGGTTCTGGAAAATTTTGAATATTGTCCTTGTTGGGTTTCTAGCCCATGTGTTTTTCCCAAGATATTTTGTCTTAGAGCATGGTGTTCCAATAAGAAAAGGATATCCTTAATGATGATAGTATATCTGTAATCTTTGGTGATTACAGAGAAGATTTCTGTGTACTAATAGGAATAAAATTTCCTATTTGGTTTAGTGTTTCAGATATCCTATATAAAGAGGGGTTCAGCTCTAGGGTTTTGTATCACAGAGGAAAAGAGCAAAGTGTGTTCCATTCTCGGTTAGAAGGTGAGAGATAGGGCAGAGAGGAGAGAGATAGGAAGAGAAGATAGAGTCCTTGTTTTCTTATTCTTTCTTGTATACCCATTATTAATATAGTGGAGAAGAGTGTTTTTCCTGCCGGTGGACGTAAGCAAACTTTTTGCTGAACCACCTTAATCTGTGTTCTTTGTGTCTTTTATCTGTGGTTGTTTCTCTTGGTTTGCTGTGTTCTTCTGGGGTTCCTTGACATACACTTAATTGGCTGATATCACAACAGTCATGTTAAAATATGTTGGATTTTAGATAATCTTGTAGCCGAAAGATGTTGAATCTGTAATCCGAGAAAACAAAAACAAAACAAAGATGTTGAAATTTTAGTTGATACTTGGCTGATGTTCTCTTATGAGGCAATATGTTGGAGAATGTCTATGTAGAACTTAGTCTTTTCGATTCACTGCCTGAATGAGATAAACCTTTATTTACTTTTATCGAAAATGTCCCTGCTTTGTATCTGTTGTGTCAATAATGCTTTTTCTGGAACTAACTAGTCAAAAACATATTATTTGAAATTTGGTTTTTGGTTCAGGCCTGTAAAGAACTTTGATGAAGTTGCCTTCCATTACATTGAGTGCATATATAACCACTTACGGGTACTGGTATATACTGATTTGAAGTAGTGATACAATTGCCTTGATTTAGTTTAACTCGATTATGAATTCAAATATTATGTAACTTATTTTATTTATGGTGAAACTACATTTGTAGAAGCTGCAAGGAACTGCTGTGAATCAACCTCAGCCTATGGGATCATCTGCGTACACTCCTGTAAAGAGTGAGCCAAGTGGCTATCATACGGCCTTGTCAAACCAAGTGCGTTATCTGACCAGGAACAGTTGCATTTCAAACTTTAATAAGCATAGCATGTGCAATTAATGGTTCAACTTTTTTAGTTATCAGGCCAATTTACTGCTGATGGACGAAAGAGCGTTCAGGAATTGATCATAGAATATATGAGGCTCCAGCCTTCCAGCACGTGAGTTACCATGATTCTTTCTTGGTTTAATAGTGTGGCCCTGTGTTGTGTAAGATGTATTGGCTCCCCATGTTTCGTGTTACATGTTCAACCTGCTGTTTTCTCTTATGCCTTATCTGTTGACTTTTTGGTACTGCCTTTCTATTGCATTGTAGAAATGGAACAAGCACACAAGAGCTTTCCCAGCGCCTAAATCTCCCCATGGAAAAGATCATGTACACTTCCTCTCCCTCTCTTAACACCTGTACACAAAAACAGTCGTAAACACTGATGCGTATGGGTTAACTTATTCTTGTATTCTGTGACACAGGGAAGCTATCAGGCCTCTTGAAGCAGACGGCGAACTATATTCCACAATTGATGAATTTCACTACAAGATAGCTGATGATTAGTGTACTTAACAAAACAAACAATATGCTGATGTGGAAAATGCTCATAAGACCGTTGGTGTATATTTTTCATTAAGAATTCAACGCTTGTGTAACCAAAAGTTTCCTGCTTCAGTCTTATGTAGACCGAAACATTTTACACTTCTCAGTGCCCATTTGGAATTTGCAAACAACTAGTGTTAAGTTTCATGTTCTAATCACACTATAAAATGAAAAAAGTACGCTTGTGTAGACCGAAATGCTGTGGTCCTCAAACTGGTACGGAACTGGGGAACCTGCAAAAAATCTGAGAAGATAGATATCTTCTTCCCTACCAGAGCTAAATGAAAATGGCCCTCACTTGCAACTGGACCACATTAGCTTCTTCACCTAAATTTCAAGCTGAACCAGAATGAAGGATGTTCCAATTTGCCTTGAGAATTCAAATAATGTCGCACATAAACTGGTCCGTACCAGAAAAGATGGTTGCGATCGGCGGCTAAGCTTAACCTCCCCAATTAACTTTCAGCAGCTAACGAATTTTCAACCCGTGAAAACACTGAGCCTGTTGGGTTGGCCTTTGACAAAAAGTCAACACGACCGGAACAAACTTTCTGCTCTCAAAATTTGGACATGGTTGAATGACAATCGTCATTCCTTTGTAACAGACGACCGAGCATCCATCACATTTTAAATTCTCAACCTTCACATCTAGTCACATGACCACCACGTGATCTAGATTAACCGTAATCCAGATAGCAACCTCTTTTCGTCGGCTTGTTATAGAAAATGGTATCAGGATTCAGGAGCAGCAGCACCATCGGAAAACAAACAACATTGATTGATTGAGGGCTCGCTTTTACGCCCTGTGAGAAGCGTTGTAACCAGTTATTTTTCGATTCGAGTACTAAATTATCCTAATAACGATACTTGGAACATAATATCGTATCAGATTTTATGATGATGTTACGTTCAATAATTAGTGGAAACCGGAAATCGTCCTTTTCCCTGAAAAAAATAATGTGAGATAGCAGTCTCAAACACGTTTTCATTAAAATTCTTCAGAAAACCAGTGATTCCCGAGACCTAAAATAAATGATATGTATGATAGTAATGATACTATATAACAATATGGGTGGGAAAATCAGAGAAATTTAACTCTGAATTATGATTTGGTCAGATTAGTTTCTATTATTTTTTGTTCGGCCCATGCATCACGTTGTGGATTTTTTTTACGTGTGTGTAAGTCACTTGTTTTCTATGGGTCGGAGCTCGGCTCAGATCTCTATGGAAAAAATGAGTGACCCACATTTTATATGAAGAAAATTAAAATGACTGCAACTATTCAATAATGGAGATTCATCGGACGAGAGGCTCTACCTATAAAAACGAGACACAAAGGTTTCGAGCCAATTGCCTCACAACCCATCGATAACTACTACAGTTTCTACTACTGCTACTAACACTAGCTCTCAGAAAAGAGAGCCAGTAAGAACGATGGGTAGAGGTCCAAGGTGTTCTAAGGATGGACTCAACAAAGGAGCTTGGTTGGAAGCAGAAGATAAACTGCTGTTGGATTACATCAAGAACCATGGTGAAGGCAAATGGAGCAATGTTGCTAAGGAAACAGGTTGGTTTACCTTCATACTTAGCTTCTTAACTTGCTAATATATTCCTTAATCTTAATTAGCTTCTTCATTTGGATTGCTTGCTTGTTAAGTGAGATGTCATTTGCTCTCTTGCTAGTATGGGCATTACTTGTGTTCTAAGTGATCCCAGCTGAGAGGTATATATATAGCTATGCCTATTGGTTTGCTTGGTTTTTTGATTTTTTATGGCAAACTTTCAGCTTTGTTTTCAGCATTTTTTTTTGGAAAAAAAGAGATCAAACAACAAAGTTTGCATCAATCTCAATTGATCTGGAAGTTTGCTGTTTCTTCATTCTGAGGCTGAAGAAGGTTGACTGTTATATCATGACGAGCTCATAACTTTTTTTTTTAAAACATAGTGCAGATAAATATTTAGCAAACAAAATATGCGAATAATATGTAGCATAATATAACTACAGAAAATTAAGAACAGTGGTATATATGCAACTATACATATATAATTCAATATAATGCAGAATTCTGATGATAATGGATGGTGATATATGCAGGTCTAAAGAGATGTGGGAAGAGTTGCCGGCTCCGTTGGATGAACTATCTGAGACCTGATATTAAGAGAGGCAGCATTTCTGATGATGAAGAAGAACTAATTATCAGACTCCATAAGCTCCTAGGCAACAGGTACCCCTTAATTTTTTTTCCTTGTTTTTGTTTTCTTTGTAATTAGTGTGAGTTAAGGTGAAATCTATTGAGGAAGACATAATTGGCTTTCTTGTTATGTTGCAGATGGTCTCTGATAGCAGGAAGACTTCCCGGGAGAACAGACAATGAAATCAAGAACTACTGGAACTCCAACTTAGCCAAGAAAATGGCACAAGCTGCAGCTCAAACAGCATCTCAGTCCAAATGCAATGATAATGTCATTGTCCAAAGAACCCCTTACCAGGCGCAGCCACAACAGCAATACAGCAGGGTCAACACAGTCATTCCATCACAGCCACCACCAACTACAACTGCTGCAGCAGCTAGTCCAGTTCATCACAGAAGCCTTGATGACTTCTCTAATAATGTCGCCATGAATAATACCAACGACTTGGTCAAGGCTGTTAATTCATTCGACTCACATATGTCCAGCGAAGATGGCTCACCATCTACAACAATTACTACTAATACTACCGGCGATGGTGACGATCATTTGGGAAGTTCGCCGACGAATTTTATGATGGATTTCAACACTGATGATCATGAGGACTTCTGCAAAATACTGGACTGTGACTTTGCAAATCTGAACAATGCCATTGATGGAGATGCTGGTCATCAGGGCAGTCAGGTTTTAGTTTTACCTAGGCAGATGATGGACAAGAATATTCAGTCTGCTGATTTTGGGTCATTGGCTTCATTTCTGGAGTCTGATGAGGATTGGCTTGGGGATGATCTAAATGTCATGTTGAGTTAGCTTTGTCGGTCACAGATATTATCATCTATATATATGTGTGTGTGCGCGCGCGCGCGCTTGCTATAATCAGCTTCTAGATTCAGTAATTAGATACACATTTATGCTGTAGCTAGCTAGGCCCTCATGTTTAATTTGAACTGTGTGAATAAAACCTAATAATAATGCCACCAAATCCCACCAATATTCCTCCTCTTTTAAAGACCAAGTTGTAAACTGCTTTACTTTTTTCCATTTAACAATCCATCAAGTATCAATATTGGCAGGACTTTGTAGGTTTTGATTGATAAGAAAGCACAAAGTGCTGGGGGTACTTGCACTCATTCAAACTTTTTTGTGCACACAAAGTTAAGCGCTCGTATGAATAATTGAGTACTAGGTGCACTGGTTGTCGCCTTTTGAAATCATAGCCTTCAGATATCAAATCCACAGCTTCTGAGATCCATCAAGTGAGATGAACGCATTTAGCACGGTGTAAGATGGATTTTACTTCTTAGGCTCTGATTATCAACTCATATACATTACTGTTGTTGTCTCCGTTAACACGCTTCAACATCTCAAAACTTCTGCGACTCCCTAGAAAGTCAATCCGTTTCAAAATTGCATAACCACGTTCTGCTGTTTCTTTACTTGCATACACTGATCGAAGACGATCCGCATGCTTTGAGTCTGCGTGAATTGCAGCCTCTATTTCGTGGACTGACATGCTCTCCTGCAACATAAAAACAGATGGGAGAGTATGAGACCCTCCATAAAACCAATGACCTGAAAGTCTGCAGCAACATAAATGGGTGTCTAAATTTGTACCTGGTAATATGCATAAATATGATCTAACACCTGCAAGCATGTAAACCCGTTACTGCTGAAAAACGTTCTGGAGGATGGCCCCATCTCAGCAAATCGATCAATTGGGAACAGGATGGTAAGAAAATGGTTTTTAAATATTAGTTCCGATTTCTCACTGTAGACAATACCATAAAAGAGTAAGATACGCGTTAATCTAACAAACAAATCTGGGAATTATTGTGTTCTTTAAGAAAGAGAGGTGTGGGATGGGGACAAAAGTGATCAACTACCTTTCCTTGAGTGGCCTAGTCAAGTTGGTAAATGAAGCTTCTGAATCCTTGCCATCACCTTTTGCATCAAAGAATACAGATGCTTGATGTTCACCAACATCTTCAAAACTGAAATTCTCAGTGTAGATGGATGCCGCCGAAGTTGGCTCTGAAATTGACCAGCAAATGGAATCCAGAAGGCTGCTAGGAGTTATTGGACGCATGGGGGTTTGACAAGTCTGCCATGAAAATAGAACACACAACTCAAATGCTACACTGACGTATTATTTTGCAGGGAAAATTTTGATAACAGTACATCAAGTATGAATGACTGATAATTAAGGTATATAGTTAGTCTCTGTGTTTCCATTTCATTTTTGAGGGCAAACTTGTCTGTCCAGAAAAGATACAAGAACAAACTCAATTGCGTCTACGGACACCAAAAATTACTCTCTACACCTATTGATCATCTCCTTGGACTCCTCCGATCCTCCACCATTGCCGTCACAACTCACAAACCATCTCCTCCACCATCGTCCCCAATACCATCAGTATCACAGAACCTATTTAAGATACCAAGTAGAAACAAAATTTATAAGGGAATCAATTTCTTCCTAAACAAAGCTAGGATACTCTCTATAGGGACGAAATCTGATTCGGTCTGTGTTTCTTTTGGCGAAGTTCGGGAAGAAATCCGATTTGGTTCTCTCAAGTCAAAGCTGAGATTCTAGGCGGCAGAAAAGGAGGAAGAAAGCAATAATCTTTCTTGTGTTCATGAATCATGGCTTCTTGGGTTTTTGGTGTGAGAGAGAGAGATGAAATGGGTTCTGGGTTTTGGATTGGCAAATGGAGAAATGAAGAATGGAGGTGGGGATGGGGAGGGAGGGAGGGGTTTGTTTTTTTTCGTTTTTCTTTTGATCAGAAGAGAGATGGGGGTTCTTAATTTTTGGATAAGAGTGAAAGATGGAGAGTCGAGGTAAGAGAGGGAGAGAGTGTACTAAATCACCCTTCCAAAAATAAATAATTACATGACACTTGCGTATCTAAACCGAATAAAAATTTTAACCTCAGACACCGTTATGATATTTTAAAATGTACATTCACCTTAATTCTCAGTCATCCATACTTTTTGTACTGTTCTTAAAATTTTCGCAAGAGAAACCACACAACTCAAGTACTTTATCATATTTAACTGAATAGAAGCACAGTCATAGAAACGAAGTACAATCTACCATTACCTGCATCCGAAGACCACGGCGATTTCTAACCCGAGTTTTAGCAGAATTCACAATCTTTTGCCTCTTTTCTAGGCTTGCTTTATTTCTGCAAGTGTGAGCATCTTCAGGGACATTGTGCTCAGTTGTCTCCTAGTAGAATAAGCAAAAGAATATTACCAGCAGCACAACTTCGAAAAACCAACTCATATTACTATACAAAAGAAAATTATATCATTTTAAGAATGCTGGAACACATTCACCACTGCATCCAGGCAAAGGCCAAGGGTTTGAGGCAGGAGAGATAAAATTCCAAATATGACATATACACAACGACGTGTAGAAAAATACCTCATCTGCGACGCCATTCTGCAAATCTTCGATCATCATACCAACTTGCCTGGCCAAATCTGCAGAAATATGGACCAGCCTTTGCACATAATTCTCCTTGACTGTCTTCAAAACCCACAGTGGCTGAGACACATCAGAAACATAATTAATTTTATTGTCATGAACTCATAACAATACAGAGAACTATCTTAATCTCTTATGGGCAACTTATGATTGCAGCCTTGCAGGTCATAACAATATGAAGACAGACAAATGATCATCAGTGTCAAACATATACTGGACTGTGATCAAGAGGACTTATGCAAAATGCTGGACTGATCATGAAGACAGTCAAATGATCATCAGTATTTTGCAGGTCAACAAAAAGTTGGTGTCTAAATATTTGAAGTCTCAAACATATACCCTCGATAGACCTACACTGCACATGATCCTGCTTCAAATAAACGCTCAATACAAGAATTTTGACCAAAAATAAAATACAAATAAAAATGGCTTGCAGGTCTCACCGTAACAATATTGCTTGAGTGACCAAGATATTTATGGCTGGAAGACCCTTCGCACACCACATGACTGGCTCGGCAACCAACAAACCATTGATCTAGAAACAAGGCACCCTCTCTACTAGCAGCCTGAATAACCTGCAAGGACGATGAAATGATGTTGAGACACTAAAAGAAACTTTAAAAACCTCTAGTCTGACATTGGCCAATAATATCACTAGTAAATCTTTCTTTTTAACTGAGAAGAGAAAAATGTGCTAACTGTTTCTTTAAAATAAAGTACATATTACTCTGAAATTCAACTTTACCTTGTTCCTCAGTTCAGCTGATATATCCAAGTCAACATACATGGTGTGACCAGATAGAATAGAGTCAGAACTTCTGTTACTGTTAGACTCTCTTCCAGAAAATTGTGGTTCTTCAATCGTGCTTAACTGCTTGGTTCCATAAGCACCAACAGGAAGACAAGAACTTTCCGCACCAGAAAACCCAACAAGCCTATTCAACTCATCCAAACGAATACCATTCTGTCCCATACTCTTGATATTATAGAGTGATTCACTCAGCCTCACTGCAAACCATTAAAACACACTTAATTTATCCTAAGCTTATGGATTTCTCACATGAAATGTACATAAAACAGAGTTCAGCTTCTAAAGCATTCATGAAACCAATGCATGCAATAAGTATATAAGATAAACCATACTCACCATTCTTCCTAACACTATCCACAAACCACCCAATAGTAACAGTAGAGAGCCCATTTTTTGATCCATGCTTTAAAGCATGCTCAAATTTGCGACCACCAAAGCTGTAACACTTGTTAAAGAAAGCACACAAGCCTAACAATGTACATCAATTTATCATAAACCTCAATCTACCAAAGAACTCTGACAATCACATATCAATAAACCCAAAAAAGAAGAAGCTGCAAGTAACATAATATCGAAAAACAAAGGATATTTGTACCACCAAATGTGTACATTGGGGATGCAAATGAGGGCTATACTGCCCACCCAATCTCTCAGTTGCTTCCATCACTTGCTTCCTCGCTTCTGCCAAATCAACAACCACAAAAAACATTTACCACACACTCAAAATTAACAAGTATTCAATTCAAAGCTAGTTACTTTTATTACCTTTAGACAAGCCAGTAACGCATATAACAAGCCCGGAAAACGGTGCGTTTGATCGAACCACCGTCTCCGACCCAGTAGAGTTTGCCGCCGGAGACATTAGCCCAAAAGCTCTCTGAGCTTTAAACGAAGGCAACGGAGATGACAACCCACCAGACAATCTAGAACAGCCTTTGCTCTTTATCACTTCCACCATTACTTCAAATCCTCAAACCAAAACACATGGATTACTGGGCGGGAAAAAAGGTTTGAACTTTGAAGCAAAACTGATTGGACCCAATTCAGGGGAGGAGGAATCAGAAGAACCCAGAAAGGGAAAAGAGGAAATGGAAGTGGAAATCTTGTGGGAAAGAGAAGATAGGCAAAGTTGGATTGAGACAAAGAGTGGATTTTTTGAAGATGGGTTGGGTCAATTTGGGTTCATTGGGTTTGGGAAGCACTGAATGTAAAGGTAAAGATTTCGAGGAAAAAAAATGGAGGTATTTTGAACTGTGTGCTCTGTTGTGCGTGTATGAATCTGAGTGTCTCTGCTTTTTTTAAAAAGTGAGAAACGGGAATTGCAATGCAGGCAAATTTTGGAAGAGACGAGAGGCACGAGAGCAGTTTCGGTCAAAAGGAAAAGGTTGGGTTGTTTCACGAGCCGGGTCTGTAGTCGGGTTAACGGGTCGGGTCTTCAGGCTGATTTGCTTGGTGATTAATGAGTAGCGTCATTACTGATATGACATCTAATGAATAATGACCAGATGATTGCCGGAATGCCACAATGGAAATGCGTGTTTTTTCGGTCTATATCAACATGACATGTCTTGAAAACTGATTAGATAATTGTATAAACAAAGAAACCCCATGTATACACGATAATATAAGTATATGATGTAATCTTAACTACCTTCATGAGTATACATACCGAAACACTCACCCACACATATATCATTATTCATCTAATTTTATGCATCCACATTATGTGTACACAATTTATATTAATGTCACAATCCAAATAAATAAGTGATTATGTAGTAATGTGTTTGTAGCCATGAAGATGTCGCATGAATAAGAAATAGGGTCATAAGTAAGCTCAAGCCGCTTGTGTTCGACTCGTGTTTAGCTCGATTTTTAGCTCGTTCGACTCGTGCTTGTAAGATAAATGGGCCAAGCTTAAGCTCAATATTGAGCCCGACAAAAAAATGAGCCGAGCTTGAACAACATTGTATTCAGCTTGTTTAGCTCGTTTTTAAATATATTGTTTAAAATCTAAATTTTCTATTCTTTTTATTACTTTCCTTTTAGAATCAAATGATTTAATTAAAATACATATATTAAAACAATCAATTTATGAAAAAATGAAATCAAACACTAACAATCACTCTAAAAAGAAAGCAATTAAGATGAGATAACATTAAATTTAATGTTTTGTAATTTAAACTAAATGACTCAAGCCGACCCGAGCCCAGCTCAAGCTTAAACAAGCCTAACTGAGCTTGAACATGAAAAAAAAATTCAAGCTTAAATCCGACTTGAGCTCGATAAAAATACAATGAGTCAAACATGAACACTATAGTATTCGACCCGATTTGAATCCCATATTTTCAGAAAAAACAAAACCATAATCACAATACTAAAATGCCCATTTTTAATATTTTTCTTATGGTCAGTGGTGATGCCATTTGTACTTGTTTATATCAGATCACAGTCGTTTTCCATGATCAATTGAGACCTCTGTTGTCACGGAAAAGTTGACCTGAATTCTTTACAAGGGAGATGGTCATTAACAATTATGTAATATGAACTAAATGCATAGGTGTAACGTGCAACCGATAACGCCACCTGTGGTGACTCCAATCACATAAATAATGGTTATGGTTTACTCAAATTCAAGCAATCAGTCATGCCATGAAGTCATGGATGCTAATATCACAATTAATGAAAGCTTCTATATGAAGGTAGGAAAATGACATTAACAACCTGCCCCAGAAACTAGAAACTACAAAGCAAAAGTGCAGCACTGTTCTTTAGTCTTTCAGGAAATTCCCAACCAGTGCATCCACTAAAACAATGAGAGTGAGTCAATGGCCATGTCAAAAAGCAAGAAACAACAGCTAATTATGAAAAGTGGCTACAGTTACAATGAAAAGGAAAGAACATAGTATGGAAAGCATGTTCAGGTCCCATCTCGAATGGGAAAAAAGAGAGCAATACACAGAATGGATATACAACGTAGTAACAAAGAACTAATGGAAGATTCATCATTTTCTCTGAATCCCCACACAATCATACCAGAATGACAAGATGAAGGCAGCAGGACTATGAACACTATCGGCAAGTCACTCAATCTTTTTGGATGTATTGAATTTTCGGAGTATATCAGACTTCAATTTGCATCCATGTGAGAAAGTTTCTCGGACCATGGCATCAATTTTTTCTTCATACTTTTCGTACACATAAAAGGCTAGAAAGGTAGTCGAGACTCCTAGAGCATAAGAGAACAAAGAAACAAAGAGTAAGGCAGGGAGAAAGAAGCTTCTTGATCCTTCAACAAACAAAGAATGAAATACATTCTACATAGAAAAGGTTTCAGCCATGACATTGCAACCAGGTCCACAAAAGGACAAATTAATCAATACAAGAGTCATCATGACATAACTAGTTGGGAACAGTTAGTGTCCCATAGTTCACAGGCACTCCCTAGATATTCAAATTCTCTAAACTCACTGTCCTCTACTCCATTGGACCAAAATGATATACAAATTCCAAAGTTGTTTGTCTGTAATTACACATTAGCATAGCCAACATCTTCATAACCTCACGACTTTTTATCAGGTTACAACTTCGAATACAATGCCTATGCCTTTTTTATTTTTACTTTTATTTTATAAATGTTGATAAATGGGAAAACATTGTGAAATCACATTACGAAGGAGAGAGAAAGAAACCTATAATAAATGAGGTCTGAAGTGAAATGGCTCCAAGAAAGCTAAGAACCAATAGGGATAGAGCCACCTGCAAACAGCAAAATATTAAGGTAAATGTCAGAGTTTCAAAATACAAGTATTATCTGCTGATCAACAAAATTAGAAGTATGCATAAATGCAACACTGAACTCCTTATACATTGTCAAAAGAATAGACAACCAGACGCAGAAAGGAAGTTGAAAACAACAGAAAATGGTCAATACCTTAAGGAACATTATCCAGTCATTTCCTTTCCCAAGAGATTTTAAAGTTTTCACAGATATATTCCATGATGAGGCCACTGATCCAGAAATTTTTTGAGACATCTCTTCTGTTAAGTGAAAATGTGATGACTGAAGCTTCTCGATTTTATATCCTAGTCTGGAGTGATGTAAGGAAAAAAAACTCAGTACTTGCTTCACTTCATACGGGAAACTGCTTTAAAGAACAGATTCACACTAAGAAACATATGCAAGAAGGGCATAAGGCAGGCATACATCTTTTCTGGTAAATTGCCAGAGATGAACAGGAAAATTGATGTGAACATGAGACTCTTCGAAATGACAGTTATAACTGTAGCTAGAGATGCAATAAAGTTGTAGTAGATTGTAATCAAAACTAGTAGTGCCTTGAATGTCTGTTTTTTATCCTTCCACAGTAATGTGTCAGCAACTGTAAGAGCAATGAAGCAAATGGATTGCATCATTATAACAATATATTAGAGCAATTTCATTTATGATGAATCAGTTATAACAAATATGAAAACAAAAACAAACAAAAAATATTATACCCCTTCCGCTTCCAAGATACACAGAAGCTTTAGATGGTCCTTCTCTTTTGGGTCGATGTTCAGCCCTCAAGTGTGGGTACGACTCAATTGTTCTCTTGAGACCCTCCTGAAGAAGATAAATATCGTATTGTCATAAGAAAAGCACCTAAATAAGAATTTGAACACACAAATGTCTAAAGAAAACAAATTTCCTTAAAAAAATGATTTTTTATCATGTTATGAGTCAGTGCACCATAGAAAAAGAAGCTTAAAGCAACTATATACAGATATGCAGTTTGAGTCATGTATTATAATATATTTTGCGCATCTTAGAAGACATCTGAATATGTTATATCCACCAAACAAAGTATGATATTCAGAAAATGACATCCAAAAGATTGGGAAATTTCATTGGTAGTCACATCCAAAGACAACTTTAGTTTTCATCCCCTCAAGTGTGGGTATAACTCAATTGTCCTCTTCAAAGTTGATAGGTCAACAATCAATGTGTTAAATTGGGAGTTCCAATGACTTAACCAGCTAACTGCAATCCCATTGAACTAACCAAAGAAGTTGATTACTCTTATTATCTAAACAGAATAGAACCTGAAGCGAAACAATGGGTGTGTAACCAATTTGATCCTGTGCTTTAGAAGATTTGAAAGATCTGGTGCAAGAGAGGAGTCTAATTCTTGAAGGTGTCAACTGTGGAACCTTCATCCCATATGGGCCTAAAAGCTTATATGTCCACTCCACGACATGTGCAATTGGCATCATAGCAGCTGCAGGGATTTTTATACTTGGTCTGCAAACAACAATCATTCAGGGAAATAAAGCAAAATGAGAGAGAGAGAGAGATTGCCGGTTTATTTTAAATCTTAGAACTCACTTGAAGTATTAAAAATAATATATAATAGACTACATTACACATTAAAGTGCTGAGGACAAACAATATACTGATCACATAAAAGGAATTCTTATTTGAAAAGACTAAGAAGAGGATGTACCTTTCATAGCCAAGACCTTCTAAAATAAGAGACATAAACTCCCAAAACTTGATAGGTTCCATATTGGTTATAAAATATGCCTGCAAAAAGGTTCACCTTTTAGCTAAAAATGCCAGAACTTGTCTTTGTAAAATTATCTTGACATAAGCAGACATCCAAAGTTAAGCATGACTCGGCCATGTTTAAATATAGATGTAAGGAAACAGAATGTGAAGTGATGGCTTTGTAAGGAAGATGCATCATATTTGTAAATCCATACTCCAGATTATTCAATTCCAATTTGACAACATCTATATGCTTTCATGCAAACATGTTAAGAAATTTATGTTACACATTAGTACCTGTCCTGCAGCTTTCTCTGCAACCGTCCCTTCAGATGCTAGAGCTCGTTCTGCACATATATGGGCATGTGCCACATTTTCAACATACGTGAAGTCATAAATGTTATTTCCATCTCCGATAATGAACTGATCATTTGAAAAAGAGCAGAGAAATTGAATATCAGATATGTTCACAACTCAGATTTCACAATGTTGTATGAATGTTTTATACTAAAATTTATCACATGGATAACCAAAGTACCTTGGATTTCCCTGCCCTGGCAGCAACAACTAAAGACGGAACAAGTAACCTATCACCAGGTCCAAAAATACTGCTAGGGCGTATGCAGCATGTTAGAAGCTCTTTAACACCGTTTGCCTTGATTACCAACTCTTCTCCTTGCGCTTTAGTTGCCGAATAAGTATCATTGTGCTGAAAACAAATACATACGATCCAAAATCAGCGCTGTAGGGACATGACAATCTTTGTATTCTTATTGAAATTCAATGAATAATAATCCTAGGTTCGAAATTGGGATTGTGGCTACCTTAGGTGGATATGGCAATGACTCATCCCCATCAATAATGCTATGAACCCCATCAAACACAACGCTAGGAGAGCTAGTGTATATCAGTCTCTTCACTTTCTGCTCAACACAAGCATCAATCACATTCTTAGTTCCTGCACAGCATAGTTGACCATCATCATTACCGAAAAGTCGAAAATCGAAACTACACACAGGCAAAAGATACTTAGACATTGTAACTCTGATTCAGTACCTTCCACATTGACAGAAAAGTGAAGCTGGTAATTGTTGATAGACGAATTGGGAGCCGCCATGTGGAACACAACCTCAGCACCTCGACACGCTACACAGAATTGATCCAAATTTACTCAATCAGTAACGTCAAATTTACCTCCAAATTGGAGACGAAAGCGTAGTGAGTTACTGACCTTGAAGAACTTGATCCTTGCGGCGGAGGTCGATGGAAATGTACTCGGCGCGGCCTGAGTTGAGAGCATCGGCGAGGACTCCGTCGGACTCGGAAGGCTCGAGATCGACGGTGGGGCCGAGGTCGGCGATTCGGACGCGGTAGACGTTGTGGCGGAGGAGCATGAGGACCAAATGGCGGGCGGCGAAGCCTCGGCCGCCGGTGACGACGCACCATCTGTCATCGGAGGTCATCGGTGAATGACGAAGCTTCGTCAGGGAATCGGAGCGTCTCTATGGATCTGAGGAGATAGAGGGAGTGAGTGGAGTTGGACTGATATGAGAAGACGAAGGTGACACAAAAGCTTTAACAAGAAAATCACAGAAGTTACACGCGCCTAGAACGAAAAAAAAAAAGAAAATCACAGAAGTCGGGTTGACAACGGGTCGGGTGGGTCACCGTACCCGCCAATAGTTGGGCCAAATCAGATGGTTCCTATCTTGGGCTGCTACTGGAGTGTGGGTGTAGAGAGCAAATTAGAGTTCGATTTCAATACTAGGTCATTAACCTCAATTGACAAAAAAAATAGCAGAAAAAAAATACAGCTGACGGGTGTAGTCTATTTTAAGTTTCAATACTAGGTCATTAACCTCAATTGACAAAAAAAATAGCAGAAAAAAAATACAGCTGACGGGTGTAGTCTATTTTAAGCCGTCAGATTATCTGAACGGCCGAAAACAAATCAAGAATCCAGAAAATCGGCTCCTTCGTTTCCCTCCGTTTCTCTCAAAATTCAAAGATCACAACTGTAGAGATAGCCAAACATGGCCTCCGCCTCCAAGTTCAGACCTTCATTCAATTCCACACAAGACGACGACGATTTCCAAACCCCACTCACCCAAACCCTCTCAGTTCGCTGCAAAAAGCCCAAGCTCTCCGGCAAAGAAAACATCCCTCCTCCGCTTACCTTCAGCCCCCGCCTTTAACCAAACCCAGGCCCCAATCGAAGATTGCAGCTTGGATACAGAGTCGATACAGCCTTATTGTCGCTTTCTCTCCAACTGGTTGGACTTTTGGTAAAGGAAAGAAGAAGTCTCAGTCTCCTGGAAGGAGGTGGCAACAGGGTACCATTATAAGGTAAAATTTACTCTCTTTGAAGATTATCCATATCATTATCAGTTTCTTGAATATTTAACTAGTAATGATAGAACACACGGTGATTAATATGTACTGATTGCCATTCTTAATCTGGATCCCCAAGGGTAGAAGTGAATGACCTCAAATTTTATTGATTGCTCAACAATACTAATAAGCATTCATGTAATAAACATTTACCCCTTGCAGTGGAATTTTCTATTTTCACATCAAGCATGTTGTGTGCGGTATTTTGGCTTGAACAGTGAAAGGCCATGAATTGAATGCATGTTTTCCAGTAGGGACTGAAACGATAAATGGTATGACTAACTAGAGATGGTGTTCCCTTTGTCCTATCCTGCAGGTATGAGGTGCCATACAGCGAGCATTCGAGCTTTACGGAACTCAGACAGTTTGTGAGGCTTGTGTCTCCTGTACAAATTATACCAAGCGTGAACAATCATGGCCCAGATTCAGCGAAATCCATGATCTCTCTTCTGTCTTCTTAATTATTTGCCCACAATATCACAGTTGTACCATCAGAACTCAGAAACATATGTATACGATATGTAATACTACTTGTATTACTGTTCTGTAAACAAAAACAAGGTTGCATTGCACCAAATATTAGAGCGCATTCTCATATGAGTTATATCTGGTTGGCTGACATTACTAGCTTCACCTAGCAGAAACACCAAACACTGAATTCACACGTGCCAGTGGTTGACTTGTATTCTTTCTTTGATGATAATGAAAGGAAAGACCTAGCAACTTGCAGAATTGCGTTGAAGAAGTCGTTTTGGAGGATAAACAAGAAATTAATGCTGGAATTGCTAAATGCAGATTGATCATCAGCTGACTTTGGTCGTTGAGGTCATCCTTTCTACTTGCATATGAGTTTATGTTGACCAGCAATCACATTCAAGTAGCATTCGTATATGTCCTTGGGTCCTGGTTATGAATGCATGAGATTCATGTTTTGCATGAGCTGAATCGGGTCTGCTCACCACTAACTACCTTTGGAACATGACAATTGAACTGAGGATTATTATGCAAATGTTGCAGTTACCAGGGAATTGTAATAGAGTGGAATGATATCTGTAGGTGTGTATTCATAAATTGGGATAGAAATGCAGACTGCTGTTGCTCTCTTTATCATCCCCTTGTTCCATTGTGCTTTCATTAAAATTGGAAGTGAAATGCAATGTGCTTCCATGTTTGTTACCAATGAGAGATGATCTGTCTGCACTAGCCAAATGCTCAAAACTGTAAAATTAAAGTGAAATTTAGTAACAAACTTACACATGAACAGACCAAAGTAAGATCCACGTACTAAACGTTACTATATGCGAGTACTAAACGTTAAGGCATGAAATGAGATAGCGGAGGCCTATATATTCCCATTGGGATTAGGAAAAACATAAGTTTTTCTCAGCAACTTGTATGTAGTATGTACTACATTACGAGTACAACAAGTTCTAAGATAGTGAGAGGCCTATTCCATTTGGGATCACTTGTTCTGAGATTATGTACTATTTCTCTAGGAACTCGGTTAAAATGCCTAAATAAAGAAGCGACCTTGTTCCCTGCTATCTACCTATCGAGAAGCTTAAGACTCCAAGATGTCGACGAAGAACGTTCTGGTCCAAAATATCGACCAAGATGAAGTTAAGTTCTCGTCCTTCGTTGGCAAAGTGTACGCCATCCTCACCCTTCAGTTACTGGCCACCATGGGCATTGGCGCCACCGTCAAACTTGTCCCTTCACTTTCACACTTCTTGCTCCAAACCCACGCCGGCATCGCCATCATCGTCATCATGATCGTTACGCCTTTCCTCCTGGTGATCCCAATTGTCTTCCTCAAGCACATCAAGCCGATTAACTACATCTTGGTCGCAATATTCACTGTCGCTCTTGCATTCCAAGTCGGGGTTGTGTGTGCGGTTACTCCTGGGATGGTGGTTTTGGAGTCTGTGTTCTTAACCGCTGTGGCTTTTGTGACTCACACTGTACACATTCTGGGCGACTTGGAGAGGCTATGACTTTAGCTTACTAGGACCTTTCCTGTCTGAAGCCTTGCTTCTTCTCATTATCTGTAGCCTCATTCAGATATTTTTCCCTATGGGGAAGAATTACCAGGTGATGCTTGGGGCTTTTGGATCCATTGTTTTCTGTGGCTATATCGTATATGACACATACATGCTGGTTGATCGCCACAAGGATGACAATGACTACATTATCGCTGCGGTCGAGTTGTACCTGGACATCGTTAATCTTTCAACAACCTTATTCAACTGTTAGGCGGCGGTGAATCTGGTGATGGTGATGATGGCTGCTGCAGTGCTGAATGCTGCGAGTGTCTATGTGGATGCTGTGAGTGTCTCGGTGTATGCTGCGAGTGTCTAGGTAGCCTAGCAGATTTAGCTTAACCACGTACTGTCTGGATTTTGATTAATTAGTTAATTAGGACGCGAAAGATTTCTTAAATTCTTATGTATATACCACAAGTACGTAGGAGCTAACAGTGATTACTTGAAATTTTGGTTTAATGAGACTAAGCAACATATATGTTCAAGCCATACTGAATCTGTGGATGCAGCTTCTTCTTAATTTGATGTCCTTGGTTCATTCATCCAACTGGTTATAGGATTCCTTTACTATCTATACCAATGCACCAATCTGTCACTATTGCACCAGAGACCTAAATGTCTCCGAAAACAAACAACACTACAACTCGTAACAAAACCAATGAAACTAAACATAAACGAAAGCTGAGAATCCTCGATCAACCAATATCACACTAATACAGAATGCTATAGAAATTTGTACCCCGATTGTAAAAGAAAAATTCAAGATACTGTTCGATCTCATGCATGTCGATGAAGAATAATTCGTCGTCATATGCATGCATGAGCGAAAATTCTTGGTGTAATTTTTTTCGCCCAAATATATTTGGTCCAATTCGATTCAACAAGGACATAGAAGTACTCTCATTCCCTCTGGATAAAATGAAACAAATCTGGTAAATACTGCTGAATGGGGATGGTAGCTGAACTTACAAGTTATACTTATAACAAATCAGGGTGAAGGTGAAGAAGACAGCTAATCGTATCCAGTACGTACGCAGCATACTCTATTCAACTACCCTCCTTCAATTGCCATTGATTTTAGGACTCTCTCTCTCTCTCTCTCTCTCTGTGTTCGTTACTCACAAAGTGCATGTGACACACTCGCTCACATCATCGATCCCGTCTTACCAGACCGAGTGAAACAACCAAAGGTTGAAGAAGACTCCCATTTGGACTCGATGAAGCACTCAATAAATGAAGAATTTAAGACTCTTCAAAGCCTCCCAACTAATCATCCTCATCTAGTTGCTTCCGGTTGTTGTCTGCAATAACTTTCTTCCAACTACCTCCATTTCTTCCTCATACAAATAACCCCCCACAGCCTCATCTCCCTTCAAACTCGCTTGAACTGAGACACTAACAATGTCAGTTGACATGGCTAGTGAGAGAGATCTCTTATCCACCGAGATCGTCAACAACGGAATCGAATCCTCCGGCCCCAATGCCGGCTCCCTCACCTTCTCCGTCAGAGTCCGGAGGCGCCTGCCGGACTTTCTCCAGTCTGTGAACCTCAAGTACGTCAAGTTGGGGTACCACCACCTCATCAACAATGCCATATACCTGGCCACCATACCTATTTTAGTCCTGGTTTTCAGTGCTGAGGTCGGGAGTCTCAGCAGGGAGGAGCTGTGGAAGAAGCTCTGGTATGATGCGCGTTATGACCTTGCCACTGTGCTTGGCTTCTTCGGGGTCTTTGTTTTCACTTTGTCTGTCTACTTCATGTCACGCCCTCGCTCCATCTACCTCATTGATTTTGCTTGCTTTCGCCCTAGTGATGATCTAAAGGTACTTTTCGCCATTCTAACCAATATGAAACGATCGAAATTTAAATTAGGAGAAATCTTTATCTATCCAGTACTAAATTATCGAGGTTTTTTTGGCGAAATTATCGAGGTTTTTAGGGTATGTTATATATATATTTTGGCGAAATTATCGAGGTTTTTAGGGTATGTTATATATATATTTTTAGTTTATTTATAGGGATAGACATTTGATAAACTTTTCGATTATATTTTTCAATCTTAACCGTTCAATTCTTAGGTCCTAATATATATATATATATTATTCCTGCAAAATTTCATCCAAATCAGTGATCGTTAAGATGTTTAAAACTGCGAATTAAAATTGTAGGCATTAACGGTCCAAGTTTGGCAGATTTGATCCGTCAATTGATTTCAGTTATTTCAAAGCCTTAACGATCATAAAATTAGATGAAATTTTGCATAAATGATCTATATATGCATTTGCGTATTGAACGGTGGAGATGTTGATATGTGATCGAAAAGTTTATCGAATGTCTATCACTATAAATAAACTAAAAATAGGAATCCATCAATAGAATGATTATATATATATATATGCAGCTTTGAGGTCATGGGTTCAAGCCTCATATGAGTTATTAATAAAAAAGTTAAAATATATATATATATATATATATATATATATATATATATATATATATATATATATATATGCACCTAATCGTGAATCTGAATTGTCAATCCAGTAGCTTGAATATTACTGAAATTATTATTGAAATACATGATTAATGTACGTGAATATATCGATCATTTGTTGTTAGTATTTGGAAAATGGAAAGTTCCTCATCATATATTTGGCCATGAAAATGATTTCTTAACATTTCTAGCTATACGTGTTAATGGAATTCTCTACTCGATCTAAAATGGAAATAAGGAACTATCATACCATGAAAAGTTCAAAACTAGGAGATTCAATCTAATATAAATAAACTTTCTAGCTGCATTTTACAACTTCGTAGGTAAATAATATGAAATCTCATTCAGGAGAAACTTTACAAGATTTCTATACCAAATCATAGATCGGAAAAACAAGAAATTCAAATATCTTTTCTAGCTATATATATGTGACAGATTATGGGGGTATCGTAGCTTATTTTGGTGATGTGTTTCAGGTGTCAAAGGAGCAGTTCATAGAGCTAGCAAGAAATTCAGGCAAGTTTGATGAACAGAGCCTCGAATTCCAGGCTCGGATTCTCAACTCATCAGGTTTAGGAGACGAGACCTACATCCCAAAATCAGTGATCGCTTCCACTGAGAACACTGCAACCATGAAAGAAGGTCGAGCCGAGGCCTCACTGGTGATGTTCGGAGCACTGGACGAGCTCTTCGAAAAGACCAAGGTCCGTCCCAAGGACGTCGGTGTTCTTGTGGTGAACTGCAGCATATTCAATCCCACACCCTCCTTGTCCGCCATGATCATAAACCACTACAAGATGAGGGGCAACATTTTGAGCTACAACCTGGGGGGCATGGGCTGCAGCGCTGGGATCATAGCTGTTGATTTGGCTAGGGACATGCTTCAGGCAAATCCCAACAACTATGCTGTGGTGGTGAGCACTGAGTCTGTGGGATATAATTGGTACCCGGGTAGTGATAGGTCTATGCTCATTCCCAACTGTTTCTTCCGCATGGGTTGTTCCGCCGTGCTTCTATCCAATCGCCGCCGTGACTACCACCGTGCCAAGTATCGCCTTGAACACATCGTTAGGACACATAAAGGCGCCGACGACCGTAGCTTCAGGTTAGGTTTCAACCACATTTACAGCACATTAAGTGAATAACATGGAGACCAGCCATAGATATAATTAGTCAAGTTCCTTCAATTACATTGAATAGCTAAGGTATCATAATTTTTCTACGGTTCTACCTTCTAGTAATACATTATCATGTAACTTAGATAATTGTAGTGATAGACATAGACCCTACGTAGTGTATATGGTCCTTCAACATTTATATAGGACCAACTCTAAGTACGAGAATTAAGTTTCACTATTTGTCTAGGCCAAGGGCATAATTAAATTTCTGGACCAAAAACTTAACTCTAAATCCAGTTAAATCTCGTACTTTACACGTTCTCCTTAAAAGCTTTATAGGTCCAGATACTATGAAATCTCGCATTTGACGTCATTTATCAAGTTACAATGTATTTTGGACCTAACTGAAGTTTGAATATATACACAGGTGTGTGTACCAAGAAGAAGATGAGAAACGGCTGAAGGGGCTAAAGATTAGCAAAGAGCTAGTGGAGATCGGTGGTGAGGCACTAAAAACCAACATCACCACTCTCGGACCTCTAGTCCTACCCTTCTCGGAGCAGCTCCTCTTTTTCGCTACATTGGTGTCGAGGCACTTGTTCAACAACGGAGGTTCACAGCTCTCTATGTCGTCCGGCAAGCAGAGACCGTACATTCCTGATTTCAAGCTGGCATTTGAGCGCTTTTGCGTGCACGCCGCAAGCAAGACCGTTCTGGATGAGCTGCAGAGAAACCTGGAGCTCAGCGACGAGAACATGGAGGCATCAAGGATGATGCTGCACCGATTTGGTAACACTTCGAGCAGTAGCATATGGTATGAGCTGGCTTACATGGAAGCAAAGGAGAAAGTGAAGAGAGGAGACCGAGTTTGGCAGTTGGCGTTCGGGTCTGGATTCAAATGCAACAGCATTGTTTGGAGATCCATGCGCCGGATTAGGAAGCCTACAAGGAATCCATGGCTCGATTGCATTGAAAGATACCCAGTTATGAATTGAGATTCGTCTCTAGCTGAGCTAGGGTTACGAAGCAGATTGCTGAAGCTGATCAAAGAGGCCTATATGATACGTACCAATGACTAAAAAAACTTATTATTTTCTCCTTAATAATATTACCCTTAATTCACTTTTATTTTCTCCTTAATAATATTACCCTTAATTCGCTTTGAAGTTTGAACTAATTGAGACATCGGTAAGTCCAGCACAAAGAAGGGCATCCTTCAATAGATTGGAATGTACTTGAAACAGGGATGGAGTGGTTGCCTCTATCACATGCATCCGGCATTAGAGAAACTCATCAGGGTCAGAAACTCGGGTCGGGCATATAGATGTTGTAAATCAGTGGTTCACAAAGTATTTGAATTAGGGTTTTGTACGTTAGTGTCAATTGTATTATTTGCACTTCTAAGACGAATTAGTGTCAATAGTGTTCTAAAACGCATACCTTGAATGATTGCAATAAAATTTCCTTGTGATGTTTACCTTCTAACAATGTGCTACTTGTTGCAAGCAAATGCTCTAGATCCAAAACAAAAGCACGAGCTACCTTAGCTAGTTAGGTCGACATCACATCTCGCAATATTATTGATGCACTCTTGCGTAGTAATCACATTCAAATTATATGAAAGGGATTGAAATTTGCACTCTCCTTTTACAATCCATACTTCTTCTATTCTCCTTTTACAATACATACTTCTTCGATTCTTTCCTTTAGTAATAATTTTAATATTGTATTTATCATATAAATTCAAAGAAACAATAATTTGAATCATCGTCTCATATTTATATCTAATACCATTAGGGTTCCGGAAAATAACCATCTACGAATTAGGTTTTGGAAACACTGGCGTAGCTACTTGAAGAACAAAGAGTGCCATGTACGTGAGATTAAGGCACGCAGACCCTGATTTAATGCAATAACACTCCTTGTCATCATCATGTCTACCTTGTTCACGTGTTATTAGATGATTTCAATTGCAATTAAAAGCATGATTTCAGATCTAGCAGTAGCCGATATCATTAAGTAGTACAACTAATATTGAGCAACCCTAACTTTTATTTGTGTTCAGCTGTCACCACCACGTACGTATGGTTCATAGCTAACGCTTTGATTTCGACTTGATTATGTTAGGCAACAAATTAAACGTGAGAGTTGATCCAACGCAAAAGATCCAAAG
Source organism: Comarum palustre (assembly GCA_951800085.1). Classification (NCBI taxonomy): domain Eukaryota; kingdom Viridiplantae; phylum Streptophyta; class Magnoliopsida; order Rosales; family Rosaceae; genus Comarum; species Comarum palustre. Next base: position 22,907,126 of record OX637583.1, read on the forward strand.
CTTTATTCTCTACTCTTCTGATCGAATTGGCACGACAACATTGAGCCTCTCAGTTCGTATGACCATAAAGTTAGGCCACACAGTTTTGGTTGCCATCTCTTAGTTCATTTCCCTCACTCAACAAAATCTACAGACCATGCCAGAAGCATGACCTTAATCTAGCCCCTGTATGTAATCCTGAACAGTATAAAATGATCTTCCAGGCCTTGATGATCTTCCCATCTGAGACTAAACCTAAAGATTTAATCAAACAGTACTAGTAGGTTATTACAACCATGGCAACTAAGACTATGAACATGTTTTTGGTTCTAGTTATGAGCACCATCTTAGCAATTGATGTAGTAAGCGCACACGAGAAAACATATAGCATGAGATTGGCACACGAGAAAACATATAGCATGCAATTTGCGCATGATCGAGAAAACAGATAGCGTGAGATTGACAGCTCGCGGCGCCATAACCCTAGCCGTTAGCGAGATCAGCAACACCCAAAAGTTCATCAACATCATCTCGCGGCTCAAGACTGTGGAGACGACAACGGCGCTCGTTAGCTGCACGGTGGGATTGATCGACAGCTTGAGCAAAGCGTATAGGGTGCTTCAGCGGATGCGACATTTTAACAAGGCAACGGTGCCCTCCATTGATTATTCAGATGTCGATGCGTTGAAGAGTGCGGTGTTGAGTCGCATTGCGAGTTTCAACAATGTGTGCCAAGTCGAGTTGAAGGACGTCGATAAGACCGTTGTGGCCAGTGGCGTAGCCAGAAACTTCAAATAGGAGAGACAAAACCGAAATAATATACTTTGAGACATTGTTTGATAACATGATTGCTCATTTATATATCTAACACAAAAATCTTAGTCATTTTTAGTCTTTGATTTTGCATGTTGATAAGTTGGTTTAGGTTACAAACAATTCATTGCAGTTTAAGTCGGTGATCGGTACTTTTAATCTTTTACCTTGGCTCACAATTTTTTCATATAGGATTTTATGACTTTTATCCAAATAATATTTTAACAATATCACTTAATTTATATACTCGTCTCGTGATTTAGAGCTTCCATACAATTTTTGGTTATAAGTATGTAATTTCATAAAAGTTATGAGTGACGCATACACGCTTTTATTTTCTAACTTTCATATTAGACTTTGGATTGTCATTTTTTGCCCTCCCGTTTTTTATTTGAATAAAGTTTCACTATCTTTTAAAAAGAAAAATAAGATAATAACATAATTGCTTTATGTAAAATGTTCAATTAGTTTCACTTTGAAGTTAGACCAGTGTTCTAAAACTTTATAAGAATGATTTATTAGAGAAAACATAAACAATAGAGATGAAAATTATGTATTTAATTGAACCAATTAAAGGTAAAAAAACATTATTACTAATTATTAACATTGATTAAGAGGGTCATTATGATGTAATAATATAATTATAATTCAAAAGCAATTAAATGAACAATTATGAGAATGGTCAATTGATCGGTTATTTTTAAACCAATTTTATTTTTCATATTCACAACTAGATTGTCGTATATAGCATAGGCAAATAATGGTTTTTCCCTCAGAAGACTAAGGAATTCCAACTACTCAAAAAAATGTCACAAAAGTGACTACTGATCCTTGCGACCAGCAGTTGAAAACCTAATTATTTGACTAACATAAACTAATAAGAAAATTTACAGAGCCAAACTAGACACATAGACGAATAAGCACACAAAATTTCAGATTAGCACATTCCGAAGAGTGTTAGCACATTCCATCAACAACATACCAACACCCAAAACAACCAATGCAACAGTCTAAAAGCCAGACCATCACCTTTATTATACCGATTCGTGAACCCAAGGATCCTTTCTCCTCCAGAACTCTAACCTAGAAGCTCCACTCCCAGCAACAGGGGCTCCAATTGATCGCCACAAGGCACCTCCAAGCTCCAGAAGCTCACTCGAAGTCCAAGAACACGTCGTCGGAGACGAGAACTCGAAACCCAAAAAACACAGAATTGCGGCTTTTCAGCCTGGAGATCAAATTTACCATGCAAGGGTAAGGAAATGAAGAAGAAGACGAGAGGAGAAGAACCCTACCCTGCACTACCGCAGTCGCCGCCTGAGCTTGCCGAAATTTGGAGAAATCTGCCCCCACACTGTGGATCCCGATCTCCACATAAATAGGTTGCATGCTGGGTTTAAGGATTGGGCTAGGTAGAGGGAAGAGAAGAGAGCATTTTGGTGGTGGTGCGCAGGTGAGAGGGGACCGAGAAAGGCGACATCGTGCGGGAGAAGAAGGTTGACCGGATTTGGGGACCTTTGACCTGGCTTGGATTTGTATTCGATTGTCAGATTTCTTTTGAAATGAACAAATTACCTTTAGATATAGCAGCCCCGTCAGCAAATAATAGAGATTCAGGTGATGAGGTATCAAGTTGTTAACGGTAACAAATGTTAGGTATCAAAACGAAAAAAATTGATATTTGGGTATCAAATTGAAACCACTCCTATAATTTGAAGGGATTTATGCAATGTTCTAAATATCAGTGATATATCGCTGATATTTAGAATCCGATATGATAAGTACAATATCGTCAATATATCGGTCAACTCAAAATATCGGGTCAACTTGCGATATATCGGGTCAAACTCGATTTGACCTGATATTGCGATGATTTTTTTATTATAAAAAATAGATATTTCGGTGACGTTTTGCAAATTTCGATCTCTTCTTCAGTTCTTCTCTCTCGAAGCGGGTCGGACTTGGCTGAAGCACAGAGGAAGACCTCTCCGTCCGGCCACCTCCTGATGTCGGGCTACCCTCGTTTGGACCACCTTGATGTCGTCGACGCCCTTCGTTTCTCCGATCAAGCTGTAGAAGGAGGATTTGAAGCACCAAACTTGAGATGATGAGTTTGAGTTTGAATCCAGTGATGATAGAGTTTATGATGCATGAACATTTCAATCTATCTTGTAAACACTTATTTTTATTAGTTTGTACTTACTAATTAGTATTATTTATGTATTTTCACTGTCAAAACTATCAAATGTTTTTCTTTCTCTAGTTTAATCGGTACATTTTGAAGTATAAGTTTTAATTTCATAAGTTTATTTGGTATATTTTGAAGTATATGTTTATAAATATATTAAATTTAATTAAAAATTAGCGAATCCGATAAATCCGATATATCTCAGTATATCCCTGATATATCCTTATTTTACAAAACCGATACGATGCCGATAACCGTTATTTAGACTATTGGTCTTATGTAATTAATCCTACAATTGCCAAGTACTAACGAGATTCTAAAAAGGCACTCAGAAGGCACACAATTACCGAACTTGCTTCGCTTCTACTACTACTAGCTATGACACACATAATTACCCATACTTGCTTCGCTTCTACTATTACTAGCTACTACTCGATGGTTTTACAGATCTAGACTAGTTACGAGACATCAAACTTAAATTCTCAATTTGTCCTTTTTGATATATAAAATGGTGTTCGAGTGAGCTATCATTCCGAACCGTAAATAGGTTAAGTTTTGGCTCTTCCTATACAGTTTATTTACACATGCGGATGATCGAACCAGTGATTTTACCACTAGAAGTATCACTGTAACATTCGTCAAACATAATAGACACAGCCTCTTTCACTAGATCAAACTCACATGAGTAAATTCTCAATTTGACTTTGATATTACAAAATGGTAAAAAACAAAAAATATTAAACAAGACTACGAACGTATTAAAAAAGAAAACCCTAGGGGAGACTCCCTCTCACCCGATTACTTCTAACACTTTCTTCAGTAAATCTTAGGCCCGTTAGGCGGTGTCCCGACGTAAGGTTGGTCTTTGGCCTCCCTGATGTCGCAGGCTTGTCGGACGGGTACTAGATTTCCTGGCTCCCAAGAGTTTTGCGGCCATAGACTCCTTTGCAGTTGGCCTAGACTGACAGGTTTTCATCTGCTCTCCAGAAGGATGCAAGAGGCTGTCTTTGTGCTCCAGGCTTCGGCAGGTTTTGTGTTGGCATCCCAAACGATGACGGACTCTGGACTCTCTGCCAGGTTGGGCTCAGACCGAGACTTGGGCGGGATGATAGTGGTCTTCCAATTAGGTGCTCTTAATAGGATTAGTTGGAAATTATACGTGATAGGCTTAATTGAGTGCATTTGTAACGAGTGAGGGCTACTTGTCTCTTTGTTAGTGTTTGTTGCCAATTAGACAGCGGTCGTAAATAGGCAAATTGATGTAAGCGATTTCTGACCGTGGACAAGTTAATAAAATTGTCTATTTTCTTTTAAAAAAAGTTAAGGACGTATTTGAAAAATTATGTAATTAATTAATTTAAAAAAACGCACATGTTAAGAGATTAGTTTCAAATTATTAAGTCGTATAAATAATTCCATCAAGAAGGTGAGTCTCAACGTGAAAAAAGACAATGTTTCTAGGATAAACATTCATGTCTGTTATGTAAGTCCTGAATCACATTGTAAAAATCAATAATGTAAGAAAAACCAGAAATTGCTGAACTTCTCAGTGATTGATTTTTCTTGCACAGACGTCTGTACATGGTCTCAGCTGTCAATAATCTTGCAAAGGATGGGCTTTTTATCTTGGCGCAAAATTCTACTGAACAAAGGCAGTGGCAAACCTCCAATTTGTGCTCCAACTCCTTCAACCTGATCACAAAACGTCGGAAAGCTAGAACAGAGGAGACTAGACAGTAGAGGCCTCAGCATGAGAGTTGGCATGAGTACGAAACTAGGAGAGCATATCATTTTTGAGACGAGGAAGAAGATACAATTGTTTATTTTCAGCACTACACTTCTTCTCTGTCATAGAGAATCAGATTAATATATGTAAAAATACATAAAGTTTTCTCATTTTAGAAATCACTTGATTTAAATTTACAGTTATAGCCTGTTTTCTTTGTTGCAATGTATAATTTATAGGCAGTTGGCAATAATTCGCTACGGAAACAAACGTGGAGGAAGAAGCACAGCCCTGAAAGATTGAGATTTACATAAACTCCATCAAATATTCAATATATAATATTAAGCTGCAAAAGACAAAAGGCAGACACTCTTCTTTTCCTTCATTATTTCCTCTATGGCCTTGGCTCTTGCCTAGTTATTGCAAAGCCTTTTATTGTATCCTCCACACGAAAGGAAACTAGAAGGAAAGAATAAAAAGTATTTAAAGAATTAAAAAGAAAAAAAGAGAGCCAAAGATTTGATTAACTAAAAAATATCAATCCTTGTCATTCTCAAGCTAGCCATTCACCATCAAAACCTTCAAATTCTCCAATGTCCATGCTGTTTGTCACAAACGACACAAGGAGAAAACAGAGCAAGAAATGAGTTAGCAACCTTATCAAATGATTTGAATAATTCAAAGACATGCAACAAAGGTAAAGCAAAGAAAAAACACAGAATTAACATTTGAAAAAAGAAGATTTCAGTGAGTTGGTCAGGTACTAAAACTAAGGCAGCCTTTATAGAAAAGGCATTATATCTGAGTCGAGCATGAAGAACTACAAATTTTCGTTTACCAACTTCAACAATTTTCATCATATTAAACTTGAGGCACTATATGCCTCTGAGCATCTTTTTCTCATCATACTGAATTAAAAGAGCTCTCAGCTGTATTGATCAAGCTGATAAGAAAAAACTGAGCAGCTGATCAAACTGTAACAGATTCTCATGGCTTCCACCTATTTTGATGCTAGCTAATGGGACCAGGTAACATCACACTAATGACAACATGGAACTATGGATATTGGTGAGATTCAAACATACAATTAGTAAGTTGAGAAAAATGACAAAACAAAACAGATTCTAATGACGTAATTACTTACAATACTGCCACTTTATTGAAACCAAGAGACTGACCCTTAAGCGACAAAGAAAGCCATGGAACAAAAGCCATATTTCCATGAAGGTTTTGTGGTTTCTTACCAAGGCAAGGCAGGATCTTGAAAATAGTCTGCTGAGTAGTAATCATTCAAATGTTGTTGAAAACTGCCCTCATTTGCACTCAACCAGGTTGGAAACTCCAGAACTTCATCAAATGGAAGGTTGTATCCATCATCATCTTCAGCCTTCAAAAACTTGAACCACCATGCTGAAGTTACCAAATTCATGGTGTCATTCCATTCCATCTGATGCTGCTCTCCAATTGATCTAATCTCCGCCATCTCCTCATCATCCATTGCTGCATGCAATCCATCTCCACCGCTACTGGTGATGCCAGAGTCATCAGCATCAGCTACTGCAGGGGCCTCCATTTCCATGTGTGATATTGCGGCTGATGAACCAGGAATTTCATGATCAGTGGCAATAGAAAAACTTGGGGAAGATGATGATGATGGAGATGAGGCTGAGGCTGAGAATGAGACTGAGGTTGAGTGAAATGGGGGGCTGTTGCTGTTGTGGTAAAGGGTAGTGTTTATATTGTTGAAATCTTGAAAATTGAGATTCAGGCCGAGGGTCTGGCTTGGAAGAGCTGCAAAATCGAAGTTTTCATAAAGAGGTGGTAGAGGAATTCTGGAAGCAGAATTCCAGGAAAATTGATTAGGAACAGAGGGATATTGATGAGAAAAATTGGATGAATAAGGCAGAGTTTCAAGATAATTGGTTGAATTTGATGGGTAAATTCTAGGATTTATCCTAGATTTAATCCTTCCTTCTGGCTCAGAACAGGGGTGGGATTGAGGCAGAAATTGTTGTGATTGTGGCTGTTGTTCTTGTTCCTGCTGTTGCTGTTGTTCACCGGCTTGTTTCATAGCAGCTCTATGAAACTTGAGAGCAGTGACAATCTCCCTCCTAGCCTCAGCCATGTTTAAGAGCCTTTCTTGGTAAGGTCTACTCGTGTGGAGTCTCCTCCTTACTTGTTTTTTGTGCTGTTGAGGTTGTTGGGGTTGCTGTGTATTATGGGTTTCACTAAATCCTTCCCTGAATTTGGTGCAACAGTCATGGAGGTCTTTGGGATTCATGGTGTCTTTGGTTCTTGAAGAGGTGAGTTGTTTCACTAGGCTACGGATATATGCACCAGATAGATGATGAGGTTCCTGTTTGAGCTTACTAAGGTCATCTATTTCCATTAACCGATCAGTCTCTTTCTTTGAGGATCGACTCTGCCTCATATCTCTCAGTTTAGCTAGGAATGTAAGGAAGAAAGGGGTGGGTAGGTTGGGAGAAGAATCATGGGTTTTTTCCTATATTCTGAAGAACAAAGTACACTATGCAGCAGATAAGCACAGGTTGATCTGAAGAAGTCCGGAGGCACTCATGGATGTTATAAATAGCTGGGGGCAGTCTAGGGGTTTTTAATTTCTTTGGATTTTTCCCTGATTTGGCAAACCACATTTGTTACTGTTTTATTACCCACTTTAAATAAGCAGTTAGGAAGTTTGGCCTTAATAACCACGAGATGTAATTTGGCCACATCGTGATTCATAAAGTTTTTGCATGAAACTTCTGAGGTCCAAGTTGTAATGTTCATAAATGACTACAAAACATTAGTGCAGAGTAACTCATGAGTTCGGACTCAAGTAATGACGACTTACGAAAATAGAGATCACAAGTTCAAATCATCGTCTCAACAAAAAAATAACAAACAACACACATCAAGTAATACCAACTCACCATATGCTTAGCATCAAAGAATGGCATCACCGAATGTAGAAAAAATCATTCTGTTGAAGGACACTAAGAAAGGATAGCAATGCTCTTAAGACTCCTAAGCATGTACACTCCCTTAAACTAGTAGTCTGGTACTAAACTACAGTCAACTGAAGCCTCTAACGGAACAAATTCTAGTGTGAACTATTACCATATAACTTTCAACCATATCTTCTGCAGAAGCTTTGCCGTGTACAATTAGGACATTATTCTACATTGACTACTCAACGAAATTATTCATTTTCCTCGAACAAATTTTGGATGAGTGATCATAAAGATGATAACAGATAGAGTAAACTTGGCATGCATGCAATACCAGGACATAAATTCACCAAATATTCAAAGCCACAGCCCATAGGAACCTTCCATACGTGTTCAAATAAACATGCACAACACAAACAAGAACTGCTCTCTCCATTCCTAGAATATGCACAACACAAACCAACTGAGAAAATGGAAAGGCAAACATAAATTTCAAAGATATTATAATTTTCCTTAATATAAGCTTGTGTATCCTATGATCCTTGGTATTACTGAGAGGACAATTTAGGCATCAAAGAATTTACGGGTAGTCTGGTGTATTGTTTACGAGTGAATTGGGGACCAGGCTCTGGAAACGTCAGTAGAAGCCTACAATAGACTGACAAAAGAATCTCCATTACTGTTGGTAACTTCTATATAATTTCTTATATGGTGAGAAAAGGAAACCATCCAAATTTTCTGTTTATACAAGTTGTTCAATATGATTTGAGTCTGTTCATGAGACAGAGAACTTGGACCTATTTGCAAAGGCATTTCCAAACCATATTATGGGACAGAAATGCTCCATACCTTCCTCCCTACCCCTTAAATTATTAGGTCTTCTTTGTTACTGCCTTTTCTAAACGATTTATCACTGCCCTTTACTCTAATGGTGACAGAGGCATGGCTTCTGTGCCTCACAGCAGAGTTTACAGGCCTCACTTACAGTTCACATCCACTACTCAAGTCTAGAGAAATTCTACTAATCAATCTATACATCTAAGGATCAATAAAAGATTTTTTTTCTTGTGTAGATTGGTAGCAGTTTCTTATGCACTGGATATATCTGTTAAAATCAAATACCCCCAAAGAGGAGGAAGATCATCAATATCTGTTCACATAGTTGCACGTCCAATTTGACTGTCAGAAATGTCAGCATAGACTTGTATGCAAAACGAAATGGACGTATGTAACAATGTAAAGGATTGGTACAGAAAGTTTCATCCAATTGTGAAGAGTGAAAAGAAAACTAATACCCAATTGTGAAGAGTGAAAAGAAAACTAATAGCTGTAATACAGACTACAGACTCTTTCGGATTCCATGAACTAGAATATCAAACTACACGTATTCATTTTCTCTGAAAATCAAATATTTTCCTAGAAATGGATATTTCAGTTCTCAGAAAAACCTCATATCTATAGAGCAGAAAAAATTGCTCCCTTTGTCTTCAAGTACCAACAAAGAATAAGAAACTGGAAATAACTTTCAAAATCACGAAAAAAAATAGTAAACATTAACTATAACATCGTCATCATACAAAGTCTACGTAATACACTAATACTACAATAAGAGAATCTAATGCTATGATCCCTCTTCAGTTTCTATTGTTATATGTGTTGCTTTCTTACAACTGGAAGCCATACTCATCTGCATTTGCCTTAGAAATTTTAGGGATTGAAATAGCTCTCAATGTGATCCTTAGTTCTAATGTTTGCAATCTCTGCCTCCTCGTATAATTGGAGAATTCAGTTCTCAGAAAAACATGAAATCCAAGTGGATAAAACGTATTAGACAAGATGCTGACTTGTCTTGCCCGCCAATAATCTAAAACATCTAACAAACATAAGCAGAATGGGATGAGAGTGAAAAAAATATGACAAGCTACGCAAGCACTCACGTCATTGAGTTGAGAGAGTAGCCATTTTGATAAAAAAAAAGTTAAAGAACACTTGCACAAAGGATTAACACTTTCTTAAAGAACAAGGGCAACTCCCTAAACCCAGTAATGAACAAGTAAAACCATCAAATGAGTTCAATAACAAAGACCTCACCTTTAACAATTGATCAAATGATTACCAAAGTTTTAGTCTTTACAAGTTTAACAATACAAACTAATTTGGACCAACATTTTATAACACAAGTTTTTCTATAACACAACTGAAAATCATCCAAGTCATGCAAAGGGTTGTGCGAACTTGTGCCAATTCTTATTCCAATAAGCTGGGAAGGTTCTAACATGCCTAATGAATCACACAATGCAAACCAAGTAGAAAACTTTGAGCAAAGTTGGAATCTTTATAGCAATGCAAATGGGATAACAATGCTGAATAAAATAATGAGAAAATTGCAATTATAAGAGAACGTATGAGAGTAGTAGAGAGAGAAACCGGCCTCTCTTTTTTTTCTGCGGTGTGTCGTCTGTGGATAACATCAAAAACAGCTTTGATGGATGGATGAGTTTTTGGTTTGCTGATAAAAACCAAAGCGAAGCAGCCAGCTTCCACCAATGGGGTTGCTTCCACAGCAACATATTGCAGCAGGTGCCTTCCTTCCATTGTAGAGATAAAATAAACATAATCAGAAACACAGATGGGTTTTGACGAATCATATTCACCCACAAAAATACAACCGCCCCTTCCCTTCTCTCTCAGATCTCTTTCTTTCTCTCTATTCACACTCTCACCGCTCTGTGAAAAATTAAGCGCCTATTTTATAGTCTTTTTGGGGTAACACCAAAAGAAGGGAAAGGAAAGTCACTCGGCGCCCATTGAGCTTTGTGCTTCTGAGAGAGGATCAGGGTCGCTGCAGAGAGAGACCTTGCAGGTTCTCCCTCTTTCTCTGGGGATGTTAGCCTTTAAAGCCATAATGAATGTTAATGAGAATCTGAATTAGGCAGAGCAGGCACAAGGACCCTGTATATAGGAAATAGTAAATAACATAAAGTAGGTCTGTGTTCAATTTACATCGCTGTTGTAGGTGAGATAACGTCATCTACTAAAGGATGTTGTTAATAGTTAATAGTTAATAGTGACGAGATACAAAATTTATACTGACTCACCTTGTTATCGGTAGGCAAGACAACATCCACTTTAATATATACTAGATGGTGAGAGCCTTGAATGAGCTCTCACAAGTATTAAAAGTGAAGTGTCGGCTACTTGTTATGATGTCTAGATAAGTGGGGGTAGAGTCTCCTTTATAAAGGAGGTAGACTCTCTTTTACATATTCTTAAATGTAGGACTAAGAGTCATATTCTAGTCTCTAAATGTTGCATGAGCACGTGTTGGTGAGGCCGAAAAAGTGACTTGCTGGTAAGCTCTAGGTAACTTCTTGGTACCGACGCGTACCTTGCATATTAGGTTTCGTGTTGCATGTCGTGGTCGAGTCTCACTATGGGTTGTGGGCCTACAAAGCGGGTGTCAATTATGCTTGGTGGTGTAGGCATATTGGTCATAATATTGGCTACACATACAAGTCTCTGAAGTCTCCAAGTAAGAGTGTCTTCTTAGTTGGGGACTTTAAACCAAGTCACCAAGCATAAGTGACAACCAGGTGACATCCAGTCCCTACTAGTCCTGAGCGTATGAAAGTTTAGAGATACCTGCATAAAAGCTGAGCGATGACTGCATGAAAGTTTGGAGATGGCCGCATAAAAGCTGAGCGTTGACCGCATGAGAGATGGACACTGACCGCATGAAAGTTGGGAGAGATGACCGTATGAGAGTTGACCGCAGAGAAATGGTCGTATGAGAAATGGTCGCTGAGCGCCGTGAGATGGTCGTATTAGAGTTTGTCGCTGAGCGCTGAGAGATGGCCGCATGAGAGATTGTCACATGAGAGATGACCGCTGAAGCACTGCGAGGTGGCCTTATGAGAGATGACCGCTGAGACGTTGAGAGACGGCCGCATGCAAGATGGTCGCTGAAGTGCTGCCAGATGACCGCTCAGGCGCTGGCCACTGAAGCGCGGAGAGATGACAGTATGAGAGTTAGCCTCTAAGAGATGGCCGTATGAGAAATGGTCGCTGAGCGCTGTGAGATGGTCGTATTAGAGTTGGCTGTTGAGCGCTGAGAGATGGCCGTATGAGGGATGACCGTTGAGGCGCTGAGAGATTGAACAGTTCGACCTACCTTGGTATTCTCATGTGTACGTTTGACAAGAGAATACATTGACACTTCTCGCACGCATTGGGCGAGGCATCCCACTCGTGCTTGGTGAGTTATAATTCTGAGGGTTGCTGAAAGGCGTTGGCCGCTCACTGCATGAGCGTTGGCCGGTTCTACCTACCTTGGTATTCACATCACGTTCGACAAGAGAATACCTTGACGCTCCTCGCGCGCGTTTAGAAAGGCATCTCACTCGTGCTTGGTGAGGTATAATTTCGGGCAACCTTGTAGTTCTCCCAGTCCCCAAGGTTCTCTGAAGGAATGAGGCAAATTCTTAGCGGTTATATACCGCTAGAAGTTAGCGGTTGTTGTCGCATCCCGGGACTATTTCTGGCCCCAAAACACGGCAGTAATCGTCGTAATCCCGGACTAGTGAGTAATCAATACATCATTTGACGTATTAACTACCCTCCAGATCGAAAATACAAGGCTATGAATAAAATAATCATCACACAATAATATGAATATCAAATATGAAATGACAATAAGCAGATAAGTATATAATTATTTTACAAACGGAAGGTAACGAATGAAAATACACGAGACGAATATAATACAAGGAATGTCTCGGAATAAACAAGCCCGAAATAGTTTGAAGTGCGCAATAGCTTATTTAAAATGTCAAATACGGAGATCACGAAAAGTGGAGTCCACACCAAAAAGGGTGTCCTTGAAAACAGAAATGCACGATGACCGATGCCGATCCACGAGCTCCTAGTCTAGCTCCTCTAATGATGGGTGCTGAAGACCTGAAAAGATATAGAGGGTGAGCAACTCGTCCTCGCTAACCCAAATGGGGCCGAAGCCCAACCAAATCAGGGTTTAAAACACATGAGAAAACATATAGCTCATATATGTAGATATACGTATAAGTATACGTTCAGGGCATTTAAAACATATGCAATAGCCACACACACAAAGCTCGAGTAAAAGCATGTTAACCACACATGAAAAAATCTTTTTGGATCCACGTGGCCGAAATCCCGGGTTTGTCTTCACAGCAAACCAGGGCCAACTACCTATGCGTCTAAAAACGAATAGTAGCGAGAGCGTCTATTTACAGCTAATGTCCAACAGATCTCTCATAACAACACACTGCACTTACGTCTCGCACATAGTAGCGAGAGCGTCTATTTACAGCTAATGTCCAACAGATCTCTCATAACAACACACTGCACTTACGTCTCGCTTAACTCTGTGCGAGACGAGCGTAAGTAGGAAAATAAAATAAACAGGGCATTGCCCGTCCGGAGGTTCACGGTCATCGACACCGTGGGAAGCAAAGTCTAAACACTAGGTCCCGTCGCTCTCGGACGAAGCACCGAAAATTAGGACAACGATACTATTTTTTGATCCAAATACACACACGCACACCAATGCTATAAGAAGCGTGTGGTCATACAGTAAAACAATGCAGCTTATACCTTTATATATATATAAATAAAGAAAATCCACCAACCTGGGAGGATTACGGCTCACCCATTAGAATAGTAAAAATCAACGGTTAACAGTAAAGCCAACAGTCAAAAGTCAATCGATGAATATTAAAAATCCACGGTCAAAAGTCAACCAATGAATAATAAAAGTCAACAGTCAACCGGTGAATTGTAAAAGTCAACAGTCAAAGTCACCTGATGAATAGTAAAGTCAACTATAAATTATAAAAGGTAAAAATAAATCTATCAAGGGTAATTAGCTAACTTTACCCCCTCGATAAAACAGTAAAAGGTTAAACTGACGCGATAAAAACTCTGGTTTTTACCGTGTCGTTTCCGATCGACTGTCTCGCCTGAAAACAAAGCTTTTCTGGTCAAATCGAGCTCCTAGACCCGTTTTTCCAACTTCTAAACATCCTAGGCAACTCAACAACACTTCAAAAGCAAGAAAATATCGAGATTTCATACCTCGAAGTTTCCTCTGGTTTTTTCCGATAGACCTCCTCCGACGGAGCTTCACTGGCCTCCCCCTTGCTCTTAGTGGTGCCTGGGAGCTTCCTTGCTTCTCCTATAGACTGGTTCGACGTCGAGGGTGAGTGAACAGTCCCTCAGATTTTTCCTCCTCGACTAGGCAGCGCTCACGGCGGCTCTGGCTTGGCTGGGGGTCTGAGCTCGGTCGCTGGGGCACTGCAAGGCTGGTGGTGGTGACGGTGAGGCAGGGCGCGCGCCGGTGGTGGAGCACCTAGATTGTCTCCGTCGAGGAGAGAGAGAGAGTCTCGAAGAGGAAAGGAGAAGAAAAGGGAAAGAAAAGAAAAAAGGAAAGGAAGAAAAGAAAGGAAAGAATATAAGAAGATAAGAAGATAAGGGAGAGAGATAGGTTTTTATAAGATTTTCGACGGCCACGATTCGACGATCGAATCAACGGGCACGATTTAACCGAACCTTAAAATAATGTGGAAACTAAATTCATTTTCAGAAAATCATTTAAACATGGAAGAAACGTCAAATTAAATCGTTAAAATTGTACTAAAAATACGTGGAGTGCTGGAAAATATTCCCTAAATACTCTCACGCATGTGGTGACGTGTGTTCTAACGTAAAAGTGTTAGACAAAATTACGACGTACCGAAAAGTAATCGAAATTAAACCCTAAGTGTGTCAGAAAATTAAATAAAATTATCGGGGTCTCACAGTTGTGCTTGCCAACAGCTGCAACGGATAATCATTGTTGGCTTACTTACAGTCGCGATCCGTGTTATTCTATCCTAGGGAGCGTCTTACGTGGAGCGAGGAATTATGTCTCTCCCAAGGGAGTCTGGGGAGTCATCTCGTGCGGAGCGAGGAGTTATGGCGGATAAGCATAGCTAATCTCTTCAAGAGGAGACATCCCGCATTGAGCGGGAAAATGTAGTGGATAAGCATCACTAATCTCTTCAATATGAGACATCCTACTTGCATGTGAGGAATTGGCAGATGCGGTTCATCGTGTCTTCAACTATCCGCTTGCATGTGAGTGTATGTACTTGAGCGGTTCCTGTAAAATAGATCACCATATTTTTGGGCCAAATAAAATCATTAGGGAATTAGCTTTATCCTTGGTTACCCAAGGATAATAGTTGGGAGAATCCCGTTTCATTTGTAGCTTGTTAGCGCCACAAAAATATTGTATGCTCTTAAAAAATTGATTATACAAGATAGGCGTATGCATGAATATATGTCTCCTAGGGTACTCCCGACCTTAAAACAGTATAGGAGTGGATTCTCATGTGTCAGGTAGTCCCTGAGCTTTGAAATAATGGAGGAGTGAATTCTCATGTGTCGGGTAGTTCCCAAGCTTTAAAATAATGAGGAGTGAATCCTCATATGCCAAGTAGTCCTCGAGCTTTAACATAGCAATGCTAACAATCGTGTAAACAATGATATGAAGCATGATGAGGTAATGATCAATGCTTAACCAAAACATGATGGAATTGAGTTGCAAGTTTTGTTCTGTGAGAGGGTAGGCGTTATGACGCTTATGGGACGGACCCTGGTCAAGTCGTAGCCATGCTCGTAACCACTAACGACTGCTAACTACATTATATTTTAGTTGAAAGTCTTAATGTCACAACATCTCTAAGTGTGATATGGCTGGTTTATTTGCATTAGTAACATGACATTGGTTTAGTGAAGCATGACAAATGTTTGTACACAAATTTATAGCTAGGCATGCTTGAAAGCGGTAAAAACATATAATGGCATGACAATTGTGCAAACATAAATTGAAACGTAGTGTTTCACTTATCTCATGCACGTCTGGACGTAAGCAGGGATTACGGATCGGGGACATAGGTGCGCGCTGGTATGAGTGATGGGCATGGGCGCTGCTGTGCACGCTG
This sequence comes from Comarum palustre, assembly GCA_951800085.1. NCBI lineage: Eukaryota > Viridiplantae > Streptophyta > Magnoliopsida > Rosales > Rosaceae > Comarum > Comarum palustre. Next base: position 22,922,804 of record OX637583.1, read on the forward strand.
GAGGGCTCTGCTGTGTGCATTGGGCGTGCACAACTGTGCGCACTGGGCGTGCACAGCTGTGCGCACTGGGCGTGCACAGCTGTGCGCACTGGGCGTGCACTACTGTGCACACAGGTTCATGCGGGTGCGCACACAGGTTGATCTGCCAGAGTTGATTCTCATGGGTTGACCTGTATGAGTTGACCCGGCTACGGTTGATCCGCATGCAGACGTCTGCTAGTTTTTTTACTAACCGTCGATATAATTAAGCAATGAATGGACTTGGCTAACGCTATCCGCTTAACAATTCAAATGTCATTTAAGAAAATGTTGAGAGGACTTAGCTCATGGAAGTGTGACGAAGTCATTCGTATCGACTTCTCACAGACGACGGAGCCAAATGTTTGTACAGAAGATTATCATTGGGATAATCTCATGTATTAACGAGATGTTATTGATAGTTAGTATCAAGTAATGATGAGACACAAGGTTTATAGTGGTTCACCTTGTCATCAGTCGACAAGGCCACATCCACTTTAATATGTACTAGGTGGTGGGCCCCTTAAATGAACCCCTACAAGTATTACAAGTGAAGTGTGTTAGAAAATATGTCAAATATTGCAAAGATATAATAACATAAATTCATTATAATTAAATAAATAATTATAACTAAAAACTCATAATACAAACATGATGATGAACACCAATGTTACCAAATCGGATTCAAGGATATGAGGATGTTGAAGGAAGTCGAGTCGTGTGTCTCACACACTTTCCTTAAGATAAATTATGTCTCCTCTTCGGTGCAAAATTTTGATGACACTTGTCTCCCAGAATACAACGACTGCTTGTCTCTTGAAGCTGCACTGCTACTAAGGACCCTGAGGAAACTTGAAATACCTTCGTCTATCACTTGAATACAACTTAGAGAGGGAGAGGGAAAACTCAAGTAATGAGAGATGCTTTGAGTTGGTGTGTCTTGAATGAGGGATGAAGTCATTTATTTATATTGGTGGGATTGGAGGAAAACTTGAATGTCATGAATAAGGTTACAACCTTTCATTAGCCCACTACCATGTCATTGATTCATGTTGTTACAAAAACCAAAAGACAAAGAAGTTGAAAGATCAACCATTACATGCATTACTTTGGTGACTATTTTCATTCACCTTTAACTATCAAAATGATTACAAATAATCTTTTATTTCTATCATTTTTCCAACAAAGTGTTGTCTACTTGTTATGATACCTAGATGACTGGAGGTAGAGTCTCCTTTATAGAGGAGAAAGGCTCCCTCTTTACATATTCTTCAATGTGGGACTAAAAGTCCTATTCTAATCTCCAAGTGTTGTATGAGCTCGTGATTGTGAGGCCGGAAAAGTGACTTACTGATAAGCTCTAGGTGATTTTTTGGTACCGACGCATAGCTTGCATGTCAGGCTTCGTGTTATATGGCGTGGTCAGGTCTCATTATGGCTCGTGAGCCTACAAAGAGGGTGTCAATTATGCTTAATGATATAGGCAAATTGATCATAATATTGGCTACACATACAGCTTCAGGGAGTCCTTCTACTCTAGTTCAATTTACATCGCTGCTAAACCCTAAACCCACGTTTGACAGACGGTGATTTCGTCAAATATAGACACTGAAATTACTAAACAGAAGCTCATTACGCATGGATCATGACACAGTGCTTTACTTTTAATCGGTTCGTAGGAATGAATGAATGAATGAATGAATGAATGAGTAGAGAAATGAATGGATAGGAAGCCTAGTAAAAACGAGAGGGAGAGTTTAACCATTCGCAATATATTTGACCTTTTCCTTTTCGGGAAGGGAAGGAACCGAAGGATGGTGTCCAGAAGGTCCGCTTCATGTATTTATAGAAATATGGTTGTTGTCAAAGAGAAGGGTGGGTGGGGCCGCCTGGCAAGACTGATTAGACAAAGATGTGACGCGTCGTAATCAACGGCAAATTGTCACTGAGAACCTGACACTGAGACTGCCACGTGGGATGATTTTTAAGCTCCAATCAGAACAAAGATGACACGTCGGAAATAGCCAACGGAACAGAAAATAGGCAGCCGATGTGGCCCTGGCCCAGGCCCAAAAAGCCTGCGCCCTCCATCAAGACCCAGAACTTACTCTCTTACCTTGATTTTTTACCTTCTTTCAAAAGTAATAAAAATAGGTCAAGACTTCAGACCGTCTAGGGTGACACTCCAAGCTTTGTCTCTGATTCAATTGTGTGGAAACGATTCCTCTCATCTAGTCGATCACTGATACTATATTATATATGACTTGAATTCTAATTAAAGTCGTGATTCAAATCTAAAATTTGAGATTACATACTTAAATTCTTATCAACTCAACCATTTATGATAATTTACTTAGTTGGATGACCGTAAGATTTTTCTTCCGTCAACTATGTTCATGAAATCGGCATGTACGCCATGTTAGCCAACCCATTGCTTACGATTTATGCAATGTACAAAGTCGATCAAGAGGAACATAGCAATATGTTTTGATCTGGGTAAAAATAAAGTTTGGATGTATGCGTTAGCTTGGTGATCGAGTGTAAAGAAGTAAAACAACACAACATACAAGTAAGTTGAATCATGAGATCGAGTAAATTAAGTTGTTCTTGGCGTGCATGTGAAGTGTGAACTGGTGATCGAAAGTGATGATAAATTTGACAGTGGACTTAGAATTCTAGCTATAGCTTGGGACCTCTGAGCAGGATCGATTCATGCAAGTAGTAGGTTAATTAGGTCTTCAACTGCATGTTCAAAGTTCCCACACACGCACAGAAAGAGCTAGATCGCTCAAGATTTTTGTGAGTAAATGATGATCGATCCCCCAAAATGTAAGGTCACTTTCCGCTGTAAGTGGGGGTGGCAGTGGACCATAACCAGAACTAGTCTCCAATTACCTCTCTCTTTCTTCCGACGCAGCAGAATAATCACCACTGTGTTTTCTAGAAAGAAACTGACGGATCATCATCCATCACCGGCCAGAAAAAGCATCACAGTTCAGAGGATCGGAGCTGCCTGCCTTTGCCTCTCAACTACTTGGCTTGTAATATTAACCAAGTTGCAACCAATACAAAACGAATCCTTATTCACCTGCATATTTCACATCTGCTATATCACGCTACCTACCAATGGCTACGGCCCAAAACTCCCTTATATGAATCATTACGGGGCTCGTAAAATGCCAGATACCCTCCATTCTTCCTTCTTCGATCTTTAGCTGTAGCTAACTGTTCTGTATATTCATATTTATCCACTTATCCATCAGCAAAATATAATGTTGTTATTGACGATATATTTGTTACAGGATTGAGATAAATATAATGATCTCATTTTGGTTTTTGATTTTTCTGATGACTCAATTAAATGCGGCAACATGATAAGAGCTGCGCGCGGGTGTGACATGCATGCAAAAGCAACAGAACGGTGCATGCATAGTTATAACTCACAAACAATAATGGGGCTACTTGCTAGTCCTCGATCACAAACACCGTCCCGTTCATCTGCAGTATATCCGTACTGTATAGCTGGGTTCTTGTTGAATATCTGAACTGAAGGAATATGGTATAATACACGGATTCGGGTGCAATCGATTTGCAAGACACTTGATAGAGCAACGTTAAATGAATCATATTTTAAGAAACCACATACCGTCTAAATCATCTTATCTACTTACGTGACAAAAGATTTATCGGTAGAAATTTAAGTGAATTTTGTTATAAGTATGTCAATATTTCTTAATAATAAACATACGGTCTAAATTTAAATGAACTTTGTTGTAAGTATATCAAATTTACATCAGTATCTATTTACGTGACAAAGGATTTACTGGTGTAAATTTGGTAAGTGAAGATTGTTGTAAGCATGTTAATATATCTTGCTGATGAATTTCTCTTCATTCATTGGTAGAGACATTCTTGAAGGCATGCATGTGATGCAGTTTGAATTTGCCTATTCTTGATTCCATCGGCCATGTAATAATAGTTTAAGAAACCTTTTGAAAATGGAAATATTGTTCATGGCCTCCCATTGTTGACCAACATTCGCTGTTCAATAATTGCGGGAAGAACGTGACAGGCTTGACTCTTATCTTGGATAACAGGGAAAACAGGCCCAACATTTATAAAATGCAGCTGAGATTCTGAGGCCCAACCCAAGTGACCACTGAACAAGTATCAGTATCAGCATCAGCATCAGCATCAGCATCAGCTATAATATACAAGCAAATCAGCTATTCATACTAATGTCAGGCCAACTCCCCTGAAGGTTTTAGGGAATACAACGTGTATATACTTTCTTTCAAGCTCAGGTGCCTGAATCCTCAATCCTCAAAACGTCGAAACCAGTCGTTGATTAGAGTTCTGGATAGAACTCTAAAGTCATTTAGTGAAAGAGTTGACTGAGCAATAGCATCTGCTGGAGTGTACAGGGCACCTACTTCCCACTTAGGCTTCTGAAAATACCAAGAATGAAGATACATAAATATAACGAGTGGGAAATTTAAGAGCTTTTAACTTAGAGAACAAGCAGCAATGCAGCTCGTAATGCAGTTACCGGGATGCTTGAGTTGATATATAGATGTGAAGACTACGTTCTAAACAATTGTTCAAGTATTAAGAGCGCAATTTATCTAATTAAAGTACAGATTACAGAATCTGATATTAGTATCTGGTTTGGATGGGGCCAGTATTTGTCTGAACTTGTATGAATGAAGCCTAAACTATACCAGACTCAATCAAAATTTTGGATTCTACAGAAAGTGGAAAATGACCAAAAATAAGAAGAAAATATAGAGAAGTACATAACCCCAAAACGAACACTACATCAGAAAACAAGAATTAACTTCACCTGGACGCATGGTGTGATATGGTTACCACTTATCTCGACCTTTTCTAGTGTCCCGCAAATAGCTTCCACAAGTGGCTTTAATGTCTCCTCGAGAGTATCTGTCTCATCAATTCCGTCAAAATTGAACTTCACCTATAGCAACACCGGCATATTGAAATCAGAGTATAGATTATTGTCATTGAATGTGATTTTGATACAGAATAGTCAATAGTGAGACATCATCCATACCAGTAGTGTATGTTTCACATTGTATGAGCTCTTAAAGAATTCACGATTTACAGAGGGTGTTGGCTTAAACTCTGATGTCCCTTGGGTTACCTGACAAAAGATTCACTTCTTATAGAACAAGGAGGGATGAAATCCACAGAAGTAAACTCTGATATTATGTGTTTTAAGTATAAGCAAAAAGAAAAAACCAATGAGCAATTCTTCTATAGATGCACAACAGTTTTAGTATAAATTAAGAGATTATCTAAAGGACCACTGCAAGTTGAATGAAGCAAACCAATGATTCCTCAAGCCCTATAAGAAACTAGATTGTCTTCTGAACCATACAGATATTAAGTCACCTCATTCAGCACCGAATGCAACTGATCAACAAATTTAGTGAATGAATTTAGAGTTTCCTTTTCATTGTCTGGTAGAACTGCTCCAGCTGCATCAACTAAGGCCTTCCATGCATCTCCTCCTACAGATATGGGAGGTCGTGAAAAGAGGGAGCATCAGATATATATATATATATATATATATATATATATCACACTGTTGTGAAGTCCCACAACCCATGGCATGCCAGACAAATTCAATAGCGCAGTTAAAGATGTTCAAAGGATTGAAAGAAAACGATAGATTGTATATGTGGAGGCAATCGGGCAAAAATGTGGCTTATTATATAACATCATGGATAGTATATGTGAATACTTACTCTCCATGAACCATACAGAATAAATATAGAGCATAGTATTGACAACCCTCCTTTACGGACTAAATTGACAAATGAAAGTAGATCTAATAGCTTATATCAGTACACACAATATAACCAGCAAAATTTCTTCCACAAAAAGTAAATGATTATCGTTGCATGATAGGAAACCAAGAGGGTAGTTTGCCTAGCTTAGTAAACAGAAAGGAATGCATGGATCTATTTACTCCTATTACTAGGCCAATGTGCAATTCATAACTATAAAAGAGAAAAAGAAATGAAACTAAATACGGTAATGGTATACATATGTCAGGACACTACTTGAAGCAGTCCTAGCCATAGAAGGAACTGGAGATGTGATATAGAACGAAGGGGGATCGTTTTTCGACGAAAAATTAAGGTTGGAGAACCGTTTGATCGTGGCAAATTATTTACGGACATCTAAGTTCGTTGGGCTTCTAGAAGACTGTTTTAATTATTTTTTAGTTTTATTTTTATTTTATTTTTTTTGTTGTATTTTAATTATTTTGTTTTGGACTTTATTTTATTTTAATCCATGAGCTTTTAGGTTCATTGTTAGTTTCTCTAGGGTTTGTTTGCTCATATATAAAGAGTCTTTATCAGTTGTATTTGATAACTTTGATTTTATAAAAAAAACTTTGAGTTTATCTCAATTCCTGATGGATTCCAAAACCTCTCGTGGATTCGAGATCAAAAACAAATTGGTGGATTCCAATCTCCTATCCCTTTACTTTCCACTGCATCAATTAGTATCAGAACCTGGTGGATTCTTGGTGAGTGATCTATCGATCGATTCAGAAGCAAAAAAAGTACAGTTCGATTTGCACAAAGAAAAAAAATCGAAGAACAGAACGCGCTGCCGAACTGCCCGTCGATCCAACCTCCACTGCATGCCGGCGTCTCTCCAGCCCAGTCTGCTCCTAAGCCGTGTCACAACCTGGCCATCGCCACCCAGCGTCGTCGCTGCCTCGCCACAGCCCGGGCAGCTCCGATCCGGCGAACACAGACTCCTCGTCCCAACCTGGCATCGCCTCCGCTGCGTCGCACCCGAATCAAATCCTCTGCGCCTCTCCAGCCTACGCCATCCACCTCCGGTGCCACAGCTCCGCCCCCCTCCGACGAAAACCCAGAAAACTGGGTTTTTCTATAGTCGACCAGACCCGGAAAGTGATCCAGCCCGACCCGACCAGTGACCCAACCCGGTAACCTAAAAAAAATACCCGACCCGACCAGGTAACCATTGACCCGACCTGGTAACCATCGACCCGACCCAACCCAGTAACCATCAAACCGACCCGACCCGCCTGACTAAAAAACATAAGGAAGAAGAAGAAGAAGAAGAAGAAGAAAGGAATTGGAAGAGAGAGAGAAAAAAAAGTTAGCATGGAAAGTTGGATATTTACCTTACCGGATTACGACGACTTTAGAACAACGTGTTTCATCAAAAACAAGGTATGGTCGACAATAATTGATGGTGATTTGTATGAGAATTTTGTTGCAAGCATGGTTGTCCATTCCCTTCAATTACCGACAGTGAAGTTGAGCAATCCATTTTGGATTGATGATCTTGCACATGTGATAGAGATTTGTAAAGTTCTCATCTCTATAGGAGAATTTTATAACGATGAGGTTACTTGCCATGGCATTGATATGGATGATAGTGATGTGTTTTTTGAAAAACCATGGCATGAAAGCGTCAACGGTAGTTATTGTAAAGATGGAACATATTTATTCATGAAAGAGTTGAACAAGATTACAATCAAGCCTGCAAAGCCTGAAGTGTGTGAAAATGATGTTGAAGAGATCACTTTGCAGATTAAAGAAAAATTTGTTCATGTTGACTCGGTTGTCAGTATTGAAGAAACCTCGCCTCATATGACTTTTTCAGAACCAGAACCAAAACCAATAGTCATTCAAGAAGACAATTTTGGGAATCATGAAGACTTCTCTCAAGTTGCATTTGACAGACTCATCTATGGTGTTGGATTCATGACTGTGCCTTCAATGTTTGCAGAGTCTTCGGCTTCTAAACCACATGTTCAATTATTGGATTTATTATTGAGTTCGTTTTCTACAAATTATTCTTCTTCATCTAAGATGAACTCGAGGTCGACTTCTTTTGAAGTGGAGGAGACTGATATAGAACGAAGGGGGTCGCTTTCCGACGAAAAATAAAGGTTGGAGAACCGTTTGATCGTGACAAATTATTTACGGACATCTAAGTTCGTTGGGCTTCTAGAAGACTGTTTTAATTATTTTTGAGTTTTATTTTTATTATTTTGTTTTGTTTTATTTTAATTATTTTGTTTTGGACTTTATTTTATTTTAATCCATGGGATTTTAGGTTTCATTGTTAGTTGTCTTAGGGTTTGTTTGCTCCTATATAGAGTCTTTATAAGTTGTATTTGATGACCTTGATTTTATAAAAAAAAACTTTTGAGTTTATCTCAATTCCTGATAGATTCCAGAAACTCTCGTGGATTCGAAATCAAAAACAGATTAATGGATTACAATCTTCTATCCCTTTACTTTGCACTGCATCAAGATGCCTCTACAATATGGATCATCTGATTAACTAATGATCCAAGCTGCACAATACCATTATTACATTTTGTAATCTATTTACGAAATTCCAACACAGTAGAATCAGGGGTTAACATTAATCACCTGCTCAAAGTAAGGGACAGCCTCAGTTGCTGGTCTATGTTGTATGCAATTATTTAGGATTAATAATGGGTGTTGTGACGAGAAAGAAGAAAAGGGTAGAGAAATTGGGTGAGTTTGTTAGGATTAGTGCATTGCCTGATGAAATAGTTCGTCACATTGGATTCTGTGAGGACCTCTGTCTTGTCTTCCAAATCTGGACTTTGACGACCTGAGAGATTTTCCTGATGATGATGCTGATATTGATGTTCAGCTTCGTCGTCGTGATCGTTTTGTAAGGTTTGTCAGCGCTGTACTCTATTCTCGGGACTCAGTACACATTGCCAAATTCTGTCTGTCGGTTTGCAGACCCCATCCTTTAGGTGTCATTGATGATTGGATTTGCGCTGTTGTTAGGCGTAATGTTGTTGAATTGAAACTTGTTAATGCACTTGAAACTATTACTTTTTCGATACCTCGGTGCTTATTGATGTGCAAGACACTGAGGGTTTTGAGGCTTCACTTATGGGACTTTGACTTTGCTAACAATCATGTTTCTACATCAGGCTGTTTCCCAAGCCTGAAGGTTCTCTGTACCGTGTCTAGTGATAATCTATATCTAATGGAAAAGCTGTTTTCTTGCTGCCCTGTGCTTCAAGATCTAACTATTGACGGACATGTGAAAATTGGAGACACTGATATAGGTTACAATTTTAATGTTTTCTTGCTGCCCTGTGTATAACTGTATAAGAGGATTCTAAAATTTCATTCCTTTTATAAGACAGATTGGGATTTTAAGCACCTTTGTTGATGCATCTCTATTATTTCATTCTGTTTTTTTATATCGGCACTTCTTCATCTGAATGATATTTGTGTTTATCATCTAGGGTTGCTGTTTCCCTGCATTTGATAATTTGAAACAACTGAGGTTAATTCTTGTGGATTGCAACTACTGGGAAGTGCTACCTAAGTTTTTTCACCGTGCCACCTAATCTTGAAGATTTGGTCTTAGAAAATATAAGTAACATCTATTTCCATTCAATTCAACATTATACCAGGATGCAGAGGTTAAGTTGATTGTCATACATAATTTTCTTTTTGGGGTTAATTTGTTTCATGATCAGGTAACAAAATGTGAAAGACGATATCCAAGGTGTGACTGGAATCTACCAAATGATGTGCCTATTTGCTTGTTATCACACCTGAAGACCATCTCCATAAAAGGATTCAAGGGACAGTGGGCTGAGGGAAATAGCCAAGTATCTATTGAAGAATGGTTTATCTCTGGAGAAGATGCTGATTTACAGAGAGGGTGTGCTTGTGGTGGTCGAGAGACTTCCACAAGGAGGTTTTCAATATGACCGGCCTTGTTGAGTTCATTCAGATGTAATTTTAGGTTGCAGGAGGATTCAGTCCAACTCTTGGAAGATTTGTGATCAAATTTGCAGCATGTTGGAAGTTTTGGCATCCTTGTTACACCAGTACTGTTTGAAATTATCTAAGCCTGTGCCATATGTAGACACCCTTGTTTTTCAATTTAATCGATTTATTTCTTAGGTACACCAATTTCTGCATTCTCTATACAGAAAAGTGGGTCACATATGCTCAGCATAATGCTGTGTACTATCAAGTAGCTCACATGGAACATTCAGAAAGAACCCCTGACTATATTTGGAATCATTTCCGATTGTACTAAGCATTGATCTATGTGGTAACATTGATGGTATTCTTTCAAAAAAATGCAAGAGCAATTTGCGTTATAAATCCTTCAGTTTAATTTGCCCTTGCTAGAGATATAATTGAACAATAGCAAAATAGAACCTAAAAAGAACAAGATAAAAGAGGGATAAAAACTTGATGCCAATTTCAATGGTCTAAGAATTGGCTGAGCAATAGCACTGCAAATAGAATTTTAAAGAATACATGGTAAGAGAATACAACAAAGGAAAAAAGAATCCGATGCCAGGAACTTTAAATCATAGAGAAGCCTCAATCCTTGGCTGGAATGAGAAAGCAGACATAAAATTGATGGCTTCCCCATCCACAAAGCATCTGGGCAAATCGACCCATTCATTAGCAGCCAAGTCACACATGACACAGCTTGAAATCTCAGCAGAACTTAAGCATATCAATATTTGGTCACCTGCCCCAACACAGTTGATATCCACATTCTTGGCATACCATTCATGTGACATTGACGGTGGCATTGCTGCAATTTGTTGCCAACTTCGAATATCCTCATCATAACACCAAACCCTAAGGCTAGCGCTTTCAAAGAATTCCGACAACAGAACCACCAGCATCCTGCCTCCACACTCCACCAAGTCAATTGAGTACTCGTAGAAGACAGGAAGTAGCCTTGGGTACTCAGTGAAGCACTTGGAGGTCAGACTGCAAGCCACAACTGAACCGGAGGAGCTAAGGAAATGGACTATTTCCTCACCATCTTTGCTAGTGATAACTGATGAGTATTGCTTGGATGGGCTTCTTTGCATATTGGTTGCCACTACATTTCCTGTCTTGCTGAGGAAGTACACAGCATTGTCATCATTTGAGTCAAAATCTGTAGAATCATCAAGTACCTTTGAATTATCATCGTTGTTGAACTTCTTGGACAAGGCTATCTCTTCTTCCCAGCAACCGCTGCTGGAGTTGTACACTCTAAATGACAGCTTTGGAAGCTCACCAAAGACAACTACAAGCTTGTAAGAGGACTGATCATGCATGTTGGGACATGAGCTCATCACAATGGCATGGAATGTGAGGTTTTGTAAGGCTGGATCGAGTGGAGGTTGTTCGTTGCAGGACCCTGTCACAGGATTGCACACAACAAAGTTGCCACATGAATTTCGGAAACAGATAAAGCCACCTGAGGCTGAAACAGGCATGGAATTGCAGTTGGAGTTCTTCTGGAGGAGAGGTGGATGGTTAAGTTTCTTCCAGTTTCTTTCAGTAGAGTCAAACACAATGGATCGATTGAGATGAGAGTCGACCATGAAAAACCATGGATCCCGAGAAGGGATTTGGGAGCAGGCAAGCTTGAAACTTGAAGAGTTGGTAACTGATTTCCATCTCTTGCAAACCGAAGAGAGGCGGAAAAATGCAGAGGTTGGTAGCCTAGAAAGGACCCCTTCAAGAAGGTCTTCATTAAGCTCATCCATCAAAAATGTGCTTGAATCTTCTTGGAACTTTCTCTTCCGAGTCATCATCAAAGCTAAGCAATTTTCTGGCTCCATTAATTAGACAAAACCAACTGCAATAACCAAAAGACTGAGTGTTACTTGTGAATCAATATCCATGCCCATCTTGCACAATAATTCTCCAACACGTATCAGACTGTAGTGACTAAAGATTTCAACTTTCAAGATATCTTTGTAGTCTAGTGAATAAAGATTCTAACTTTTAAGGATATAAAGAAAAATCTGAAGGGTAAGTTACTCAAGAACACTGGCAAGCAAGCAATCAGAAACAAATTGGGATTGAAAACATTACCCCATTTATGAGAAAATGCATTATCTGGGTTGTCAAGACAGAATTCAAATAGACTAGACTCAAACCCAGATGAACCTTGAAGGCTTTCAATCGTCAAACCCAGAATACCAACATACACAATCTCATAGATCGATTTCAACATACTCAAAAGTCCCAAAATTGATAAATGATTCAACTTAGTCAGTCACATTCACACATACAACCTTAGCTATTACCCAATAATTACAATCCATGTGGGCTTGAGAGTAAGAACAAAACACAATGAACAAGAAGAAGAAGAAGAAGAAGACAAAAAGAGAAGATAGAACTGAGATAAACTAAGAAAATGTACTTGATGCTAAGTATGGCTTCTTGTGCCGTGAGTCTAAAATGGAAACACACAAACACCAAGAAAGTGATAGTTGAGAGTAGCTGAGGCTTTGCTGGTGGGTCTTTAAAATGGGGGCGTTGAGACTTAGTTGGGGTTCGACAGGAAAAGCAACAAAGCAAGGAAAGAAATGTGAGGAGGAAGGAAGGTGAGAAGTTTCCTGTTTATGCTCTTTTTACCAGGGTTGACACTGCTCACACAACCGAATATGAGAATACACGAGCGGAGGAACTAGGGTCTCATCCAATTTTATAACCAAAAGAGAGTATTGCTTTTCATACTCGCACACTAATGACACTATACAGTGTGAAAGTACCTTAGAGAAGCTCATATATAGCTGACTGCTCACTGCCCTCTTCTCTTCGGCCTTGGATTCCAAAGCCCAAACAAAGACGGCTAGTTGGGAATACATTCCTTTTTGTACTCACTTTAGTCTTCTTTTCTCAAGTTTTTAATCTAAAAGAAAGAAAGAGAAAGAGAGCATCTGGGCATGGTTGCATTAGCTTGCATTACAATACAATACAACTAGAAAATAACAAAGCTCTCCCATTGTCAAAGGGGCTAAATAAGATGCTGTGGTGCTGACCTTTGCAGTTTGGCAAAGCAAAAGCGACAAGTCATATGGCCTCGTTGAGGAATCTCTTCTTCAACATATGATGCCAATGCCACTCGTGAATTGGAAACACAAAACTGTCTGTCCTGTCTTCAAAGTCAATGTCCCAGACCAGATTCTTCATCCAGTCCCAGAACCCAAAACCAACCAAGCAATTTTCAGACTAGAAAATACAAACAAAAGACAACTGACAAAGCCGCTGATTACGTTCCAATGTCACTGCTTTGCTTCGTTTCGCTTTAAACGCAGAGCTCTCACATGACATGCCTGCCAGGCTCTGGTCTCCAAGTTCCATTCTTTAACATGATCTATCAATTTTCAGTTAGTTTATTATCCAATCCATTGTTAACCTTTGGTTAAGTGAAAGAAGCAGCCTTAAGCTATACAATGGAGGTTTAAGATTGAATGGAATTCAGAGACAAAAAATACCTCCCAACTCATTATGATGTTTGGATTACATTATGGACCATTCTCCATGTTAATATAACATCTGAGATTTCTCCAAATAGTGAAAACCCAGACCAAGAATTTCCCAGCTCAATCTTTTCTTCTGATGATGAGGGGAGCCAAAGAATTATGAACACAACGATTATTGTTCAAGTAATCCACCTTTGTTGTTTAACCCTCATCAATCTGTTTATGAAATCCGTTCCCATTCATTTAGCCCGGATGTTCAACTGGAGAGTTCGTTTCAAATGCGGCATCCATTGCCCCATTGCTCTTGCCAACTTCAATTTCCTGTGCCACTGCATCAATTGTCCCGTTGCTCTTGCAAACTTCAATGTCCTGTGCCACGACTGTACTTGACAACTCCCACTCCATATCATCTGCAGAAGAGCAATCCTTCTCACAGCATTCTAAAGCTTCCTCAGACACAGAATGACATTTTTTGTCAATAGCTACATCCATGCCATTTGGAACTCTTGCTTTATCGAGATCTGCTGCAGTGACAGGAACGTTCAGGCAACCAGAAATCTCCTGTGAAGTGGATGGACTTGACTGTGAATCAACTGTATCTTCTTCAATTATGTGAACCCCTTTCGAAGCAGATGAGGGTGATATGAGACGGGACACATCTGTAACTCCATTAGGATGCTCTAGTACAGCAGATGAGGCTTCTACACAGTTGGTTATTTGTGAGCGCAGACTACTGTCTGATGGTTCAGACCCACAATGTTGAGTTGGATCTGCAGAATCCGTAGGTGAACACTTAACTAATTCATCTGGGAGAGACTCTACTTCAACACTGGCGCCAGACATTTCTTCCTCCTTCCTTGGAGGTTCAGGGATGCTTAGACAAGGTGATCGTGCCTGATCCCTGTGAAACAACAGAAAAGGCATGATCACTTTACAGAGTATCCAACATAATGCTTCTTACAATGTACAATGAGTTCGAAATCGCATCCACCATCCCTCACACTCTCACAGCACCTGTGTATTAGGTACTACCCTCAAACTAAATTTATGACAAACAGATATGCACCTGCTATATAAAAGCATGTATGCTCCCTGAGAAAGCACCTCTCCCAAATTAACAGGCATAACCTGTGAAGGTAGCAAACAAGTCAGTCATCGAATTTCTAGGGTAGATATGCATATAAAACTCATCAAAGGGATAGGAGTTACCTTGCAATCATCAATTCTGTACCAGTTTCCATGGAAATCCTTGGTATAACAGATGTAATGACCAAAGTACGAAGCATTCAACATATCCACATGGACAACAACACCATAAAGGCTATAAACATCTGTAACATCTCCCGGTTCACTCATGTAGGGACTGAGATCTAATGTCGCAGGAAATGTAACTCTCTTATTAATTTTTCCAAAGCGCCCACTCTGAAATGTTTGTCAAGATAATTTTTTTAGGGATCCAAACAGTAGATGATAGATCAATAAAACTCAAATGTTAATGCCTAAGAAATTGATAAATGAAAACAAAGAAGATACAAGCATTAACCAAGGTGACCAACTCATGATGACGCCTCTTAGTACTAATGTAAGGTGGTTATGCATTCTTTCACTTAGAAGTTAGAACACATTCATAGTTATGCAATGTGTGCGACAAACAACAAACATTCTCCTGTGATAGATGGTTATGTCAAAAATCCAACTTGCCGACTGACCAAAACCTATCAACAACAAGTCTAATTAGGACTGGAAGATTGGCTTCTTTTTCTGAAGTCCTATACTATTAAATAAGGTGTGGTAGGAGCTACAAAAGAATTTGGGACTGAGAGAAGCAACAGTTTTACTGTTTAATGTAGGTTTTCATCTCAATGAAGTTATTCGAAAAAGATCACTTAAAATGGAATACGAGTTCAATCAAGAAACACATATCAGAAGAGTAAAGAATTGAAACCTGAAATCTTTTCAAGGCAATTGTCAGAACATTTGGAGCACGTTTAACAGAAAGTCTCTTCCAAGCCTTGACATAGTCATTGCACCTATTAATAGCAACATATCAAATTTCATAAGAAACCACGTAATTGAAAAAAGAAATATCAAAATGAAATATGGAATTGGAAAGCACGTGTAACATGTCTATTGAATAACTTGAATCACAACAGTCAGACAATGTTCACATTACACACACACCACACAAAAAATCATCTTATGATAACTGCAACACATCACATTTGTACGAAAAGAAGCACTCATACCCATCGCATTTGTACATATTTTCACCATGAAGCGACTCCCTGCCAGTGTATTGGACTAGGCATTCCTCCAATGATGATGCATCCCCATGAATCTCAACAGTTAAATCCAGCATATTCTCATATTGGTTTGATATGTTATTGCATTTTGAACAAATGACCTGGAAAATATTCCAAAAACAGAAACACATCAGAAGGCAGGGGTAAAAAAGGAATAAAACTTCCTATAAAAGAATACTTTGTACCACACACCCAATCACAAAGTCCACAGGCATAGTACCAGATAATATTTACTTCCATTGTATACAATATAATGGAATATAATTAACATATATATGCTAGACCAATAACAAACCAACAAAAAAGTGTGTCAAGGCTAAAACAGCAAGATTCGTAAAGCTTAAGCAAAAGAATTTATTTACTTTTTAAAAATTATAAAGATAAGAACAAGATAATTACATGTAATTAACTTAGCATTGCAACTACAGAAAACACAGATTTGGAAGCAAGACGTGAAACACATGACCAGAAGATGTATAACCTGAGATTGTAGCTGACCACCAAATATATGTTGAACGATTGTTGTTTCTTGAGAGCTAGGATCAACGGCTTTCTCACCACCAAACTCATCAAGACACACTGACTGCATTATATCAATGGCAAACCTATAAAAGAATACATTGAACTTACATGAACAACCATCATATACCACGACATTTTTATATTCAACGATGCATTTAATGAATTGCATAAAGCATTGCAAGTACTACAAACCTCATGAGTTCATGAGCATCCTCCTGCCTCCCATAGCCAAGGTTTCCGCCGATATTAGGTAGTCTAGAGATAATGTTGGTTGGTGAAAAGGCCTGTGAACTGCGGCTTACTCTTTCAAGATGGCTTTCAAATTCACAGAGGAAGCACCAATCATCCCATATGCCTAGAAACCAAACAAACAAGAGTTAAATAAGTGAGGAATGCCATAACCGCGAGAAACATAAAGTAGTTGGGAATAGATTTTAGACTATACATTCTCTCCGATGGCCCTTCTCTAACAAGTACGCAACAAGTGGTCGAGTGGATGAAAGACACTGGAGAACGACATTGGCAAAGCAACTGCAGTAATATGAAATTAGAAGTATAAACAAGCTTGTGAAAAATCAACATGTATGATATGAATCAGCGTGAGTGGGAGTGGGTGTGTGTATGTGATAACAGGTTTAAGAAGACATCTATGTGAGGCATTATTAATTTACTGAACCACAAATAGGATAAACACAAACCTGTTCCCGCAATTTAAGAGCCCACAAGGAGGAAGCCCGGCCTTCTCCCAATGGAAAAGTTTAACAAACTCATCATACGGGAAAAGAATCTGAAAATGAGTAGATTTTTGTTAATGCATCCGAGCCCCGATAGAATTACAAAGTGTATGAAAGAAGCATCCACTTGTGAAAAAAGAAACCAGAACTTTACCTTTTTTGGCTGCTTGAAACGCTTAGAGATGATTCCATGAGTAGGAACCAGCGCAATCCCTTTGAAATTTTTACGCACAACAGGAATTTTATACCTAGCATTACTGGATGCGTTTTGAGCTGGGATTTTTTTACCGGCTGCTATATCATTGCATTCATTCTTATGACCTGATCTCCAATGTTCTGTCT
This sequence comes from Comarum palustre, assembly GCA_951800085.1. NCBI lineage: Eukaryota > Viridiplantae > Streptophyta > Magnoliopsida > Rosales > Rosaceae > Comarum > Comarum palustre. The sequence continues at coordinate 22,940,041 of OX637583.1, forward strand.
GGCACTTCTGCGAGCTGAGAAAACAAACAAAGATATGAACATACACTTAATCTCATACAAATGTCAATTACTACTTTATAACACTTGACATATCCCAGCCATTCCCCCATCCAGAAAAGTTAGACATCATGAAATTGCAACTAACTAACAGACCCCCTATAACCCCTTTCTGTATATCATTACAATTTCAATACAAAAAAACAAAGGTTTCTATGTTATGGATAGCTAAATATATAAAATTTACAGAACCTCTTTGTGATTAAAGCCTAGTACTATAAAGACAACTAAGAATCAACATTAAGCACCCTAAAACTAAAAGCCACCAAGACTGAGTTGTAAAATCATCAAAGACTCAACCTTTACCAAATTTCATAGGAGCCCATCAAAGAAAACAAAGCTCAAAGAAAACCCAAAGAAGCATTTACCAGTATCTATAGGCTTTGCAGCGAGAGCACTTCTTGACGCCGTCACCGCCGCAGACGGCGCAGGCGGATTCACCGTTAATGGGGACGCCGGGCATTTGGGCCGCCGCCGTCCGATCAGCACCGTCGAAATTGGCCTCGACCTCAAAGTACTTGGAGGCCGTGTTCTTGACCAAGTGAAGCAACACAGACGCTATCGCAAACAGAGTGAATATCAAGTGAATGAACCAATTCAGATCCAAGCTCACTCCGGCGACATGCATCTACGCCGATTCCTCTGCTCTTCTCATCGATGACGCCCACAATTTCTCCAATTTGGGTCTGGGAAAGCTTCCTGTTTTTATAGCCTTTGGGTCAAGTTTACCCGAATTGAGTTGCTGGAATTTTCCTCTGGGATTCTTTTAGCCTTTGCGACTACGACGTCGTTTCTTGTTATTTTAGCCTATGGCCTACCACTACTCAAACTTCCACTTCAAGCCATTTTGGGCACGTTCACTTTCCCTAAATGGGAACTTCACCTTCATCCTCTTCGATCTATTATTGATCTTAATCACCTCATCTATCTTGCGCACAACCTCCCTCATTCTTTCACCTACAAAACTCGTTCATCATCTCTGAAGAGAGCAATTAAGATCTGGATTAAGGTATGGATTCGATTACCTCACCCTCATCCTCTTCTCTTTTTCTTGTTATAATGTGATTGATCGTCTTGAATGATTTGTGATTTGGATGATTTTGCTGAACAATATCGATCGGATGAAGTTTCAAGTTAAGAACTGGAATCAGCTGTTAATGACTAATTTTATTTGTTATCGTAAATTGATGTAGTGATGAATACATAAATCTCTTACTGGCCTGAATAAATAAAGCATTAATGAAGCTATGTTATAGTCAATAACTTACGAAAATTGTTAGAGTAGAAGACTGAATGAGGTAGAAAAATCATCGTTGCATTATTAGCTATAAAATTAAGATAGAGTTTAACTGTTTCTGTTTGCATCCAGACATCCGGTAGCTATATATAGATGGCATTGCCCTGTTTATCATTATTAGGCATACCTTAATGGGTTGATTAATAAGAGACAAACAAGATATGACTGCATCCAAATTTGAATAGGATGGTACATAATGGTAATGCATGTTTGTCCACCAAATTACTTCTCAATCATCATCAAAATAACTACCCTTGTTTGTATTATCATACAGCTTTAATTAAGTTGTTTGATTGAGCTCATTGATCTAATACGACTGAAATTCAAATTGAGTGTATGATGTAGTTAATTTCCCTTATATGGGAGACTAAGGCTTAATAAACACAGTTATGTGCTATATATGTGAGTTAATTGTACTATTCTGTCTCTTAATGATATGCAATGGTTTTGAATCTGTTGGTTTTGTACTATTCTGAATCTCATCATTTGGAGATCATTGAATCATGCGTGTCCTTCTAACTCTAGAAAAACAATGTTTATTATAGGATGAGTTTCATAGCAACTTCTTGAGGAAGATGCCAAAACAAGCATTATTGGACAGAGAAGGAAGATGAAAAACTGGTGGAGTCGCTTCTTGAACTACACCATGACAAAAAATGGAAGGCTAATACTGGTTTTAAGAATGATTATCTAAAGCAGTTACAAGCTATGATGGAAGCTAAACTTCTAGGTCATGAAATTTTAGCAAACCTGCACATTTGAGTCCAGCATCAAGACATTAAAGACAAAAAATGCTGCATTGTCTGAGATGCTAAACAGATGATGTTAGTGTGCGAGCAAAGTGTATTTAGTGTGCGAGCAAAGTGTATTTAGCTAGTGGGTAGAGGTAAATACAGAAATTCTATTGTATTTCTTTTAACTACTTTAATATGTTTAATTAATGTATTGACTTTCGTTGGTTGATAAATATTTATGTCATTGTAGAAAAGAAACAAAGATGTTGTTGGATTATATGGTAAGCCATTCGTCATTACTACAATCTTGGGTAGATTTATGGAAGAGATAGTGCCAATGGACTAAATGTGGGAAATGCTGATGATGAAGAAGAGGAAATAAGATGTGAGAATGCCAATGTTGATCCACCAAATTTAGATGATGAGAATATATTTGACAATGTCAACCCAAGTATTGGTATGGAACCACAAGGTGAAGGGCTTGAAGATGATGTATCATTTACACAACCTAGTCCTCAAACCCTAAGTGTCTCACAACAGGTGCCTACATAAAGTGGTTCTTCAAGTAATAACAGTCGAAAATGAAAGACATCGGATGAAATGAGCAAGAATTCCGCTCTGGAAAAAAACAGTGGCTGGAATGGCACCGAAGCTTGTTGGGCTGGCTAATGTTACATCAACAGAAAAGGATTTAACTGAGTTGCAATCCAAAATTGATGGTAAGTTGAGCAAAATGACCTTCTTGAGTCCTCCTCAAGTGTTTCATGTCAGCAACTAACTTCTTGGCACAAAAACATGATCTTCTTTGGGTGTTTTTCACCATGAATGATTAGAAGAAAGAAGACTATGTGAAGAACCTAATCTTATATGGCTTGACACAATAGGAGGATTAGTGTTTTTGCTAAACCTGCTTAGTTGGACTTGTCATGAGTTTCTGCGTGTTTATTTGCTTAAAATTTTTGAATACTAGTAATTGTGGTTTATCATAAGTTGTTGTTGAACTAATTCTGTACGAATTACTTTTGTTGGCTATATGCATGACCTTGTGTTAGTTCAGGTTCAAGGTTTTGAGCTTGTATTTTCATAAATTTTGTGACCATTCCATGTTTATAGGACATTGTTGGATTAGTTGACAATGTATCAAATACCTTGATTAATTTTGTTGTTTTGATACATGGGTATTTTTGTAATTAATTGAATTATGATTCTCATTCTTATACACATGAATAAGGATGAATCCTACGCCTTTTTTCCATTCCAGATAACAAGTAAACAAAGGATTGGTAATGACCAATTTTCTCTCTCATTCCTCCTCTCTCCCATTTCTCTTCTCCCTCATTCCTCCTCAATTCCATTACAATTTAGTAAACGTGTCCTAGGCTTTTACTTCTGAGTTAGGCAAGATTTTTTTTGACTCCTTTTTTTGAGAATGAAGACATTTACTCCCTTGTAATTTTTTTAGAATTCAGAGGCTTTTACCACCTAATTAGTAAGTCACACAATTGTCAATTTTTTGTTTTAAAAAAATCTCTTCTATGATGATGCATGCATCACTTGTTTCATTACTGCATCACTGGTTCAATTCTCAGTGTCTAACATAATGTTAGTGTTGTTGGCAGTAAAGTTTCAATGAGCACACTGATATGAAAGTACTTGTGCGTTTTTCGTATTGCTTCAAGCCAACATGTATGAAGTAAACAAGAGTTAGCAAAGTTGTACTCTGTAAAGAAAACGTCTATTAATACTAGCCAGGCTAGAAACCTAAAATAGTGACCATAGCATGGATCTAGAAGTGAACCACCTAATCAGGATTGGGCCTCCTCCTCTCCCAAATTAGGCCCATAACAGATTAGGTAATAGCATGTAGTTGTGGGCCCTTGTAAATATCATGTAGAGAAGCGGCCCGTCTAAGCGAGTTACAATTTTGGTGCTTTGTAGGCTTTCCTCGATCCAATAGGATTAATAGCAATAACAGGCTGCATAGTAATTGTGGCCAGGTTAGGCATGTGATTGATGTCGGAAAAGTATTGGGCTCTCCCGGCCGCCTTGAATAGTATGCGACATTGCAGTGTATTACGTAAGAATAGTTCGTCGGCAAAGAATGTCTATCCTGCTTCATGTTTTTCACATTGTTATTTTCTTCTTCCATACTATTGCTACAATCGATCACTACATATATTTATACTGCATGACTTTTCTCCGATCAGCTAATTCATCGATGCCTAAGTTTTCAACGATTCACACTACACAAAAGACGATCAAACAAGAGAAACCTAAGTTTGTTGGAACAACATTTAATCATCGATCAATCCTCTTTCTCTAAGTTCATGATGCTTTAATCATCGAACCATTGTTTGATTGTTTCATATGCGAAGGGAAATGAACCCAGCAGGCTAATGAATCCATCGTTCCCTCCTAAATTTCCTTTATCTTCGCGAGTCAGTGCTCTAGCTAGTACAATATCCCCCAACTCCAATGCTATATATTATGCTAACTACTAAATTGTTTAGTATAAGTGGGCATTGCCACATTGCGAAATGCATGTTCGTCCTAATTAACTAGTGCCCACCGTTATTGTCCTTTAAAATTCTGCATGTCATTCTTAGCACATAGATATACTAGGAAGTCAGTATCAAGTAATATGAATGGTGACAAGGATATGCATTCGATCTTCTTCTTTACCAACAGATTCATCTTTCACGATAATCAAAGATTCAAAGTCGACTAGCCCCAAAAAAGCTAGTGTTTTATCTGCTAGGTGGGGATCGTTATTAACCAAGTTAAGCAAGAAAACCCGGAATGGAGTTGTCCGCCACTTATCCAATGCTCCAAATAGTCCAATCCCAATCTCCATCATTTGATTTATCCTATGTTGCACGAACATTCCTAGAGGTGGAGTGTCTGACATGACGGACACGGCGACACGACACGTAGCGTGTAGAAAAATGTTGACTTTTATGACACGGCCTGACACGTTGACTGACACTCCACGTCAGCTTCGGACACGCTACGTCATCAACTTCTCTTCTTTTAGCCGAAACAGAAGAAGAAAAATAAAGGATCGATCCTCGCGTCAATATCCTCTTCTCAGCCTCAAAGAGTGACAAACCTCTTCTCGCATGAGTTCTTGTCAAGATCCTCTTTGTCGAAGGCTTATCTACCGACAGCTGGTAGTGGTCATCAAATACGAGATTTGGGATGGAAGATATTTGACTAGGGTTTTGAAATTGAAACTGAAATTTGGTATAAGATTAAAGAAGAAGAGGCGACACATTTGGGTGGGTTGTTGCGTTTAGTTAGAAAACAGAGAGGGATGGAATAGAGTGGGTATCAATGTCTAATATCGGCTCAAAGAAAACAAAATGAACCCTTAAAAATATACATTAAAAGCTTTTAGTATTTTCTAAGGTTTAGATAAGAGTAGTAATTTTTATGGACTAAAATTATATAAAAAATATTAATTATTTATTGTGTTTAAACCGTGACGAACTCTAATTTTTAAATTTAACGTGTCGTCATGTCCGTGTTCGTACAAATGATTTATCACAATGGTGTTGATCTTCTTAGCCTACCCCTTATGGCCAATCAATTTGCATCATTCATATTACCGGGAACATTCCAAGTCCTTTAATATAGATAGGTGAATAGATGAGCGTACGTGGTAGGTCATTTTGGCATGGAGTTGTCTTAGGAGTACTATTCCTCTCTTATAAATGAAATTATGGTTGTATATTGTTAATTTAGTCCGGAGTTTCTGGATTGTGTTTGGTCTGGTGTTTTCTAGACTTGCTCGTCGTTAGCTCCCAAATCCGGGATTGCTTGGGAGATATCATACACTCATAACTGATCGATCTATCATATCTCCAACCTCAATGAAGAGTGTTATATATCAAATCACTCCACAGTACTTAATCATAGCCTCAGGCACTCTATCATTTCTTGCGACATGTTTTGGACCACCATAGCTTTTATGCCAATGTGCATATGGTTGTAAGCTTGATTTTATAGAATAGGGAGGTTATACCCAATTATTAAAATATCTATATCAAGAATATATTGATACTTAAAAAATGGAAGATATTGGATACGCTTTCTGGAGCTTTGGTTACTGTCATTTCTTTTAGTTGCTCTGCTCGTTACACAACACGAGTATCGATTTGGTGGGCAAAGAACTACTATAATTTCTCGTCTGCAAGGTGACTTTTGAAGAACCTGGTGATCAAGTTAGTGTTTTCTTGATCCTCAGTCGCTAGATTAGAAACAGAAAGCTAAACACACTACCTCTATTACTATGGTTGCTCACCCACGAGTTGGCACGCCCCACACTACCAAAAGAAACTTTGGGGCAATTACCTCACACTCCTTAGACTGAGTTGTGACGCCAAAACAATGGCACGCCCAGTGGGACAGGAGTAGTCTCTTTCATCCACCACCATGGGAAAGGTAGGCGAGTGTCCGTTCTGCAAGACTCTCCTAAATCGCACCAATTTTCGGATAACCAAATGTTCACGATATGTGACAGTCCGAAGTCGCGCACGAAAAAACATGGCCAATTTAGTGGTCAAAACGGTTGTGAAGCGAATTTTCCAGATGTTTGATGTCATCGACGCAAGTCTAATGGCTTGGAGCGACAAAATCCGCTCCTTTAAACCCAAGAAAGAGGAGCTTGAAGATAGGATAGAACATTCCATCATAGAAGAAGCGATCGGTTCGAACACTGATAGTGACATAGGTCGTTGGCAATAAGGCTAATCTGTGCTATGCCGCACCTTTAAGAGTGCAATCAAAGATCATGCTTCACCACATGACAAAAATGCTTGGGGGCAACAAGCCAATCCTCGCGAGCTACCTTGTCTAAATTTTCAGGGTGTTGACGCGATTCATCTTTTCTCGACACTTGGAAATTTCAAGAAACAAGTGTTTCATGTCTGATACATAACGTTGTCGAGACTTGGAGTGAAGCATTGGTGATCTCACCACAGCTTATGAGGAAACCAATGGTTTTTCCTAACAAAAGCTTGACCTTGATCCGCAACCCATCCATGAGGCTTGAAGATAGTGGGCATCCCAATTGCCTTTGAGTTACTGCTGGCAAAGCGAAATTAAACACAACCATTCATTACACAAAAAACAACTTTTACAAACAACAACTTTCAGCTACAAGCAAGGCAACTCGACCTCATCAAACTACGATCGAACGCTAAATCCTCACTCTTTAGCAAAAGACCAAATCGGTTCCCTATAGCCACTATCGGTGTCAGCTCAAGCTCTAGTGGCGTTCTGCTCCCCTTTCCTGTGATAGATCTACCTGTCTCACGTGAGTATCGATAAAAATAAAAGACTATTTGTAAATTATTCCTCTAATGTGACGCTGGAGAGCTATAGTCTGTTGACACAAAGCCACGTGGTGCACATACTCATTCTTTTCTACATCTGTGTGGTGACACGCCCCATGAGCCTCTTCTTACTTTCTTCGTAGTTTACTTTTTACCACGTAATCCGCAAGTCTTTGTACTACCGTCCACCTGAACTAGGAGCGATGCCAAAACATTGGCATGCCCAGTGGGACAATGCTACGGTCACAAATACACTTTGAACAAAACGGTAAATGTCTTGAGTAAACGGTAAATAAGGATGCAATCCTTGCTGCTAAAACATTAGCAGCAATCTCGTTTACTCAAGACATTTCCATTCGTTTACCCAAAACATCTCCTAAATATGAAAGTTATTGGAGGTAGTAATTTTTATACGATATGATTTTTTCATTCTGCACCCAAGTATGAATGTTATTATTGGGATAATAATTTTTCACAGTTGCTATTTTTTCTGTTATACATCTAAGTATGAAAGTTAGTGGGGGTAGTAAGTTTCCATAAGACACGATTTTCCGTTCTGCACCTAAGTATGAAAATTATTAGGGGTAGTAATTTTCATAGTTTGGATTCCGGCGACAGGAGTCTAACGACCGGTGACCAGGGTCCGACGGACAGTGACCAAAGTCTGACGACCGGCGGCCGGAGTTCATGAGATTTCGGCCAAGTCTATTATCTCTTTCACTTTCTCTTTATGCATATTTAAGGAATGAAGGGTAAAATAATATTAAAATAATTTAGTTTTTAAGAATTTTAGTGAAGATTTGTTCATTTGATCAACAATAAAGAAATTGTATTAGAATGAGCTCTAAAAAAATTGTCATTGAAATGGACAATAAAATATTAAAATTAGTACTAAATAAACATTTATTGTTATAGCTAGGATTTTCTTTAGGGTAACGGGACCGTTTAGTAATTAGTTATTTATTGTAATTAGTCTAATTATAGGTCTTAATTCAGGGATTTGGTGAGACAAAACATTGATTAATTAATCTGATCAGGAAAGAAGACCACATACTGGTAAACGTTCATTGAACGTGTAGATCATAAACAAGGTAGGTTTGTCATGATTAGTTTTAGTTTAAGAATAGTGTATCTCTACCTGTCATTATGTAACTAATTAGGTAAATTAAATATTAAAGTCCATCTGTGGCATCCGACCTGGCTATCTCTGAATTTTCATAGCCTAATCACGTGTAACCTTGCTGTCATAATTGATTAATGATTTTCTAATTTTCGATTTTGGATATATACGATACATTTCTCTTGTTGGATATTACATATAAGCTATAGATTGAGACGCTACCTAGACATATAAATATCAAATTATTAATCCATGATTCCAACTAATAATCATATTTTATTTGTTTTTTTATGAACATATGGATTATTTAGATTCGGTTTCAGTTTCTATTCTATCCTAATTTGCATTATAATGACATTTTGCAAAAGGAATGAAATTGAGTCTCTAAAAATTGTTTAGAAATTCTAATAAATTATGAAAAAAACCCAAAGCCTAAAGCTTCCTTGCTTTGCAAATAAGAAGATTCCTCAAACCCCTTTGCCCGCCCCTTTCCAAGCAATTCGCGTGCTCATCACGCGCCATTCTACACACGTCACTACCTGGGAAAATGGCGGGGAACAACAAACCCATTTAAAAACTCGACTACCCCCAAGAACCTATTTCTCTCTCTTTCTCAGTCTTCAACTGCTTCTTCATATTTTAGACAGAAGAATTTCATTCCAAGACTTGAAACTTAGCCAATATATCCATAGCTGACTGTGAGTCTGAGGATTTGGTTTTTGCAGAAGAGGAGTAGCTCTGAATGTGATCACTTCAAAACCCCAAAACACAGTGAATTAAAAAGCAAGTCTTTCCTCCCCAGATTCCATTATAAAATTAGCATCCCAATAATTCTCTAATATTTTTGACCTCCAGATCCACATGGCTTCTTGATTTTCTCTCTTCCTCTCCCTCATTTGTCTTTAGCTTCTCTTTTCCTCACACGCTTTTCCTCTGTCTGATTCATCAATACCAGTTCTACTACTGAAGCTAGGCTTTTGACTAATTAAGCAGTTATTTTTAGATTCCTCTCAGATCTGCATTCATAGCCTTTTTGACCATACCAGACTCTCCTCTGTTGCTTCTTCTTCAAAGGGTCTGCTTTAAATCCTTAACCAAGAAAAGGGTTGCTTTGAATTTTCCTACAAAAGGTTAGTTATTGGATCACCTTTAACATTCTAAGGATCGATCAAGCTTAAGCCCATCAAGTCGTATTTGACTTTCTCTAGCTTCATGGATCTTGTCATCATTCCGCCACATTCGTGTTTTCGCCTTGCCTTTGATTCTAAATATGAAGCAATTTAAGACACTTTGTGTTGATCTTGGCAGGGTCTAGTCAATCTTGGAACTCAAATGAGTTAAACTCTTCAACCCTTTCTTGATTTTGACACTTTTTTTCAAGCTAATAAACTAAATTAATCCCACCAATTAAAATGCAGATGGCAGGGTTAAATTACTTATTGAGATTTAATTTCGTAAATTACACTTATACTTCTGTTTAGTTGCTAAATTTTGATTCTCTGATGTGCAGAGACTACTGAAGAAGTAGCATTTTGGTTCTGATATGCTTAGGAGACACCTGAATTGGATGTGAATTTGATCAGAATTCGATGGTTTGTGAAATGGAGATCGAAAATATTGAAGAAATGGCAATGGAAATAGAGGAAGTCCTCCCTTCTATGTGGCCTGAGGATATAGATTCCGATAAGCAATTCAACATCGAAAAGCCAGGACAAGATCAAGACATGTTGGAGGAGGTAGCATTGAAAGAGAAACCGACTAACGTCGATTTCAAGCGGCTCTTTGAGCTAACCAAACACACAGATACAGGCTCTTCCCAATTAGCAAACCTTGTAAAGCACTGGGAATACAAGCAGGCAAACGTCGTGCGCCTTCTGCGAGAAGAACTCGACATTCTCAGCAAGCAAAAGAAGGAAGTTGAGCTCAAGAAATTGGAGATATTGGAAGAGCATCGATTCGAGTCAGAGAACTATGGCGGTGACAAACGCCCCATTTCCATTTTGGACGAAGTGTATCAGTTATGGGCGCCGGATGTTCCTCTAAAGAAGCTTGATGTTGTTGTGGAGAGTAAGAGGGTCGAGACAGAAGCCGAGTACGACAGTGTTGTGTACTGGAAACAAAGGGCTATGAATTTGGAGAAGTTATTGGAGGCAAGTGTTGCGAGGGAGCAGATTCTTGTAGAACAATTGCAGGAAAGTATCACGAGTATTGAAAGACAGTCATCGCCGGTTGAAGAATTGTCTGAGATTCTGAAAAGAGCAGATAATTTCTTGCATTTTGTACTTCAAAATGCACCAGTTGTTATTGGTCATCAGGTAACATGAATAGTGTTATTAGTCTAATATTTCTTGCACCAAGTTCACTTTCAAGAGATTGACATCTCTGGTAACATTGTGTTTCAGGATAAAGAATTGCGGTATCGCTTTATCTACAATCACTTCCCAAGTTTGGGAGAGCAGGTAATTGAAGTAATAAGATTTCTACCTATCATAATGCTAAGTGTGACACTAGACCACGTTTAAAGTTCTTGCTTTCTTTTACCAGGATATTATAGGGAAAACAGATGTTGAGATTTTCACTGGGGCTGGAGTAAAGGAATCTCAAGACTTCAAGAGAGAGGTTCTGGAAAAGGGGATACCGGCGAAAAGGGAGATTACATTTGAGACTGAATTATTTGGTTCAAAGACGTTTTTGATATATGTGGAACCTGTTTTCAACAAGGCAGGGGAGACAATCGGTATAAACTATATGGGGATGGAGGTGTCTGATCAGGTAATGCAATTTTTATTTTCATACACAATTGTTTCAAGACTTTTCTGCTGATTACTGATGGCTATTTCTTTGTGTTACAATTCTGGCATAACAGGTGAGGAAAAGAGAAAAGATGGCAAAGCTTCGTGAGGAAATAGCTGTCCAAAAGGCCAAGGAAACAGAGCTAAACAAGACAATCCACATAACTGAGGAGACGATGCGAGCAAAACAGATGCTGGCAACAATGTCTCATGAGATAAGGTCTCCTCTTTCTGGGGTTGTCAGCATGGCTGAGATTCTTACCACCACGAAACTTGACCGTGAGCAACGGCAGCTGTTGGAAGTCATGTTGTCTTCAGGAGATTTGGTCCTCCAATTGATAAATGACATCCTTGATCTTTCCAAGGTTGAGTCAGGTATGACTTCTTCAGTTCCTCCTTTTCATACAATAATACTAGTTGAAAGATGAAACCGCTCCATAGTCCATATGAGAGTGGTTTTGTTGTGGTTGAGTATTTAGCTGAGATTACTTCTTTTCTTGGTGTAGGAGTGATGAAGTTGGAGGCTACAAAGTTCCGGCCAAGACAGGTAGTGAAGCATGTACTGCAGACTGCGGCAGCATCATTACAGAAAATTTTGACCTTGGAAGGACATATTGAGGAGGATGTTCCTGTGGAGGTAACCATTTCTTCCTATATGACATCAAGAGTCTAGCATCTATACTATTATATATGTCAGTTTATGATTGCTGTGTACCAATTTCAGGTCATTGGAGATGTTTTACGGATTCGTCAAATCCTAACCAACTTGATCAGGTATGCATTTCTTAGGTTTCACAGATGAAATAGCTTCTTTTATGCAGTAGATTTACCATAGGTTTTGTAAGCCCTACTAATGAGAGAATGAAATATGCAGTGATTATATGACATGTAAACCAGTAGAGCATTTGGCCCAGATTTCTAAGATATTGTTCATTTGCAGTAATGCAATCAAGTTTACTCATGAAGGAAAAGTTGGGATAAAACTTTACATGGTAGAGGATCCAACTTCTGGATGTCTGCAAACGCCGGATGCAGGCCAACCAACGGTTTCCGTGAATGGAAAGAACGATGAGAAATCAGCATCTCGAAATAGTTGTAATGGAGAAGTCTTTAAAGGGAACGAACCTTACACAAATGTTTGTATTCATGATGAACCTCCTAGCACACCAGTGAAGAGCGAGGCCTCAATGAATGGAGATCAAGAGGGGGAACCTCATTCATCTGAAACAAAAACAGTGTGGTTACGGTGTGATGTGTATGACACAGGAATTGGAATACCAGGTAAACTTCAATGTCCATCAACTTTCGTTTAATGATCCTATCACTGAATGTTACTGATTAATCTTTTGATTTTCATCTATCAGAAAATGCTTTACCGACCCTTTTTAAGAGATACATGCAAGTGAGTGCTGATCATGCTCGAAAATATGGCGGGACAGGACTAGGACTAGCAATATGCAAACAATTGGTAAACACTTCTTTCGACCATGTACAACATTTTCACTCACACAATGCAACCTGTAATGTTATGCAAGCTAACCGTTGAAGGTGTTTGTGTAGGTTGAACTAATGGGGGGACAGCTCACCGTGTCTAGCCGAGTAAACTGTGGCTCAACTTTCACATTCGTATTACCTTACACGGTTTCGACATTGTCTGAAAATTCCGATGATCCTGAAGAGTTCCCGGATATGGATGATGCTGTCACTGATGATGAAGTAGCTGAGAGCTACTTCCAGTTCCAACCACACACTTTAGGTTCTCTGTTCTCTTCTAATGGCACCAGCAGGAATCAAAAACTGTTATCACATAAGCTCAATGGATTGTCACAAAATGGATACTCGTTTCCACATAATAACATCAGACCAGATGAGATGGCTTCAGTTGAGAACTGCTGTTCAACGGTCGATGATGTTGCCGAGACATTATCAAAACCAGAGAGTTCAGCGAGTCACACCTCGGATTCTCAACGCGAAACTCCAGCTGGTAGGGATAGAAAAGGTCAATATGACTCGAACAGTCAATCACAAAATTCTTCATCAGATTCAAATAATCCCGCAGAGGCAAGCAAAGAAAATGGCGTAGTAGCAAAGACAAGAGAACCCCAAGGAACGTGTAAGAGACAAGAGAAACTAGATGCAGACTCCGAATGCAACAGTTGGAAAATGCCTAAATCAATCTCGAAACCTAAGATTCTTCTTGTTGAAGATAACAAGATCAACATCATGGTGGCGCAGTCCATGATGAAGCAGTTAGGCCAAAGCATAGAGGTTGTGAACAACGGAGCAGAAGCTGTCCGCGCAGTTCAACGCTGCAGATACGATCTCATCCTGATGGTATGCAATATCTACAAAACTAGTTGCTTTCTCCAAACACATGAAATCCTAGTATTGGTATTCATGCTTGTTCCGAATAATGCAGGATGTTCATATGCCAGTTATGGACGGCCTACAAGCAACAAGAATAATACGCTCTTTCGAAGAAACTGGCAGCTGGGATGCTGCAGAGGAAGCTGGAATTGAACCATCTGTGCCTTGTTTAATTACATTACAAAACGGCCATGGACCTTGCGCAAAGCGAATCCCAATCATCGCGGTGCGCATTACAGTCTCAACTATTAGACTATCAATCCGATTTTCTTGTTTCTAATCCGATTTGTTTTTGGTTGCAGATGACAGCAAATGCATTTGCAGAGAGCGCAGAGGAGTGTTTTGCAAACGGGATGGACTCGTTTGTGCCGAAACCAGTAACGCGCCAAAAACTGAAAGAGAGGCTTGAAGAATATCTCCCAACCTAGTGTAAATTTTGTCATGTTTCTTCTGTACAAATACGACAGCTTGCTAGGAAAGTTTTGTAATCCATGTATCATATTCTTATCTCCAACATTAAGCTTCTGCTTATGAATTGTACATACACAAGCAAATCCTTTTTGCCTGATTCTAGATCAAATCATCTGAAATTATAAATATTCTAAACGACGTCGTACCTATTTTCTGGCGAGATTGATCACACAGTTGACAGATGAATGAGAGGATAGAGCAAGGTTTTTGTTTTTGGTGTGAAGAACACAGAACAAACCCAGTGGTTATTTCTGGAGAGGCTTGATCAGTTGATGATCTTTGTTGCTCTCCAGAAAATGCAGAATGGGTATCTGCCTGGGTTCTTTTTCGTTGAAAATTCTAAACATGGTCTGAATCTTAGTCCATGTCGAGTGTCTTGAATCAGCTGGTGGTTGATTGAAGATGTGCCAGTGCCTATAAATGAAGGTAACCACAAATATGATGACCCAAAAGTAAACTCGTTGAACCTGGGCCTGCTCTTAGGTTGAAATGGGCTGATCCATTCACATATGGGCCTGGTTTCTTAATATGCTGGCAAGATAATAATGATAAAACTTAACCTAATTAATAATTTTTCATTAATATTCATACAAAACTGGAGTATCTTCAATACACGGCTACATGACACATGTGAACGGTTAAGATTAGAGGATATAATATTGATATATGAGTGACCAAACATATAAATTGTTATGAATTACTAAAATTATATCGTGTACATACACGAATTTGCTATACAAAACTATCTGTCATTGAAGACTTACAGACCCAACAACCCTCTAACTTGCTGGCCACAAACTGATGAGAGTTGAAACTCAAACTCTTAATATAAAAGTTTCATACTAAACAGCTGGACAAACTTTATCACAACATTAGTTTTTCATGTGTGAGCTATGATGAGTTTGATCTATGGATATTTACCACACTATTTCGTCCTCTCTTTTTGTATAGTTCATTGAATTCAGAAATACTGCATTGCTACTAACATCCATATACAACTAACTAGATTGGAAAGTATACCAAAACAAACCGAAAAATAGGAAAGTCTCCGTGTACTACTGTTTACATATCAATACACGATTACAGTAACTGTGACTGGATATATGGTCTTATATACAAAGCTACAAGAATGAATTAGATACAAGGCTGCTCTGTGTACAAAATGATGTAACGTTTGTGTAAGGTGACATTCAATGGTATTCATGAGCAGGGTTGCAATATGAACTTCATGAACCGCGATGGACAACCGCAGTAGTTGAAGGAAGATTGTTTGTTTAATCAGGCTGCTCCTGATTCTGGTGAACTGTGGGGGAGTTGTTTCGCACTTTCAAACTTTCTTGAAAGTGTGAGAGTCGACGTCTTTTTCATTGAAAATTTTGAATAGAGCTCGGATCTTTCTCCATGTCGAAGGTTCTGAATCAGCCGGTTGCACCAACACGTACCTATGCCTATGAATGAAGGAAGCAACAAATATGACTAGAGCGAGTATTGAAGCCAACCCGGCAACGAGAAATAGCACCCAAAAGCTACCAAGCCCGAGACTTACGCTAGAAATATTTGTGCCACTAGTCTTTGCAATTGGATTCTTTCTTCAACCATTTGTTTTCAAGTTCCATGATCTTCTCTCCTCCAGTGATGTTTAGAATTGCCTGTGAGACATCGTCTACAAGCAGGGAACGTTTAGGAAACACCTGTAATGTCATCCCACAAAATTATTTATACAAAGTCAGCGAGGCATAAAATGAAGATCTAATT
Organism: Comarum palustre; assembly: GCA_951800085.1. Classification (NCBI taxonomy): domain Eukaryota; kingdom Viridiplantae; phylum Streptophyta; class Magnoliopsida; order Rosales; family Rosaceae; genus Comarum; species Comarum palustre. The sequence goes on from OX637583.1 coordinate 22,955,970, forward strand.
TTCTTATACACAAACATTAGGAGGAAAGAGATCTTACAAAGGCAAATCCGTCAGTTCTAAATAGTTCAATCATTGTATATTTAGAACAATATTTGGCAAGAAAAAGCTTCATCTTGGGGGTTCCATGAACAACAGCAGCAATACCATCATTTGCAGTCCCTTTCCAAAGAGCTTCATCAATTTCTTCCATTCTTTCATATGCCTTCAGCTTAGAATCATTAAAACCAACTTGTTTCAACAGATTGTAAACGTAAGAGTTCTTGATGTAGCCAACGTTATCCTCATTCCTAAGCAGATCCTTTATATCAGTAACTCTTGGCTTCATTTGTTCAACAGTATACAGTGAAGATAAACTGGCTGTGTAATTTATTGTCAATATAAGCACTACAAAGACCCAGATGATCATAATGAATCTAGCCAAGTTGCTAAGAACTCTCTCCCCTGTAAGTTGCAGAGGGAAATTGTTAATTAAAAGACAAACATCTGAAACTTATGAAAACAAAGTTAATGTAATATATGCTGCTAATACAATACTGAACTCTAGTAACTAGAATAGAGAGAGAGAGATTACTATGTGCAAACACCATGGTTGAGCAGGAGAACCAAATACCGGTGCCAATTTGATGCGAGGGAGGGCCGCGAAATTCCTTATTAATTCGATGTTCAAGAACCCAAATCACAAAACCAATATAGACGAAGAACAAACAAGTTGTTAGCCACAGGTCCCACGTCCAAGGCTTCAAAAAGGCCAATGCTTGTTTGCTCTTGAAGTTGATGACGGGCACGACCATTGCTACCCCAGATTCTGAGTACGGCATTGTGAAGTCCACATATAATGACCTGTATGCTCTAATTGTGGTATCTCCCACCACAGCATCAAAATTCTATCAAGTAATAAACAACATGTATCACTACTTCAACATAAAGGAGGCCACTGAGACCAAAGTTCAATCCAGAATCTGAAACTCAGAACTGAACTTCACAAATGTATATGGTAGTTAACTCACTATAAATGAGTTATAGTTATGTTAATATAAGCTTAGAAATTTACCCCAAGATATACTTGAAGGCACAACTCATCGTAAGTGCCTGCGCAGGTGCCATTGAAGTTTGCAAAGGGAATGAGCTCGTAAGTAAGAGCATACGGTAGTAATTCCACTGCAGCCCTAAACACATCGACACTGTAGCCTGTAACATCTGTTGTGTTAGTGTGGTGGTTTATTGTTACCTTAACATACTCAGTAAAATCAACCTTGACAGGAACTCCAATTCTCAATTTCTTGTCATTTGTTGGGATCTCCCAACCCTTGGGAACAGATTGAGAATTTCCCGGCCACCTAATAGATCCAAGCTTAAATTTTGTACTTGAAAGTTTACTTGAGTATTTTGACGAATTCAGTGTTTCCACTATGCCCTCTTTCAGTGTCCAAAATCCAATGGTTCTGGCCCCATTACCATTAACATTGACTATCCGAAACTTTGACGATTCACGTCGCCTACCAACAACACTGAAATTTCCAGCTATGCCTTGAAACCTACCAGCTGACAGAGTTTTGCAAAGTTGTGGACCATATGGAGAGACCGGAAAACCTTCAAGATCAGTCGAGTGGTTGGTAGTAACATTTGGCTCTTGGAAGGGATAGCTAGTTGTAGCTCCAATTACTTGCTCACTTGCCATGGCCAGTGCAAAAACAGCATCATAAGCCCAAACTCCAAAAACATCCAATTCAGCACCAATGGCTGGATTGTTTATGTGGAATTGCCGGTTCAACCGTTCCTTGAGTGCTTCAAGCTCTGGTGTTGGTAGAACAAAAGTTTGTACACCCAACACACCCTGCATGGAATTGATGACTGTAGAATTTTGAGACTTTAATCTATCAAGTATCGCATTGGTAGTGATCCACACGTACCCTTCACTCATCATCCCAATCTCATTTGCCTTGATAAATAGTCTAGAGGATAGATTAGACGTCATGTGGACAATAAAGACTCTGGTTTCCATCAACATCAACTTGGAAAGTTCTTGAACGATTTGACCATCTGTGGCTGATGAGGAAATGACACTCCGATATGGGACTCGAGAATCCACCTCTTGCAAGGCATCAGTTAGGTATGGTATGATTCCCTCTCCATACTCCGTGTCTACGTAGATGGGCACGACTTGTCTCCATCCAAAGGCTTTAACAATTGCACTAATAGATTTCACTTGGTATGAATCAATTTGTGCAAATTGAAAGAAATAAGGGATCCGGAGAGAAGTAAGAGAAGGGCTAGTTGCAGAAAACGATATAATAGGAACATGAGCTTGGTTTCCAAGATTAATGACAAAACTTGTCTGCATCGATGTCACTGGCCCGATGATGGCTTTCACTCGTTCATTCTTAATCAGATCTAGAGCTGCATCTCAATGAAAAAGATAGAATTCTAATTTTGAAATGAACAAGCATGAGTCTTGCAGATGAAAAATAAAATTTATAGTATGATCATGATAACAATAGATAGAGATAACCTGCAGCTGCTGCACTGACAACATTTTCTCTGCAGTGCCTAGTGTTCAAGACAAGCCTGGTGTTGTAAAGAGCATGAGTAGCATAGAAGTCTGCGAGAGCCATTTTGATGCAACTCAACCAAATATCCTTGGTCAATGAATACTTAATGTCATCGAGAACAACCCCCACATTCACTGGGGTAGTAGTCTCAGATCGTACCAGGGCTAAGGAAATCCAAGAACAGAAAGGAAAGAGAAAAAAGATAGAGATAAGAAGGTGAATGTTGGCAATGTTCTTCTTCACCATAGTTCGATCTTTTGAATGCCCAATGCTTAATCTGATTTTGTACCAAAGTCACACCTGAATGAAGTTATCTATATATATTGAGAACTGAGATCGAGAACTTCGAATAACTACAACAAATAACCCGGCCATCATATATGCAGGTCTTGGGAAGCTTGAACTGCAGAAAGAACAAACACTGGATGTTCGGTTTGATTACATCAACGACATCTGATTACGCTGGCAACAAGTCTAAGAAAACTAGCACGGTATAAACAAAAAGATACCTCGCATAAACAGAACTAGGAAGGTTTCAAACAGAATAAACAAACTGAACGTTACAATATTTGAAGTACTGTATCATAGAATATAACATTAATACATTGATCTAATTATCTTTGTATCATAAACTAAAGAAATTCATAGCTTGTCCAATGACCTACGGTTCGTTTGAAATTAAGAAATGATAACTAATTCACAATTTCTCATAACTTTTCCTCAAGCATTTACATTTACCAGGATATTTCGCAAGGACTGATCTGCTCAAGTGTAATATTTCTAGTAGCAGTTGCTGTTTGAACACCAATTTGTTGGTAATGATGAAACAGCTCATTGCCAGAGTATGATGGAGTTCTTTTGTTTTTTTAATATATGCAACAATTCATCATGCTTAAGTGAAACCTGAAATTATTTCTAGAACCTGTTATACTAGTCTTCTAAACATTCTTATTCTAGTACTTTGTGTGGTTCTCTGGATGAGATGTCCTTGATGTGAACTCCCTTTTTTTGTCGAATATTCTCAAGTATATTTAGCACTTAAGGAGATGATATCCACAGATTCTAGGAAAGATCTGTTCTTGTTAACCCTCTTAGTTTCACATTCTTTGTTTTCTTGGATATCTAGTATTCAGAACAATTCATGATTCTCCATCCTTTTTATAACGCAGCATTGGGGATATGTCTTGAAGTTACGAGGTTGATATTAGCAATTGGGTATGGGAATGACTGAATGACAACTGTGACTCTATCACATAATAGGAACCAAGCTGAACTCTGATGGGGCTATTCATTCGACTGGGAAAGCTTCTGTGTTGTAATTTGATAAATCTTTGTAGAGGTTTCCTAATGGAATCCATCTTTCGTATGATTTATTTCTGGTTAAATAAGTATAAGAATAAGAGAAAAAGAAAGAAAACATTGTTTCATGCATGGTTTCCCAGGAAGCTTCATTATGCACTACTGTAAGTGACTAACTGAGACAAGGTATAAAACGACAACGTATTGGTTACTTATCTTATTGCAGACAGCTGAAGCAATCTTGGCGGGTGTTGACTTTAGCAGCCGGCTTAGGTTTTGGAGATTGGGAGAAAGTGATGGAAGGAAAGTGTCGTGGGTTTCACAGGTGAGAGGGTTTGAGGAAGACGATGAAGAGTTGGACACAAGGAATAATTGGGCCTGGTTGAAGCCTTTCCTTCGTTGGGCCTGAATTTTATTGTTTAAATGTGGATCGCACTAGTTTATTACTCATTCCGTTTTCAATCAGTCTGATATTTAGTTTTATACGAGCAAAACATCACTGAATTTTTTTTTTCAAATTAAAAATCATTGATGCGTTAATAAAAGTGATTTAAGAATCATAAACATAAAAGGTCCTATTTGACAAATTTAGATCGGTTCATTTATTGATTTAATCAATTGATGAAGAGGATTGAGAGATCTCACATCAGAAACATGATAAATAAAATATAACTTACATATAAGTGGGTAAATAATTTCTAATTGTACCAAAACTTTTTGTGCTTAAAACTCAACACCTTAAAGGTAAGTGATTAAATTGAGACAATATCGATACGAGATTGATTCACGGGCCACGCTTGCCGCTGTTTGACTTGGTATCAGAACAAGTCCCTCTCCAGTTGTGTGTCAATGGTTGGTTATTGGTTTAGACATACACATGCTAAAACCTTGAGTCTAGCTAGTTGCATGTGAAAGTTCGTGTTCGAGTGGATTGCCACCAAGTGTCAGATGTGAGCCGGGTTAGTTGGTTCGATTGGTTTAAACATGTACACATGTTAAATTCTTGAGTCTGGTTGTACGTGAGGGCTCTTGTTTGAGTGGAGAGGGTGACATAGATTCACATGCATATCTTGTCATGTTGCACGTGAGGGGATGTGTTGGAGATGAGAGATACCACATTTGAAACATGACAAATAAAATATAACGTATATGTGGGTGGATCATTCTTAATTATATCGAGTCCTTTTGTACTTAAAACCCAACACCTTAAAGGTGGTTAGGTTAGGAAAGTATCGGTATGAGATTGATCCACGGGCTACGCTTGTCGCTGTTTGACTTAATCTAGTTTTGATGTCTTGATGATTGATAAATTCTCTGAATATTTGTAAAAGTTATCTATTTATATAAATCTAAAAACTGTTAAAATATAATTTAAAAGTGGGTACGTGTCATAAACCATTAAATAAAGAATTCTAAACTAAATGGTTCCTCGTATATATATTTACCGAAATGAAGAGAAAAATTTCATGGTAGGACGTATGTATGAGATCGTACGTAACACAACCATGCATGTGAATATGTATACAAAGTCATGGAGGGGTCCTGTGCATTTCTTCAACTGTGAAAGCATCCTCAGGAGTAGCAAGAACTTCTTCTGGAGACTGTTCATCTTCCGGTTGCTCTATATCGGAAACAGAATTTAAATCCCCAGGGTTTAGATTGTGGTGGAGAGCTGGAGTTCTTGGGCAGCTGTTATTGTTGGATGAGGCCTCCACTGTCTCTTGTGGTTGCTTGGTTTTGAAAGTGTGATAGTTGAGGTCTTTCTCGTTGAAAATTTCGAGCATAGCTCTAATCTTTTCAGATGCCGAAGCTTTCGGATCAGTCTCCGGGTGCACCAGCACATGCCTATGCTTATAAATGAAGGAAGCTACAGATACGATGAGAGCAAGTGTTGAAACCAACCCGACTAAGACGAAGAGGAACCAGAAACTGTCAGTGCCAAGAGTTCTGCTAGAAACCATGGTGCTCAGTTCTTCACAGTTGCTTTCTTTCTTGAACCATTTGTTTTCAATGTTCATTATCAACTCTCCTCCTGTAACATTCAGTATTGCTTGTGACACATCGCGTACAAGAGGGGAATGTTTAGGAAACACCTGCAACGTTACACAAAACTCAGTCATACGTACACTCGTACTCACACGCAAACATGTATATATGTCTCCCTTGTATTACACGGTTCTGGTTATGACTTAGGGCAGCCTACCTCAAACACCTCAAAGAAAGAAAATAAATAAATAAGAAGGAAAAGAAGATAGAGTTCTTACAAAAGCATAGCCATTAGTTTTGAAGAAGGGTCCCAACAAGGTATATTTCTTGCAATATTTTGCTATGAAAATCTTCATGCTGGGGCTTTCATCAACAACAGCAGAAATACCACCATCTGCACTTCCTCTAGTAAGAGCTTCATCAATGTCTTGCATAGTAGTATAACGCTTAAGCTTGGATTTGTCAAACCCTACTTGATTCAAGATATCGAAAAGATAATTTTTGATGTAGCCAACATTATCCCCATTTCGTAGCAGATCACTTAGAGTGGTAACAGTGGGCTGAAATTGTTCAACTGTATATAGTGATGTTAGACTGGCTGTGTAATTTATTGTCAGTACTAACACAACAAATATCCATACAATCATCACGAATCTAGCCAGGTTGCTAACAACTTTTGCGGCTGTCAAAAACACAAAGGAAATTGTTAGTCGAAAACTTTCTTAGTACGTAGTTAGCAGATGCTTATTTGAGATAATCAAATTACTAGAATTTTGATGAGAGATCTAGGAGAATTATTACGTTGTGCAAAAACCATGGTGGAGAAGGAGAACCAAATACTTGTGCCAACTTGGTATGCAGGAGGACCTCGGAAATGTTTATTGATTCGATGTTCAAGAACCCAAACCACAAAACCAATGAGGAGAAAGAAGCAAGTAATTGTTAGCCAAAGATCCCATTTCCAAGGCTTCAAAAAAGTCCATGCACTTTGTCTCTTGATGTCTTTGACAGGCACAACCATGACCACACCAGCTTCTGTATATGGCATTGTAAAGTCCACATATAAAGACCTGTTTGCTCTAATCGTCACATCTCCAACCACGGCATCAAAGTTCTATAAAAGTTTGAAGTGAGTTAAATCAATAATGCATATAATTTAAGTGAGTAATATGATGAAAATATTAAAAATGATGAGGAATTTTACCCCCAAAAATACTTGATAGCACAAATCGTTGTAAGTGAGGCCGGTATTGGTGCCATCAGGATTGGTGAAAGGAACGAACTCATAAGGAAGAGCATATGGTAACAATTCCACTGCTGCCTTAAAGACATCAATACTGAAGCCTGTGACATCTGTAGTGTTGGTGCTTGGATCTGTTGTTACCTTAACAAGCTCAACAAAACCATCCTTCACCGGAACTCCTATTTTCAATTTGATCCCATTCGTTGGGGTCTCCCATCCTCTTGGAGTAGAGAGAAAATCTCCTGGCCATATAATAGGTCCAATATTGGACCTTGAAGAGTTTGCTTTGTTCACTAGTCCATTTTGCGGTGTCCAAAATCCTATTTTTCTTGCTGCACCGCCGTTCATATTAACAATCTGAAAGGTTGATGATTGAAGCTGCCCATCAATAAGGCTGAAATCTCCGGCAATGCCTTGAAATTTTGTAGCTAACAAAGCTCTGCGAAGTTTCGGACCATGTCGAGAAAATGCAACACTTTCAAGATCAGTTGATTTGTTGGAAGCACCATTTATTTCCTCGGGGACCATACTACTTGTACTCCCATATGCTTGTTCAATAGCCATGGCTAGAGCAAAAGTAGCATCATACGCCCAAAGTGCAAAAACATCCATGTTCAAATAACGAGAGCTGATCATACTGACCGGAGTGTCCTTTTGGATCTGCCGATGCCATCGTGACATGAACTCTTGAAACTGTTTTGTCATTGGGACATAAGTTTCTACACCTAAAACTCCGTCGATGAAATTGAGGAACTCAATAGTCTTTAAACTATTTGTCACCCCATTTGTTGTGATCCAAACATAGCCCTCAGTCATCATTCCAATCTTGTTTGCCTTGTGAACTAGCTTGTAACATAATTCTGGAGTCATGTAGAGAACAAAGACTCTAGTTTGCATTGTCTTCAACTTGTAAAGCTCTTTCTCAATCTGATCATCAGTTGCAGTGGGTGAAATAACACTGCGATAAGCGACACGAGCATTGACCTCTTCCAAGGCATCAGTTAAGTATGGCATGACTGCCTCCCCGGATGAAGCGTCTACGTAGATGGGCACAACTTGTCTCCACCCAAAAGCTTTCACAATAGCGCTTATGGCTTTCACTTGGGATGTGTCATTTTGTGCGAACTGGAAAAAATAAGGGCTACTGAGAGAAGTAAGAGAAGGGCTTGTTGCAGAAAATGATATGATAGGCACATGAGATTCCTCTCCGAGGCTAATAACAAAGCTAGTCTCCATGGATGTCAGTGGCCCTATTATGGCTTTCACTTTCTCATTCTTTATCAGATCTAGGGCTGTACATGATTCAATAAGAATTTCAAAATCCACAAGTAACGTACATATAAATGACACAGATTTGATATTACCTTTGGCAGCTGCAGCAACAACATTATTTTTGGATTCCCTGATGTTCAAGAGCAGCCTAGTTTTGTAATGAGCACGAGAAGCGTAGAAGTCTGAGACGGCCAGTTTTATGCTGCTCAACCATATCTCCTCGGTCACTGAATGTTCAAGGTCACCAAGAATAACCCCCACTTTCACCGGGATTACTGTTTCGTTTTGTGGCTTGGCCAAGGAAACTGGTGAAGAAAGAAACAAGAAGAAGATAGTAAGAACAATCTTCTTCAGGTAGGAAGGATACTCTTTGTAGATCATAATTCAATATTTCGATACTGTTTCGTATTGATACCAAATGGTGGTGATGGCCGGCATGGAAATTCTTGAAAGTCTTAAATAGTTAAATGGCATGTATGGTAACCATTGAGACTGAGAATATTCAAAAGTGCGCAAAGAATATACATATTAGAGTAGTGTTCCCCTAATCAATCATTGGCGGTCATTATTGGATTTAAATTCAAGAGTTAAGAGAATTAATTTTAATGTTGTTTTGCTTTTTACTTTTCGAATTAGATTCAACGTTAACTGATCATGAATTTTTTAATTAATGACTGACTAAATGAACACCACTGGTGTATATATAGCTGTGCTTCGTTGCATATATGCTTCCATCTAAGAAAGTTAAAACAATCATCCAGCTGAATTGATAGTCTGAAGTACTGTAGATCGAGGGTCCTAAACGGCTAAACATAGAAATGATGCGTAAAAACAAGAATATCAACGTAGACGAAACTTACCACATCGAAAAAAACGTAGAAGAAACTTATATGAAGGTCAACAAATGTTGGTCTGCTAATCAAATACTATTAAAACTGTGAAGGTCAAGAAGACATACTAGAGATTTTTTTTGTGCCAAACTTCCAGAATCCGAACTGCTAGCGATGGTGCAAAAGAGAAAATGGCATAATATAGCTGTCCAACGTTGTCAATTACTTTGTTAATTTGTTGAGTAAATTAACATATATACAGCTGATATTGTAACCATTTCCAGGAAATTCTAAACGGATGGGAGGTGTAGACTTATTTCCTATATAACAATGGCGGAACAATCGCCACAGTTACTAAGGAGCCGGTTTTCGACGCGGCTCCAGCCGAGTTACCATATGATGAAAGACGTTTTTGTCCTCAATTTCAACCCTAGCTATAAAACACTTAAGGAGCTGCTGGTCAATCTCTTTTGTCTCTCTCTATTCGCTCTCCCTCCCTCTCTATCTCTCTTAGATTGGTGCTCTTATTTTTGTCGAATCTGGGCTACACTCAATCGCTTAAGCTCTCAGATAAGTCTAGAAGTGGTGACGATGGTGGTGTTGGTGTGAGGCTAGGATTCATGTACAGCCGTCCCCTTCTCTCCTTTTCAGAAGCTCTACGGTCGAAGTCAAACCGGGAATGGGTTCTGGTGCTGTTGAGACCAGTCTTGAAGGTAATTTGGATTTCTAGGGTTTTAGAATTCTTTGGTATGATATGTTCTTTGTATGATTGGTTTTGAAAAAGGTATACAGATTTGCATTAAAAGGATGCTTCTTCAGTTCGTTTCCAGGCCAGTCTCTTCAATCTTCTCCTTTGCTGGCTCTTTCACTATGAATTTCTACAATGGGGTTTGGGTAATTGGTATTCATCAATTGATATTTTTTTTGTACCGATTCCAACCTTCTGTACTTTAGATGGTTGGTTTTTGTGGCTTCTTCAAATCAATTGCTATGGATTATTCAATCAACAGACCAATATAACCCATTGAGAATGTTCGTAGCAGAATGTTCAAAATCCATATTTTGACTATTTTTCCTACTGGTGCCTGCATGCTATGAATCCTATCCAAATTGGGGAAGTTTCCACCTATAGAAGATTATGGCAGACCTTTTAATCTCATGACAGTTTTTACCAACTATAGACTTTTACATTTCCTTGATGTTCTTTTGTTTTTTAAATTTGAATTGTATCTTTGTTAGGAATTAATATGTTTTGCAGAAAGAATGGTGACATATCCCAGATATTGCCCTTTTAAATTTGATATTTGTGGGAGCTGTATAAACTCAACTGAGAAGATGAATTTGTTAAAAATAAAATAATAATAATTAATACTATAACAACACTGTTTATGTTGAATAAAGAAAATTTGTTCTTTAGTAATTTGCATGTAATTGTGTCGTTGATTTGCTTATGTGATTGTATTAAAATCCGTTATGTGATAATGATCTGATCTAATATTTTGTTAGTTGTTAGTTCAATAAAGCAATTGATAATTGTTTTACAACTTGCTTGATTGTTGTTGACTCACTATTGGTGACCTATGTAGAAGGAGGCTCCATCACAAAGAGACCAGTGACTGTCATTTGAGAGGCAAGACTGAGATCGAGAAAGAGCATGTTAGGCGAGAAAATAAAGAGCCTTGGTTTAATTTGCTCAAGGTAATGGAAAAAACTTCAAGAGGTTGATATGTTTTCATCTTTTCTTCTACCTTTGAAAATGATCACATGATCTTTTATTCATTTATTAATAAAAGTGTTTGAAAACATATACCAATTAAATGTGCAAATCTGAGATATTTTGGTTTTTCATTTGGTTTCATGCTTATAAAAAGATCTTCTTATATCTGATACACATGTAAATACAGTGATAACTTTGATGTATAGGCTTTTGGATATGGAATTTTCTTAACGCATAGTGAGAATGTGGAGCGTCAATGTAATGGACATAGCAGAGACAATCATAGCACCATTTGAACTATTATGGGACAGCTAACAATGTCTATTTTAGGTTTCAATTTTACTGATCAATACTTTAATTCTTCAAAATCATTGAAACTCTGCCTTATGTCGGTTTTACGAGTTTTCGACTTAATTCAGTTTTTTTCCCGATCAATATAGTTTTCTAATAGATAATGAAGAGTAAGAGATTAACCTAAGGTACTTATCAGTTTAGGATAGTTTTCTATTCATAAAATTCCAGAGGTTAGGGATGAACATCTGTTTTTTTCATTAGTACAAGTACTGATCAATATATATAATCTTCAAGTTTAGGTTTTTTTTGTAGTTTTGTCTTTGGGTATTTTAGGATAACGTTCACATTCTCTGTACTACCTATTCTTCTTGAATTGAATTTAAAGCTATTTATGCTACTCATTTTTGTATAAAACAGTTTACAATGTTTCAGCTAGCTAATTGAAGTCATGTACCCCTGTAAGAGAAATAATTTTTGCTAAACCTGTATGATAAGTAAAACAATTACAAGTACTACATGTTGTTATGTATGGATGCACCTCTACCAAGTTCTACTTAATGTTATATAAATAAATGTGGTATTAGTTTCAGACCACTTATTCTTATGTATCTATCTGAATCTCTTACATTCATAGGCTTCAAATGTCATTGTACAACTTCCTGCTGTCACCTGAATTTGGGCGAATATGAATGACTGGCCTGCATGTCCTATCATTTGCACAGTTCTAGATCCTTCTGTAGAGAACAATTACGGACTGAAATCTCACATTACAGAAGAGATTATAGCAATTACATCAATGTGAGTATCTTTGAGGTAAGCCCCCATGAACTGATGTACTAAATACCTTTCAATTTAATATAATTCTATGAAGAAGCTATTTGATTTTGTTTATTTATTTTGGGGATATGAGGAACAATAATTATATTCTTCTGTAATATGTTTCCGAACAAATGAGCAATATTTAAAAGAACAATGTATGCATGTTCTACGCCGACTAAGTATTCGGTTCCCTCGAGGTAGCTCCAAATATCAAGGACTATTTTTGCACAAGGGAGATAGGAAGCTCAGGTGCGCCAATTTTTAGACAAACAGTAAGTAAACTTTCTTAATTATCAAGCATATTAGTTGTAATGCAGGACCCTAATCCCAAATCGACAGAAAACTGAATCAAGCCTCCATTTTCCTAAAATTTAACTTTCTACTTGATAACATTCAAGTAAGTGTTTCTGAAATACAAAACTGAAAATAACAATTTAGTAAACACAAACCAAGCAAAAAGAGAAAGGAAGTGGAATGACCAAAATCTGATTTTGCTTCAGCACTCTTTTATTTATTGTACACAAACACTTTAATGACTGTAGACAGTAGATAGCTTTCCTATCGTCTTAAATCAATACTGACATTCGAAAAATACAATCGGTCCTCAATCAAGGAAGTTTTGTATGAATTTAAGACTGTAGTTGGTTAAAATCTTTGTTATTGGTTTCAGATAATGATGGTTTCATTATAAAAAGAACAAAGTCAGTACTTTGTAAATCTCAGAGGATGATTGAGGATTAAGTAGCTAAACATATTAGCTGGGTTCACATTTAGTATTGTTTTTTTTCTCATGTTTACAATTCAAGAGCCATATAGCTTTGATTCTTCTCAGGTTTACAATTCAAGAGCCATAGCCTTGGTTGGCCGGAGCTTATTCAACCAATACGGGCATGAGCTTTTCAAGAAATTAGTGAGAAGATATCTTCAAGATTTAGTATTGTTTATGCCTTTTTGAATCATGATATTACACTTCAGTTTTTTATTTATAGTGAAATTTATGGATGCCTGTTTTCTCAGTTATTTGAAATTATATGAATTGGCTGGATCAATGGTCATATCACTTTCAACAGTTGATATATAAATATAAATATGATGAATAATGTTGAATCACAATGTGTCAAATAACAGGCATATGCAACATATAATGGTTAAGCGGTTGCGTGTCTTGAGCATTAACCTCTAGGTTGCTTTCAAGCTGAGCTTGCTTTAACCTCTAGGTTGCTTTCAAGTATATGTGTGCTTGCTCGCTTCTATTTCTGATATGGGTCTTTGGAGCTAACTTGGTGCTCTATGTGTTGTTATTGTGTGTTTTGTTTGTTCTATTGTTACGTGCATGCATAAAGAAAATTGAGAAAACATGAATTACAATGGGGTAGTTTCAAGGGCATGCATAAAGAATAAGATGTTATGTGTGTCACATGTCACTTTTATTAGCAATAGGCTCACTTGCATTGCATATAAGGTCATGTAGGTTTATTGTTCCTTTCAATTGGATGGTAAAGGTTGTCTATCCTGATTTTTTGACGGTTGGATATGAGAGACATGAAAGAAATAGTCTCAGCCAAAGAGAACATTACAGAAAGGAGAGTCTACTTAGTCAAATTATATGTATATTTCATACTATTTTATAAATCAATGGTTTGCAAATAAGACATTAGTGGCTTTGCCTATATTTTGTGAGCATGGTTGCTATCATAGTCACTTAACATAGAACATCAAGACAATATTGTAACTTATTAGCTTATTAAGTTAATATAGGAATGAACATGAGGAAAATTCCTACCGTGATCCAACATGGTCTCTATAGTTTGGTTTGAACCTAGATATTGGGATCTCCAGTCAGCTAGGTTGGGTATCCACTGCAAAGATTTTTAATTCATGGGCTTTATCAACTAGCTCTATGTTTAACCCTTTGATTAGCAAATCCGCAATATTATCCTTTGACCTCACATAGTCAATAGAGATAACTCCAATAGAAAGTAGTTGTTTAATGGTATTATGTTTTCGACGAATATGTCTTGACTTACCATTGTACATCGTGCTCTGTGTCATACCAATTGTAGATTAACTATCACAATATATGTATATTGCAGGCACAAGTTTTGTCCATCTTGGAATATCCTCTATAAATTGGCGTAGCCATTCTGCCTCTTCCCCACATTTGTCTAATGCGACAAATTCAGACTCCATCGTGGATCTGGTTATAATTGTCTGTTTAGAGGATTTCCAGAACACTGCTGCACCTTTCAATGTGAACACATACCCACTAGTGGATTTTGAGTCTTTCATGTCAGAAATCCAATTTGCATCACTGTATCCTTCTAGGACAGCTGGATAATTGGTATAATGCAGTCCATAGTCTCTCGTATACCTTAAGCACTTTAGTACCCTCACAATTGCTTCCAACGATAAGCGTGTCATCAATACAAGTCAATGCATAGCTCCAGGATTACTCGTGTACCTGCTCAGCTTGTTCACAGCATAAACTATGTCAGGTCTTATACAACTTGTTAGGTCAGACTTCCAATGACTCTAGAGTACTCTAACTGAGAGACACTCTCTCCTTTATTCTTTGAAAGATGTAGAGTCATATCCACCGTAGTTCTGACAACTCCAGAATTATCCTTATCGAATTTTCCAAGGATATTGTCCACATAAAGAGATTGACTCAATACAAGCCCATTTGATGTTCATTTGATTTTAATTCCCAATATGACATCAGCATGACCCATATCTTTCATATCAAATCTGGAATTTAACATATCCTTAGTGGACTTGATCATTTTTTAATTGCTTCCAACGATAAGCATGTCATCAACATATAAACACAGAATGACATATCTATTTTCTGTATCTTTGACATAAACACATTTATCACATTTATTGATCTTGAAACCATTGATGATCATAGCGTTGTCAAATTTCTCATGCCACTGCTTTGGGGCTTGTTTTAAGCCATACAATGACTTCACCAATTTGCACACTTTCCTTTCTTGACCAGGAGCAGAGAAACCCTCAGGTTGCTCCATATAAATTTTCTCTTCGACATCTCCATTAATGAAAGAGGTCTTTACATCCATTTGATGAACTTCAAAATTTCGCAATGCGGCAATTGCAAGTATTATTCTGATAGATGTTATTCTCGTCACAGGAGAATAAGTGTCGAAATAATCAAGATCTTCCTTTTGCTTATAACCTTTAATTACAAGTCTTGCCTTATACTTGTCTATTGACCCATTTGCTTTCAATTTCTTTTTGAAAATCCATTTGGAACTTAAAGGTTTACAACCTGGTGGAATATCCACCAGTTCCCAAGTGTGATTTTGCAAAATATAGTCAATTTCACTCTTGATAGCTTCTTTCCACAAAGGACTATTAGTGAAGTTCACCGCCTCTTTAATGGTACGAGATTCTCCTTCAAGCATATATGTCAAAAAATTTGACCTAAAGGATTCTTCCATCCTTGCTCTCTTACTTCGTATGGGTTCAACCTCAGACTCAGTGTCTTGATATTGACTGCTTTCATTAGCAACTTGGCTAGTTCCAGTACCAGTCTTACGTGTCCGTTTCGAAGAACTCGATTCCTCTCTAGACTTACATGAAAACACATTTTCAAAGAATGATGCATTTCTCGATTCCATTACCGTGCCCTCATGTATATTAGAAATTTTTGATTTATGCACAAGGAAGCGATAATTCGTCGGTTATGTGCATATCCAATAAAAATACAATCAACTGTTCTATGTCCATTTTTCACTTTTTTAGGTTTAGGGACTACCACCTTAGCCAAACATCCTCACACTCGCAAGTAATCATAGGATGACTTTCTTCCTTTCCATAGTTCATATGGAGTTTTCTCTTGTTTCTTTTTAGGAACCTTATTTAAAAGGTAGTTAGCCGACAAAATGGTGTATCCCCACATGTTGGGTGGTAAACCAGAACTTTGTAGCATTGCATTCATCATTTCAATCAATGTACGGTTCTTTCGTTCAGCAACACCGTTTGATTGTGGAGAGTAAGATGCAGTTCTTTCATGAATAATCTCATGCTGAGCACAAAATTCAGCAAATGACGATTCATATTCACTCCTCGATCACTTCTCAATACTTTTATTTTCTTATCGAATTGATTTTCCACCCCACTCTTATAGAGACCAAACTTCTCTATTGCCTCATCTTTGCTCTTCAGCAAGTACACATAGCAGTATTTCGTGCTGTCATCGATAAATGTAATGAAATATTGGTTACCATCTCTTGACTGTGTTGGTTTTAAAGCACATACATCACTATGGATTAAATCAAGAGGTTCATTGTTTCTTTCAACGCTTTTGAAAGATGATCTCGTTAGTTTTGCCTCTATACAAGTCTCACACTTATGTTTCACATCAATTTGGAATTTTGGTAAGTGTTCCATGTTAATTAGCCTTTGCAAAGTATCATAATTAACATGTCCTAGTCTACCATACCACAAATTGGAAGACTCAAGCATATAAGTGGAAGTACTAGCTTCATTCATATTTTTGACAATAGTCATTACATTCAATTTGAACATTCCACCACTCATATAACCCTTACCCACATACATTCCACCCTTAGACAACAAAATTTTCAGACTCTATCACAATGCGGAAACCATGAGTGTTTAGTAGTGCACCAGAGATAAGGTTTTTACGGATATCAGGAACATACACAACATTGTACAAAGTTAGCTCATTTCTAGAGGTCATCTTTAGAACCACCTTGCCCTTGCCCTCTACGACAGATGTGGCCGAGTTCCCATGTACATTATCTCTCCATCAATGGTGGGTTCAAATTTGGAGAACATCTTATCAGCACATACATGACGAGTTGCTCCAGTGTCGAGCCACCATTCCTTTGTGTTTGAGCCCACCATGTTCACCTCAGATACCACAGGAGAGAGGTTCATGTCAGAGATATCCCGTATGACTTCTTCAATCATGTTGGCTTCCTTATTATTCTTCTTCTTTGGATTGTTGTAGTCAACAGTTCTGTGACCAGTCTTGTCACAATTGAAGCACTTGCCTTCAAATCTAGACTTCTTGGAAATGTTTCCTCTTGGTCCGAGCTTGGACCCTTGATTTTTGAACTTCTTGGTCATGGAGCTTTGACCGTGTTCCACAACATTTGTCTTAGCAGAGTAGCCACTAACTCATGTCTTCTTTTCAGATCCTCGGTTGTCTTCTTCAATGCGAAGCCTGACCTCCAGATCTTCCAAGCTCATTTCCTTTTGCTTGTGCTTCAAATAATTCTTGAAGTCTTTTCAAGCTGGTGACAATTTCTCAATAACACATGCCACTTGAAAGCTTTCTCTAAGCTTCATCCTTTCATTGTGAATCTCATGCATGATCAACTGGATTTCAGAAAATTGACTCATCACAGTTTTAGAATCCACAATCTTATAATCAAGGAAGTGGCCCACAATAAATTTCTTGGCACCGACATCCTCAGTTTTATATTTCTTCTCAATGGATTCCCACAGCTCCTTAGCTGTTCCCATGCAATTGTACACATTGTACAAAGAGTCAACCAAGCAATTCATGATATAGTTTCTGCACAGATAGTCACGACTATTCCATGCATTCACAGTTGCAACTTTTGCTTCATCATCTTGCTCATCTTCTTTGAGCTCAAGAGCTTTCTCAGTCAGGAATCTTGTCAGATTCAGAGTGGTCAAATGAAACATCATTTTGTTGCCACCTCTTGAGTGCAGCCCATTGAACTTCTCAGGTTTCTTACCATGAGACATTGACACAGGTACATGAGCAGCAACAACAACATGAATGATTGTCACTTGGGTTGAAGAGCTACTCCCGTCAATAGATTTCTCATAATTAAATTCCATTTTTCTGAAAATGTTAACAATACAAGTTAATATTGATTCATATCAACAATATTTGCAAATGGTAACACAAAATAAAAGCAACATCAATATTAATTTGGCTACTCCTCAATCCGTTCGGTAATTCCAGTCAGACACGATCAGGTAAGAAGATGAAGCTTTAGTGGAGAGTGACTCTCTTAAGAACATTGCCTCAATGGTTCTAGCCTAGACATCATGTCAAACTGAGTATGCTTAGTTGGAAAGATTCATAAACCAAAGCACTATTAATTTGTCTTAACATTGTTAGAAGATATGTCAAATATTGCAAATATATAATAACATACATTCATTATAATTAAATAAATAATTATAACTAAAAACTCATAATACTCGGATTCAAGGATAGGAGGATGTTGAAGGAAGTCAAGTCGTGTGTCTCACAGACTTTTCTTAAGATAAATTATGTCTCCTCTTCGGTGCAAATGTTTGATGACACTTGTCTCCCAGGATACAACGACTGCTTGTCCCTTGAAACTGCACTGCTACTAAGGACACTGAACGAACTTAAAGTACCTTCGTCTATCACCAGAACACAACTTAGAGAGGGAGAAAGAGAACTTAAGTAGGGAGAGAGAGAACTTAAGTAAGGAGAGATGCTTTGAGTTGGTGTGTTTATAATGAAGGATGGAGTCATCTATTTATATTGGTGGGATTGGAGGAAAACTTGAATGCTATGAATAAGGTTACAGCCTTTCATTAGACCACTACTATGTCATTGATTCATATTGTTAAAAAAACAAAAGACAAGGAAGTTGAAAAATCAACCATTACATGCATTACTTTGATGACTTTTTTTATTCACCTTTAACTATCAAAATGATTAAATTTTTTTTTTATCATTTTTTTAACATTTATCTGGTTGAATAGAACAAGAATTATGCTAGTACTACTGTATGCTTATTTATTGACTTGCGCAGTTGCGCCACACCGGCTAGATATATTAAAAAATTTCATCATATATATGGTTGTAATTTCTGGAAATATAATCATACGGATCCCTGATTCCCTATCATTGAGTTAACCTACCTCAATGACAAAACTTCATACAGATGAATTATAAAATATCCAATTAGTGCCTAAAAGAATAACCCAACTAGCCAGACAGGTGGCATGGCTCGCTAGAGCAAGTCAATGATCGGAATAAGACACTAACGGACTATCCTAAATGCTAGCTCTGCTTGCATATGATACATATCTGCCATATGTCCAAGGAAGCATGCAAGAGATAGAAGCCGAACCAATGTTCCCATCCACCAAGATAACATTTCTAGCTGCTGATGTCTCGAGCCTGGTGGAGGAATATCCTTAGACCCAAGATCATACCGTTCATAACAATTTCTGAGAAACTTTTAAAGTTTACCAAATCGACATTAAATCCTATGGTTAATTGTTCAAGAACAAGTTTAATAATGTGAGTAAGTGCACTCTTGAGGCTAAGACTGTTGGACGAGACACTGTTTGTTGTGTTTGGACAACCTTCATATGTCTCTTGGTAAAATATGGCTTAGATTAAAACCTTTTGAAATCTCACATCAAAACGTGAGTTATATTTAGTTTATATGGAATGACACCACGTAAACTAATATCAAGGTCTTTGGTGTTAAAACCTAGTACATGTTTGCATCCGGGTGACTAAATTGAGAATAATATTGACATTTCTAGATCCATGTGTATGAGACTTTTAGGATCCATCGTCTGCCGTTTCCGCGTAACATCTTGAACCATGCACTGGCCCATTAATCTTTTGCATTTCACCTCCTTCGTTCACATTAAATATTGTTCTCGAGGCATCACGAGCAAGAGGTGAGTCTTTTGGGAAGATTTCTAAGCATAAAGTTCAAAGTTCATAGAATTTTGTACGAGGGATCAAACATGATTGAGTCGATCAGATCATAAAGAGATTACATAGACTAAGTAGATTGAGTGTAAGGGTGTCGAAAGTAAGACAAAGATGATTGATGTGGAGCCAAGGGACAATGCAATCTCGGTGATAATAGTGTGAGCAGGGCAACCGAGTGATAATAGTGTGAGCAGGACAAACATTTCAATACAAATAGCACATTCATCATCATCCTCTGGTGGGCTAGTCGCTTCCTCCAAAGCTCGGATGAATGATTCTGATGCCGGAATCAGATTGGGCTTGAAGTCTTCATCGTCTGGGTTCAGGTTCAGGTGCATTGACTCCTCTGTATCTCTACATGTCAGATCCGCGATCGTCACATCGATGGCATTTATCGGGGACGGCTGATTGAAGCTTAGCCAATAAAGGTTCAATAATATAGGGATGCTTATATTCGGGAAGACGCATAGCTTCGCAGAGATACCTCCCCAGCTTGTTCTTTAACTTGTTATCTTCCTTGGGAGACCCAGCTATGAACCTTTTATACCTTGCAAATCTCTCCATCCTTGTCTTTGCAACAAGGACATTATGCATACAGGTGTTATCGAAAGAAATCTCAGCCCCAAAATATTGCATCAACTTCATTCATGAGTACCCTTACATACTTAACAGTTTACACTGTAAACCTAAACCCACCACAGATGGGAAACCCACCTTTACCAACCATATCCCTCTCTTTTCCTTGTCTAAAAAGGAAACGGTTTTCTTGTCCTCTAAAATGAATATAAAACTCTAAGCAAATGGCTTTAAAGTTTACAAAATCGACATCAAATCCTAATTGTTCAAGTACAAGATTGATGTGACCACGCAACTTTTTAAATAACCGAAATAGTGTTATCAATCATTTTTACATATATAATAGTCGGTTAAACACTTTAACCAATCAAACCTCGATTTACCGATAAGTAAACTCGTCATTCTATTTTTGAATCAATTTAGAATTAATATGCAGTAAAATATTACAATGACATGATACTACTATGAGCGTGTCTACTGTCATCCCACAAATCACTTTGTTCACCCCATACGTTGTTGATTTATTAAAAGATCAAAATTTCTGATGTAAAATTACAATTAGGGACAATAAGTTATTACGGTTTTATTATTATTATCTTTTTATTTTGAATGAACACATACTGTATAAACTCTAACTTGAAATTTTTCATAATCGATCATTCTATGGAGTCGGAAGACGCTAGTGTCGATCAATCTGAATATAAGGTGAATTATTTGTGTTTTTTTTCTTTGCTGATGCTTCGTCGATCAATTTACTCATTATTTGCTATATCGATTTTGTACGGAAATTTCTATGTTTTGTCGCTCACTTATATTCAATTTGTTTTTCGTTTTTTAATCAGTGTCAGACTTTTTCCAAGTAATGATCATTAGAACAAAGCAAATTGAAAATTAAAAAACTATATGTATGATGAGAAGAGAATTTAAAGTGAATAAAGTAGAATTGAGACCTTGGCTATTGTAAATGGATGAACAAAATAGATTTATAAATAAAAATATATAAATGAGGTGAACAAAATGATTTGTGGGGTGGCAGTAGATTGACGCACCTTACTACTATATACATAATTACATATACCATTTGTTCTGTCAATTAATACACAACATATCATGTGTAGCTAGCTAAGAAATCAGATGGATCAGTTACGTTAAATTGGGCAATCTAGGAGTACCTCTTTGTCTCTAAGGATGCTCAATAGCTAATTCAATCTCTCTGGTTGATTGACCATTAGTGGGACTCAAATCACCATGCTCAGGAGAAGGAGGTATTGTCTGCTGCTCTGCAAACACATTGTGCGCTTCAGTGCTGTTTGAAAAACTTGATGGACTCGGGGGGTAGTTGGGGTGAAATTCCATCCCATTCTTCTTGAAAGTATGGCTGCTGAGGTCTTTCTGGTCATAGATTCTTAACATGACAAGAACTTTTCTCCAAAATGAAGATTCTGAATCCAAGCGAATATCCTTGTGTTCGTACAAGAACATGGCGACAAATATGGTGAGAGCTAATGATGAAGCAACCCCGGCAATGAGGAAGAGGCCCCAGAAACTCTCGAGGCTAAGACTGTTGGACGAGACTTTGTTCGTTGTATCTGGACAACTGTCTTGTTTTTTGAACCACTTGTACTCAATATTTTGCATTTCACCTCCCTCGTTCACGTTTAAGATTGCCCTCGAAACATCTCGGGCAAGAGGTGAGTCTTTGGGGAAGATCTGTCAAGTTCAAAAGTTACAGAATTTCGTCAAAAAACCATGTATACTCAGAAAGAGATCACATGCATAGATGAGAAAATAAGTAGATCACTTACAAAGGCAAAACCGTCAGCTTTGAAAGTTGGCTCAACCATGGTGTATTTCGAGCAGTAAGTTGAAAGAAACAGTTTCATATAGGGGGTCTCATCGAATGCAGCTGCTATCCCATTATTTGCTGTCTCATTATTTGCTGTCCCGTTGATAAAAAGTTCGTTCAATTGTTCAACAGTATCAAAAGTCCTGAGATTTTCATCATGAAATCCTAGCTGTTGCAAAATCCCAAGAACAAAAGAACCTGATTGGTAACCAACATTGGCTTTATTCTTCAAAAGCCAGGTTACATCAGTAACAGTTGGTTGGAGCTGTTGAACTGTTAAAAGTGATGTTAAACTGGCTGTGTAACTCTGAGTCAAAATGAGGACGACGAAGCACCATATGATCACTACAAACCTAGCCAAGTTGCTCACTACTCTTTCCCCTGTGGAAAAAGATCAAAAAGAAAAATGAGTCATACTTGGATGAGCACACAAGGTTTGCCACATCAGGTTTGTTCTATACAGGTCTTTAAAATGTAATTTACTTGGCATTATTCTATCGTCTATAAACAACGGATTCAGATAAAAGAACTTACGGTGTGCAAAAACCATGGTTGAGAAGGAGAACCACAAGCTTGTGCCAATCTGATAGGTAGGAGGCCCTCGAAAGTCTTCGTTAATCCGATGTTCCAAAACCCATACCACAAATCCAATGAATATGAAGAAACAACCACTTGTTACCCATAAGTCCCAAGTTAAAGGCTTCAAGAACACCCATGCATTTTTATTTGTGTTATCTTTGATGGGCACAATCATGGATACCCCAGATTCTGTGAATGGCAAAGTAAAATCAATGTACAAGGACCTGTTTGCTCTAATGGTTATATCTCCCACAGCAGCATCGTAATTCTGTCAAGTAAAAAGACCCACTGTTCAGCAAAATAGCTTGCATAATCTGCATACAATTGCATAATTACTAACCTTAAAACATGAAAAAATAACACATAAAAGGCTTACCCCAAGAAATACTTCATTGGCCAAATCATTGTAATTACCAGCTTTGCTACCATTACGCTCAGCATAAGCAACCAGGTCATATTCTATATCATAAGGCAGCGCTTTCTTTACAGCTTCGAAGACTCCTATGCAGTATCCACCAATGACCATGCTTGTGTTGGTTCTAGGATCAAACGTTACATTCACAAACTCCTTGAACCCACTCTTAACTGGTACCAAAATCTTCAACTTCTTCCCAGTTGTAGGAATCTGCCAACCTTTTGGAGCAGAGATGGAGTCTCCAGGCCATATAATAGACCCAAGACTTGTATTCAAGGTGGAGTACGAACTGTTTATCGTGATTTTGGAATTCAAGCTTCTCACAAGTCCGTTTTCGGTTGTCCAATACCCGATCACCTTCTCCCCATTACCAATCACATTAACAATCTGAAAAGTTGATGACTGAAGCTGCCCATTTAGGAGGCTAAAATGCCCTGACACCCCTCTGAAATTAGTTCTTGACAATGCTTCCACTAGTAACGAACCAATTTCCGACACTCCAATTCTCTCCAAATCATTAGAACTACCGGAAGAATTCGACTTCTGAAACCCTAAGCTTCCATTACTACTCCTCACAACCTCCTCCACCGCCATGGCCAACGCCGTAGCAGCATCATAAGCCCAATATCCAAACACACCCAAATCCACATCAATGTCTTGCTGGAACTTCCTCTTCCACCTAACCCTAAGACCCTCGAGCTCATTTGTACTCGGCACAAATGTTTTCACACCCAAAACCCCTTGCATATTTTCCACCACAGAAGCAGAACTTAGATAGCTAAAAAGGTTGCACATTCCATCAGTCATTATCCAAACATAGCCTTCCTCCATCATCCCATGCTTCTTAGCCTTCTCAAAAACCCTAGAACCAAGTTCAGGCAACATATGGACAACAAAGACCCTGGTCTGCATGTCCATCAATTTAAGAAGCTCCTTTTCGATGTGTTCATCGGAGGCCTTTGACGGAAGTACAGTACGGTAAGGGATTCGGACGTCGACTTGTTGTAGAGCATCGGAGAGGTAAGGGATGACTCCCTCGCCGAACTCGTTGTCGACGTAGATGGGTACGACTTGTCGCCATCCGAATGCTTGGATTAGGGCGCTTAGGGCTTTGACCTGCGACGAGTCGTTTTGCGCGGCGCGGATGAAGTAGGGGGAGCGGATTGAAGTGAGAGAGGGGCTTGTGGCGGAGAAGGAGATTATGGGGACGTGGGCTTTGTCTCCTAGGCTTATCATGAAGTTGGCCTGCATTGAAGATTCTGGGCCTATGATGGCTCGCACTTCATTGTTGTTGATTAGGTCCAGAGCTTTTAAATAGAAATTACTCAAATTAGAAATTAAAATCATTCTATAAAAAAAACTAGAAAGTTGAAAGAACAGTGTTATATAATATATATATATATATATCTATAAAAAAATAATGAATAAACATGTAGATGGTTAATTAAGATACTAGGATATGTAGAACTTTAGATGATGAAATGTAATTACTGATTAGTCAACTTAATTTACAAAAGAAATTAATTAATACAAATGAAACATATTTCTATCAAAGGTTGAGTGGTATACATGTTTCTATTTTCTGTACTTTATATAGCAACTCAACATTTTCTGTGCTTTATACATGTTTCTAATTTCTTAAGCTATATCAAAACTTCTAATTTCTGAAAAGAGATAGAAAGAGATCTGAGATTCTCGATTGGAAAGTCAACAATACGTAATATAGAAAATCCAAAACCATATTGTTCAAACTTTCTAGAACATCTACAAAAAGGCAGGCAGTTTGATTACTCAAGTCAATATCAAGAACTTGACAGCTGCTATAACTAACTATATATACCAAATTCCTCAGAAAATATCCAAGCTTCTGATGGTGAGAAAAAACATGGAAAAAAAAACTTAAAAAATAATAACCCATTTCATCCAATAATTGTGGTGCGTGTTGGTGAGAACAAAAAAAATACTAACGATCCAGTTCTGATGGTGAGAAAGACAAAATCTAACGTTGATGTGCTTGGTTTAGAGTTAATAAGGGTATAAAGTATAAACACCGCAAATTCAATCCTGAAAACCCCAACATTTCTACAAACTTCATGTATATCATGGAATCGAACAAATACGAAAATGATAGGGGAGTAATATTATAGCAGTGAACAAATTAAGAAATAATGAAATGAAGGAATAGAACTGGATAAGAGAATGCATAAGCTCTCTGAAGAGAACAATCGAACTAACCTGCAGCTGCTGTAAGAACAACATCTGTGGGCGAGTTTTTCTGATGCAGAAGCAGCCTGGTGGTGTAATTGGGATGAGAGGCATAGAAGTCCGTAAGCGACATGTTGATACAGCTCAGCCCCATCTTCCCAAACCCCGAATCGGAATCAAGAACCACTCCAACTCCCACATTCACTGGATTATTATTCTGTGCCGCCACGGCCACGATAGAACTGGAGAAGAAGACCAAAGAAAGAGAATAACAAAGAGAGATGAAGTGAATATTCTTGATCATCTTCATCATCGCGTCTGAATATTCTCTATCTAGCTCGAAGAGTCTAACTTGTTGGAGGTTAAGGTATTGGTTAGTGTATTGAAAGCTCTCATCTGAGTTTTATATAGACTTCTATAGAGGAAGAGTTAAGTGAAGAAGAAATATACAATTCATTATTGGCTGCTGGAGAGTGAGAGTAATTTTCACGCTATTAAACTATATATCTGCTATCGGTGAGTCAATGGCAATATATTAACCTAGCATTTTGGAGTTTCGGGTGATATATTGATCTAGGTGGATGCACAATCTGTGCATCCCTTTCTTCCTGGTGAAGGTAATAGATTCTTAGTAGTGTAATTTGATTTGCCACATCAATACGAATGGGATGTGTCTGAAATCGATCTGGTCGAATTGAAACATTCAAAGGTATCGTTTGTCTTTTTTTGTATACTATACTAGTCGTGTACCTAACTACTAACTTAGCTATATATGCTCTAAACATATACTCCTCTGAGGCTAGGACCAAATCAAAGTAACCATATACAATATTGCTTCTCAATTCAATATATTATACCAAATCATGAAATAAACTAATGCTAGCTAGGTTGCTCGGTCGTATGTCATGTATGATCTTCGTTCCAAAGACTCGATTATATAGAACAAGACCAAGACTCTACTTATATGACAGATGGCGTTTGTTATAAAGAATCCCTAAAATTACCGTCAAGCTACAAGTATTCACTGACGTAATTACTAAGATTTCTGCATGGAAGTAGTAAATAAGGGAGTGAATAGTGTTTCAAAAACGGAGACTAGCTTCTTTACCATTAAGGTCAACTGAGATCGATTTCTCAGTCGAACAAGCAACTAGATAGAATATATTTCTTTTCACGCTTTTACGTTGGTGTTCACATTAAAACCCTAATTTTATTTGACCGCATCAAGGGTTTAAATGATCGAGAACCCCATAGGTTTAGAGTGGTTGGTATAGCCATAGAGCAAATGAAATCACACTGACATGTTTAATCATATATATTAGCGGTACAAAGGATTCTGAACAGTGGTCTTGGTCTTTCATGGTCACAAAATTTTGAGTATATAATTATAATTTGGTATATAAACTAAGTAACCATTTGAATTAATTAACTAATTAGTATAAAAGCCTAACACAAAATGGCAAGCCTGCTGGGCAGTGCACTACTTATTAAACTATATGCATTAGGCCTAAAATTAGTTGTCTAATGTGAAAATTAGCAGTACATCTAGAATCATCAATGAAATGTGAGAAAACGTAAGGACTGATATAGGAAGCGAGCATTTTCCACAGTGACTTCATCTGATCAGATATTTTAGAAGATATGTTAAACAAAATATTTGACTTCTGGAATAATAATAAATCAACGACGCGGCACTACAAAAAAAAGAGTCTAGTCTCAGCGCGAAGCCGTCGTTAATAATCCTCTTACCGTCGCAAAAGAGCATTGACGATGACGTTGGCGACGGCAAGCGTCGGTCGCAAATAGTGGCGTCGCCAATACTATTTGCTACAACAAAACACAGTGGCTTAAGCCTTTTGCGACAGAAAACCCATGCTGTAGCAAAACAGATACTACTGTGTAATTGTTGTCGCAATAGCATTGGCGACGCCAATATTTGTGACCAACGCTTTTGTGACGGTAACAATGTCGTGGCAAAAGAGCTATTTATGAATTAAAAAAAATTGACATACAAATATACATTGCAACTTTATACAAATATACATACAATCTTTCCAAGTCCAGTAGAAAGTATGTAAGTGACACATGCATCAACTTAAGTTCTGATTACATTGGATTTTGGAAGAGCAGTGAGGTTGAAGGAACAAGTTAATAGAAACAGAAATATTGAAGAACATACTGTCATTACAACCACAGTAGAAACAGAAATATTGAAGAACATACTGTCATTGCAACCATAGTAGAGAGTGCGCCAGATAAGACAATTGACTGGGGGTGGCGCATTGCAATAAGAGCTGCTAATATGAATGTTTCATCTCCAATCTAGTATCAAATTGCAAAATTAGAAAAAAAAAACATAATTCTAACAACATTTATTGGGACTTGCAGGGCAAAAGTTCCATCTTGAAGCAAAACAAAGAAGTCTGTGCACATACCTAACTGACGAGTATCATCAAAAAGATCACAACAAAGGCATTCAAAAATTCCAAGACCGAGTCCATATTGATAGCAATAGCAACTGAATCCACACCATTAACTCCAAGAGCTTCAAGTAGATTCAAGTTAATCTGTACAAAGATTGACAAATTAGTACTGAAAACAAAAACAACAATTTCCATGAGCAAGTTATTGAATCTTACATTTACAAAATAGATTTTAGTCGTTTTACTAATATACACCACCCTGCATGTAGATAAGCTCTCATAAGTAGTCTGAAACTAATACCACACACACACACACACATATATATATATATATATAACAGTAAGTAAAGTAGAAAATGTTTTAAACTAACATCTAAATGTTATGTTTGTTCATTCCTTTCAATATACGCAACATTTTCTATCACTGTCATAAAACTTCTACAGTATTGATTACGAAAAAATTTGCAAATCAGTATTATTCTTCTTAACACAGTTATGATAGCTGTAATTAGACCAAACAATATAAACTCACTCAAATATTTATTTCTTCAAACCCCCAATTTGCAAGTGCCTTATCAATTTTGTTCTAATGGTTCCTTACCCACACTTTGAAAAATTGTCTAAATCAATAAAAGTATACTCGTTTAAAACCAAAACCCCTCACACTAAATCTTGAGGTTTCAGTACCTTGGAAGAAAAGCCAGATGATCTTCTTTCTTGCTTCTCTCCAGAGTTAACAAAATTATCTAGACCAATGAGAGGAAAACGAAATTGAACCTAAAAGTATAATCGATCATAGTTTATATCAATAACTAATCACAGATTCATTTATATCAATAACTTTTCATTCTAATAGCCACCTAGAAAATTAGCAAGCCTGAACATAAAAGATAAAATAATCATTAAATTCAAAACAGACTCCTCTATTTCCTGCAGAATAAAGGAAATGAAAATGCCAAGGAAACCAAAAATGCAATTACATCAAAACATTGTAACTAAAATAGAAACAAGGAGGAAAAAAACAAGTACCTTAAGAGACCAAAGAGAGAATCAGTTGGCCTGAATGTGGAACCAAACAGAATCTAAAATCTGCAACTAATCCAAAACAAAAGTATCCATGACTCTTAACCAAATAAATACGAACATTGTAACAGAAACTAAAAAAAAGATAAACACTGCAATTAGAGCGTGATATTGTCATTTCTATTATTACTGCAATTAGAGCAAGTTTGTTGGCTTAGGTGACAAAATGCAGTCCAGAGAGAATGTTAAGGTGGATTAACTGAAAATGCAAATTAGAACAAAAGCAAACTCACCCTTTGATTACGTCATTCTTCCAACATTAAGGAACCCAATTCCCTAACAATCAATTAAACAATTAATCAAACCAAAAGATAGTAAAATAGTAAGAAATAAACTAAAATAAAGGATGAGCCTTTCGTAGTCAAAGTAAGCTTCAGCCGAGAAATGCCGGATGGCGGAGGTAAGGAGCGCAGCTCCACCGCCGCTCGATGTCGGGGTCGGAGTCAGTCTCGATTGAACTGAAAACTGAGTAAATGATGTTTTTTTCACTTAGAATGAGTAATTGAACTTAAAATTTTTTGATACGGCGCCCTCTAGTTTTTTATTTGTCGCAATATAGCCCCGACATGATATAGCGGTCGCAATTATTTCCATCATTTGTCACGTTCATTGCGTCGCGTATGATTTTTCTTTTTTGCGATTCTAATCTTGTCGTCGCAAAAGTCAGATCATTGACATTTGCACACCGACGCAAATTGTGGTAGCCAATATTTTCTTTTTTGTAGTGACTAGCGTATACTAGCTAACTTTGGAGAACAAGGCAAGCCTTAAGATTATTCCAAGAAGCTGTTTCAATCATATATATTGTCACAGTTTTATGAAAAATGCTTATGTATGTAGTTCAGTCAGACTTGAGTTGGAAATTACTTGATTGACTTGATTCCAAGGCTGGCCGTGCCATTAGATATGGTGAGTGGTCATGATCATGTCGTCCATAAATTCGTATAGATTGGCAAAGACAGCAGGGATTGACCATAGAAGGAAGAAGCAAATTAATAGTGACAATTCAGATAGGATGGTGGTGACGGTAATATTGTCTCCCCATTCACCACCACAATTTCTGCATTTACAGCCGTCGATACCAAACCAGAGAGCAGTAAAAGCTAGCTGTTTGCTTAGCTATGGTGGACGACGAGGTGAAGGAGGAGTCTTGCTCCGTCAAAATAACCATCCAAACCCGACCACCAATAATGCTACCACTCCTCTTCGATCCATGAAACTCAACTCTTCATCTTCATCATCTAGAACAGCAGCAAATAAGGCAACTAGCACCGGTGCCGCCGCGGCGCCCGAAGATGTAGTGCTGGAATTGGAGCTGGGAGAGATCAAGGAAAAGTACATGAAGTGGAACTGGAAGGGGGAGTACGCCATCAACTACGTCGTTTCACAGACTGAAGACGCAAATCCGAATCCAAATGCTCCTCCTATTCTTCTTGTTCACGGCTTCGGCGCCTCCATTCCTCACTGGCGCAGGTTTGTCTTTCATCCTATTCAGATCGATGTTTTGCATCCACAGCTACTGCATTGCATACTAGCCACTTATCCCCTTATCTTCTTCTATTGTTACTTTAATTTTCATCTCATATATACTGGCATGAAATTCAATTCACACAGAAATATTAAGACATTGGCGAAGAATTATACCGTTTATGCTATTGACCTGATCGGGTTTGGTGCCTCGGATAAGCCGATAGGCTTCTCATACACCATGGAGAAATGGGCTGAGGTATGTAGTTAAGTTTCTGTAGTAGAAATTTTTACCATGTTCCAGAGCATGACATATCCGGATTTTCATGATTGAACTTA
Organism: Comarum palustre; assembly: GCA_951800085.1. Taxonomy (NCBI): domain Eukaryota; kingdom Viridiplantae; phylum Streptophyta; class Magnoliopsida; order Rosales; family Rosaceae; genus Comarum; species Comarum palustre. The sequence goes on from OX637583.1 coordinate 22,986,653, forward strand.
GATCGATAAAGTTGCATTTCATGTAAACAGTTAATCTTGGATTTCTTGGATGAAGTTGTTCAGAAGCCTACTGTTTTGATAGGCAACTCTGTGGGAAGCCTTGCATGCGTAATTTCTGCCTCAGGTGCAGCTTAATTTAATCCTTGATTTATTAGTTAATTAACATGATTAAGTCCAAACATCTTAATTAGCTGTGTGTACTAATTAGTATACTTATGCATGTTCTGATGCATCGTTCTAGAATCTAAGCAAGGACTGGTGCGAGGTCTAGTGCTTTTGAATTGCTCTGGTGGGATGAATAACAAGGCCATTGTTGATGATTGGAGGATCAAGCTGCTATTCCCTTTGCTTTTGCTAATTGATTTCTTGTTGAAGCAACGACCTATTGCTTCCTTCATCTTTGAACGTGTTAGACAAAGGTACATGAAAAGCTCTATGTATGGTAAAAACTTTTCACCTAGTTATGATCTAATCTAATCATGTCAAATGTTTGGCCAGAGAAAGTTTGAAAAATATCTTAACGTCGGTATACGCCAACAAAGAATCTGTGAACGATGAGTTAGTTGAGGTATTGAAATGTTGTGAATCATATAGTAAGAAAGAACGGTATATTTTGGATTTCATTATTAGGAGCAGGATTTGAAAAATGTGATTAGAAGTTTTGATGATTTTGGTGACTAATTTTGTAGATCATCATGGAACCAACAAATGACCCGGGTGCACTGGATGCCTTTGTCTCAATTGTTACAGGCCCACCGGGCCCCAACCCGGTTCAGTTGATACCAGGCCTCTCCCTACCCATTCTAGTCTTATGGGGCGATGAAGACCCGTTCACTCCTCTTGATGGGCCTGTGGGCAAATACTTCTCTTCCTTACCTTCTCAGCAATCGAATGTGAGCCTCTCTATTTTGCATGGAGTTGGGCACTGCCCCCACGATGATAGGCCCAAGTCGGTACACGACAAACTTCTTCCCTGGTTGGCTAATCTTTCTGCTTAATCACATAAACCAGATGTGTATGATTGATTGATAAGAGGTTATTTATGTAAAAACAATTTCCTAATTTGATTGATTCTATCATTAATGTTATATACAACAAGAGGAAAAAAAGATGGTAACACCCGACCTTATCAAGACTAAATACAGTTTTCAATCTATTTTGTTTTATTTATTTGATTGTAGAACTGTATTAGATTGTAGAACTGGATTAACAAACATATGTGACGATAAGATTAAAATAGCTTATTTGTATGATATATTTTAATATACTGACATAATGTAGTTAATCTGGGTCATATTTAACGCTATAATGTTAACTTCCATATTGTGTATACGTATGCTACACTCAAGAATTTTTATAATCAATAAATTTTTGAATAAAATCACGAGCATAGGATAATCCATGGGAGACCAAAATCTATCCTACTGACCCGGATGATTGCCATTTTAACAATCAACCGACTATATTTGTAAACAAAGAAAAGAACAAATTTATTGAATATGACCTTTTTCTTGAACATGTAGCTCGTGATTTATGTGGCTTGTTATTTTTGTATGGTATAAATCCAAACAAAAATAAATATCTGCCTCATATTTCAAAAATAAATATCTGCATCTACAGAGCATATTCCAAAAATGAATATCTGCATTTACAGAGCATATTCATATTCCCCGTAATATTAAACAGGTAAAAAACACAATTGGCTGGAAAATGATTTCTGACAAATAGGTGTCAACCATAACGGCTGGGCTATCGGGCCGGGTCCTATCAAATTCCGGTTAAAGGCTAGGTGCGGCAGCTCCTGAATAAACTAATATATAAAAACAAGATAAGGCTGGTGCACTGATTAAAAATGATAAAATATAATCATGTGGGTGGAATCACATCATCATCAGTCTTCATCTCTCCGACTTGTATTTAAAAGCATGAGCTACATGTGTACGGACTATCTTCCATACCAGTGGCGTCCTCATAGCTATGGAAGTTTCACTGTGCCTAATTTGCCTCCGTTGTTATTATTACTATTCTTCTTGTACCGGAGTTCATTATTCTCCTGAGCTCAATTCCATGGCCTGTTCTTGTGATCGCAGCAGCTCCGATCTTTCTTCCTCCGCGGTCTTCGATTTGTAGAGCTTCCGTTTCTGTTTGACTGATTTTGACATTGTTTTAGTCTCGATTGGAATTGAGCTATTTCAATGGCGTCGTGTCTGCCACCGCTGATGACTAGTTATGCTTCCATCTGCGCTGCTGACTGTGACGATCGGCGTAGCCTGAGGTAAAGCCTGTACTGTTAATCTTGATTAACGCTGCTAATTTGAGTTTTCTTGATTGCTATATGAGTTTGCGATTGCAATTAGTAGCTAAGTAGGTGTGATTAGAGAGGTGGAATGTGGATTGTGTGATGTGTGTGGCAATAAGCGTTGTTCGTGACAAATGTCCGTCATATAGGTATGATCGATGGAATGGTTGTGATGAGAGGAACACGAAATCGATATCGACAGGAAGCAAGTACCAGAGGAGGAGGAGGAGCCTTGTTCTTGGCTCTGCTTCTTCTGCTTCTGCTACCCCTCGGGAACAAATTTATCAGCAGGTTTCTAATTTGCTCATAACTAGGCCGTCATTTCGATAATTAACTAGACCTCTGTTAACCTCTCCCTAATGATATAAATGATGTGTCCAATTGCTAGATTTGTGGTTGTCATATATCTTTCTTGTTTGTTTATTTTTGATTACTATGTCGTTATTGATTCCCAATTCGAAGTTGAAAGTGCTGTTTGGTTTTCAATAATGCTAGGTTCTTAAGGCTGCCAGACAAAAGTTTACTCAGGAAATCTCCTTCCAGTCCAAAGACAAGGACGTCTCTCTTGCGAAGGTATAAAATATTTTTCATACTAAAACTGTACTGAAAGCTGGTAAAGATTGTTATTCTTTTATAGTTCAACATGCATGTGCCCTTTGTGCTATTCGTCTATGTTGTTAAGTACTACTTGATGCTGCAGGCTTTGCTCTACATAGCAGCTGAAGATGAGGCATTTATGGCTTTTAATCGAGAGATGGATGCTTTCTCAATTCATAAGGAAAGAAAAGCTGTTTCTGGTCCACCTACTCCCCAAGAGCAAGAGTGGAATAATGTGGAGGGCATGCCATTGGCTGGGAAACCTATACATGAGTGGCAGGCTGAACTGGATGCTATTGCCAAAGAAGTTGAAGCAGAGCTAATTTCAAAAGACATAGGTTGTCATTTGGCTCAAGTTTTGGAGGCAGTAAATGTTGTTCTTTTTGAGTCAAGAGGCTTTAGAAGGTCGCCCGTTCTTGGAGATGCAAAGAATTCATACTTGCACTTAGTTCTAAGCTCAGGAAGTGGAATTGGTGAAGTTTGACCCTTGCTTCCTTTATACATATTTAGTCACTGATTAAAGGCATATTTCTTGCTGATCTTTGTTTTTAAGGCTCATGATAAATACTTCTGTGATAAGATTCTTTGAATATATTTGATGAAGCATGATGGCTAAATATTTGTTTCCTTTTGACAGCAATTATGCTTAGCATTATCTACATTGAGGTGTGCCGAAGACTTAATCTGACCATAGTGGGATCTCGAGTTGGGGAAGAATTTTTGATCTGGCCACAAACAGGAAATCCAGAGGTTTGTTATTATTGTCACCTTAATATTTCATATGCATCAGAAATTCATATCTACTTCTGCTATTCATCACATTATATCCTTACATGAAGTAATGTATGCCTTGCCTATCATTGTTCTTGTGTTGTCTAGGAGCTGTTCAAGGTAACTTCAGGGCATAGTCTGTTTGCAATTGTCAATGGAAGGTGTGTCGAAGACCCTAGATCAAAGGCATCAGATTTAACAAGCAATTCACTGTCAGGGCTCGAGATAGCTACTAACCGAGACATTATTGGGATTGCTTTGGCAAATCTTGTTGTAAGCTCTAAAATCACATTATGAAAATGTATTTTCATGAGCTATAGTTCAATTCTGTTTTCATTAACTTGTAATTAACAAAAGTATCAAACAATGCAGAGGCTTCACTGGAAGCATGCATCAAGATCAACTCATGGACTGATGCTGACTTCTCCACTCAGGCATGTTCACAATGCTCATGATAAACTTTACAAGATCACTGATTCAAAGGCTCCTCTGTTACGACCTCAAGAACTAAGGTAATGTTTCTTTTTCTTCCTATGGAAACTGTAAAAAAATCATTATAACAAGTTTACAGGCACCAATTTGCATAGTCCTAATTAGTTCGAAGAATGACTATCTAGTGTTTGGCTGCTTGACATGCATGACTATTAAAATTAGAATGGCCATAATGTCATTTTGCTTTGCAGATAATGTTAAAACTAGTTTCTTTCAATGTAATTGAGGTGATGATAATCTCTGACCATTGTCAAAGATAGGGTTTATGTTTCAATGATAAATGTAGCGTCTCAGAGTTTGCTAATTATTAGATTTATTCTGGGCTCCCTTTTTGGGCAAATCCTTGGCAAATTATTGGTTTCTCCCATTTAAAGCAAGACTTCGTTACAGGTTGGCCATCATGGCTTCAGAAAAATTGTTGATCCTGCAACCACATAATTGGGCTTTGAGAAGAGACCATGGCATGATGCTATACTACAATAGGTACGTCTGATTTACCAAATTGATTTATAAATTCAAATGACTGGTCCTAACTTGGCATAATGGTGAATGCCAGGGAGTACGGGAAGGCTGTCCAAGAGCTTAGTATATGCATGGCTTTTGCCCCTGAAGAAGAGGCAGAAGTTCTTGAACCGTTTGTTGAGAAGTTGCATCTGCTGCGGCTTGAATCATCATGGAAATCTTTAGAGCACTCAAGTCAAGTGAAAGTCTCTTAACTTCTCGTTTACATGACCTGTGATCTCTCTGTTTACTTGAACTGCATCTACTCCTGTTAATTTGTCCCAGAAATTTGTATAATAGCATGAAGTGGAAGACCAAACTATAAACTAGGGTCGATCATAAGATCCCAGGGCAAAATTACTTCACCAACTCTAAGTAGACCTTTTTATCCATACTGTATTAAGAGAAAGTATAACAATGAAAGAAAACACGAAACATATGCAGTATGCTACTGCCTACTGGTAAGGTAGCTGTGGTGCCGGTGGTGGTGGATGGTGATGGAGTGTTGGCAAGACCTGGCGATGAAATGTCGTCGATGTAAGTAGCCTAAAAATTGTTAGAAAATATATCAAATATTACAAATATATAATAACATAAATTTATTATAATTAAATAAATAAGTATAATTAAAAACTCATAATACAAATATGATGATAAACTCTAATATTACCAACTCGGATTTAAGGATAGGAGGATGTTGAAGGAAGTCAAGTCGTGTCTTACACACTTTCCTTAAGACAAATTATGTCTCCTCTTCGGTGCAAAGGTTTGATGGCATGTCTCTCCGGATATAATGACTGCTTGTCCTTTGAAACTGCACTGCTACTAAGAACACTGAACGAACTTGAAGTACCTTCGTCTATCACCAGAACACAACTTAGAGAGGGAGAGAGAGAACTCAAGTAAGGAGAGATGTTTTGAGTTGGTGTGTTTATAATGAAGGATGGAGTCATCTATTTATATTGGTAGGATTGGAGGAAAACTTGAATGCTATAAATAAGGTTACAACCTTTCATTAGACTACTACTATGTCATTGATTCATATTGTTACAAAAAACAAAAGACAAGGAAGTTGAAAGATCAACCATTATATGCATTACTTTGGTGACTATTTTCATTCACCTTTAACTATCAAAATGATTACAAAAAATATTTATTTCTATTATTTTTCCAACAATTCCCCACATAATTGAAATATGCGACCAAAGACTCGATAGACTTGGTGATAGATATCTACGGTTGAAACCTGCTTAGGATAGGTTGGTTTTACCCTTTGAACCTTCTCTTGTGAAAGTATGATGACTTTACTAACTAGACAGTAGACGCGATGTATTTGAACTGTTCGTCATTTGTGTAAATGATAACATACTTCACACATGAATTTTTCTGGTACTTACATTTCTCACTTTTGTGTCCATTTTGGCCCTAGACACACGCATGGTTATGTAAGAGTTTGATAGGAATTCAGCCTTTAAACAATTCCCTTTGAAGTGACCCCACTTCTCTCTTACATATGTGATTTCTTAAAAGCTTTTAATGTGATTCTTATGCGTCGGAGATCCGAGTGAAAGCTTTTAATGATTCTTATCCGCATTACTCCGCTCGGATCTCCGACGCATAAGAATCATTAAAAGCTTTCACTTAACCTCATTCCTTACGGGCATCACTGTTTTCATCATAGGAATGGACATGAGAAAAATCCCCACAGTGATCCAACATGGTGTCTACAGTTTGGTTGTCCCTTTAAACCTAGATCTTGGGATCTCCAGTCAGTTAGGTTGGGTATCCACTACAAAGATTTTTAATTCATAGGTTTTAGTCTCATTCCCCTCGATAATTTATCAACTAGCTCTCTGTTTAACCCTTTGGTTAGCGGATCCGCAATTTTATCCTTTGACCTCATATATTTAATAGAGATAACTCCAGTAGAAAGTAGTTGTTTAATGGTATTATATCTTTGACGAATATGTCTTGACTTACCATTGTACATCGTGCTCTGTGCCCTGCCAATTGTAGATTGACTATCACAATATATGCATATTGCAGGCACAGGTTTTGTCCATCTTGGAATATCCTCTATGAATTTGCGTAGTCATTTTGCCTCTTCCCCATATTTGTCTAATGCGACAAATTCAGACTCCATCGTGGATCTAGTTATAATTGTCTGTTTAGAGGATTTTCAGGACACTGCTGCACCTCCCAATATGAACACATACCCACTAGTGGATTTTGAGTCTTTCATGTCAGAAATCCAATTTGCATCACTGTATCCTTCTAGGACAGCTGGATAATTGGTATAATGCAGCCCATAGTCTATCGTATACCTTAAGTACTTTAGTACCCTCACAATTGTTTGCCAATGCATAGCTCCAGGATTACTCGTGTACCTGCTCAACTTATTCACAACATAAGTTATGTCAGGTCTTGTACAACTTGTTAGGTACATCAGACTTCCAATGACTCTAGAGTACAAAACTGACGGACAGAATTCTGTCCAGTTTGTCCATCTTTTTTGTAACATCATTTTGAAGGTCTTCCTGATCACCAAATTGGCTGAAATTTTGCAGAGATGATCTACACAAGATGATATAGATATGTCTAGAAGGAAGTTTGAGGAAATTCGATCGGGAAGTGGGTCAAAATAATGAAATCCGTTCCTAAGCTTAGGAACGGACCTCCGCTCCTGATCCGCACTGTGTGTGTATATATATATATACACACACACACGAGTCACAAAAGTTATGAAAAAAAAATTGCTCAGAAGAGCCCTGTTGTATTTGTGTTATGAGCCTGGGTCGATGGCTCCTCCTGAAACGTACTAATTTTATTTAAACAATGTCGGAATGTATTAGGGGCATCTGTACACCTTGCTTTAGCCGCTGCCTATATATCATCTTTCATCATTTCTCATGCAAAATCTGCTCTCATGAAACAAGGAAGTTTGTGTTAATAAAGTGCTAAATGTGAATCATAGACGTGACATATATGTGTAATGTTGAAAAGTTAAGATGGTTGGATTTCTGATCAGATCAGGCAGATTCAGATCAGTAAGTAAGCTCAAGCAGATGATGCCTCATGTATAGTGCTCTGCAGATCTGCCGCCCTGATGGGAAGTAAGCTTTGGAGATATTAGGAGGGGGTTGGGGGTCCAAAATGATTGTGGTACCAAGTACTTTCACAATCTGTGAGGCACTGCTGGTGAACATGACCCCAGATCCCATGTACATGCAGCCTTGTTAACAGATCAACTAGGCCAGCTCGACCCAAAACCAGATCCCTGCAAAACAATCTGTTGAAATTGATCAATTAGGCCTGCTTGACCCAAAACCACTTAAAAGAAAAGTGAAAAAGTCGGAAATTATTCAATATCTATGAGTAAGAGGGTAGAAATATTGAAATTCAACGGAACACATTTAAGTTGAGGCAAAATTAGCATGGGCACATGAGAAGATCTTCTAAAACTGGTGACACTAAATATGCAGGTGGCATATTATCATACATGATACCAGTAAGAATAGGCACAAGAATCATATAAAAACTAGATTTCCACCGGCAGATCCCTTTAATTGCAATACCCAAGAAAGATAGATGTCTATATTATCTTCACCAAAGGCCTCTGCCCTCCCTTCTATCTATCCAAGGGATAGAAGTTCTTTGTAATGGGAGAAGTAGATGTCAAGTCATCAATTCAGAAATATTTAGCCGGTGTACTATATTTGAGAAACTATTGTTTTAGGTATGCGTCTTAATATGTCTTAGCTGAACTGGAATACATATTTGTAGATTGTAGGGGAAAGTTCAATACATTAAGCTTGAACGGATTAAAACTTCTTTCTCAATAAATATAAAGGGTAGTTATAAAGAAAGAAGAGCGTACCAAAAATTTGCAGCTGAACATGTTTTAAACTTTTGTCATGTGTGCCTCAGTAAGAGAAGAATTCAGGTCCTCCCGAGATTGTGATCGCCTGCTTTGAAGACGCATCTGAGATCTGTGAGGAGACCTGAAAGAGCCCATGCTACTGCTGTCGAATTGCATCTGGCCCAGGCTACTTGACGAATAACTATGGGATATACCGCTACTTGATGGGTACAAGGAAGACTCCATTAGTTGGATGCCACCACCGTTGTTGAGACCATGTCCTAATCCGAATGGTCTTTGTTGGACACCACCAGCAACTATTGGACTTAGAGGCGTCTTTACTCTTCCATCCCCTGAAATACAAAGTTGACATTGACTCCTAAGGATATAGCAAGGGGCATTACAAATTCATAGGACCATCCTCAAAAGGCTCTACACTAGCACCCGTCATATTGGGATCATATCTTGGTTCTTTCTCAACTTCCTCAATATTGTCCTAAGAATTTCATTATAGGCGTATGTTGTTACATACAAATCAGCCCTCTTAAGATTCTAGGCTCATAGCCTTTCACATAAACATCCTCATGAATTTGCACTAGATTGCTTAAACTATAAATATACAAGGCTAATTCATTGAAACAAACTGTACTCTAATTATTATGTTCATCCAAACATCACATTTTAGAGGGATTGATTCAGAACCATAATCAGAGGATATGATGAATAAATAAGGGACAAGAAGATCCCTCTGGAGGAAACCTCTTGGACAGACAATGGGAACATGGTAAAGTTCTAATGTAAGATACATTACAGTTGCTTATGCAAATCATTTCAGAACTACCGAATCAAAATTTGAATAAGAGCTTACCAGGAATAGTAGGACTCCAGCGCTGGAACCGGAAAGGCAATTGAATAGCAGATGCAGAAGAGGCATTTTTGCTCTTAAACAGCGGGAGATACGGCCTCCAGAAAACTTTTGGCATCCAATTGCCAATGCATGATAATGCACAAAGGAGTAAAATCAATGATATAAACAAAACCAAAAGAAGAAATATTGGGTTTATTTTCATCTGGAGTACTTCATAATTGAGAAACCCCAGTCCGATTGGAAGTGTCTTTCCAGCTTCCAGCAGAGCAATCCCCTGTGTCCATGTGATGCTTCCAGAACCAATGGTGATTTGATTGTCTATAATGTGCAAGCCCTCCCTCAACAAGAACACAATATATGGTGCCCTAAAACAGTACCGTTCAATAAAAGGCTGTGGAGCAACACTCTTCTTTGCAACTTCCCAAGTTCTTTCACAAAACAGCCGACCCTTTTCCAATACATCATCAAGTGACAAATCAGCAGTCAAATTGAAAAACCGGTAAACCACAAAAAATCCTGAAATTGCATAAAAATTTCCAGAAGGTCGGGGTAAACCATCTGAAAGAGCACAAGGTTGCACGTCACAATCCATTGCAGGGGCGATACTGGACCATTCTGATAAATTAACAGCAACTCTTGCTAGTTTACCACACTCCTCCCAGTTTGGAGCACCAACGAGCTTCAGAGGAACCCCTGACCTTCCTCCTTTGCCCAAATTCTTTTTTGCAATCACAGCGCTCCCATCTTGGATTTTCAAAACACATTGAGAGCAAATGTATTGCTCCTTGTACCCAGTCTGCAAGCACGGATGCTTAAGTTCTCCCTTCCCATTTACTAGTTCTGTCTTATTGACTTCCGGAAGCCTCTCAAAGAGTCGACCCACAGACTTGTCAAATGCATCATTCAAACCATAACCGGAGAGAGAATATGCAGTGAGATGATGGTTCACAGTCCCAATTCTAAAGTTTAAACTGGTTTCTTGTTGTACATGTTCATTACTCTCAAATGTAACCTGCAGTGATGAACCACCCAAGTCAAGCGAACCAAATGTCAAGAAACCCTAAATGTTGGCTTTCTAGGTCCAACCCGAAACATACCCCTATGATGGTTAAGGGCAATCCAGCCAAAGTAAGCTTCTTCCAGGCCACTGATAGTCCTAACCCAGTCTCTTTGGCACAAGAAAGGTTATAGACCATGCATTATCTAGAAGCCATTTTGAATCATTACTCGGCAGCCTCCGAACCCCCGCAGTAGCATACAGGAACAGTGATGTTGTCTTATGTGCATCCTTTGGAATCTGCTTCTCCGCCCATTGAACAAGTGGCTTTATTGCAGCCTTCAAGCCTGAAACATTGTGCACCAACTTGTGAAGCCCAGGCTCAGTTTCCATCCTATCATAAGCTCGCCCCGTGTGTGAATTAGGTTTCCTCTGAATACCTTCTGTTAAGGACTTCATCACAATCGGAAAACTGTCACCTTTCTCATTATCCGCGGATGCTTGATACACATAAACTCTAGTTCCAGTACTTCCACAATCAAGCACAATATAGTATTTCGGCTCTCCTCTAAACCAGTAACAATAAACCAACATGGAAACCAAATAAACCAGCCAACAATACACAGCAAGCAAACAAAAAGCCCGAACCCACTTGTTGCGAGAAAACGATGCTCCTCCTCCTCCTGGCAGCGACTTCTCCTTCGAAAAGCTGGAGGTAGAAGCGGCCTCTCTCTGCAACAAATGAGGATGTTTCGAATGTGTCACAGGTGCGATATTGGGATCTTCGATATCAACCTGGCTATAAGATGAGAAATCCTCGAGAGACGACGAGGGCCTAAGAAGGTTTTTGTTGCGAGCGGTGTGAGCAAATGCAAAAGCGGCAGATTTAGGAGGGGAGATAGCGGAACCACCACCCTGAGGACGACTCGATAGAGAACATGAAATTGGCTATGAAATTAAACACCATATTTGGAAGTTTCGAATTAATAGCTGTGAAGAAAGAGACACTTTGGACACACCCAACAACATGAATCAACCAATCACATGATGCTGGGTGGAGTCTATATCCGGAGTGACACTATAGTCGGGAGTAAGAACAGACGAAATTGACAAAGAACTGGAGAAATCAGACGCAAATCCAAATGCCCATATCGGAGAAGAAAGAGCGGGAGAAAAGGTGGGGAAGGATTTTACCTAGAGTTGATGAAGGAGATGATCACAGAAGCCGACGAACAGTTTCATGGTTTGTTGAGGAGTGATTTAATAAATGAGGAAGGTAATCAAAAAACAGTGAGTAGAAGAAGAGAGAAGTTGGATTTCTCCTGAGACAACCGGGACGAAGCACGACACCTTTTTTCTCTCTGATTTTCTTTACGTAATTCGCCCCTTTACCCTTCGTAAACTTCAGTAAATGCCTCCTCGAGAGTTCGGGCTTAAACCGTCACCCGACCCGATCCATATCAGCTTGTAAATGCAGATTTGGATTTCTCTCTCACAACGAACGACGACATGGACGGGAAGCTGGCGCCGGGGCTCTCCCGGAAGTTGAAGAAGGTTCTGGAATGCCGCACCGACTCCCCGGACGTTCTCTTCTCCCTCAACACTCTCTCCTCTTTCTATGCCGAAAATACCCCTCAGTCGCGGCGCAATCTCAGATCAAGCATCGAGAAGCGCGGCCTCGCCATCAACTTCGGCTTCCTCGAGGCGTCGCGCGCGGCGCAGCAGACCTTGGATCGCGTCGAGGACGAGGTCAATGCTTTAGCCAACTGCTGCGACAAAACCGCCAAGGCTTTAAACAGCTGCAGCGCCACCACCGGTGACATCATCACCACCACGGAGAGGCTCAAGCAGGAGCTTAACGTCACGACTCAACGGCAGCAGATCGTGTCGTACTTCCTCCGCGATTACCAGCTCTCCAATCAAGAGGTAACGGAATATTCCCTCACTCGCCGTAACGGAATTTTCCCATGGAATAGAAATCTGAGATCGGATTAGTTTGTTTTGTGATTTGGCTAGATCAATGCTTTGAGGGAGGAAGAAATGAGCTATAGCTTCTTCAAGGCGCTCTCTCATGTTCAGGAAATTCATGCTAATTGTAAATTGCTGTTAAGGACTCATCACCAGGTGCATTGTCTTTCTCTGATTCAATCGAATTTGCGAACCGAAAATTGGAAATGTGATGCTGATTTGGAGTTGATAATGTACAGCGTGCTGGTCTTGAGCTTATGGATATGATGGCTGTGTATCAAGAGGGAGCTTACGAGCGCCTCTGCAGGTTTATATTCTTTTATGATCTTCATTTCATTATATAATGACAATGCTAGTGTTGATTTTGTGACTCTTTAATTACTCGTACAATTTAGGTGGGTTCAGGTGGAATGTAGGCAGCTTGGTGACTCTGATAATCCTCAAGTTAGTGATCTGTTGAGAACTGCGGTTCGCTGCCTCAAGGAAAGACCTGTGCTTTTCAAGTATTGTGCTGAAGAGGTGATTCTATGTGCTGATACCGTTTTCCATGAATTTCGTAGTTTGTATTTTTGCTGACATGCTAATGTTTCAGGTAGCGAACATGAGGCATAATGCGTTGTTCAGACGGTTTATCAGTGCTCTTACACGCGGAGGACCTGGAGGAGTGCCGCGACCTATTGAAGTTCATGCCCATGATCCATTACGATATGTTGGAGATATGCTTGGGTGGTTACATCAGGTGAGGAAACAGAGGCCTGTTGGTTGTCTTATATCTGTGCAGCTTAATTCATCATCTCTTAATTGTAGTTTCTTGCTCTCCTTGCAGGCCTTGGCATCTGAACGTGAACTTGTACTTGCGCTTCTTGATCCAGATTCTATTGCTGATAGTCCAACCACAAACCAAATGTCCAAGAGCCAAGAAAGTAATAATCAGAAGATAGAATCTGATATTACATTTGTTCTGGATAGAATCTTTGAAGGAGTTTGCCGTCCATTTAAATTGAGAGTCGAACAAGTTTTGCAGTCTCAATCCAGTCTCATAATTTCATATAAACTAAGTAATACCCTGGAGTTTTACAGTTACACTGTAAGTGATATCTCTTGTAATCTAATGGAATAAACTGTCCCATATGTTTCCTTTTGGTCATTTTCCCACCCAATTCAACACTGTTTGGTTACTGGCAGATATCAGATTTGCTTGGGAGCGAAACAGCTTTGTCTAATACACTGTGGACACTGAAAGATGCTGCTCAGAAAACATTTTTTGATATCTTGAAAATCCGAGGAGAAAGGCTTTTGAGGTATCCTCCTCTTGTTGCTGTTGACCTTTCTCCACCCACAGCAGTAAGAGAAGGAGTTTCTGTGCTGCTTGAATTCGTTGAGACCTATAACAGCATGATGCTTCAGAAGAAGCCTCCTTTTGATCAAGTCATTTCTGCTTTACTTGATCCAATTATTCAGGTACAAATGGCATAATCTTAAACTTGCTGGTATTACGTTACCTGAAACAATATTGAGATGTCTGTATATGTCATGCTCATATCAATTAAACAAACTTCACCTAGAGTGTCATTGATTGTGTGGAGAGATTCAAGATATTATACATTGCTATGCAAAGGCTTCACATCACAATAAAACGCATAACAGTGATAGTGTCTAATCAATTTGATATGTTGAATAAAATCTGTTACTTCCATCATTGCAGATATGTGAACAAGCAGCAGGGGCACACAAGTCCAAGGGAGTTGGCCATTCTTCAAGAAGAAATAGAATGAGTTCTGATTTGGGTAAATTCAGCAAGTCCTCAGTAGATGCACTACTGTCCAGCAGTTCTGCGCCATCACCTCAGGTTTCTACTTGCCTCTTTCTTTTCTCATCTTGCATCGCTGTCTGATTGCAAACTTATCTTCATATGTGTAGTATTAGGTTTTTTTGTTATCATTACCTCTACTGTATCAAATTTTTCCTGCTGCTAAGTATGTCAAATCAGAATCCCTTTATCTCACCCCCACCACCAACCCAAGATCAATCGTCACTCCCACTTTTAGAACATTTATATTCCCTTGTGATAAGTGAGTTTAAAGATTTCTGTGTTCGACCCAATTGTATATTCCCTATTTGCGGAACTGAGTATTTAAGACTTGCTAAAACTAAAATTTCTGAGATTTTCAAGCTTCAATCACTTCTCAACAAAAATATATAAATGAAAGTGTTGAAGGGAGATCAGCGTAGTCGTTGTATGTTAATCATTTCTAGCTTTGTTCTTGTGGTTGTAACATTCCTTCCTAAGAGTTGAATCCCAGTATTGAGTTCTGTGCCCTTTGTGATAATATCTTACGTATTGATGCAGTCTAGTGAAACATCCTCCAAAATTTTCCTCATTAACTGCTTGTGTGCCATTCAACAACCATTGTTGGGGCATGATGTTGCGGCAGAGTATGTGAAGAGTCTTGGGGCAATGATAGACAGACACATACACGGTCTTGTAGAAAATGAAGTGGATGTGATCCTTAAAAGATGTGGCTTGTCGAACAAAATGTCACACTTCCGTGACTCAGCTAACAAAGAGTCTGGCAGTACTCCATTGGTAGAGATTGAGGACACTTCTCCAGCTGCTCTTGCCGAGAGTTTGACGGCTTTCTTTGGACTTGTTTTGGGAAGCGATAGCTCCCTGCCTGAATTCGAGCAGATGCAGGTTCCAAAGTTGCGTGCTGATGCTTGCATCCAAGTGGCCAAAGCATTAGCAGAAATATATGACCTTACATACGAGGCAATTATGGATCCCAAGAATGGCTACTCAGATCCGAAGTCACTTGCAAGGCATCCTCCGGACCAGATAAGGACCATTTTAGGAATTTAAAGCACTATTTCCTTCTCTTTGCCTCCTCTTGCCTCTCATTTGCCTGTTTGTTCTATGAACTTGCCTTTTCATCATTCAACGGATTATCAAACACTTGCTTCTGAGTAGGAATGTAGGTAAATACTTAGGATGTATATTCTGGTGGTACAAGACATTAGTACTAGGGAGATACTGGTGGAATGTGTTGTTTTTTTGTGGATGAGATGCTTTTGTTTCATGAGTTTCGGCGAAACATATTTATCAGGAAGCTACTTTACCTTACATTTTACATTTTTAATCGCCAAACGTTTTTGTGATGCATAATTTCCCTGAAATCCACATCCACTTTTGGTATCACTATTGTCTGGCATTGTCATGAACTCGTGATACAGATTCCGCTCGTCTTTGTAATACAGACACTGGACAATGGGGCATCCCATCCTCGATCATAATTCATAAAAGGCACTACATGACATTCCATCCTCATTCATGTTCTCATAATCTCTGCAACTCTCGGAAGGATACAAGCCGTTTTGTTTGTAATTACATAAATAATTCAGAATAAAAACTTTAAAGGCCTATTACGAAGATGAAAAGTCAACAGAAAACAAAGAACAATCCACTTGGGAGTTACATCCCAACGCAAATACAATCACGACAAGAAGAAGAAAAGAACACGCCTCAGTTTATGTGGAAAGGAAATCTCTAAAGTCTCTGAACTCGATAGAGTCTGATTCACATAAAACCAAAAGCTTCCAACGACCCTTAACCAACAAACTAACCGCCACCATCTTCCTTAAGATCTCTTCTTCTTCCTCTCTCTCTCAGACCCATAAGGCTAGAGAGAGAGTGATGTCAGCAGTTGGTGCAGTTGGAGGAGATGTTGTGTGGAAGGCTCACGCCGCCATGGCATTGGTTCAGCTCTGCAACGGAGGCTACCATGTAATTACCAAAGTGGCCCTCAACGTGGGTATCAACCAGCTTGTCTTCTGTGTCTACCGAGACCTTCTTGCTCTCGCCATTCTCGCTCCAATCGCCTATGTTCGTGAAAGGTATGTTCCTTTTTTGTTTTCGATTTGGTTGGGTTGCCCAATAGGGTTTTACTGTTGTATTGATAGTTTGTGTGATCTGTGCAAAGAAATGAACTTGGGTTTGATTAAACAGTAAAAGTTTGTATCTTGGGTGTGATCTTTAATCAGGAGACTTTTATATATCTTGCTATTGAGTCGAAAATGATCAAAAGGGGGAGATGCAGGAACTGTTGAGGTTTAGAATCATCAAGAAGTCTACATATATGATGCATTTTTGTATTTGAAGTCTTACTGTGCAATAACATTGAGAAATGAACTGTTTTTGGTGTACTTTTTGAATGATCCATAGGCCAGAACCTTGTTAATCGTATGATCATGAATGAAAACCCACTGAATTCTGTAACATTTCTCATTTCCTGTGTGTAGACGGATTCGGCAACCAATGAATAGACGCGTCTTTATGTCCCTCTTCTTTATTGGGCTAACTGGGTAATACAAGATTTATCTCAATAGCATTCTTATGGTCTGTCATGGTTAGTTATATGTTGAACTTGGCTTCTGTTGGTTATTAAACAGGATTTTTGGCAACCAGCTTTTGTTTCTTATTGGTCTTGGCTACACAAATCCAACTTACGCCGCTGCCATACAACCTGCTATCCCTGTTTTTACTTTTATCCTGGCAGTACTCATGGGGTCAGTTTGCAAAAGTTTACCTTTGTCTCTACATTCGTATATTTCCTAGAATTTGAACACTCACAGTGGAGGTTACTTGTACAATATCATATGTGAACATTTTTCATGCAGCACAGAAAGAGTGAATTTGCTCAGAATTGAAGGGCAGGCAAAAGTTTCTGGTACACTTGTATGTGTTTCTGGTGCCATATTCATGGTCATATTCCGAGGGCCTGCTTTGATTGGAAGTACAGAGCCAGACTTTACATCACAAAGTGAGATAAGTGCCAAAGGTCAACCAGAGCCTGTTGGGTGGTTGATGTCCTCTTTCCTGGATTTTGGGTTTGATAATTTTCATCTTGGAGTTTTATGCTTGATAGGGAACTGCATGTGCATGGCGGTTTTCCTAGCCATTCAGGTGCATGATTATATACTTTACCCTTATCTCTTGAATCTTTAATAATCTCATTTCCTTTCAAGGTTTGCAAATTTTCTTTTCAAAAACAAAAAATTCACCTGACAAATCAAGAATGTTGAATCAACCGTTCTAGATGGTATTTGTGTATCTTTATGCTGTTTTCAATAGACACGTGTCTAGAATTACAATTTTCTATAGGGAAGTTGATATTGTTCAATGCAAAATTGTTGATTTCTTGGTGAGTAATCACATTTACGTTCTCCTATCCTGGCTATTGAGCCAAGAATTTGGAAGAGCTGAGCTCAAAGTGATCATAATTTTCAGCTTTTTGGATAGTGTATGAGTGAAGACTCATATAAATGGATAATGATATCTGATGGATCTTTCAAGGTTAAATCTGCTTTCTATGTCATTCTGGAACTGACAACCTCCTGCATTTTGGCTCCAAATTAGAAACGTCATGTCAACATTGGTTCAAGACAATACAAAAGTGGAAATAGACATGTGCCTCTACTGCAACATGTGTATGGGGTTGTTGAGTCTTAAAACCATTTGCTGCAAGTGTGTTCCTGTGCTCCAGCCCAGCCATTCTAACTGAATTGTTGATAATCCGAGATGCAGAGCCCTAGGCAGAACTGTTATTTTATTATGGAGTTATTAGTTGATTTGTATTTGAGTTTGGCCTCAGTCTCGTATTTGAGTTTGGCCTCAGTCTCATATTTGAGTTATCACTTCAGCACATGAGGAGTGGTTAGACAATGTAGTAACAAACACTACATACCCCCAAGACAATAGGCCTTTCTCTCATTGCCTGTCTCTTCTAGGGAGTCTTGGTGAATATTATGATTGCTGGTAAGGACTGCTTGAAGGATTTGTTTTTCAGAACATCTTAGAGGTGGTGGCAACCTTATTGCTGAGATATGGGGTCGCTTTTGGTCAGGATAGCTTGGGAAAGGGGATCCGTTGGTCATTTACTTCAGATGTTTGTTGTAAATTATTGGCAATAAGATCTTATTAATAAAAATGTATTCAAAGGGGAGGGAATGTGGCAGCAGATTTGTTGAATTATTTTAGTCTGACTTCCAGGGCTCCAGTTAGCTACTTAGCTATCAATGTTATCAAGGACTGCCTTGGGGTTTGACATCATGGTGTAGTCAGAGTTCCAGACCTAGGAGTCTACTTTTTTGTTGTGGACTAAAAGAATTCATTTCTTCATTTACCTGACTGCTTAAGATTTGCAATGCCCATGAGTAAACTGTACTGTGATAGGCAATATACAATTTCATGTGTTTCCAGTTCCTAACAGTTGATTTTGAAACTTTCAGGCACCACTTTTGAAAAGATATCCTTCCAATCTGTCAGTGTCAGCATATTCATACTTATTTGGTGCTTCTTTCATGGTGGTCACTGCAGTATTTATGACCAATGAATCAACAGACTGGAGCTTGACCCGGTCCGAGCTTTTTGCAGTTCTTTACGCTGTAAGTTTCCATCTGGCTGTGTATATGTGATTGGTGATAGATGAGTATTCTCCAGTTGATGAGAAATGCAATCCTAAGTGAAAGTTCTGAGGTAATGCGAGCAAAAACCTGACATTCTCAGGTCAAGTTTACAGGATTCTGATGGCCGGTTTACTAAATATTTTGCTAAGCAAGAAGCAAATACTATGCGAACATATCAATATCTACTGATGGGAAAAGATTTAGCTAACCAATCTGAATTTTGAACTGTTTCCATTTGACCTGGAGCTCTTCTTGTGCCAGACTTCCTCCTAAACTTTTAATCTCCTTTGTAAATTTGTAAAAGACCCTACTATTAAGATGAACCTTCTGTTAAAAATGGTGTACCGGGTCCCTTCACTGTTCACCTAAAAAAAGGTGGTCTTTTGCTTGTCCTCCACTTCTCTTGCTTAGTTGCTTTCTTTCTCCAGATTGACCTCTATACCCCTCTCCTTATCTGTGTTAGGAGAGAGAAATTCGTTAGCAACGGTAGACCTTGTAATTTCTTTTAGATTCAAGGGGAGGGGAAGCTTTTTGACCTTGGCATAGTAACATTTACAAACATTATATATGATGATGACTCTTTGGCTTATCTACTGGCTGTGCATCCATATTATCTGATAGCCTGCTACTAGATT
This sequence comes from Comarum palustre, assembly GCA_951800085.1. Classification (NCBI taxonomy): domain Eukaryota; kingdom Viridiplantae; phylum Streptophyta; class Magnoliopsida; order Rosales; family Rosaceae; genus Comarum; species Comarum palustre. The sequence continues at coordinate 23,006,102 of OX637583.1, forward strand.
ACTAATAGTAAATCATATGGGTTCTTTACTGTTGTGTAAACCTTTCTTTGGATTTTGTTTATATTACTTTTTTCACCAAACCCTGTTGCCGCTGAGGCTGGCTTGATTCTTAAAGTTGTAAACATACTTTGTTTTCAGGGAATCATTGCATCTGCCCTTAATTATGGACTCCTGACGTGGTGCAATAAGATCTTGGGGCCTGCTTTGGTTGCTCTTTACAATCCACTTCAACCTGCAGCTTCAGCCTTTTTGTCAAGAGTTTTCCTCGGGAGCCCTATTTATTTGGGAAGGTTTGCTCCAGTCACACTCATTTCTGTGATTAAATCCTTTTGCTGCTTGGCCAGATGTTAAGTTACATAGATTTACAAATGTTTGTTTTGTTTTATAAAACTGAGTTCTGTATCACCTTTATTTGAACTACTTTAAAAGTCATGTGTTTCTTCTATACTCTGTTTTTTTTACTGTGGCACTTTCATTATGGAATGATGCTTATTTTTGGTCCTTTTTTCTTTTTCATGTGAAAACAGTGTTGCAGGGGGTTTGCTAATTATTGCTGGTCTTTATGTGGTGACTTGGGCCTCCTTTAGAGAAAGGCAAGCAGTTTTGGGTGTTATACCATTACCACCAGTTGCTCGTGTCTCCGAACCTCTCATCCACAAAGATGCAAAGACACCATTCCACAGAGTACACATTTTACCAAAATCATCGTCAGATTAAGGAGACATTATATTGTTTTTGTGATGTAAAGATTATGCTTATTCTTGAAATCGACAATAAACCCTGTTGAGATCTGTCGTAATGAAAAGCCAGCTGATATTATCCCCTGAGCCGTTCATCTTCATTCAGTTGTGCACGATTCACTTTGTGTGATTATCCAGTTTGGGTACCCAGGAAAGTGGAAGATGCTTCATAGATTTCCGTCGTTTCTTTTTCAACCAGGAACATAGTATTTACTGTACTGTGCCCCAGTAGAGCATGTATTCTTTGGGTCTCTACCGATGGACTGTAAACCATATTCTTGGGTCTGTATTCTTGGGTGATCGAGTATGAATCTCTTGACCAGTGAACACTACTGTAACCCCCGATCGATAACATCCTTCTGTCAAAGTATATTCTACGAAATCGGATCAAATCAAAGGATTGTCGACCTAACATTTCTTGATCGTGAAGGGCTATGCGTACGTAGTGTTTAAAGATGGTTCGTTCTTGGTGATGCTCATCCATACGTGAGAATGATCAAGAGGGCAAACAGGTACGATGCGCGTGATGCTTAGGTAATACGAAGATACTTGGATTAGACTAGCTTGATTTTCAATTCGCACAATGATTCCAAATATATATATCAGATAGCTAGAATCCCCCTTAATTACAACAAGAGCATCAACAACAACGACAACCTAAGATCTGCACTACTATATGCATTGCCTTTTGATCAATAATTAGATGGACTAGCTTAAAAAGACAAGCGTCAACTTGTGTATTATCATATTATGAGCTACTTAAGCTAGGATATATCAATATCATTCTAAACAATCATGACGACCATTATCGACCCTCCCTCCATCAAGATCGATAAGCATCATCGAGTTTAACAAAATTAAACAGACATCATCGAGTTTTAAGTGGGTGGGAGAACAACGGAAGCAAAAGAAAACAAGAGACTCACACGCGTGGTTTTGTCTGCAGTCTTAAATAAACAAAACAACCTAATGGAACTCTGTCTCTATCTCAATGTACATTGTTGGTGACAGTAGCAGGAGTCCATCGGTCAAGCCGTGCCAAATGCATGATGATCACACGTCTAAAAGAGTTCAGATATAGTAAAATCTGTAACAACTTTGTATCTCTGATTTATCATGCTTCCGGTTTGAGAAATTTCGAAGTATGATCAAGAAGAAGAAAAACCCAGTGTTCTTCATTTGCAATGCTCTTTATGTTTTAAAATTGATTCACGTAATAAGGTGAAGCATGTAACGGACAGAAAAAATCTTAGGTAAGGTTGTCCTTCGCGTGACGTCCTAGAGATGGTTAATCACAAGTCGACTGCCATATATCAAGTAAGCTCATATAAATCAAGAGACAAAGAAGGTCGATCGATCACTAATAGGATTTAGGCCTTACGCGACGAAATCAATTCGGGGCAATTGCTCCTCATCAGATTTATCGATCTGGTACGTAGAAGGGATGGATGATTGAATATCGTTGTGTACGTTTATATACAGCATAAGCAGCATTACTTCTGAAACTCAAATTAACCTTACTTCTGGCGAATCGAGATGGCAGGCATTATAAGAAACATGATCGATCGATATATCGGTTGAGTATATATTCCTACCATTTTCACTTTTTAGCAGATCTCTTCCCTTACTTTCACCCAGTCATGTCCTCCTAATCATCATCATGTACTCATTAAGACAACCTCTTGTGCTTTCAATTATATATATGACATCCGAATCATATATATGCCCCCCCCATTACTAATAACGATCAGAATCAATCGTCAATACTATAACAACCTCAAACATCATTTCTATTTTGACTAGCTAGTTTGCAGTAATATAATACCGCAGCATTACTCATAGACACAAAGAAAATATAGATTGATATATAGTGATCAGCTCCCACTTTCTAGTCATGGCAGGGTCTTTCTCTCTTCAGGATATTGTATGAGTGCTCTCTCTCTCTCTGTGTTTTCCGTTCATGACAGTAACTTCGAAAACTATAATCACAATACATATAATTAACTGATCCGCATGAATTGAATTTGTTTGATAACGCTAGTCTAATTATTAAAGATAATCTAAAATATGTTAATCATCACCTTGTCTTCAACCGATCAGTGGTCGGTTCACCATCCATCATCCATCAAAATAAAAACTAAAGAAAGGTGCATGATCTGCCACCACACAGTTGAGCTAGCATTCTCCTCCTGAGACGTAAACATCATAAGAAATCGGAAAAAAAAAAAGTCGGAAATTGGAAATTAACAAAGTATTTTCCGACAAAAAAACCTCACTACACATATTGAACTCCTTTAAATGGATTCACCTGCAAATTTGGTGTATATAATTGCTCGACACTTTGTCTGGTAAGAAATTCCGGGGACAAGTGATCGAGTTTGATGGAAGTGAAGCAAGAAATTGTGGAAACAAACCTGTAGGGTTTTGGATGGAAGGAAAATGAGTTGGCGGGACCGAAACTCATGAAATGAATAGAACGCTTGAAAATCGACCCCACTACAAAGTGGGATTGCGTGCCACGTGTCGATCGACCAACTACTCTTGTTTGGCCAACATACTAGACGACAAGACAACTGACCGGAAAACGCCGTCCCTGCAATGATTTTGTTACAAACAAAGCAAACACCAGCTTCGTACGTAGTGCCACTAATATGTGTGCATTCAAACTCTAATTGGAAGTTGGAACTACGCATACTTCAATGCTTCACCATTTCTCAAATCTTCCATTCTTATTCTGAAATCGAAGATTTGAGAAATCTTAAAACAATGCATGTTGGTGCTGAGAATTATTCGATCTAAACTACTATCTGATCGATTAGCTATGAATAGTGCATGTCAAAGATTTGAAAACTATATATATATATATATAATCATGAACTCACACATTTGGGTCGTCTACGGTATTGGAATGTATCACATACCTCCATTTTATATTATTTTTATTATTTATAATCTAATATAATGGTAACCCACTAAACCGGTTAACAGGTTACCCAATCAAATATTTACATGTATTATTTAAAAAAAATTACCATAATAACAACGTGTTATTTCTTGATAAGTAAAATTGTTCAAAAACATGTAACCATTATTGTTAAATAATAAATTACAGAAAATAGAACTAAAATTACAACTTAAGGTCACTCTTATTGTGATTGTTGTAATTGAGTGGTTAATGATGTAAATACCGTAGTTAGATAAATTTTATCTAATGGAAGACTTTTTTATCAAATGGAGAACAGATTTACTATTTTGAGAATTTACCTAACTTTTGGTCTAATTTAAATTTTACCACGTTCACAACACAGATGTTGTCATAATTGTAAAATTGTGCATAACCTTGTAAATGTTATAGTCTTTTAAGTAATTACTACAAATAGAACAAAAGTTACCAATTTTATATCAAACGTAGTAGATTGTGGGTAAATGATAGTTAATATAGTAATCATAATATTGATCGACAACAAAAGTGTAAAAACCAGTATCTTGGTTTAAGTAGAGTAATTGATACAATTTAGACAAAAATTACTGTTTTAACATCAATTATTGTGGTTATGGTAAATGACGTATTCATGCGAGTAAGTATTTCATTAATGATCAAAACATAAATATTTATCATTCTAACAACAAATTTGTTGTCACACTTGTTTTACTGTTCAAAAACTAGTAAATTGGGTATAGTTGAGTATATATGACAATTTGACGAAATTTACTACTTTACAGTGGCGTAGCCAAAAATTTAGGTCTAGTGGGACACAAAATATAGTACAAAAAAATATTACAACTGATAGTTTCTATAAATTACAATGTGTATTGACAAGATTCATATTTTAAAACGTTGCATGATAGTCTTGCCGTACAATAGTAAAAGATGTTTTTCACGATATATCAAATGACTCGAAATTATAATTTATAAACTCGTCACCTATTCAAATCGTATTGTTCATAGCAGAAAACAATCTCTCTAAAGTCTAAACTTGTAAGATAAATGCTACTTGATTTTATGTAAACATTTAAAGTATGTTTAAAAGATTTATACATTGATATTCTAATATTAGGAGTTGCAAAAAAATAGGAAAACAACTTAAACAGTAGTTGTGTCGTAAATAGTTGAATCCCACCAAAACAGGAAAGAAAAAAATACATTATCGATCGTGTGAAAGATTTTTGTATCAGTGAAAAAATAGTTATGAAATACTAATATATATATATATAGTCCTCAACTGAATGGGGCACATATGATAGTTTAGTAGAGTGGTGCCCCAACATTTTTCTATGTGAAATGATGAATAAGACATATGCCCCACTTTGTTTGAACATGCCTCCGCCCCTGTTACTTTAACATCAATTGTTGTGGTAGTAATAAGTGACATAATCGCTCAAGTAAGCATTTCATAAATGATAACAACATATTTTTATCACCCTAACAAAAAATTAACAACAAATTTGTTGTTACACTTGTTTTACTATTGAAAAACTAGTAAATTGGTTATACTTGAGTATATACGATAATTTAAACGAGATTTACTACTTTAACATCAATTGTTGTGGTTGTGGTAAGTAATGTAGTCATGTAAGTAAATATTTCATTAACGATAAAAACATAAATATTTTACTACTCTCACAACAAATTTGTTGTCACATTTGTTCAACTGTTCAAAAACTAGTAAATTAGATAAGGTAGAAAGACATTTGATACATGTGTAAATCTCTCTTTGTATTTTTACTTCCTAACTCAATCACTTGTCTCACACTTTTTTCTCTCAATCTTGGATGGTCTCCAATGCTTGTGTAACCCTTTAACTAACTGATTCTCTCCTAAATTTCTTTTTTGAGACCTATCATTTGGCCTGCTTTGAATAACCATCTCCTTGGTTATTTGGATGCTTCAACATCCATAGGATAAGAAATATCTACTAATTGTTGTACAATACATTTTCTGCATCCTTTAGGCCTTTTTGTATTTTAAATTGAACCACTTTTCTGCCTTGCTAGCAAGTTTAGACAAACCATCTTATGTCTTGAGAGCCTTAATTGTTCTCTCCTATATTAACTTATCAAATTTAGTACTTCATCTATAATTTTGCAAGTACACAAAAGATAGATTCATAATGAAAAAATGTAGTGTAGTACCAAGTAGATGACTCTTCATCCATGAGAAGATTAAGTGCTGCATCTATAATCTGTGTATATAAACCCTACGAGTTAACGAATTTTATGACTATAACGTTAATGTTTAAAGTAAGGTTATATCGAGGATTTAACAAGTCCTCTTGGTAGTAGGCATTTCATTCCCCCCGATCAAGATGTTGAAAATCTGTTTGGAAAACCCTGAACCTGCAAGATAGAGAAAACATCATAAACAATTAACTTTTTTAAATTACTTGGAGAAAAAATATAAAATAAAAAATAAAAAAGTTTTCGACTATGATCATGTATATGTTGAAACAAAACCGGCTTATTTTAGTTCATCTTCGTCCAATTCTAGAAACACAAATGCAATCAAACATTTATCGTCGTCATAAAGGTCTCGACATCCTATAAACGGACCAATGTTTTGCAGCTTTCTTGGCTTATCCTCCTTAAGTTTGGTTGTCAGAAGGTCTAATTTATTCCCCATCGTTTGAAACTTCTCTAACTTCACATATGGACTTGATTTTTTTAATATAAAAGTGGGGAAGTAACCGGGTAAATAAATACTCATCTCCTATAATATTTTCAACCATCAGATATTAACGATCTAACACTCATAGAAATCACAGTACCAGTACTGTAGAATTTTCCCTCACATTTATCTCGTTTTAGTTGATTTATGTATGAGGAATTGAGTATACAAAATATACACTGGGATAATTCATGTCGGTGCCGAGAATCATTCAATCTAGACTACTATCCGATTAGCTAGATAGCTAGGGATCGATTTTCATTGAAATGGTGAAATTCCAGGGATGAGATCAATACTGAAAAAGGGAAGATCGAAACTATATCTGGGTGTTTTCGATATTGAAAAGCTAAATGCAAGTTGGGAGAGTAAAGAGAAAGCACTAGAAATATGATATGCGCCACCAAGCAAAGCTAAGCTAGAGTCAAGTAGCCAAGACGAGTCCTTTTCTCTTTGGCAAGTCTTCGATATATATATATATATATATATATATATATATATATATATATATATATATATATTTCGTTTTATATATATATGGACAGCAATCGGAATCCCATTGATGGGTTCTTCCTGGCTTTAATCATTCTGCTCTCTGTAGCTTATGCAGCTTTGAGTTTTAAAATCGATTAGCAAACAAATTAAACAAAAGTGAAAGAGATTAGGGCAAATTGGGCAAGCAGACAATAGGCGGATACATGAACAGAAGACTTTGTTTAATTAGCATCTTACCTGGGAACCTTCTGCAGAACCTTTTTTGTCATATCATGAATATTACTAGTGATATATTAACAAAATACAATAATCATAAAAATAAAGAAAGTCATATCGAATTTCCACGATACGAATGTTGAAAGCCACAGTCCAAATCAATATTAACTGTATTTTTAAGGACAGGAATATAGGAATCCAATCAGTATAGTTGACTGCTTTAGAAAGAAAAGCACCATTATTTCCACTTTAGACAATTCAATTCACCATAACTAGCTAGCTTTTCCTTTTGAACTTATTCTTTTGCTGTTAAGAGAAAACAAAATTAAAAAGAAGGAAAATTCAAAATTCTACAAATTCAAAAGGATAATGCTTTATAAATAAGTTTGTGGCATCTGCAGCATGATGACCAGGTTAATTGATTTATATTATAAGTTCAAGTCTAACATTTGACCAGCAAGGATCCTAGTTACAAATGAAATGTAGGTATTTAGACTTAATTATTGAGTCGTGAAATTTCTTCAAATGCATCATATGAAAATAGAATTGATGTTCTTCGTCTGTACTATAACATTGTTCTAGATGTAGCTTAGGCGAGACGAGGCAGCACCTCTACCCGCCTAATTAAGCGTCGTATAGAGGTATTAGAACACGTACTAGTTATAAGCCTTGCAAATTGTATGATGGCTACATCTTATGAATTGGCAATTGTAATTGTTATCTGGCACTGATAATATCTTCAACTCTTTTGTAACTAGAACGAGAACTTGTTTTCTGTATCAGTACTGTAGAAAGAATTCCGTACCCACGAGGATGATACTCGATCATCAGAAAAATACACAGGACAGAAATATGCTAATGGTTAACAGTTAGTGCATGTTGGAATAAAACTAAGATAAGAAAACAATGAAAGGTGGATTCCCATCCACCATCACCATGGAGGCTTAGCTAGCTAGCTTAGGCCAACATCACTCACAGTGAGACCGCACACGCACACACACACACAGAGAAAGCTGATCGAGCTAGCTAGGAAGAAGACATATATCCTCCATCCATTCTTAACTTGTATAAGATCTCCATCGATCTATATACATCCCATATGGTCCATCTCTCCTCTCCAATATATAAAAAACTCAATAAGTAGTGTACTTGTGTCTCATCACTTCTGATCGATCAAGAAGGAAAAATAGAAGTTTGCTAGCTAGTTGTGACACCATTATGGAAGGTCTGCCGCCGGCGGAGGTGTCTGAAACTCAGAACAATAGGGCGGCCGTCCTCGCCTTCCCCTCCTCGGCCTCACAAGTTAATGCACAGTCTTTCCTACAACTTGCCATGTACCCTATTACTCTAAAGGTCTCGACTTTCTTAACCATTAGCTAGCATCATCTTGACTTCGATTCTATCGAGTCTCATGTCATCTTTCTTAGATCAATGATAGATCGTTTACGTACAATTAGCATTATCTTATGATACATCGTTTGTTTACATATTAGCAGTTTGAGGAGGTGTTTTACAAAGTGAAAATGGAGCACAAGGTTGGACTAGTACCGTGGCCGAGTAGTAGCAGTAACAAGTTAACTTCGGAGAAAAGCATACTCAACGGAATATCAGGTGTAGTTTGCCCCGGAGAAATACTAGCCATGCTAGGTCCCTCCGGTAGCGGCAAAACCACTCTCCTCACAGCTCTCGGCGGCCGCCTCCACGGCAAGCTCTCCGGAAAAATCACCTACAACTCTCAGCCCTTCTGCGGATCCATCAAACGTAGAACCGGATTCGTCGCACAGGACGACGTACTCTACCCTCACCTCACAGTGACCGAGACTCTCGTCTTCACTGCTCTTCTCAGGCTCCCCAAAACCCTAACACGCGACGAGAAAGTGCAGCACGTGGAGCACGTGATCAGCGAGCTCGGTCTGAGCCGCTGCAGGAGCAGCATGATCGGGGGCCCACTGTTTAGGGGAATCTCAGGTGGCGAGAAGAAGAGGGTGAGTATTGGACAAGAGATGCTGATTAATCCCAGCTTGCTTTTGCTTGACGAGCCCACCTCCGGTTTGGACTCCACTACGGCGCAGAGGATTCTGACCACGGTCAAGAGGCTCGCCAGTGGGGGCCGGACCGTCGTCACCACCATCCATCAGCCCTCGAGCCGCCTCTACCACATGTTCGATAAACTCGTCTTGCTTTCCGAGGGCTACCCCATTTACTATGGCCCTGCTTCTGCTGCTCTTGAGTATTTCTCCTCTATTGGTTTCTCCACGTCCTTGCCCAGCGTCAATCCTGCCGATCTCTTGCTCGATCTTGCTAACGGTAGGTCAAAAAAATATATACAGGACAACCTCTATAAATCAACAATGTCAGACCAGAAAACATAAGAAAATGTGAACATATGAACTCATATATCTTTTTAAAAAAAAAAATTTATACGAACTCATATGAATATATATATATATAGAGGTTCAAGATTATGGATATATAATTTGTACAAATTTTCTTTAGATTTTCTAATTATTATTTTGTTTTTTGACCTTTACAAAAATTATTTCATTAAAATTAGTTGAAATCTAATTGATTGAAGAAGATTTCTAAAATTGAATCAAAAATCAAAATTAGAGCCACAAAAATAGAAACAAATTTTGTTAATATCGTAAAAATAACCCTTAAAATATGGTAAATTGATATAATTAAGAAACTAACATAATCAATGAAAAGTGATTAATCCTCTGCCTAATAAGGTAATCAAAATGTCAAAAGTTCAATTAGATCTATAAAATAATAATAGAATATAATAAATATTAATCAATATTTTTTTTGGTAATCAAATATATTGTGACTTTTATCAACAGGGCTGAACTACTATTTTAAATGTATATACCATCATTTCAAAAAAAACCATTCTTGTATTGAATTTATTACACGAAATAGATTATCAAAAACTAAAAAAATAGAATAATTTAAATTGTTTAATGAATTATATATAAACATATTTTTTGGGACCAATATATATATATATATATACATGTGAGTTCACATTTACTTGTACTTTATGTGTGAATCTAAGAATAAAAGTTGTAAAAAAATTTAAAAATAGTTTTTTAATATAAGAAATACAAAGAAATTTAAAACTATTGGATTACCAATGATAAGATTGTCTATTTATTTTGAACTGACATGATATGTTATTTTTAAATCGATATGTTATTTTTAAATCGATGATGTGTATATGTGACATGACATGTCTCACATAGGATTGAGACATCAAATTTTGTGCCTCATTGAGACCCTCTATCACTCATGTTATACCTAATTAGTACGCTCAACTATTCGATAATATAATAAAGATGATCTGCGTTTACAGGAATCGCCCCTGATTTGAAACCTGCCTCTGATCATCAACAACGTGAGAACATGGAACATGAACAGAAAACGGTGAGAAAAGATCTCGTTTCTGCCTACGACAAGAACATTTCCGCAAGACTGAAAGCTGAGCTCTGTGGTGCTGATTTGGAAGCCAACAACGTCTTCAGTAATTACAACAAAGAAGCTGCTTCATCAAGTAAACACATTAACCGAAGCCAAAAATCTTTTATAGGAGGGCCATAACTTATATAACGGTGATTTTTTTTTTCAAAATAAAAATTTATTAAAATACATAAAGTTCTTTCATTCATTGATCAAAATACATTTTCATTTTGGTTTATATATACCATAAATTGATAAAGCTACGATCATTCCAATATTGAAACGTAATAAATCTCTCTAAATATTACAATTACAGTTTGGTAAATTGATATTATTGACATTTGTTAAAAGTAAAATTTATCGATTAATAAATCGATAATAATTTTCTTACAAATTTACTTAAATTCTAACAAAACAATAATAAAATTAAGAAAAATTAAGAAGTTATATACAGTTGTTGATTTCGGCCGGTCTAGTAAATGTTTGATTAAAAAAGAACATTCACATTAGTTCAGTTTCAGTACCTCATTTATTTGATTTTCTTTAATAAAATTGTCTAATCGTGCCTAATTAATAATTAAGTAAATGAATACATGCAATAAAAACTTATATGAATGGAGGTAGTCACTAGGTCACGTCCCAAGTGACAAGTGGTGGACTTGGGTAAATCATGTAAATATCTCCACTTTCTACCAAAAAGATGAAGTAAATATCTCCACTTTTCTTTTACTCTTGTTGATAGAGGGGTATATTCAGTGGCGGAGTTAGGATTTTCAGTTAGGAGGGGTTCGAGTTTGACACATGTTAGTATGTTATTGGATGGGGGGTTCATATTCAGAAACAAACTCGTACTCAGCAACTTTGCTCTCTGCAACATATAAAAAACGAGATCTGCCATAAACTTAGGGGGGTCCGGACCCAGTCAGGTCTGAACGTAGCTCAGCTCCTGGTATATTATTCATTAAACAATCATGTATTTATAAAATTATGATAAATTTGAACCAATCATGTTTGTTTTAAGATGATGAGAAGGCCATTTGCCCACTCTCGCGCTAGTGTGCTACGCCCATGAACCCAACCACATCCTCTCGAATGAATTAGCAACACATCAATTAAATTTGCTAATTAGTTTGTTGGATAATTATGCGCATGCAGGACACAATCAGCATCATGAACATTACTGGTGTACAAGCTGGTGGCACCAGTTCAAGGTACTTCTCCAGAGGGGAATAAGGGAACGACGTTTCGAAGCGTTCAACAGGCTGAGAATTTTCCAAGTCCTAAGCGTCGCCACACTCGGCGGACTCCTATGGTGGCGCACCCCTTCCTCTCATATCGAAGATCGGATCGCCTTGCTCTTCTTCTTCTCTGTGTTCTGGGGATTCTACCCACTCTACAACGCAGTCTTCACATTCCCACAAGAAAGAAGAATGCTCATAAAAGAACGATCTTCTGGAATGTACAAGCTCTCTTCCTACTTCATAGCCAGAACAGTCGGTGATCTACCTCTCGAGCTTGCACTCCCCACCGCTTTTGTGTTAATCATCTACTGGATGGGTGGACTCAAACCCGACCCGTTCACCTTCATCCTGTCTCTTTTTGTTGTTCTCTACAACGTCCTCGTCTCCCAGAGCCTTGGCCTTGCCATTGGCGCCATTCTCATGGACATAAAGCAAGCAACTACTTTGGCTTCGGTTACAACCCTTGTGTTCCTTATCGCCGGAGGCTACTACATTCAACAGATTCCTCCTTTCATAGTGTGGCTAAAGTACTTGAGCTATAGCTTCTACTGCTACAAGCTTCTTCTCGGGGTTCAGTACCGGGAAGACGATTATTACGAGTGCTCGAAAGGAGTGCTGTGCCGAGTTGGAGACTTGCCTGCCGTGAAGTCAATGGGGGATCTCAACAACTTGTGGATAGATGTCTCAATTCTTGCCCTGATGTTACTAGGTTACCGATTTATGGCCTATCTCGCTTTGCATCGAGTCCGGTAGCTAGTTAATTAGTTAAGTACTTCCGCTTCAAAATCATCACCGGAGATCGGCGCCGCAGTCTGAAGAGTTTTCTCCTACCTTCTTCAAGACTTCAACTGATCATCGTCTCTCTACATTGGCAGCTCAACGATTAATAATTCATTAATAAGATCTAGTTGATCAGCTAGCAGAAAATAATATGTCCGTTGGTGTAATGGTAATCAAGTTTTTGAGCCATATATATCCTTGTGACCGAATATATATATATAGATCGATTAGATACTGCTGACTTGGAGGTTCCAATCTCACTCACCCTTTCAACCATGAACTCAATATTGTCAGTTAGACTACTAAACAAATCAGATGACACGGTTCATCGATAAAAAATTGATGCTGAAGAAATTTTTGAAACAAAAAAAAATTATGTCATACAATTAACAGAATTTCACGCTGAATGATGAGACCATATTTAATTAGGAAAATGATTAATTCTAGGATTTATTAAGGTCTAAGATTTGTGGCCTTAATCCTAGGTGACATCACATGTCACATAGACATATCATTAATTCAAAAACTCATGTTATATCATTCTTGAGTAAATATACAATCTTATCCTTCTTAAATCCAATGCTCTAAATTTTTTTATTTATATAAAATTATTTTCAAAGTCATTTCTTTTATATGTTCATGCTTATATTTATATACCAAATATAATGTGATATATATATATATACTTGTTGGAAAATTTGATTTCATTTGAATGTGTGTGTATATATATATATATATATAGTTTAAAAATATACTTGTTGGAAAATTTGAATTCATTTGAATGTGTGTGTGTGTGTATATATATATATATTCATATACATATATAGTTTTTACAAAGAAAAAAATATGTATATGTATATTTATATTCAACCAATTTTTTTATATATAAATAATTCATCCAAAAGAGGATTCGATAGTGGTTTTTCCTATTCTATATTTTTATATTAAATTGATGAAGAATATATATATATATATATCATACTTCTAACAGTAAAAGAAAAAAGAAAAGAAAACTTAAAAATTTTAAATTGAATTTTGATTCATAAAATTTATTAATTTCATAATTTTAAATTATTATAGTGGTAGAATCGTTTGAGAAATAAATTTAATATAATTTATGTAAAGTAACTAAATCAAACAAGATGAAAAATGTAACTAAATCATATAGATGAAACAATAATTTGATATAATTATTGTCTTATTCGGATTTAAAAATGATACGATTGTATTTTTACATATACATGACATGTCATGATTTTTAAAATTAATAATGTGTCTGTCATATAAAATTAACATCATAAATCTTATGTCTTATTAGGCCCCTCTGGCCCATTTAACTATAGGTTGCACGGTTAAGTTCTTTGTGCATGCATGTCATTATTTTCACACGTGTGTATTATATATTAAGTTTCCGTAAATTAAGCAGGGTAGAAAAGAACCTTAACCAATGCAACAGGAAGGACAGATTCAGTCTTAGACTCCTAGTTGTGGTTGTGGTGGCTCAAACTTAAAAACTTAAAATAGGGTTTGAAAACAACACGGAGGACGACGAGGGCCATATGGTGTGGATCAAAAGAAGCTCTTTCAGTTGGGTGGAGGCCATGCAAAAGAGAAAGGACGACATGTCATTTCCTACTTTGGCATATATATTGGAATACCCACGCCATACTTTATTATCGAAGCAATATTAAACTTAATAGAGCTTTTTTAATGAAGATCTTTAAGTTGAGAGTTTTTCGGTTTATCTCGTTTTTTTATCTTATATCTACATCTTAACCGTTTATTTTATAAATATTTATGAGTAAATCATTTCTGCAAATTTTCAACTAAATTGAAAATCGTTAAGACATTCATAAATGTGATTTACCAATTATGAACTTGAACGGTTCATGTTTAACAAATTAGGTTCGTCCATTGATTTGATCTAAAACTAGTACTTAACGATCACCAATTTAGCTGAAATTTTTTATGATTGATCTATTTATATAAATCTACAACTTTAACGGTTAAGATATCAAATTTTGATCAAAAAGTTGGTCTAATAAATAATTAATTCAAAAGTCTTTAACTAGTCCTCAACTTAGATATCCTCATTAGAAGGGCTCCCTTAAACTTAATATCTTTTTTCTTATAAAACAAATTAGTAAAAGCAAACTGACACAACCGGTGTTAAAGGGTTAGTTTCTATAATTGGAGGCGCTGGTTTAAATTTTGTTGTCAAAACTCCATTAAAAAATTGAACTTCCAAATTTACCTATAATATTTTAAAATGTTAGAGAAATTAAAAATATTATATAAGATTAAGAACGTAAATATCCGCCTGTTGCCCCCTTGCATGTCCGGTTGCGCCACGACTCTGGCAATGGCCATTGGCCTAACTGGCGCTTGGCGACTGTGGCCGGATGGGTGCTTTGTGTTGGAGAAGTTCTTCGAGTTCAGCGGATCAAATCGAAAGGTAATCTAATGTATCTGTCTTGGTTACAAGCAGTGGTTGATTCATGGAGGTGTGTTGGGATCAGAGAGGATTGGGGATATTGCAGGGGTGAAGCGGCATCATGTGGCCATCGACGATTGGGATGGAGGGATGGATCAGCGCGGAGGTCGAGTCAGATTGATGGCTGGTCTGGATGGCTTGGAATCCAGCTGCAAACTCTCTGTGTCTTGGTCGGTGGATGCATGGATTGAGATGCTTGACGTCGCTGGTGATGGGGTGACGGGGCAGAGCAACCACAGTTGTGGGCCAGGAAGAGGATTCGGTACTTGTTAGGTTTGGTATATTAGGCCTGGTTAAACAATTAAGACAACTTAGGGCCATTATTTTATTAGCTTTATGTTTATTTAGTTTACTAGATTTTAGTTATTTATTGCTTTTAATAAGAAGAGGTATAGGTACGTTGTGAGTTCCTTGCTATGTCAAATTGTCGCAACCTCCTAGTGACAGAATTAAACAGAGGGTCGCTGGATATGATTCAGTGCGGCAACATGGTAGGAAAGTTGCACTATTAGCCGTTATGATACTTGTCCGCAGTACAATTGTCATTCTGTTATGTCACCGCTAAAGCAACTAGAGTTTCTAATTATGCACTCGTTGCTAACTAGTGCATGTTAGAAATACGTTACTTTTTTATAATTTAGGGTTTAGGCTCTATGTCCCCACTTGTATTCTATGATTTCATTAATCAATGATTAAGGACAGCCAAACCCACCCTTATTCAAAAAAAATTTAAATATGATTTATCTATTTTTATATTTGCCCTACTAAATATGTAATCTTAAATTTACTCCACTACATATCTATTTGTATTTTTTAAAAATAAATGGTTCTCACGTTAAGAGGCTAGTGTGCATAATCCGCTAGATCAGCAACAAAATTAGCCCAAAGGTCAGATTCGTAAACTGGGCCAAAAGAAAACAAGAGAATGGTAATATGGGTAACGAAAGCCCACACTTGTGATCCAAATCCCAATATCTCTCCACAGATAAACTACAAGTCGTATCGAGTCTTTCAGACTAAATAAAAGGGAAAGGGGCCGAAAAGCGAAAACACTGTCGTTCTCGTCTTCTCTAGGGTTTTGCAGAAAAAGAGCGGAGAAGAGGGTAGTGACGTCATGAGCAGAAGCTTGGGAATTCCGGTGAAGCTGCTTCACGAGGCGTCTGGGCACATCGTGACGGTGGAGCTCAAGAGCGGTGAGCTTTACAGAGGCAGCATGCTCGAGTGTGAGGACAACTGGAATTGCCAGCTCGAGAGCATCACCTACACAGCCAAGGTCGGTCTCGTTCTCTCTTTCAATTTGATTCTTTGCTTGATTTCGTTGTTAGGTTTAGGTTTTCTTTACTGGTTTAGTACTGCGTTCTCTAAAACCCTAGATTTCGTCTAAAACCCCTAATCTGAATCTGAGGATTTCAGTTGCTAGATTAAGCGATTTGAAAGTTCAAACCCTAGAAACCGAGGATTAGTAGGCGACGACACTACCAGATTTGTAATCCTTGTTGCGAATTGAGGACCTCGAAAGTGGGGTAATGATGTCGTTTCAGGTCTAGTACTGTGAATGTGTGAACTGCATTTGGACTAAATGGTGTAGATTTATCTGGAATTTTGTGTCCATTATGCTCTTGAGGTTGCGAACCTAATTTGTTTAGCGTAGTGTGTTTTAGTTTGGTTGATCTACATGATTAAGGGGTTCTGTGTTTGAAGCTGGAACAATGTAGTTCATTGTCTTTTTGTTTACTTATGGTAGTTGCTAACAATAAATACTTATTGTACATCTGCAGGACGGGAAGGTTTCACAGCTTGAGCATGTTTTCATTAGAGGGAGCAAAGTGAGGTATGTACATCTGATGTTGTTTTGACAGTCCTGTTTGTATCTTGTATGGTTAAGTACTGTGTTTATGCTCTAGATTTACTGTAACTCTGACACGGATGTGGATTTTTTATAGGTTTATGGTCATCCCAGACATGCTGAAGAATGCTCCAATGTTTAAACGTCTAGATGCTAGAATCAAGGTATCTTTCCATTTTCCATTGGTGATAGAAACTCTTGATCTGATTGGATTAGAGTTTTTGTTGTTTGACCTTTTGTTTTTATTCTTGAAGGGTAAGGGTTCTTCTGTTGGAGTTGGCCGAGGTAGAGCTGTTGCAATGCGGGCCAAAGTAAGCATCCTTATCTCTATTAAATCTTATGTTGCTCCTTTTAAGAGCTTATATCTAAGCATATTGGTACTGTATCTGTCAATAACTAGAATTCCTGTTGCTTTTGTGGACTTCTGTATGAAGTGTCGGGATATTGTTTGAAATACCAGAGTTTCATAGATTTCTTTGCTTGACACAATAATACTGGACTTGGCCTGAGTAAAGAAACTGTTTTGCAGGCTCAAGCTGCTGGTCGTGGAACAGCTGGTAGGGGAGCTGTGCCACCGGTACGGAGGTAATCAACCCTCTGCAACACCTTTGCAGAGTCACTTCAATATGCCTATATACTTGGTGTAAAAGAATAGGCTTCTTTGTGTGGGAGAGTGAAGAATCTGAGAATGAATTGTATGGTCCAAAGCCTGATCTCGGTGTTAATGTTTTGGACGCCAAATCTTCTTTTGACTTGCTGTACTGTGTAGTTTCTATGTACTTATCAGTGTGTATAGTTCTTGATCCTTAGTTATTGATCTTGCTCTTTAAGATAATCTACTCTATTTTAAGAGCTTTGTGCTCTTCTGGCATAAAATCTTTAAGTTCCATCTTTTATGTGAAATTAAATTGATGGTAAGGTGCTGTAGCAACATCTTTGTAATCACAGATACTTGGTAATGGGTAGTAGCTTGCTGTTGCAACATCCTTGGGACAATTTGGATAGGCAATAGTCCTTAGTGTCATGAGATATCTGATCTTTTTATCTGCTGGAGCAGATGGATTCATCAGATACTGTATGATAGGTTGTCGCCAATCAAAATCAATAGGATCCAGTGTTGTCACTAACCATTCATCGTTAATCTTCCGACGAGCCATAAAAGAAGGTAAAGTATGTTTCTCTACCTTAAGAATACGTTTGCGAATGTCATCAGTCAAACTGACACCAGTAGCAATCTGTGCTAACTCATTCGTCGCAAAGTTCTCTCTAGGTATATAATCAAGCATAACATCTGTGAATTCATCTAACAACTCAATTGCTCTCTCTCAGAAAGGGATTAGACCAAATGCAATACACTTGTATACACCTTTAAGCTGATTAATCAATAAAAAGCGAGTCTCCCAACACTTCGGCGTCTCTTACCCCCATCTCCAGCAGCATTTCCAAGCCTATGATCACAGCTTCATACTCTGCTTGGTTATTAGTATATTTCCATTTCAGCTGAAAAGAATAAGAAAATTTGTCCTCTGCTGGATTAACCAATGAAACACCTGCTCCTGATAGAGAATCCGTACAACTTCCATCAAAGTACAAAATTCATGGCTGTGTGTAGACCATGTTGACTGTGTTGTCCTGACCGTCCAGCTGGTCTTGAATAGGATGATGCAGAAGGAAGTCTGAAACTGCTTGTCCAGTTTGTGCTTTGAGTGGGGCATACTAGAGCGAAAATTCGGACAGAGCGAGCATCCATTTACCAACCCTACCTCTCAAGAAAGGTCTGGTTAGCATATACTTCACCAAATCAGTCTGTGCGATGACCAATGTACTGAATGACAGCATATAATGCCGCAATTTACATCCGACGAAATACAGAGCCAAACAGAGCTTCTCAATTAGCGAATATCTGGTTTTAGCATCTAGCAATATCCGGCTAAGGTACTGCATACTCGATGATTTTACCATCTTCCCTAGTCTCGTCCTGAGCAAGCAATCCTGCAATGGAATAAGGAGATGCTGATATGTACAACTTCAATGGAATGTCCGGTCGTGGTGGTCGTAACACAAAAGGATTCGCAAGATACTGCTTGATCTTCTCAAAAGCATCATGATGCACTGGCTTCCAAATAAACTCATCTTCAGCATGTAACTTGAGAAGGAGAGAGAAAGGAGCAACTTTCCCTGCAGAATTAGATATGAATCTTTGCAAGAAATTAATCTTTCCTATCAAGCTCTGCAACTCTTTCTTGTTCCTTGGAGCTGGAGTTTCCATCACCGCCTTAGCTTTGTCTCCAGGAACTTCTATACCTCGTTGATGCACCACGAACCCCAGAAAATCTCCTACACGAACCCTAAAAACACATTTTGCTGGATTCATACGTAATCTGTGTCTTCATATCCGCTCAAACACCATTCGTAGGTCTTTAATATGATTTTCTTTTTGTTTCGACTTAACCACCACGTCATCAATGTATACCTCTATATTGGTGCTGAGGAGGTCATGGAAGATAAGATTCATGGCTCTCTGGTAAGTGGCCTCTGCATTCTTGAGGCCAAAGGGCATACCAATATATTCAAAGGCCCCTGTGAAACCTGGACACCGAAAAGCCGTCTTATGACTATCTTCTTCATACATAGGAATCTGATGGTACCCAGCTGTTCCATCCATGAAGGATAAATCTCATGACCTGCCACAACATCTACCAACATGTCCGCCATGGGCATTGGATACACGTCCTTAGGTGTGGCTGTATTTAAGTTCCGGTAATCGACACAAACGCGTATCTTTCCATTATTCTTCCGAATCGAAACAATGTTGGATAACCACTGTGTATACTTTGCTGGCCTGATTATCCCTGCCTTGACCATGTTTTGCACCTCTGTTTTGATTGTCTCCGCATTCATTCGCCGTTGTTCCTGTTGAACTGGTTTATAACCAACCATTATGGGTAACTTGTGACAAACCAACTCAGGTGCTAGGCCAGACATGTCTTCGTACTTCTCGGCAAAACAATCTTTAAACTCCTGCAACAACTCAATCAGTTGTTGTCGCTGCTATAGTTCTAAATATTGACTAATGCCAACCTCCATTGGTTCCTCAAGGAAACCATGTTAACTTTCTCGACTGGATCTTTGAATTTAGGTGGAGTATCATCCAAGGCTACGAGAGCTGGTTGAATGATCTCCTTCTCCTCATATTCGTCATTGGTTAACTTGTCTTTGATGCATTCCACCAAGACTATGTCATTTTAGGCCTCTTGTTCCTGTTTAAAGATAGATAATCTCTGAAATAGGAACACATAGGCCTCTGCTTCTTCTTTGCTGAGGTTTGTTGTCATTTATGATTACTGGAGCTTGGTACAATGAAGCTAGGCCTGCTGGCATCAGCGTGAGCTTGGACTAGACCTTATCGCGACAGTTCTGAAGAGGTGACCCCGTACGGATTACCTTTGCCATCAACCCCAACAACCCCAAGAGGGTGCATATCTCCATAATAGTATTCAGAATCGAGCATGCACGCAGCTACTGAATCTAAGCTCTCACCTGCTTTCACAACTCTGGTTGATCTGTCACGGGATTCCGCATAAGTAGCTCCTGGTGCATGGACGATGGAACACAATATGCTCGATGAATCCAATCCCTGCCTAGAATAATACTGTAGGGAGTAGTACAGTCTGTCAGAAAGAATGACTAGAAGAAGTCAGATGGACCTAATTTTATCTTGAGCATCAAAACCCCAGAGGTTTTGGTTACGTTGCCAACAAAGCTTTTAACTTTCAGGTTACTATTGAAGATATTCTCCTTAGGGATCTTCAGCGCTTCCATTGTCCGTACTGTAATGATGCTAATTGCAACCCCATTATCAATCAGGATCCTGTTCACCTTCATTCCCTCCATCTCTGCAGTTATGTATAAAGACTTACGATGCTGAGTCATGGTTATAATTGGTTTGGAGAAAATCATAAACAGTTTTTTATGGTCTGACTCCTCATTAGTGACCTCATGCTTCATAATCTGAATTTTCTGCTGGTCGGAAGACAATTGTTCTATCTTCTCTGTAATGGGAAGTTCTGTTAATTTCCTCAGTATTGTCTGAGTTCAAGAACACATGGGATGGTATGGGTCTTGACAAAACATACTTCTTAGAGAGAGTATATGTCATGTTACACCCCAGTTCTTGACGCTGGTGGTTGAAGGTCTGCCCCCTAGTCAGATGTAGCATGTCACACTCTAAGCTTTCTTCAGGCTCTTGTGCTTCCACACCTTCCATGTTGTCATCCTCGCTGAGTTCCAAGATAGCTTCTTCCTCTGTCTGCTGCTCACTGTTAGGCACAGTTTGTGTAACTAGTAGGAACCTTAGGAATAGATTTCCTTAGTAGCTTCAGGTGTAAGCTTATGGATAACTTGCAACCGAGTTACCGTTTTATCGTCTTGAAAAACCACTTTAGGTTTCCATCGGCGTTCCACCCTGTTCAGAGCTGTATCAATCCTGGCTTTCTTGCTCCTAGCTTCCTTGGATGTAGTGTCTTTAATGAACGATAATCTATTAAGGACAAAAACCCTTTGCTCTGGTCTGTTATCCACTGGTCGCTGTGACAATCTTTTGAAGACACTTTCTCTCTGTTGGGGTCGGTCATTCCCCAGGTCGCTTTGACTGGTTCCATGGCGAACGTGCACATAGGGTCTAACTTCTAGGTTTTTAATAACCCTTCTTAGTTGCTCCGGCGTTCGCCGTATCTGGTCAGGCTGAATGTCACATTTCTCCAAGGCTTCTAGCGTTCGTTTTGCCTGACCATATTTTTTCTGCGCATTCCTAGTTTGAGTTGGTGTCGCCTCCACCACTTTTCCTCTTTTTCGTACATACCACTTATTTTCTTTGATGATGGTTTTTGAAACATGTGGTATATATGGCTTTGTTAGAACATCCGGTTGAGCTCGCTGCGGAATCCCAGCTCCATAACTAGTGCTCGTAGAAGCTTGAAACTGTTGAACTGCCTCAGACCCCCGAATGATCTGGTTTACCTGCCCTGATGTCTTTATGCCCCGCGGGCTAGAGGGCGCATAATGATCTGGTGGTGAATGTAAGGTAACTGCTTCTGATGACGTAACAGTCCTCGCAAACTCTTCATAGCTCATCTTCAGTCCGCATTCTACCTTGCACTTAGAACACAATACTACTGTCGAACCCTCTACTGCTGGTTTGACTTTTTCAATGATCACCGGCTGATCTGATTGTTTTTCTCTCTGCAGATCCAATGTCACCTTCCTTGCTCCTTTTTTGTTGAGGGCAACATCGACCATGGACACCTCTGCTTCTGGCTTATCTTCAAACTTCATGTATCCTTCATTTATCCATTGTTGGATCTGGTCTTTAAGTTGTACACAAGTTGCAATGTGGTGAGTCCAAACATTATGGAACTTACAATATGTTTTACCTACAATTACTTCTTCAGCTGAAACTGATCTCCAAGGAATCTCCATCATTCCTTCCAAAATCAATGTGTCCAAAATAACATGAGCCTGATTAGCATCATAGGTGTAAACCGAAAACCGAGGCTTGACACTCTTCCTCTGAGCAGGAGTAATTACAAGCTTGATGTCTACCATGGAGATTGTGGGGAATGGATCCACATCAACCCAAGCGGCTGTCTTCTCGCCGTCAACATCCAACTTGCCAGTATTGATCCATGTCTGGAACTGATCATTCAACCTGATACACTCGGAGGTATTATGATTCCACAAATTGCTGATCCAGAAGGCTTAGAATGGTTCTCCATCATCACCACCTCCAATCCGATTTTCACTCATTTGGCTGGAAGTATTGGAGCTTGGAAGGCGTTATCTCCTCAGGTGCTTGAAGCTTCTTTCAATGTGGATTTGGACACTGAGAAACTCTTCCGATCAAAGAGAACTTCTGATGCTATCTTCTTCCCTCCTCCGAAGTGAACTGATGAGCCCATACAATAAGCATTGTTTGGTTTAGGCCTCATTGCCTTTTAGTTCGGATTTTTTTTTTCGCTTAGGTTTTTCGTACCAGTTTTAGAGATGTTATCTATTTATGTGGTTTTGTTCTAATGTTTGGCTTTCTGCTAAGTTTCTTTTGTTGATTCTCAATCCTTTTGTTTCACTGTTTGTATCTTAATACAGTTCTGATGTCTATCTCTTATTTGAGTTCCATGTTACCAATGTTTAGTATCTCTTGTTTCCACCAGACTTTCTTTGTCTTTCTGGGATTCTCGTCAGCCACATACGAGGCCTTGCATAACCACCAAAACTGGACTTCTAGTTTTTGGCTTTTCCCTTCATTCGACTTGAACTCAAGCATAAACCTTTTGAACATTTACAGTACCAATGTGCTATGACTCTGAGGAAATTGTCTTTTCCCTTCATTTGACTTGAACTCAAGCATAGCCGATGTAAACCTTTTGAACATTTACAGAACCAATGTGCTGTGATTGTTTGTGGCATAACACATTCAATGTTACTTACAGACAAATATAAACCGAAAACATGTATATTGCATTGCCTTTTCAACATGATCTAAAGCTGCTGACATGTTATTCAGACAATAACATCTGAATGCATAACAGAGAACAAAGGCAAAGAACAAAGAAAACAAAGGCAAGCCATATAGAATCCCACAAGTTCATCCCCAACCGAGTTTCAGAAACAAAGAACCAAAGGCAAGCCATATACCCAAAACACAAAACACCATCATCCCAAACTCAAATCCCCCTTGTTCCTAATACCCGACTCTTCGAGAAGCTGTCTTCCTTCCAGATTTCTGCACAGAATACAAACCAGCAGGAGGCTGAGCCAGAGGAGGCTTCTTATTCTCCTTGCTCATACTCCTCAGCATATACCTCGGAGTCTCGCTTGCCCTCTCCACCGAGTACGCAGCAGACACAGATTTCCTCATACTCTCCAGCTTCCTAGTCCCACTGCCTCGCTTGGCAGACTCCACAGCAACCCCAAGCTTCTGCTTAAACGCAGACTTGAACTCCTCCCCTGTTCCACAGTACTTCTTCCTCAGCCTCTCATTCCTTCGAGCAGAGTACTCATCATACAATTTCCCCCTCTCAAACAAAGGACTTGCATTAGCACTCAATGATTCAGGAAACCCTAAACCAGCCTTGTCGAAATCGTCGTCCCCAAATTCGTTGCCTACCATCTTAGCCAGAGCCCTCAGTTCGCAGGAAATGGAGCGATACTCGGGCCGGAGATCCGCCTCCATGTCCCACATTCGGCTCGGTTTCTGGGATTTTGTCAGCGACCCTGAATCAATCAAATGATAAAAAGTAGAGATATGATTAGAAATTGCAGAGATAAACATGAACACAATTATGAATCGATCAGAGAACATACACACCTGGTGGGGTTTGGAGGGAGGTTGAGCCTGATCGGAGGACGCGGCTGGGTGGTCGGAGACGGGTGGGGGATTTGGCGAGGGGAGGCTTGCGATCGAGTTTCATTCTTGACATTGTTGGGTTGAGATTTGAGAGAGATTTGTGATTGAATAGTGAGAGATATAAAAGGGAGGAGCGTATCTGTGGTTTGATTGTGTTAGGGTAACTGTGTGGTGGGTCTGGCTTTTTATGGGGTGTCTCCAACGGTCATATTGGTCCAGATTTGAAACTTTCGGTATGTTTCCGGTCAATTCATTAAGCAGCTTCTAATATAAGAGGTATGATATTTGAGGGGTTACGACTATATGGTAACCGTTTTAATATTAACAAAATTTGAGGATCGATCAAGATTCAAAATAAAACGTTTTTGCCCAAAACAAAAATCAAAATAAAACGCTTGGGCTTTGATGTAACACAGGAAAGATTGGGCCGGGGTCCTCTGATATCATACGATGGGCCTTGGTACACCGTCTTCAGAATTTTGTTATATGACCATCTGACTTTACCAGGTCATTATCATTATGAAATAACAACACAAATGTACCAAAGCATCAAACAAATAGGCAATTGAAAATGAGACGGTTAATTTTCACCATAACCATTTATGTGTTCGATGCTACGAATGAGTATGAGACTGTTAATTTTAACCAGATCCATTTATGTGTTTGATGTTGCGAACGGGTAGACGATTTATGTTTTTTTTGAACTTTTTACTGAGATGATTTTTAAATATTAACGTATTGTATAGCCACTTCGATAATGAATTTACAATGTCTAACATATGTAAATAAAATTGAGTTTGGACGCAGTCATCCTAACTAGTTTGGACGCAGACATACATAGATACAAGTCATTATCGTATGAGTGTATGAAAGTAGTAAAAACAAGTCACCTCACATTCACAAAGTGAATGTACGTTTTTTTTGTTACATAGTGAGTGTACGTTTTGTTAGGGCTATTCTTTGGCCATTTGTAACACATACTCTCAAAATGCTAGCGACAAGCATGGTTTGTTGATCATTCTTGTACCGATACTGTCTCAATTTAACGACGTTTAAGTTGTTGGGTTTTATCTACAAAAGGTCTCTGTACAATTAGGAATGATTCACCCACATATATGTTATATTTTATTTGTCACTTTTATGATGTGAGATCTCTCATCTCCAACACTCTCCCTCACGTGCAACCTAACTTTTAGGTCTGCACGTGAAACTGATTAAGAAACTGAACTCGGGCCTCATGGTTAACCGAAAAACACTCCAAATTCTGAACCCCAAACTCTAAACTCCGAAAGAATTCCAAACCATACTCTGAAACAACTTCAACCAAACCAGAGCCATGACCTTTGAAAGAACGCACCCGGGCTCGTGGGAGAAGCAATTGGAGAGGGATCCGCTCTGATACTATGTCAAAGTGCTAGCGACAAGCATGGCCTGTGAATCATCCTTGTACGGATACTGTCTCAACTTAACCATGTTTAAGGTGTTGAGTTTTATCTACAAAATGTCTCGGTACAATTAGGAATGATTCACTCACATATATGTTATATTTTATTTGTCACTTTTCTGATGTGAGATCTCTCATCTTCAACACATACTGCCGCGCTAATGCGATCGACTCGATAACAAAGTGCTTAGGACAAACCCCGACGGCAGCTACAATCACATTATTGATCCCATTACTCTAAACCATACAACACCAAACAACGTCACTACCTACGCATGAAACCACACCGACCCACGAGGTCTCAAGCATCATGAACATGTATTTAGAATGCTAGCTATCAGGGCACCGCTGAAATCGATGCTCAATTCTTGACTGTTAGAGAATAGATGAATATGACAATCGAAGCTGGAGGGAGATTCCGATCCAGGCTAATCCACTAATCCACTATGTTAATCAAGTAAGATAATCTAATCTATCTAGCTTAGTATATATTATATTGATTTCGGTACGTAGCAGTTACTATAAATCTATCACTTAAAATAAACGTTGTTCTTAAGCTTGCCAAGCCAATATTCGAAACGAAAATGAAGATTTTGCAAGTAGACGTTGTTTGACTTGTTTCCGAGGAGAAGATCAAACCCTCTTTCCCAACACCCTCTCATCTCAAAACCTTCAAGCTTTCCTTATTGATCATCTCATTCCAGCTCCAAGCCTTATGCTCCCATTATTCTCTTTTATGATCCCATTTCCACCATTACCGCCACCAAAAGACTTCAATTGCTTAAGGAGTCTTTGTTCGAGGCCTTAACTGAGTTCTAGCCCCTCACCGGGGAGCTCAACAATGACGAGGTATCTGTCGAGTGCAACGATGAAGGTGCTGTCTTCATCGAAGCTAGGGTTAAGTACTTTTCTCTTCATGAGTTTCTAAGCCGACCTGAACTCTGTTGAGATATAAATTCAATCCCACATCAGAAAAATTGAGAACTTGCATGTGGTTTATAAGGGTTTGGGCTACTCTCTCCATTACCAATTAGTTTTGGAATTGAACAACATACTACTTTATCATAATATCAGAGCGGGTTACTCATATATACGTGTAAAGCACAAACGTCACACGAACTTCACATCACCTCATATGTTGTCCACGTGTTAGACTTGAAGATTCACCACACGTGCGGGGCGTGTGTGTATATATATATATATATATATATATATATATCCCACATCGGAAAAATGAGACATTGTATATGGGCTTAATAGTTTGGGCTACTATCTCCATTGTCAATTGATTTTGGAGTTGAACCCAGACTACTTTATCATGGTATCAGAGTGGGTTATATATGTTTACGTGGAAATCCCAAATGTCACACAAACTTCACGTCAACCCAAAATGTTGTCTAAGTGTTAGGCTTGAAAATTCTTCACACGCACAGAGACGTGCTGATATATCAATTCAATCCCACATCGGAAAAAATGGAAACTTGCCTGTGGTTTATAAGGGTTTGGGCTACTCTCTCTATTGCCAATTGTTTTGAAGTTGAACCTCAAAATACTTTATCAAACTCTTTAATTCGTTACTGAACCAATTCCTCCCTGGCAGTATTACACATATGAGAAGTGGCAATTTTGTCACCAATATTCAAGCAAATGTGTTCAAGTGCGGCGGCATTGCCATCGGCATATGCATCTCAGTGATCTCACACAAGCTCCTTGACGGCGCTGCCATGTGTACTTTCCTCAAGTCATGGACTGCTATTCATTGTTGAATGCTATCAGGATTGTCGGAGAAAGCAATACCACCGCGGATATCCCATAATCTATTTGTTGCAGCTTCTTTGTTCCCCACAGATGGTGATCTGTGGCTTAGAGATTCCTCGCTTCAAATATGGGGGTCCTTGTTCATACAAGGCAAGAAGTCTAGTGTCACAAAGAGACTTGTGTTTGATATGCCTCGGCTATAGCTACGCCAAATGCCCAAGTGGCTCGAAAGAAACCACCCACGCGCGTTGAGGTGGTTTCGTCTTTCTTATGGCAGTGCTACATGGCTGCCTCTAAAGAAAAACATGGTGTCCAAAGGCTTTCACTGCTGACACACGTTATGAACCTCCGGTCCAAACTACTGAATGCAATGGATGATTCTAATACCGATCTTGAACACTCCACCTGAAACATCCTCTGGATGGCAGCGGCACGGTCTTATATCGGAGATATATAGCGATGAAGATGGTGAGCAACAAAACTCGGTCTTGCCCGACTTGGTGAGTGAGTTGAGAAATGCATTGTCAAGAATTGATGCTGGTTTTCCGAAGGAAATACGAGGGAGGCAGGGAAGTCTCTGATGATGGATTATCTGGAGGAAATCATGAACAGTGATGGGTTGGATTTAGATTATTATGGGTTTAGCAGTTGATGCAAGTTTGTCACGTAAGAGGCTGCTGATTTTTGGTGGGTGAGCAGCATGGTTTGAGAAGTGTGTTAGAACAGATGATGATTATATTGTTTATATACTAATAAAATAAAATAACAAAGATTAATTATAATTAATCAAATTGTATGAAGAGTTTCAACGAACTGGGAAGAGAAGCTTTTGGAGAAGAAGAGAAGTGATTTTTGTTGGTGTGTTTAGAATGAAGGATTTGTGATCTTTATATAGTGTTGGGAATCATCTACAAATTGATGGTTTTCTATCTGTTACATACAATAATAAATCATAATCAGACTCGGGTCACAAATTTGAGCTGCATTCATGTCTGCAGGTCACCCCGGCCTAAGTGAAGAAATTGGGTTTCCGACATGGGATTTGCACCCCTTGTGCACGCGAGAGATAGAGCATGAGTGCTTGTCATGGTTACACCTTCAAGGTGTGAGATTCTATTTAAAGCCTTATTCCTCTCCCATTTTTTTTTAATGTGGGACAAAATTCATTTTCTCATTTGAACTAGTCATTTTTAGGTGACAATTTCTCATTCACCCCACAACCAAATTATGCATATGAATATATGATTTTATAGCCCTCATTATAAGGATTACAAATTCATGCATGCAATCATCTAATTAAAGGTGCAACTCACTTTAATTATTTTGTTTAATCAATGGTCCTTTAGACCATTTTTCCAACAAATTGCTCCTCATTTTCATAAATCTGATCATTTTGGTCGACACAAAGTCCGGTGACAGAATTGAAGCATGGGTCACCTTGGATCAGCGTCAGATGACTCTACGAGAAGCCAACTCCGACATCAGGAAGTTGGTTTCAGAGGATCCTAGTCCCCTGAATTTAAATTAACTGTGTATATGATGTGTAACGTTAACTATTGTCGCAAACTCTGAATTTAAACTTTGTGTATACGGACATTATAGAATTTGTGATCACCCACTTTTGAATCTAATATGGAGAGTTGAGTACATAATCACAAAAATATGAAGTATTTTGAATCTTAAATTATCAAAGTTTAGTTTTTGTGTGATTTTGCCACACATCTATTGATCATCTAGTGACTGGATCCAAGTGAACATCAATGCACCATGTTGCAAGATATGTTGATTATTGGTATAAATCAGATCTATGGCATCTTCTATCTAAATATAATGTAGTTTAATTCTGATCATTGCCTAGACTTACCACAGATTTCAATTTGAACACCCTATTGACTAACTGAACCGTAAATTTCATGAGATGATGTATCAACAATAGTTGAACGGTGATTGAGTAATCATTTTCAAAAATGCTACATTTATAATAATAGATAGATGTTAATTATCATGAACGTAAGAAAAAATATACAACGAAACGAACGAACGAATAAAAGTTATAAGTACCATGTATTGAGTCGGATTATGCAGTCATTCTCGACAATACAACAATTCATCTGAAAACAACCGAAAGTCTATCGGATATGAAATTTCATGCTAATTCTTAATAATGTGAACTGTGATGGGTATCATCATCTTAATCCTAATTAATGTCTATGATTGAGCAAGGCTACTATCCTATATTTATTTGGATCCTATCCGGTTGTTGTCACCTTGATCAGCTAGGGCCTTACACCATTAAGAAGTTATAAGATGTGATGATACCATTGCGCCATTTGTGTCCAACTCGAGGAAGGTCCGGAGGAGCAGGAGATGCCATGGGCAAAATGTAAATACGAAATCTAACCTGTGTAAAAAAATGGTAAAAAAGAAAAATGCTTGGGAGCTATCAAGGCTAAGGGTGAGGGCGATTCAGATTGTTCTGAAATTTAAACCGTAACCGAACCGTTTTTTCGGTTTTATAATATTTTAAATCGCAACTAAACTGTTTTTTCGGTTTTTGAATAATTTGATTACATAATTTTTGGTGCGGTGCGTGTCAGTTTCGGTATGAACCGATTTATTCATTTCAACAAATAAGGAATGTCCAAATTTTTGCCTAACAATTCCTCTAAGGCATGAACAAATTTTGAATGAATTTATAGTCCATACAAGTCTAAAAATGTCATCAAAATATCAATTAACTAACAAAAATATCATATTTGATAACTTAATAAATCAACTGTCATGCAAAAACAACAACTTATAAACTACAAACTTGAATATAAATGATTTTTTTATATTACAAATCATGATCCATCAATGAAAAATTTAAAAAAAATGTAATTCAATACGGTTCGGTTTAATTTTATTAAATTATAACCTCAAACCGTAATCGAACCGTTTTTATACAATTCGGTACGGTGTGATCCTAAAATAAAACCGTTTTAATTGAACGGAGTTACCGAATCATATTTTAGCTCGATAACCGCATTTTTAATGTTAAAGGCTCGCTCCTAATCAAGACCGTTGAACGTGGGAAAGTCGGACAATCATGACAAACTGACACAAACAACACACACAGCTTCGCATGGAAACTACCGAGAGAGAATGAAGAAATTGCTTTAGCGAGAAAAAGACCAAACCTGTCTTCTTCTTCTTCTTCGAGTCTTTAGCCTCTTATGGCTAATCAGCTCTCTCGATTCTCTCCTTTGTGCATCTTGTTTGTTTGGTTTCAATGCTTCTTCTCGATTGTCAATGGCGACACTAATCCCTCTCAACCTTTTCCCACGCCCATTAACCGCGATCTCTACCATTCCAGGTCAGCTTATACGATTCATTGCTTCAATTCAATTCCCAGATTCATTGATTTTGCTTGTGATTTCAATTTCATGTTTATGGTGACTGACTTTTTGTAAAGCTTGAATCTTGGCCATTCACTAAGTTGTTTCTTTGGTAAAGTTTTGAGCTTGTTTGGTTAATTAGCATCGAACATAATCAAAGTTTTCATTTTTATTGATTTTTTTACAGTGGTGATTTGATGGAAGAGATTAAAGCTTTGGTAATTCGACACCCGGATAAACTCACTGTAGGTTTGCTCTTTCTGTTCAATCATTTATGAAGAATTCCATTTCATGTCTTGTCTTAAAGTACTAAGCTTTATGTGTCAATGATAGTTGGATACAATTAAGGCTAGAAACAAGGGTTACTCTGCTGAGATTGATGTGGTTACTTATTGTCGGAGAAGGCAGGATGCGGATGACAAGCCCAAGTTTCGGATTCTTCTTGTAAGATTTCTCATTCGAGTCTGTGTGTTGGATGTAAGTGATTCGTTTTATTTAGATTTTGATTGGTAATGGCTGGTGTTTTTGACAGATGATTCCTTGTCTTCCAGAGTTTTGGGCAGCATGGAAGGGAGCTCATTACGTCTGAAGTTGCTTTGCGGATCCTTTCTATCTTGAGTAAAGAGAAGTTTCTGCCCAACCTAGACCAAGCCTACTTAGACCGGACCCTTGACAATCTTGTGATAAAGGTAGCAACTTTACTAAACTTTTTCATTGATGTTAGCTGCAGTTAGCTTCTAAGTATGTGGTGTTCAATAAAACTTAGCTTGCATGTCTTCAGAAGTTAAAGGCAGTATTGGTGTGTACATAAGCTCTAACTCACAGACAACTCTTACATTGAGATTTATTCCTTCCATGTTGTTCATGGTTCCATTTCATATATTATTCTTGAAATTCTTTATTTCGATTATTTTTTAGGGGGTTTCCCATTTGTATCCCTATTAGATGGAAAGCTGTTCCTATGCTTTATTGATCGCAATAGAATCCAAAGTCGTGGGGATAAGAATATATTCCTCCTGAATTTTAGCTGGTTTATCTGTGGATTTTGTTCAGGAATTTCGGTATTCTTTGAGTTCTGATTCTAATTTATGTCAGGTGGTGCCTATGGAAAACCTAAATGGCCGCAGACTTGTAGAAGCAGGAGACCTCTGCGAGAGGAGAAATGGTAATGCCAGCAATTCTACTGACTTCAAAAGATAAAACACACACACATGTAAAATCTGATTATACTTTATAATATTACCTTCTTTTAATCCTCTTCCTATACTAACACTTGTGTGATAAACTTATTTAATTGCTCATTATGTGACAGGGAGAGGAGTTGATCTTAACCGTAATTGGAGCGTAGATTGGGGCAAAAAAGAGAAGGACTATGATCCGTATGAGGAAAATCCTGGGACTGCTCCTTTTAGTGAGCCTGAAGCTCAAATAATGCGGAAAATTGCAGTGTCATTTGATCCACACATATGGGTTAATATACACTCTGGGATGGAGGTGGGTCAAACTAACTTCCAATTATATTCCCTCATGTTGACTCTGAAACTGTTCTAAGTTTCAGATTAATGCACTACTTTTTTCACTGAAAATTGTTATGTCGTGATACGTTCTGCATTGCTTAGACAATCTGTGCAGATTAAAGCACTTCATAGATTTTGGCTGCATAGTCTGACACATTCTTAACACAGGTTTTTTTTTTGTTTCTGTCTCTGTCTCTCTCTAGGCTTTATTTATGCCATATGATCATAAGAACACAACCCCTGATGGAGTTCCCTCGCAAAAAATGAAGTCATTGCTTGAAGAACTGAACCAGCTGCATTGCCAGAAGCGTTGCATGATTGGGTCTGGTGGAGGTTCTGTTGGGTTAGTAACTAACTTATTCAGTGTTAATGTTTTTTGTCATGAACTCATTATTATCACTAGCATGCCTCTTTTCTGTATTCAATATTGTTTTCAACACAATGTGGTTGGACCTGGGTGCGGTGCGATGATGTGTGATCCCCAGGCCTTCAGCTTAATGGTTGGGGCATATTTCACAGTTTGATGATTAGGTTTGGCATGCTGGCCATGCGTGTAGCCTTGTTCTGTTTTTGTAATTCAATATTTATGTTACTAATGTGATGATTAATCACCATTATTAGAGCCAAAGTTCAAAGAATTCAAATCATTCAATGTTTTCAGTTTCAAAACTTATTGCAGCAAGAGTTTCCAGATACTTAATAATAATATTGCTTAATTGCAGGTATTTGGCACATGGGACAGCAACTGATTTTATGTATGACATTATAAAGGTGCCCATGGCTTTCACCTTTGAGGTTTGTAAAAGCATGACTCTTTTTTCTTAAATTTCTATTTTCATTGTACTTCGACTCAAGGAAAGAAGTATCCTTTTTCTGTGACTAGATATATGGAGATGGAGCAGCAGCATCGAGAGATTGCTATAAAATGTTCAATCCCACTGACTTCGATACCTTCAACGTATGTAACTTTTTGGGTATTCTTGATCTTCTATAACGAAAGGGGAAACTGTTGTTAACAGTGCAAATATTTTCACTTTCTTTCAGAGTGTTCTGCATGAATGGTCTGCTGCATTTTTCACAATTTTTGAATTGGGGCCAAACTTACTTGGTGCAAATTATTCAAAGCCCACCCCAGACAAGTGGGTGTCCATAGATGAGTATCTTGATGGGTACTTGGTTGAGAGGAGTAGTAGATATGGAAAGAAGACGGAGGTGCTTGATCTAGGAATGCAGGAGATACGAACATATTTCAGGCTCTTCTTGTTATCCTCAGTTATGTTACTGTTCATGTTCTGTTCCAGAATTTCAAAAAGCAAGTTTTCTAGACCAGTTGTTTCCGGTATTCCACTCTGAATTCAGAATATAGGGTTTTGATTTGTATACACACCATAGGAATATATTGTTTTAACTTATAGTTGTAATGACTTCTCTGTATAACTCATTATTCTTTTCAAGGAAATCACTGAATTGTATGGAAAAACAGAGCATCCGAGTTCTCGGAATACTGCATCTGCATCCATTTAAAGATGAAATAGAGAATGCTGGGATACAACTGCTCTTCCTTTAGAATAATGTAGTACAATGTAGTGTTCTAATTACATTCCACCTTGGGAAAGAAATATAATCGAACATGTTACAAGATACGAGCAACAAATCATATTTTCCCAGGTGCTTATGGAAAAAGAATTACAACTGAAAATAGTGAGGATGGGTTGTTTCTTCAATTGTTCTTGTGTTTGTCATTGGTCAGTGTCTTTGTTTCCAAACTGTGGAGCATGATTTCCCTTGAATTTGGATTCCCTTTGCCAATCAATCGTTCCTTCAGAACCATTATACCAAAGGAAAAAATTCAGTGTGGCTGTTGATTATCAAAACCTATGGAGATGCAGACACACTGAGAAACTTGTTTTCAAAAAACTGATTCTCAGAACTTAAATTCATGCTTCTACACATACCTACATATGAAAAGCAAGCAATATCATGTTCAGGTTGTGATTTTACCTTTATAGTAATAACCCTGTCTTGATAACATAAGAGGTGGACCATATATAAATTTCGCTGTATGATTTGATCATATCATCTATGATTCAGTGTCTGTTTCATGTACTTCAGGGCAGACCGTAACATTGCCCTAGCTTTCCTATCAGGAGTTACTCTAGAATGAATCATTTCTTCATATACATCTGGAACCTGAAACAAAAACCACATTTCATGATTTCAATTCAAACAATAGAAGATGCTGAAACTATGCAGCCCAAAGGCCTGGATGCATACAAAAGAGATGCAGAAGTGAATTATAGCAAGGATTAAGGACATTAAATAGGAGTCATACCTTATAAAATTTATCAACGCGAATAAGGGCTTTCATAAGGGTAGTGTATGTAACCACGTCTGGTTTTACACCCTGCAGTTATAAGAACCATAGTGAAGTTGGTAACATGAAAAGATCAATTGTACCATGTATGCAGTATCTTTAATGGTAAACTGCAGCATACAGTATATAACTTACATTTTCCTTCATGTATTGCAACACAGAAAAGGCCTCAGCATCTCTCCTATCTTCACCAAATGCATTGATTAATGAATTGAGAGCTAACAGACTAGGTTTCAAGCCGTCCGCTCTCATAACCCTGAATGCATTCAGTGCTTGCTCAGACAAACCCTGTCAAGGATTCCATAAGATCATATTAACGATCAACTATCACACCCAAGATAAAGAGTTTTCGATTATTCTCAGAGAATTAAACAGAAAGATAAACTCGTTGTCTGAAGTAACATGAACATCTTGCTAGTAGGCAGTCATCATAAAATACATAGAAGCACACAAACTCAAATACACCAGTAATCGAATAGTTCAGGAAGAAAGAACTTGTATATTGAACATTCTCTATACGTTGTCACAGGTAACATTGTTGGTCCCAAAGCTAAAACTGATTGTCATGCCAATGGAAGTAGATATGACATTGAATAATAAAATTAACAACATAATGGTTATGCAATTGACTGTGCACAACAAGCTGGCCATATCCTGGCTTCAATTTACAGAACTATGCAACTAAAAGTGCAAGTAAGATCACCTAAGATAAGAAAGTATGCAATGGAAGTTACTAGATTAGGGTCTAATCATTTTACATTTTGAAATCACTAGGTATAATGTAGAATCAAGTGAACTGACTGCACAGTAATATTGTCAGGAAGTGTAGAGAAGACAGCTTACTCTTTGAGCGTAGGCATTAATCAAGGCATTATACATAGTCGGGGATGGTTTCAGGCCCGCAGACTTCATTATCTCCAAGCACTCTATTGCATCATTAAATCTCCCTGACTTCCCATATATGTCAACTAACGTGGTATAAGTAACTATATTTGGAAGTATACCTGACTCTGCATCTTCCCCATGAGGCCCTTCACTTCATCCCATCTCTCCTGCTCCCCTAAGGAGTTTATCAAGATGTTAAAGTTGGTGGCACAAGGCGTGCAACCACTCTCCTGCATGTCCTCAAACAACTCCTCCGCTCTTGCAATGCGGCCTGACTTACAATGACTATCTATAAGGGAATTCCACGTAACATATCCGGCTGAATCCTCTGTGATAACATCCTTTCAAAGGTAGCCATAGCATGATCCAGACAATTAGACTTTCCAAAAGTATCAATCATCACATTGTAAAAATGCCTATCAGGCATTACCCCACTGCTCCTCATGTCCCTCAAACCTTGAAATGACTGGAGATATAACGGGAGACGGCGGCCTGGTAGGTGTCGTAGTTGTCTAAACGGAGCCGTGAAGTTGGAAGAGAGGGGAGGTGAGACTCGGCGGAGGTGGAGACGACGCAGGAGAGAGGAGCGTGGTGGCAGATGAGAATGGGAGAGGTCGAAGCCAATTGGACGGAAGGAAAGCGAGTCGAACCAGATGGAGGCAGAAGATGCATGTCGACGGCGACGGTTTCAATTTCTGCTGACACATTTAGGTGTCCAGTTTTATATTTTTTTCTGGTTTTGTGGAGGGAAATGAGAATAGTAAGCAAAAAATTAACAGTCGGTATTAGTAGACAATAGAGAAATGGAGGACGTATATTCTGCCACGTATGTATGATCGCGGGCGATATAAAGATGCGGCGGTTTATAGTTTGAAGCTCAGACTTTGATTCCAGTTTACAGAAATGATGAATTGATCACTTAGAGTTTAGACACCCTTATTTTGGTTTTACCTGGGGAATACTAGGATTGAGAGAAGCAAAAGCAAGAGAAATCCAAGCTTCAAATTCATTGTTTCCCATTCTCCTGTGTATCCATCAAGCGAACCACGTTACCTATCTGGATTTGGTCTAATGAAAGAAGTTGAGTCCATCATATTAGATATCTGTATGTTTAAAGAATCTATTTAGAAAGAACCAAATCTCTTTATAACTCCGAGTGGTAGTTTACTCTGTGGCTGTTTTCTAGAACTAAATCAAGTGAACCTCATTGACCGAGAAGGACTCGCGACAGGCGTCATGAACTGGAATGACCCACGTTCATCTCAGCTTGATCATCCCCATGGTTTGTGGAGAGTGCAGTAGCCTCAGCCATGTCTTGGAAACCTTACTAATAGTCTCTAACCCACCTTGACCTTGTAGCTTCGCCACCAAGTCACCATTGAACTTCGATGTTGCTTTCCTCTCACCAAGCTTGACGACTCTAACTCATGTTCTCCCGGATGATCATTAGCTATTGCACCTGCCAAACAAAGAAAATTCCCCAAACAGTTTTGTGAAAGATTCGGTTCAGCTTTTCGGCGTAAATTCACTGCGTGGGTTACCAAACTAGGTGCAGATCGACCAGACTTGGCCTTCCAAGCAGCCGTGGCACATTTCCAGTTGAATGCCGAAACTGCCTCCACCCGATTCACGTTTTGTGAAGATAATGTTGCTGCTTGTTCTTTAAGTTTGGCAACAGCTGAGGCCTCAAATACAAACCTGTTTGTAACACACCTTCCTTTCTTGGCAAACGCCTGTACAGGCCCCTCATAGTTGTCTGTTGGGTGTGCACACTTTCCTTGTTCGTCAAGAATCGGAGGGAACAATGTTGCACCATCAAAATTAGGCAATGCATGAATACAGTGATCACCTAATTTACTCTGTGCTGTGGCTGCAGCCAGTGGCGGAGCCAGGATCAAACATGGGGTGGGTTTCAAATTTGGCCGAATGCCCAAATTTTTTTTCCAATATAACAATGTAAAGTGTAGGAGCTTAACCATAGCTTAATTACGAAATTTCAAAACATATTTAAGTGTAAAAAATGAGTAAAAGTAAGAAACATGAGTGAAAGTAGAGGAAATAGAAACAATATTAAAAATAAAGAGGAAGAAGAACTGGGAAAACAACACAAAAGACACTCAAAAAAACATAAAATGCTTTTACCCAGACTCAAACCAATAAAGAGAATGAACAAATCCCATACACTTTGCTAATAGAACTGAAACAAGGTTTGTGTAATGTATGTTTGTTTTTTTCTAGTTTAGAAATCTCATCACCTGGCTGGCTGCGCCCATTGCTGCAGCCCAAGATCTGATTCTGTTGAGATATATATCTCAACACTGATAAAAGTGCTCAGGGCAACACCATCAACAATCTTGTGAGAAACATAAACTCCAATCACAAAGCCACCACAGGCGAAATTGGTCACTTGTATCATGACTACATCAGCTCTTCTTCCTGGGGCGGCGGTGGCATTTTCAAGTTGATAACCGTAATCAAGGAAACTGTTGAACGGTGGAAGAAGCTTAGGGAGTAGTGACAAATCAGGATGCTGCAGATTTTCCGAGAGGTCATGAGAGTCAACATTGTTAGGGTTTGGAATCATATCTTCCATGAATTGTAGATTTCATATATCAAGTTTGCGAATTTCAGGTGCAGGGGAAAAGATTTTGGTAGTGGTAGATTTCTAAGTTTCACTAGAAAAGATTTTGGTGGTGGTAGATTTTTGGGTTTCACTTCAATTCAGGGTTTTTGGTTCATACGGCTCTAATGTTAAGAAGAAAGGTATTGAGAGAGAACTTCACGTTTTACATTCGATCATCCCAATTTTAGGTTAATATATGTTTACAAGATGCGTCCTAATAGAAATAGATATCTACAAAACTTTATCACACTTACAAATAATTAATGGGAGAGTATTCCATGCACCGTTAAAAGACAAAAAAAACAAAAATGAATAGTGCACACATCTGACGGTGAAGAGATGATCGGACGGTGTAAATTAGACGGATCACGGGCGGTGACGGTGCACCGAATAATTTCCGGTAATTAATCTTATATACAAACAAGGACTATAATTCAACACTTTTAATGGTAGTTACAGGTAGTACCTGTTCAAAGCTCAAAGCCAAAACAAATGACATAATCACTTGCGACTCATTGCTTTGGCTTAACCTTTAATGAAACCTTGTGATCTCGACAAAGAAACAGCCTGAAATTCTGATGTATTTTATGGTTCTGGCAAATGGCATTGCCTCTGATTGTTCTGATTCTATCTAGTGAACATCATTGTGCAACTATGTGAGAAAACTACTGTGAAATTTACCTTGAATCTGTTCAGTTTTCAAGTTTGGTTCCTTAAAAGTCTGTAAAAACTTGCGTCAAGAAGTTGGGATTTCACAGGTTAGAGTTGTCAGCTCAGTTGAGCTGTGGTTATTATTGAGAAAGGGACAATCAAGAATAGAACTTTCATATTGTAATTGGTGCGTCTGCGTTTGGTACAGTGTGTTGACACGTAACAAGTTAACAGTAGTGAAAGATTTTCCAGTTGCAGAGAGTGGGGAATTGCCGATCTGTCATGGATGAGAAACAGAGTTACCAACTAGAAAGAGGGCTATGATCGATAGAAGCGAAAGCAAGGAAGCTGGCATCATGTTCTAATATAGCCATCTCTTGTTCACCTGTGTAAATCCAGGCTTCAACTCCACCACGGGACCTTGTATCTGTCAAAACGACTGCGTTCATGAACACAGATTGTGGAGCATTGTCTGCGCCGACACAGGACATCCATATAGGTTTTCCCCACCCAAAATCAAGTTCATAGACGCCAAAGCTGCACCAGCTGGTGAAACCTATATAATCCAAGGCACCATCAGATGCTGCACGAGAGCAAGTGTTATTCATCTCTTTTGAAAGCTCGCACATTTTGGAGACTCCATCCCTTTGTAGGTTTTGGATCATATTGCCATCGAATTTGTTTGTTGCTTCCCTCATCCGAATCACCAAGCTACCGAGTTCTACCTCTTGAGGTTTGCTGCTGCATAAAGTAGCTGCAGCTGTTAAAAGATAATTTCCCATACAGTTTTCTGAGAAGGGTGGCACAGCTCTCGAACGCAAATTGACTGCGTGGGTTATCAAAGTAGACCTCTGCCCACCGTCAGTTCTTTCGTTGTTGAAGGCAAACGCAGCCGTAAGGCATTTCGAGATTAGTGCTGTAACAACCTCTACACGAGTTGGATTCTGCGCGCTTGAGGTAGTGCCGGCTGTTGCTTTGGCCTTAAGTGCGGCAATAGCTGATGCATCAAACACAAATCTCCTTGAAGCACACTTTCCCATTCTAATGAAACGGCTCATAAAAGCCATTAAAGTTGCTTCTCTTGGGAATTCATCACATGGAGGAAACAAAGATGGGGCATCAAAATTAGGCTCACAAATGTCAGAAACAGGAGCCTTACGACACCTTGCAGCCCAAGCTTTAAGAAAAGTGCTCACCGCAGTTCCATCAACAGCCATATGTGAGACCAAGACACCAACAACAAAACCACCGCAGGCAAAGTTGGTGACTTGGAACATAGCTAGGTGAGCTCCTGAAGCTGCTGATTCACTGAAACTAGCACCAGGTGGAAGGAACTGACCGAGCAATGAGATATCAGGATGGTTAAGTAACTCGAAGAGATTCATGGACTCCACTTCTGCCTCTGTGTAACTAGCCCCCTCGTCATTGCAATCGATAGAATGACTGTCTCTGATCCTTCCAGCAAGTGGGTAGAAGCTAGTCAAGGTTTCTGAGAGGGACTGCTTTAGCTGTGCTGACCTTTGGGAAGTGTTAACAAAATCAGAAGCAGTTGCGTTTGCGTGGATGGGATAGAAGAGGATCCCAGGTTGATAAAAGTTTGGAACGTACTGGTCCAAGAGGGAGAGCTTGTGGATTTTCAGGTGCTGAGGTGTTGGGGAAGAGGGCTTGATGCACTCTTTCGAGATGATTTTTACTATCATGTTTGTCATTCTGATCAGCTCAATGTTAACTGATCAAATGGATGATACGAGATATGGCACTATATATATTCTGTTTTCGCTTGTTAGCTAGCTGCAGGCATTTCAAACTAAACTGTCGGCCGGACTCAGGATTCTTTTAATGGTAATTACAGGCAGTACCTGTTCAAAGCTCCAAGCCAAAACAAATGACATAATCACTTACGTCTCATTGCTTTGGCTTAACCTGAGCGGACTAGGATTCAGAAATGCGAAAGCAAGCAAGAGCAACAAAGCCATTTCTTCTTCATCCAGCCGGGTAACAAACTGAGAGTATTATTTGTTGCTCGACAGGTACATTGCAATTACCGGCACCTGAGTTCCACTTACAACACAGCGAGAATAATTTGTCATGAATGAGAGACATAGTAAGTGATCAACAGAGAGCAGGATCAAAAATCAAGTAAGTTGTCATCATCTTATTCTTAATTTCGAATATACGTCTTTGTTCACCTAGATAAATACATGCAATTCCTCGCTCGAACTTACTATCTGTTAAAATGACTGTATTCAAGAATATGGGAGAAGCATTGTCTGCAGTAGCACAAGATACCTACATTGGCTTCCCCCACCCAAAATCGGTATCATATAGACCTTAGTTGCTACAGCTCCCGAAACAGATGTAGTCCAACCCACCATTAGATGATGCACTAGAGAAGGTACTACTAATCTCTTTGGAAAGCTTAAGAAGTTAAGCAATCCCTCCACAGCCTTTGTACGTTGTGTACAATGTGACCATCGAATTAGTTTCATGCTTGATGCCTCCCATATTCGACTTACCAAGCTACCAAGTTCAAACTCTTGAGTGTTGCTGCATGATGCAGTTGCAGCAATCGAAATTATTTCTACATCCATGCCCTAGTTGTAGAATAGCTGTCAAATTAGGATTACTAATATTAGTAGGAAATCTTGTAATTATGGGAATTCTTTCCTTGTACGTTTAGAATAGCTCTCTAACTCTTGTATCACTATAAATACCCCTTGAGGGATGAATGAATAACAATTGAAACACAAATCAAATTATTCTTTTCTAGTTTGTCAAATCAGTGAAACCTGCTTCAGATTGGTGCATGGGACAAACGACTGATTCTGTGGTGACACGTGTCGGCAATTGAGAACAGGAAGTTGGAGCCGGCGGCGCGACACGTGTCGGCAATTGACTCCTTTTGTGTCGATTTGTGATTTGTTACTCCTTGTAATTAAGTAAATCATATTCTTTCCTCTCCAACACTCCCCCTCACGTGCAACCTAACTTTTTTAGGTTTGACACGTGAAATTCATTCAGTCCAATTCCCACATCGGAAATTGGTACATTCATGCGGTCCAATTCCTATTTTGGAAATTGGGGTATGCGATCCAAGACCCACTGTAGGCACTTGGTATGGTATGGGCCAATCAGAATTTTTCCAACGGCAATTTGATTCGATGAACCCAAATTTGAGCTCATTATGATGGGAGACTTCCCCCGTTACGTTGGGAGAAGTAATTGAAGAGAAACCTGGTTTCTTTGTATTTGGTACTGAGTTTTGGAATTTGGGATTCGATGTTTGGGAATTATGATGATTTGGGGTTTTGGTGGTGATGTGGGATTTGTTTGGATTTTGGGATTTAGGTTTTTGGTGGTGATTTGAGATTTTGGTACGGTAAACAGCGGAATACGAATACGAAATTTGAGTTTTGACTTTTGGTGAGGGTTCATGATTTGTTTGTGGATTTGGACGGATTCAGGATTTGTTTGTGGATTTGGGTGGATTCATGATTTGGGCTGATTCAGGATTTGGTATGGTATTTGATTCAGTAACAATGCATCGGATAGTTGGTATCAGAGCAGGTTCAATCCTTGGGTCCCTCTTTGTCAGGGCGAGGTGATCGCCGCTCTTGTCGAATCTGATTTACCGCCTGCCCCTCTTTGTCAGGGCGGCGTGAACTTGAGGTCCTCCTTGGGTCCCTTTCTTTCAGCCCAGAGGTTTGATCGACATCTAAGGAGAGCGGCAGAGGTGAAGGAGAATGGAAGAGTAGCGTTTTCACATATGGGTATTAGGTCGTAATTACGTTGAACTCGAGAGGGTACCCATCGGTATTTCAAAAGATTCATTTAACTCTCGCTACAGTAGCGCGCGGCTTCTGCTTCTATAAGCAGGGTACCAGTGGCTTTGGCTTTTGGCTTCAAAAAACCAGTGCTTTGAAGCAGAGCGGGTCAATTTATAATTTACCAAACACCTTGCCTAGCTTCGCTTCATAGCAAAGCAGCTTAGAAGCCCAACCAAACGCGCCCTAAGTGTGGAGGTGTTGGGGAAGAGGCTTTGATGTACTCCATGGACAATAATTTGACCTCCATTGGAGAAAAGCTTCAGAGTATATGATCAATGATTTGGTTAATTACAA
The DNA here is from genome assembly GCA_951800085.1 of Comarum palustre. Lineage (NCBI taxonomy): Eukaryota > Viridiplantae > Streptophyta > Magnoliopsida > Rosales > Rosaceae > Comarum > Comarum palustre. The sequence goes on from OX637583.1 coordinate 23,049,190, forward strand.
TAGCTTTTGCTGTCTCAACACGATAGATAGCTCTAGCTATATACAAGAATGGACAAATTCATGAACTACTGCATTATTGTATCTACTCAATTTTTCGTTGATCTTCTCGATCTGTTTGAATTAAAAATACGCCATTTGGATTTATTTATTTTTTTATCAATATATGTGTCCCTCTCCCAAAGTCGCTAAAACATCAGCTTTCAGTTGGTGTATGATATGCCATAGAATAATAGCAAAACCAGGTCAACTAAACAAGCTAATGAAATTTTTTATGGGGTTTTCAACTAAATCAAATGTTGTGTTTTGGAAGTGGGTGAATTTTTAAATATTTAATAAAAATTAAGGAATTTTTAATTTCTTATGTATCTTTTTTTCTGTTTGGATTTTTATCTCTTGAAATTAGCGATTTTCATAAGAAAATAATTGTGAAATTTAAGAGTTTAAATTCCCGACTTGAATTCATCTCAAAATAGGGTCATTTGTCAATTGTCTCAACTGTGATTAGTCTAAATACAAATTATTATCATTTTAAAGTCAGATATAATGAACACAAGAGACAATTGTGGCTGAATATAGATTGATGTTAATTCACCTCACAAAGGAGGAATTATATACAAATTACAACCGAGCCAAAGTAGGCAAGTATATCTTCCTAAGGTAAGTGATAATCCTAATAATAATAGTAATCCTAATAATAATAGTAATTACAAAATATTACAGAACATATACAAAAGGAAAGTATGACTCACACCAACACTCCCCCTTAAGTTGGCGCATACAAATCACGAATGCCCAACTTATCAAGTGAGTCATAAAAAGCCTTACTCGAAACTGCTTTAGTCAAAACATCAGCTAACTGTTCTTCAGAGCGAACAAAAGGAAAGGAAATAAGCTTAGAATCAAGCTTCTCCTTGATGAAATGTCTATCAACCTCAACATGCTTGGTTCTATCATGTTGTACTGGATTATGAGCAATATCAACAGCTGCCTTATTATCACAATATAAATCCATGGATTTCTTTGGTTTAAATCCCAAATCACTTAGTACATTTCTCAACCAAAGTAATTCACAAACTCCATGGGCCATACCTCTATACTCTGCTTCAGCACTCGATCGAGCCACAACTTTTTGCTTCTTACTCCTCCAAGTAACAAGATTACCGCCCACAAAAGTGAAATAACCAGAAGTAGACTTTCTATCTGTAATGCAACCTGCCCAATCTGCATCTGTATAACCACTAATATCCAGATGTTTATTCTTTGAAAACATTAAGCCTTTGCCGGGTGCAGACTTCAAATACCTCAGAATGCGAATTACAGCTTCCATATGGGTTTCACTGGGATTATGCATAAATTGACTCACAACACTCACTGCATATGCAATATCTGGCCGAGTATGTGAGAGATAGATTAACCTGCCAACTAACCTCTGATAATGAGCCCTCTCTGTAGGAATTTGGTCAGGGTACTCCGCTAACTTGTGATTTTGCTCAATAGGAGTATCAGCAGGTTTACAATCTAGCATCCCTGTTTCTGCCAACAAATCAAGCACATATTTTCTCTGGCACAAGAAAATTCTTGAACTCCCCCTTGCAACCTCAATTCCCAAAAAATATTTAAGTGAACCAAGGTCTTTCATCTCAAATTCGGATGCAAGTAGACCCTTTAGTTTTTCAATCTCCTCTGAATCATCACCAGTAATTATCATATCATCAACATAAATAATCAAGGCAGTCACCTTACCTGACCGACGTTTCAGAAACAACATTTGATCAGAGTTGCTTTGTTTGTACCCAAAACGACGCATAGCTTGAGAGAACCTTCCAAACCAAGCTCGTGGTGATTGCTTAAGTCCATACAAGGACTTGTTCAACTTACATACAAATCTTCCTTCTGCGTTTGCTTCATATCCTGGCGGTAGATCCATATAAACTTCTTCAGATAACTCTCCATGTAAAAAGGCATTCTTCACATCAAACTGTTGCAAAGGCCAATCTAAATTGGTTGCTAGAGACATCAATACTCGAACTGTATTAATCTTGGCCACTGGAGCAAAGGTTTCCTCATAATCCACGCCATAAGTTTGAGTAAATCCTTTTGCAACAAGTCTCGCTTTATACCTGTTCACCGAACCATCTGCATTGTGTTTGACAGTGAACACCCATCTACACCCAACAGCTCTCTTTCCCTGTGGGGGTGGCACCAACTCCCAAGTATTATTCTTCTCCAAAGCTTCCATCTCCTCATTCATTGCTTGAGTCCATTTGGGATCCTTGAGAGCATCCTGCACTTTACTGGGAACACATACAGAGGATATTTGATTCACAAAAGAAGCATGGGATTTAGACAACCGATGGGTGGACACAAAGTTAGCTATAGCATATTTGGACTTGACATTTAAACTTGGTTCATATTGGCGAGGTGGTTTACCACGAGTGGACCTAGGAGGCAAGACACATATACTATCACCATTACCAAAACTAGAAGAAACATTACTAACCTCAAGATTAGGACTCTCCTCCGGGATTGTCTGGCAAGAGTTATCTATATTTGAGAGGGGTGAAGGGCCTTGATCGATTGCATGTTCTGCCTTGTCGTGCGATCGATCGCTCGTTGGTGCGCTGCTGGATGGTAAGCTACTGGGAGCTTCTGTCTCTTCGGGCGATCGATCGCTAGGACCAATGCGATCGATCGTTGGTGCACTGCTGGAAGCCTCTGCCTCGTCGGGCGATCGATCGTCGTTGTCTTGACGATCGATCGTGGGATCAGAGATTACACGAACAACATTTTCATCCCCAAGTGGCTGAATCACACAAGACTTTTCTTCCAAAAAAGTATGTTTCTCCCCCTGAAGAGAAGGATTGGGAGGAGAAAAATAACAAGCATCTTCATAGAAGGTGACATCCATGGTAACATAAACTTTCTGTGTAGGGGGATGAAAGCACTTGTAGCCCTTCTGATTGACACCATAGCCCACAAAAACACATTTGAGCGCCCTTGCATCAAGTTTGGAACGTTGATTCTTAGGAACATGAACAAATACCACACACCCAAAGACACGAGCTGGAAGATTAGAAAACGAAGGAACTGACACATGATTGGAAAGGACATCATAAGGAGTTTGATTATTGAGAACGGAGGAAGGAAGTCTGTTGATGAGATGACAGGCAGTAAGAACTGCATCTCCCCAAAGATACCTGGGCATGTGAGCACTAAACAAAAGAGAACGAGCAATATCAAGAACATGACGATTCTTTCTTTCTGACACTCCATTTTGTTCAGGGGTTTGAGGACAAGTAGTTTGATGAACAATACCACAAGTTTGGAAGAATTGAGTAAACTGAGAATTAATGAACTCCCCCCCATTATCCGAACGAAAGACTTTAATATTGGCTCCAAATTGAGTTTGAACAAGAGCAACAAATTGTTGAAAAGCCGAGAAGACTTCATGTTTATGTTTTAACAAAGATACCCAAGTAAGACGGGTATAATCATCAATAAACAAAACGAACCAATGTTTGCCAGAAAGAGTTGACTCGCGGGAAGGTCCCCAGACATCAGAATGAATAAGCTCGAAAGGAACAGAACTCCTAGTAGTACTCAAAGGATAACTAGCACGATGACTTTTAGCTAAGACACAAGACTCACAATGCAACTTAGACGCATCAACGCCCAAAAACAAGGAGGGCATCAATTTCTTCATGACGCCAAAGGAAGGATGTCCCAATCTACGATGCCATAACCACAATTCTTCAATTTGATTAGTAACCCCAGTCGAAATCAAAGCTGCTTGGACTGCCTTCTCCGGCTTCATTCCGGCGAACATGCAATCCAGATGAAACAGACGACCCCTTAGATAACCCCTGCCGATTATTTCCCTGGTGAGGAGGTCCTGAAAAATCACATACAAAGGAAAAAAGGTTACAGAACATCGAGATTGAGTATTGAGCTGAGGCACAGATATGAGATGATGAGACAAGTCAGGGACATAAAGAACATCATGTAGTGTTAGAGAAGGGGTGAGACGAACAGACCCTATGCCTAAAACTGGAAAAGAATCACCATTAGCATTAACAACAGAGGAAATAGTAGGTGGGTTAAGAAAAAGGAAGTAACTACGATTATAGGTCATATGGTCAGATGCTCCAGAATCAATTATCCATGTATCACTGCCCATAAAGTCAGAAACATGTAAAGCAATACCAATTCTCCCCATTTTTTTCTTCCTTCAAATATTCAAACTTCAAAAAACAAGCAGCAACCTTCTTGAGGCAATACACGGCTCCACAGAACCTTGATCAATATAATCAAGATCAAGGCTCCTTCACGTACACTACAAAACACCAAAGAATATAGCAAACCCCAAACAACAATAAGAACTTCAACGGATCAAACAAATCCCAACTACCAAAGAACCAACCAAACAAACAAATTTTTGCAGCGGAAAACAAACAACCGAGTCCCGAATGGATCTCGGCTCTGATACCAAGTCAGATATAATGAACACAAGAGACAATTGTGGCTGAATATAGATTGATGTTAATTCACCTCACAAAGGAGGAATTATATACAAATTACAACCGAGCCAAAGTAGGCAAGTATATCTTCCTAAGGTAAGTGATAATCCTAATAATAATAGTAATCCTAATAATAATAGTAATTACAAAATATTACAGAACATATACAAAAGGAAAGTATGACTCACACCAACATTTAAAACTCTACATCATGAAATTCAAATAATGAAATTCTTAATTAATAAAATTTAAATTCATAAAATTATAATTCTCATAACTTGAAATTTATGTGGAAATAAAAATTGCTCAAGACAAAGTTAAACACAAATTTAGACACTTCATCCAACATTGTCTCAACTGTGGTTAGTCTAAATACAAATTATTATCATTTTAAAACTCTACATCATAAAATTCAAATAATGAAATTCTTAATTAATAAAATTTAAATTCATAAAATTATAATTCTCATAACTTGAAATTTATGTGGAAATAAAAATTGCTCCAGACAAAGTTAAACACAAATTTAGACACTTCATCCAACATTGTCTCAACTGTAGTTAGTCTAAATACAAATTATTATCATTTTAAAACTCTACATCATGAAATTCAAATAATGAAATTCTTAATTAATAAAATTTAAATTCATAAAATTATAATTCTCATAACTTGAAATTTATGTGGAAATAAAAATTGCTCCATACAAAGTTCAAACACAAATTTAGACACTTCATCGAACACCTTAGGGTTTATGTAAATCCTTACGGTGCAATCTTCACAGTAAATCCCCACCTCCTGCGGCCAGGTTTCCATTGCAGAATAATTTTCACACCACCGTGTATGCCTTGATCGATCTTTAGCAGGATTTGATTTTCGTAATTGTATCTATTATCCGAGTTCTGATCTGTTATCAGTGTTGTTATTATAGGGACGAAGAATTGGTCATGAGAGACTCTACAATTCTCAAACTCCTTCTAGGTCAACTGGTAATCTTTCATATGGAGCTAGGGCTAGGCAATTAGCCAAGTTTGTTTGTAAATCATTACTGGTATTGCTAGTTGCTACAGAACTTACATAGAAAATTTTATTCACTAAGAAAATGATAGTACATGATAGATGATTGTAAAGGTAGAAGTCTACCAGCAAAACTCAAAAGCAGAAACAAAAATGATGAAATGAACAATTGGAGACCTGTATATTGCTTTTACCTGAGGGGGATACTAGGATTTAGAGAAGCAAAAGCAAGAAAGTCCTTATTGCTTAGCAGTAATCCCATTTCTTCTTCAGCTAGAGAAATCCAAGCTTCAAATCCATTGTTTCCCCATTCTCCTGTATCCATCAAGCGAACCACATTGACCGAAAAGGCCTCATGACAGGGCTCATGAACTGGAGCAACCCACAGAGGCTTTCCCCAGCCGAAATCAGCATCATAAACTCCAGAGTAGGCAATGCTAGTATACCCAATAAAGTTCATCTCCACCTTTTCAACTCCATTAGTAGTGGAGAGTTCAATAGCCTCAGCCATGTCTTGGAAAATCTTACTCATAGTCTCCAATCCACCTTGACCTTGTAACTTCGCCACCAATTCGCCATTGAATTTTGATGTTGCTTCCCTCATCTTGCCCACCAAGCTTGGCAGCTCGGACTCGTCCTCTCCGTGATGATCATCTGCTACTGCACCTGCCAAACAAACATAATTTCCCATGCAATTTTGTGGAAGATTCGGCTCAGCTCTTCGGCGTAAATTCACTGCGTGGGTTATCAAACTAGGTGCAGGTCGACCAGACTTGGCCTTCCAAGCAGCTCTGGCGCATTTCCAGATGAATGCTGAAACTGCCTCCACACGACTTGGGTTCTGTAATGAGGATGTCGCTGCTTGCTCTTTGAGTTTGGCCACAGCTGAGGCCTCAAATACAAATCTGTTATTAACACACCTTCCTTTCTTGGCAAAACGCCGGTACAAGCCCCTCATAGTTGCTTCTGTTGGGTGTGCAAACTTTCCTTGTTCATCAAGAATCGGAGGGAACAATGCTGCACCATCAAAATTAGGCAACACATGAATACACTGACCATCTGATTGACTCTGTGCTGTGGCTGCAGCCCAAGCTTGGAGAAAAGTGCTAATGGCAACACCATCAACAATCATGTGAGAAACATACACTCCAATCACAAAGCCGCCGCAGGCGAAGTTGGTCACTTGTACCATGACTACATCAACTCCTCCTCCTGGGATGGTGGTGGGATTCGTAAGTTGATTAGTGTAATCAAGCAAACTGTTGAAAGGTGGAACAAGCTTAGGGAGTAGTGACAAGTCCGGATGCTGCAGAAACTCCGAGAGGTCATGAGACTCAACTTTGGCCTCTATGTAATAAGCTCCTTCATCGTTGCAATTTATGCAAGTATTGCTTCTGATTCTTCCTGCAAGCGGGTAAAAGCGAGTCAGGGTTTCCGATAGAGATTGCTTCAGTGCCATTGATCTTTCACTGCTAGTAGTACTAGGAGGTGAAACAGGAGAATAGAACAAGATCATTGGAACATAAACTGGAGGCATCAAGTGATCCAAGAGAGAAAAATTGTAAGTGTTTAAGTGTGGAGGTGTTGGGGAAGAGGGCTTGATGTACTCCTGGGAAATTATTTGGACCTCCATAGGATCAAAGCTACACTGATGATCAATGATTTTTCAACTATAGCTTTTGCTGCCACAAAACAGTAGATAACTCTAGCTATATATACAAGAATGAACCTAGTGCATGAGCTGCTGCAATCTTACTCTATCTACTTAATCATTTAGTTGATCTTCTAGATCTGTTTTTTTGGCAAACGAAAATATTTATTAAATAAAAGGATAGTATTTAAAGGGTGGACTTGAAACCAAAACCTTTTTAAAGGGTTTGAAACCAAACATAGCTCGGAGGCTCAACCCGATGCTCGAATTTTATATTAAATAAAACATGAAAAATTACATAGTTCAAATAGGACGAGACGGAAACTCATATAAGATGGAGATAAAACAACACCATATATGAAACAAGAAAAGAAACACCAGAGTCCTAAGACAAGATTATGCACGAGAGTAAGGGAACCCTTGTTCATCCATTTGTAAGCATGAAGATATCTCATGAGGAGAAGAGGCATGCCAAATCAGAGAAGAAAAAGCCAAACCCAAGTTGACTAACCTATATGCGACTGAGTTGTCTTCACAAATGACATGAGTGCAATGAAAAGTCATCACCCGAATGTGTGATAAACAATTTAACAACAGAGCAAAAGATGAAGATGTAATACAAGCTAGAACACTTAAAACAAACAAACAAAACAAAAGACAACCAAAACATAAGAATGAATATCAAAGTTGATTGCATCACAGATTCAGACGCACCACAGGTGTCCGAATACAGGCACGGTAAGGGCCTCGTGAATCTTTTTTGATCTTCACCTTTTTCTTTTGAAACTTTGAGAAATTTGAGAAGATTCTCATCCTCTACCGTTGTTTCACCCTCATCATACCATACCAAGAACACAAATGATCCATCTCATTTTGAGTATATGTACAAAGACCAAGGGGTTATTCATTTTCCAAATCACCCTAACAAAACATAGTTTGATAACTAGATTCTATCAAACTAGAATCACCATCATTCGCTTCAACCAGATTGTTAATGTCTCCAAGTTGAGCATCATTCATAACCAAAATTGCATTAGATTCATCTTCTTTGTCTCTAGGGGTGTCTCCAATCTCCTCTGTTTGGATTCATCTTCTGGATCTGTTTGACTGACTAGTCCTTTTTTAACAATACACGTCTGGGTCACAAAGTTGGTATTATATGCCAGAACACCAGACTTTTTGGTACTTAGAACACCAAAGTCATCTAAAGATGGCGCATCAAGTTTTGAACGAGTGATTGTATATTCATATTAAGATATTTGCTACAAATAAACATGAATATACGATAAAATAAACTGAACTTTATGAGGAGACAGATTGCTATCTTCATTTAAATTTTTTGACTTAAATTATAATATTATATGACTCATTGACTCATCCCCCACTCATTAGAAAAATTAGGAAGAGTAATACGTTACTGAACTAAATGTCTAAATGACGACATATGCGTGCAATATGTTTGACTAAAATAAGGATGAAAACTTGGTCAACATATGTAGCTTAAATAAAAGAGTTGACCGTTCATTACAAAATCAGAAAAAAAAAATGTCCATTAGGTCTAAAATTTTTTTTCATGTGCTCATTCAAACTAATATGAAGAAAAGAACGAATTTTTCCTTCCCTAAATATCTACTCTCCAATTGGTGCCTCACTGTTTTCTTTCTATTTTTGATCTGATTGATCACCTCTTTCTCTCTCACACCTTCCTCGTCGACTCAGAAAAATCGACCCATCAGTCTCAACGACTCTGAGTTCACCACCATGTCTACCGCCAAAGGCTGCCACCATCTCAGAAAAATCTAGATGGCGGCGTCTTCGACAACTCAAAGAGACGCTACACAGCTTCGTCGGTCCTTAACGACATCACTTCTCAACAACGATGGAGATTGGATTCTGTATTTGACAATGGTCTAAAAGGCGCTAGGCGGTAGACGGGCGGCGACCCATAACCTAGCGCTTGGACAGCTAGCCTAGGAGAGAACTAGGTGGGGATTAGACGATTTACTTTTTATATTTATTAATTAAAAATATATATTTTATGTACTCCAATATTTGAAAACAGTCAAGTATGTATAAATTATTCAACATAAATCTTGTTAGACCTATTTATAAAATAGATTATAGCCAAAATTTACCTAACATAAACACATACACTTCTAATTCTAAAAATATCATTTACTCTTATACTCTCATGTTTCCCACAATGTAATAACCCCACCAGTGAATGTAAATAAAATTAGCTTGAGAGCTTAGAACCCTAGGCAGCTAGGCGGCGTCTAGGCAAGATAGGCGGCGATTAAACGGGCTAGACGGCTACCTAATTTCCCAAAGCCTGGTACAAATGCTTGAAGAAAAACGAGGTGGCTTGTTGCAGCCTATAGCTTAGGCGGTGTTAGGCATGGCCTTTTAGAACCTTGGTATTTGATCTAGATCAGAGATCGTCCCTACACCACACTAACTGTGTGCACCTCGACAACATAGCCAGATTTGGATTTTATATTAGATTTGGTTAGAGAAGAGGAGCTTAAGGATTCAAAGGTGATGGTGGTGGCTAAAGCTGGGGTTGATGCTGAGAGATTCGATCTCTTTTTTTGTTTGAAGACATCAGAGCTATCTTCTATGTTGGTGTTTTGAGTCAGAGCTTGATCAACCTCCTTCATAAAATTGAGTCTCGGAATTTTGTTAGGTCCCCAACTTGGTTTTGATGTTTACTAACCCTAGTAAACTTGATTTTGGTGTTTTGAGTCTGTTTTTAGGAACATAAGTAAGTTTACTACTCTTAGTAAACTTGAATTTGATGTTTTGAGTCTGGTTTTTGGGAACATAAATAAGTTTACTATGAGTAGTAAAATTGAATTTGGATTTTGAGTCTGGTTTTTAGGAACAGAAGTAAGTTTACTAGGGGTAGTAATCATAGAATTGAATGTTTACTAGGGTCAGTAATTCTGGTCACCAGAGTCCGGCAGCTGACAATCGGTGACCGAAGTCCGACGACAGGTGACCTTTGTCGATGAGGTTCCGGTCAACCCTTTTCTCTCTTGCATTTTCTCTCTTTAAGCATATTTAAGTGGTGAGGGTATAATGATACTAAAGTAATATAGGTTTTTAAGAGTTTAGACCTAATGAGCACAAATTCTCTTTTGAAAGTTCAAATGGTCAATGTTTAAAAAAAATATTGACATGGGAAGTAAGGTGTCAAATTTGTAGTAAATGGACATTTTCTCTAAAAATAAATTGTTTTGAGATCCTTGCTCAAGTGCAATACGGTGCTGATGTCACTATGGTTTTCACTAATAATAAAGATTTTGTTTTGATCTAGTGTTCATCAAACCAAATTTTGTTAAGGTGATTTAAAAAATGGAGCTGATATTCATACCTTCAAAAGTGCTACTTAGACCTCATAACATTTTTGTAACTTTAGAAATCCAGTTTTACTCTTGATTTATGTAATAAACAAAATCTAGTTTTATTTGCAGCAATTTTTCTTGTATAGTTTTTGTAAAAAAATATTTTTTTTACTCTTTAGAATATTAATTTTCTATTTTAATAATTTTACAAATTAAAAAAAGAGGAAGTCTAGGTTATTAATCAATTCATCCATGCACGAACACCAAGTTATATTCAAGACAGATTCTAAATATATTATTTCAATTCAAGTATTAGGGTTCTGTGTTCGTTCTAGGTAAGGCCATAAAGATGAGTCATGCTAGCTCTATAACCAGCCATGACTATCATAATCATCGATTACATGTTCTTATTTTTGTGATTCAATTAAGATATGCAGCAGCTCAAAGATGTGGCTGAGTTGAGATATAAACTAAGAAAATCATAGTATTGATTTGAATATTTTATAAGAATGAGTCATTTGATTTGATGTCTTAGATTATTTATGTGTATGGCTGCTGAAAAGAAAATTTTTGTGTTATTTCTAAGTTTTGTGGCCAGAAATATTAAATGAAAACAGGAATACCTATTGGTATAGGAACATGAATTCGACTGGAGTGCAAAACAAGGTGTTATTTTCTGATATGTTTACATTCACGGGTTAAATAGGATATTAAAATTTACAAAAATAATAAAGAGGTGTAAATAACAAATTAAGATGTGTAATTAGAACATCTCATTACATAAATTAAGAGTAAAACTGGATTTTTTAATTTATAAAAATGTTGGAAGATCCAAGTAACATTTTTAGAGGTATGAATAGAAGCTCCTTTTAAAAAATAAAGAACAATGAAAACAAAAACATAGGGATGAGTGCTATGGGTTTAGCTTGATGAGGATGAACATGTGGAAAATGCGAATCTTAGTCTTTTATGTTTAAAAACAAAAACAACAATAAAAGTTGATGACCAAACAGGTTGAGGGACTCTTATCTTGCCTGTAATAATTACTCTTATTGTGGGTCTTCATCTTTAATGAATTGGCTAATATTGCTCACGTTTTTGTTACTTTTTTTATTTTGTTGTTTCTTCAGTGAGAAAATGTCTATTTACATAAAAAAAAGTCATATCCTAATCTAATAAAAAAATCAAAAACTCATAACAATTAATCCTAAAAAATGACAATTGTACCCACTAAGCCACCATACAACTTCCTCTCCTCTTGTCGTCTCTAATTCAAATCTGAAACTCATTCTCTCTCTCTAAAAGTATTGTGGAACGTGCAGTGGGGATTGAAACACTATTTTAATCCTCGATGAATTGGACAGAAAATAAATAAAGAACACCAGATTTTTGAGGCTATGTAGAAACCTTAAATTAGAGGAAAAAATAAAACGGAGCACAAGCTCAGAAAACGATCTCAACTAGATGAATTTGTGTAGAGTCTTAGACAACTTGTAAACCATAAACTAATACAAATTCATATCTCTCTAGACAGAAAGCTTTCTTCTCTTTTCTTCAAGGAATCTTTTGTATCCCTGAGACTTCAATAATCTTCTCTCCAAATCATGAGAAAATTACATTCACACATATAATAAGTTTAACTCAACAAAGAACAGTTGAACTTGTGAGTTATGACCTCATAGAATATGGTAGCGGAAATACTATATCTCTAAAGCTATGCGTGCAGAGATAGTCTCCAAAGAATACGCTCTAATGTATCTTCAACTTTGGTTGAAGAACATCTATATATTAAGCATCTGTGTCCACAACGCAACCTAGTCTTTATTAGTTTCCTAATAGGAAAACAAATGTCCATTAATTCAAGATTCATAATATCAATGAGATCAAATAATATCAATAAATTCACATGACTCTTAATCATATTAGGATCATTTCCTTTCACAACTAACACATCAAGCTGTAAATAGCTTCTTACCATGTACATATCACATATCAATTAAGCATAGATACACACCCATATATCCTAGGAAAAATAGATCTACTCACGCACCAACCTACAAGTATAATTCAAATCAAATCAAATTATATATATATATATATATATAATGATCAAATCGCACACACATATATATATAACACATCAATGTTCATCAATCGGATTTAACCATATATATGAATAAACCCTAATCTCTTCCAATAATTTATACCAATTACACATTTGCATGACAGTCAATCAAGCATACATATTACATCATGTATAAATAAGTTCTAAACCAAATTAGAACTTCTTTGCTGATAATCTTCTCTAGGGATGCCAACATAATCATACTAACACACACACACACACACTCTCTCTCTCTATCTCAAATCTTCGCCGGCAACCTCACCCTCTCCACCACCACCTCCAGCGACCTCATCCTCGCCTCTACAACTCCCTCCTCACTCGCCAACTCCGCTCTGTTCCGTTCTCCAACTTGGAACAAAGCCTTATGTCCTCACCTTATCACAACTCAATGGCTCGCCAATTGGGCTGCTCGGCACAACAAAGCTACCACTCTCCATCCTCTCTATGTTGTCCTCCCATGATTCCAAGCCATCTTCTTTTTTTTTCTTCTTCTTCTTCTTCCTTATCCTCTAATGGCAACGACATCTACGTTGTTGCCTGCCACGTCAAGTACCTAGTGGACACCCTCGAGAACATCTAGGGCTGCCTCGACGAGTCCATGTTCCTCGATTCCACCGCCCCTACATCCGTGCTCGTCGCTTGCACTCCACTCTCACCACCCTTCACAAGTACTTCCTCTCTCCCTTCCCTCTCCTTCACCTTGGAAACCTTCAAGTCCCATATCTCCCAGCGCTCTCGCGACCTCCTCTCCGATCACTGCCTCTCTTACTCCCCGTATCCACCTTCGCCAATGCTTTGGCCGCCCTCGCTCTCATCTATGACCTCTCCCCCGCCAAGTCCTCTCCCTCTTCCTCAACACCCGTAAGGCCTGGCTCTTCCACATTCTCAACGTTGCTCACATCGATGACGTCGTCTCTGTGCTATGCCAGACCCTCAGGGTTATTCAGCTCACTGTGGGTCATCAGGGTTATTTCTTTTATTACTGACGTTTAAAAATAATTAAATAATATTTTTATAAATATAATATTATTAATTAATATTAAATAATATGATAATTATCTATATAATCTAAACATTCATATTAAATTGCCTATAAAGTATGTTTTGATGAAGTTGAAGGTTGTTAATGTCTATGTATCTATGTTAAAAAACATCAGAGGTCAAATATTTTAATTATATTAGTGAACCATTAAAGAATATTTTAGCCATGTAATTCAACTTTTGATGTAAACTTTTATTTTCTTATATAATGTCATCAATGTTTTATGAAAAAAACAATGAAATTAATATTAAAATGTGAAATATTTATTATTATAAACGGATCGGATTAACGGATCTGGTATCTATTAACCTGCCGGATCCGGATTTAGATCGAGCAATTAAATATCCGACGGGTAACGGGTCGATCCGGATCTATTACGGATCCGAATCTGAATCTATATTTATCCGGTCCAGATCCGATCCATTTACAGGTCTACTCATAACCTGTAAGCTAATGGTTTTTTTTGGTCAAAATATGTGCATGATGAGATGTATGCGTGCTTTGGTGTTCAACCAGACCGACCGACCGTGGACCATGGGACTATATTTTGGGGTCAATTTAATTCTGACTCCTGATCTTACCAGTTTAAACAAATGTTTGCTCTTCCTTGAGATCGAAATTGGTTTAGATACTTGAACAAATTACCATGTAAAATAACTAAATGTTTGCTGTCCGAGTTGGCTAGTCGTACAATGAAACATAATCGGAAGTTAAAATGATAGACCATAAAGATTAGAAGTCAAAATGAAAAACTACCCTTCTCACTCATCCATCTAACTCCCGTCTCATCATGTGTCTTCTAAAAGGGCACATTTTCTAGTGTAGCAGCTCACAAAGACCCATCAGCCTACTTGAGCCGTCCTGTTATAACTTTCCATTATTTGCAATTCCATACAGAGCGCTTAAACATTTTCACCTGGAGGCAGTTCTGCGAGCTTTGGAGGATTCCCAAGTACTCGTTCCATATCAAAACGAACTTCAATGTTGCGAAGGCTATATCCGACTACCATTAACCAATAAAGCAGCTTTGCAAGTTCTGGTGCAGTTGTTGATGTTACACTAGCCTGTATACACCAAGGTTATATTCAACTGAAGTAACTCAAACGAATTTTGTAAAAAGAGATCAGGCTACTGTCCTAAACTAAAAAAACTATCCAATATGGTTTTCAACTCTTATGACTTTGCTGAGTTGCTCCGGCATGAAACAGTTAATTTTAGTTCAGATTCTGTTAATTTCAAGCCCACTGCCCCCACAGTGGCAGCTATTAGATAAAAAGCAAGAGTAGTTATAAGAAATACTTTTACAGAAATGATTGGAGAACAGTAGATATAAGAAGGATGCAATGAACCATAACCAGAGACTTAGAGATAATAGAGAGGCATACCTTCATTTGGCTGGGATCTGAAACGGCCAAAAGTCGATTGATGAATGTATCCATTGCAACCACAACATCGTCTCCGGCAGTACTAGTTAACTCCTACAAATTTAACACATTTAAACAAAGGTCAGGAAGGAATTTATGGAACCTCATAATAAAAGTATATAAAAAGCAATAACAACGCAAGTTCATAACAAAGAATAGAGTTCACATCATATCCTGTGGATATATTCCAAGTTTCAACCAAAAAAAACACCTTGAAGAATAATACTAGAAATAATAAATCAATGCTGGTCATTTCCTTTCCCCAGTGGATATGATCAAGCAGAGTCATCTTTTCCTAGCCATGAACCTAACATCTTGACAACATAAAAGGCAGTTCACATGAACAGAGGTTGTTTACCTTTAAATTTTGGGGCTCAAGAGACTTGAGATACAGCAACAATTCATTTTGTCCACTCGCAAATTTCCTACCAACTTCCTGATTCAATTCCTCAATCTCTGCTTCAAGTAACTCTATGTATTTCTTTGCATCTATTTTCTCGGGGCCAGAAACATTATTCCACCTAATAACTTCACCTGACACATTCTTCTTCTGTGTACCAGGTGCATAATCTGGTGCATCCTATAAAAGTTAAGGGTCAAATTAGCACCATCTAAAGACTATAAAGAAACATCTTAAGAAGTAATACAGAAATGACAAATAAACCATATGAATGATTACAGAATGAGTTTGCAATGCTCAATGTGTGGATGTACACATGACTAAATGAAAAGGCAAAATTGTTTATGAGAGAGCAGCAGCCAATGATGAGAATCACTACCTAACAGTGAACCTCCATGAATGCAACAAGGCCGACTATAACTTGGGAGACAATACATCTAGGATCAGGTC